>CM038640.1:1315000-1943406 GCA_021554675.1 Leuciscus idus | reverse complement strand
TGGGTGTGTGTGTGTGTGTGTGTGAGAGAGAGAGAGAGAGAGAGAGAGAGAGTGTGAGAGAGAGTGGGTGTGGGTGTGTGAGAGAGAGAGAGAGTGAGTGGGTGTGGTGTGTGTGTGTGTGTGTGTGTGAGAGAGAGAGAGAGAGAGAGAGAGAGAGAGAGAGAGAGAGAGAGAGATAGAGAGAGAGAGAGAGTGAGTGGGTGTGGGTGTCTGTGAGAGAGAGAGTGAGAGTGAGAGAGAGAGTGTGTGTGTGTGTGTGTGTGTGTGTGTGTGTGTGTGTGTGTGTGTGTGTGTGTGTGTGTGTGTGAGAGAGAGAGAGAGAGAGAGAGAGAGAGAGAGAGAGAGAGAGAGAGAGTGAGTGAGTGAGTGTGTGTGTGTGTGAGAGAGAGAGAGAGAGAGAGAGAGAGAGAGAGAGAGAGAGAGAGAGAGTGAGTGTGTGTGTGTGTGTGTGTGTGTGTGTGTGTGTGTGTGTGTGTGTGTGTGTGTGAGAGAGAGAGAGAGAGAGAGAGAGAGAGTGAGTGTTGTGTGTGTGTGTGTGTGTGTGTGTGTGTGTGTGTGTGTGTGTGTGAGAGAGAGAGAGAGAGAGAGAGAGAGAGAGAGAGAGAGAGATGAGAGAGAGAGAGAGAGAGAGAGAGAGAGAGAGAGAGAGAGAGAGTGAGTGTGTGTGTGTGTGTGTGTGTGTGTGTGTGTGTGTGTGTGTGTGTGTGTGTGTGTGTGTGTGTGTGTGTGTGTGTGTGTGTGTGTGTGTGTGTGTGTGTGTGTGTGTGTGTGCTAGAATATTGAGCAGTGGCAGCTGTGCTGGGTAAGGGCCACTAATGGATGAAACGGGGGGAGGAGAGATTTACTCTTCTGTCCATCATCAGTGTTTATTTTTCCGGACAGTTGACTTGATATTGCTGAGTCATATAGGAATACTCATCTTTCTCATCTCACTCTCTCCGTCTCATCTGTCGGCCACACCCTGCTCTTTTTTTTAATGTATCATACATTTCTTTTGTCTCGTGTGTGTGTGTGTGTGTGTGTGTGTGTGTGTGCGTGATTGATTGATTTTAATGTGTGCTAATGCTACTGTATGTCAGTGATCTACATGTAAATGAATCAGAAGTCAGTGTTAATGGAGGTGATGCTCAGCGCCAAACACACTCCCAGTAAAGAAGAGGTGCGTCTGCAGAGAGCGATCACACACACACTCAGACTGGGACGCGCCTCACTGTCTCCTCTCCGTTTCCATGACAACGGAATCCCCCACACGGGAGGAACACGGGATGCATGCCGGATACTATTGAGCTCAGGATCACAACTGCACCAGCTCTCTCTACTCCAGACACACCTCGTGCAGAACAGAGTGTGTGTGATCCGAGAAAGAGTGTGTGTGATCCGAGGCACATATTGCATACCACTAGCCTGCTAGCTTATTAAATCTCATGTTTTATTAGATTATTTGATAAAAAAAAAAAAAAAAACACAAACACTCTAAACTGTGAAACAATTCACTTTATACCCAGAAGATAAGCATGTAATGCAGTGTAACTACAATCACAGTAACAACACACACCCGTCTGCTCATCACACCAGCACAACGCTTCTGTGAGGAGTTCAGAACCACTGAAAGATTTTACTGTGTGTGTGTGTGTGTGTGTGTGTGTGTGTGTGTGTGTGCTGTACACATCTACCGAGAGACCGCAGAAAGAGTGTTTAAGAGCAAACGACTACAAAGCAGATCTAACCATTTTCGCTTTATTCAGTCGTGATTCATTCACAAAGCACAGTTTGAAAATAAAGCAATAAGCCTACTATAAGCCTACTATAAGCCTACAATAAGACAACTATAAGACAACTATAAGCCTACTATAAGACAACTATAAGCCAACTATAAGACAACTATAAGCCTACTATAAGACAACTATAAGCCTACTATAAGACAACTATAAGCCTACTATAAGACAACTATAAGCCAACTATAAGACAACTATAAGCCTACTATAAGACAACTATAAGACAACTATAAGACAACTATAAGCCAACTATAAGACAACTATAAGCCTACTATAAGACACTATAAGACTACTATAAGCCTACTATAAGACAACTATAAGCCTACTATAAGACAACTATAAGACACTATAAGACTACTATAAGCCTACTATAAGGCAGCCTACGACAAGACTACTATAAGACACTATAAGACTACTATAAGACAATTATAAGCCTACTATAAGACAACTATAAGCCTACTATAAGACTACTATAAGACTACTATAAGACAGCCTACGACAAGACTACTATAAGACTACTATAAGCCTACTATATCATCACTATGATGTTCCTCTCGACACATTTCTGAGATGCGCACAGTGAAGGACTGTACCAGTGAAGGACCAAACCAGAAGCAGGAATTTCATTGGTCGGCCAGTGTTTAATGCGAGGATGACATCAGACACCCTCCATCTGGACCCCAGAGCAAGACTTTTACTCGATTACACACATGGCAGACTCCAGCATTAATGAGTCCCGTATTCCCCACGGGACCCTGCCGAAACAACTGAATGATCTTGACCCTAGAGGGGCTCCTCTGAACAAAAGACAGAGACGTCCCCTTTGTGTTTCCCTTTCAAGCCTATCTTCATTAGAAACGCTCCTCTGTTGAAGCCAAACATTTACATGTCAGCTGTCAGAACATGTTCCCATTTACACTGGAACCAGTGCGAGACCAGGATCTGTATCAGCTCTTGAAGAGGAGAGCTCTCACACACGCTGTCAATCACAAAATAACCTAAAACCATTAAAGGGGTGGTTAATTATGATTTCACTTTTCTAACTTTAGTTAGTAGTAATGTTGCTGTTTGAGCATAAACAACATCTGCAAAGTTACAACGCTCAAAGTTCAAAGCAAAGGGAGATATTTGCTTTTAAAGAAATCGTTTTATAAGGACGATTGGTGACATCACCAACCCTAGAATTTACATAAACCCCGCCCCCGGAACGCGCAACAAAGGGGGTGAGTCCAAGCTGAGAAGAGGTGATAGGACGTGCTAACACACAAGCTGTTGAAGCTCCGCCCCCTTTGCCAGGAGCAGCAGCTCATTTGCATTTAAAGGGACACACACAAAACGATGCGTTTTTGCTCACCCTCAAAAAGGGACAATTTTAACATGCTATATAAAAATATCTGTGGGGTATTTTGAGCTAAAACTTCACACACACACTCTGGGGACATCAGAGACTTATTTTACATCATGCAAAAAGGGGCATTATACCACCCCTTTAACTTCAGAAGCAAATTACACTGAATACATTACCATGTATTATTGATTCAGTAAAAGAATATGCATGACTGTTTAATGATGTTAGAGCTGCATTATTGAGCTAGCACTAGCTTTCTGAGATGTATAAAGCTGTCCATGTCGTCCTCAAGAGCTCTGTTACAACACATCAGAGCTCTGTCAAAGCCTTTCCTGGAAGACTTCGCCAGTTGTTTATTCATAAGAGCCCCATTCAGTTCACTGACACACACACTCATGCTCATTACGGTAAAACTGCATGGAGAGAATTCGTGAACAAATGTCAGTGAACTGCTGGCTATCCTCCCTACACACTGTGCTTCGGAGAAGAGATGGACACTTGTTCAATGATCATAACCCTCGATTCTTAATGCTGTTACTGTGAGTCATTAGTTGGATGATTCACGGCTGTGTGTGTGTGTGTGTCATGTGGTGTTAAACCGCCTGCTGTTCACACACTCACTCACTGAGAAACATCATGCATTAAGTGTTAACTTTTGAACAGGACGAGGATATGTTATGGTTTCAGCATGTATTGCAGCATTACTATTATAAGATTATAGTTTCGATGCTTGCTGACTTTTGTTTAAAGTTTTGTTGTTGTTCTGTGATTATTGTAAGTGAATGCACTTTCAGAAATAAAGATAGCATAGATCACATCACATATCGTGTCCTATGCAACTATATTCAGAGTTCCCACACCTCGGTTAACTTCAAATTCAAGGACTTTCCAGGTCCAATACACTCAAAGGACTTAATGTGGGGACATGTTTGTTGAGGTTCCATCATAGTAGTTGTGTGCGCTTAAACGTCATGGCAACGTACAACACAAAGTACCTCACGCGGGAAACACTTCACGCGCGAAACTGACGCAAAGTGTCACGAAGTGTTGGCGAAATAACACATTAGCGGACCGGAGGGAATAATATGGATTTTTTTTTTTTTCAGAAAACTTCTTGCAAAAAATAAATTCAAGCACTTTCAAGGACCTGTATCTGTGTATATCCATGTATATGGACCGGTGTCATACTGACAGCATTGAATATAATGCAGTTTACCCAGACAGCAACATAGTGTTGGCCCAGATCCGGCCCACATCTGGCATGTGTGGAATCCATGTGTCTGATCTCTTTCTCAACACTGATATGTTCAAGGAGTCGACAGAAACAAATCAGATTCAATTATTTTTTATCACTGCAATATATATTGTTATTTTGATTAGATAATCATCAAGTGTTCTAATATAGAAGCAAATAAAGTGAGAGACTACATTTAATATACATTTATGCAGTTGTAATGCCCTGGCCTTTGCAGATATTTAGAGATGTCCATCTTTAAGCATATCATACTCTTTGGATTTATATGAAATGGCAACACTTTACAATCAGATTACATTTTTAGCATTAACTAAGGTTAATAAATGTTGTAGTTTTGTTCATTGTTAGTTTGTTACTTTCAACATTTACTAATACATTTTAAATTGAGTTTACATTTTTATTTGATCTGTTAACCTTAGTTAATGTACTATGCACTAACATGAATGATCAAGGTACAATTGTATTGCTCAAATATTAATACATGCAGTAAAAATGTATATTGCATAATACAGTTCATGAAAGCTCTAATACATCCTTATTAACAAATGGGACTTGCAAAGTGTTACCTGTGAAATGTACGTATGTTTCCAGGTTATAGCTAAAGAAACCTGTCATATTTTAATGCTTAAATTATTTTCTGTAGAATTCATTCTGTTAAACTTCTCATTTTAATGTATTAATATTTATATATTTATTCAATTTAGCACATTTCAGTTCAGCACTCCGGTTTACTCTGAGTGTTATGTTTGTTTTTAATACAGTATCCATTTAAAAATATCAGTTGATTAATCAGTTATCGGCACGTACGATCAAACCCAGTTATCGGACAAATTTACCATCGGTCGACCTCTAATAGTGCTGGCCCACATCTGGCATGCGTGGGATCCGGATCTGGATGTGTGGGATCTGTCTGGGTGTGTGGGATCCGGATCTGGATGTGTGGGATCCGGATCTGAATGTGTGGGATCCGGATCTGGATGTGTGGGATCCGGATGTGTGGGATCTGGATCTGGATGTGTGGGATCCGGATCTGGATGTGTGGGATCCGGATCTTGGATGTGTGGGATCCGGATCTTGGATGTGTGGGATCTGGATCTGGCATGTGTGGGATCTGGATCTGGATGTGTGGGATCCAGATCTGGATGTGTGGGATCCGGATCTGGGTGTGTGGGATCCGGATCTGGCATGTGTGGGATCCGGATCTGGCATGTGTGGGATCTGGATCTGGATGTGTGGGATCCATCTGGGTGTGTGGGATCCGGATCTGGATGTGTGGGATCTGGATCTGGCATGTGTGGGATCTGGATCTGGCATGTGTGGGATCCGGATCTGGCATGTGTGGGATCTGGATCTCGGATGTGTGGGATCTGGATCTGGATGTGTGGGATCCGGATCTGGATGTGTAGGATCTGTCTGGGTGTGTGGGATCCGGATCTGGATGTGTGGGATCTGGATCTGGCATGTGTGGGATCTGGATCTGGCATGTGTGGGATCCGGATCTTGGATGTGTGGGATCCGGATCTGGATGTGTGGGATCCGTCTGGGTGTGTGGGATCCGGATCTGGATGTGTGGGATCTGGATCTGGCATGTGTGGGATCTGGATTGGCATGTGTGGGATCTGGATCTGGATGTGTGGGATCCAGATCTGGATGTGTGGGATCTGGATGTGTGGGATCTGGATCTGGATGTGTGGGATCTGGATCTGGATGTGTGGGATCCGGATTTGGATGTGTGGGATCCGGATCTAGATGTGTGGGATCTGTCTGGGTAGTGAAAACATGGAGACAATGGAGACATTTGAGGAGCGTCACAAAAAAAATTACTAGCAGTGTTTCTTATCCCACACAACAATTAACAATTAAGTTTGTGTACAGTATGTATGTGTCTTCATACTGCTCGTTGGGCTTTACTAATTATATGATTCTACATAGTTTTTTTTTTTTTTTGCTATACTTTATAACATGTACAGTGAAATGTGCTGTCCTTATTCAGTTGCCTTGCACTGCACTGTCAGCTACTGCATCTAGTATGAACTCAGTTAAGTTAACACAGCATTCCCTTGCTTTATGTTACATAAATCTGATTAAAGTTGGTTACAACAACACAATTAGAATTTATAGGTAGAATCAGGTAGAAACACCTCCTTAAAGCAACAACTGCACATGTTCACTTTTTACAGTGATCTTGATTTCAGAATGTTTAGAAATTTTACTAAAAAAATAAAAAATAAAATAAAAACTAGTTGAAGTTTTCTATATATTGGCAGTGTGTCCACTGTGTTTCTCCATTAGTTGATTACTGCCACTCTGACAGGATTTCCAGCCATTCTGAGAATTGCGACATGCATTGATGTGAACCAGATGAAGGACTCTGACGGAAGCTAATACACTCACTGTTCTTCAGAGAAAATGAGTCAATGAACACAACAAAGACTCCTTTCTGTCACAGGAAGTGGACAGAGAAAGGTCAGATCAGAGACGGGCATATGAAGACTGAGGCAATGACATGTGGTGAAGCGGTGCCCTGCTCTGCACTTTCTCTTCAACACTAATCTGTGTGTTCATTTGCACTGTATTAGTTCTAGATTCCTGATTTCCACTGCCATGTTAATGCATGTATATTCAGCAGTACAGCAGGAAAGCTGTCTGCGACTGTACATGTCTCAACAACCAACATCTTTCTGTTCAAATTATTAAAAAAGATTTAGTTCACCCCAAAATGGAAATGTCTTCATTTACTCGTCCTCCTGTTCCACCCAATTCTTTCTTTTGCCAAAAGTATTTTGAAAAATGATTCAGCTGTTTATAAAAGTAATGAAATAAAAAAAAAAAAATAAAAAAAAAAGATGAATGAATCTAAATGACTTGACTGGTGTATTCCCTGAATCCGGCAGGACCGGAGCTGCCCGCTGTATTTAATGACAATACATTTAAATAAGGTCACTTTTCGGTTCATACATGCACAAGATATGATGTACAATGAGCAGTATTTTAAAACATTAATCATGTTAATTGTCAGGACAAACACAATAGTTCATTGTTACTTCATACTGCGTGAATTAATGAAACTAATGAGAACAAATACGTTTAACTTTAAAATTTTGATAATATATTAATAAATGTGTAACATTTGACTGTATTGTGTGATGATTTTATTTCCTACTGTTCATCTTGTTACAAATCATACTTAATGAAAGAGTATAGGCATTCATTTATTGCACTTAATACTGCATATAATCATTTGAAATTCAAAATAATAATTTTAAGCGTTTAATAAAGTGAAACATGCATTTCTAAAAACAGTAAGACATTTGGCAACAGATCGAGCATGAAAGCAGGGAGCTGACTGTAATATTTCTGTCAGAACTCATTTAAAGTGTTTATCTGCAAAAAAATATGAAATCTGTGCCATTATTATTGACCATATAGGTCAGGGCTATTCAACTGGCGGCCCGCCAATCATCTCCATCCGGCCAGCCATATCAATCATTCGTGAGTTAATCATTCTTTTGGTTCGATTCTTTCTAGACGCGCTTGTCTGAAACTATTCGGATTGGTTCGGACCGCTCCGTCACTGAATCTTCTGAAGCGGTTTCTCGCTTAACAACAAATCGCGCTGTTTTCAGTTGTTCCACTAGTGTTCCAGCACGGCCCGGCACAGAGTTGCGTTTACTCCCGGTCCTGGACACTAGTATTAAACAGCGTTGCGACAACCAGTGGGAAGCGTTTCAGTTCGACAGACACCTCTCTGTTCCAAACCACAAATCACTCGATGGTTTAACTAGTATTATTTCACATATAAACAGCCTCAACATTCCCAACACGACTGATGAGGAAAGCAGGAGAAACACTGTGACATGAAGGAAAATAGAAGACTTTAATCTCTTAATCACCCTTACAAACATTTACCATGAATGTACTGTAGTAATTTACCATGGTTTGGGCAGAAATATTTAATAATAATATGGAATATTTATATTGAATATGTCATAGTGATTTATTTTGCATTAGATTTATTAGATGGGTAGAGGAATTTAAGTCATTTTTGTTATGAAATGTCTTTGTGAAGGTGCGTATAGTTTTGGACCTGTGTTTAGGCATTTGTAATATGCTTATCAAGCCTCACTGTCAGAAGATTTTCATTTAAGCATAACAATTATCAAATAAAAATAAAAATAAAATAAATAATATTTTATAATATATATATATATATATATATATATATATATATATATATATATATATATATATATATCTTACAAATAGCAATGAGCTTGTATAATTAATTTATTTGTTCCAAGGAAAATAGTTGTGCACAGCTGTAAATAATCATGTTTTTATTTATTCTGGTCTTATATATCTGCATACTGTTGGGTAACACATTTCCAAGTAAATTCAATACTTTTTTAGGTTTACTTTAGCATATTTATTGAAACTGTTATGTTTCAATAAATAATGTTTCAATAAATAATCTAAACCCCCAAACCAACCCACCGGCCCACCTCAACTTTTCGATCTGATAATGCGGCCCGCGAATGTCGCTTGTAGAATAGCCCTGATATAGGCTGTAATAACATTAATAAATACATGTGTGAATTATTCAAGGCATCGTTCTATGGAAACTGTAAATGTTATAGAGTTTTCATTTAGTTTTGAACGCTCTTCCGGATTAAGCATCGTCTACATCAGGTTTCCTCTGAATACAGTGATGGGTCATTCTCTTATTACACTTATAGATTATACACAGATTACAGCCCTAATATGGACCCGTCACACACTTATGGGGTCTCAGAAGCAGACGTGAATATCTCTGGGAGAATACAGCAAATAGCCTATCATTTTGCGTTCTCGTTTGCTCTAAAAGGAAAAAAGGAGTAATGAGAACAGAGAAATATGACAAATCTACTGTCACTCCCTCGACTAGTTATTATTCATTATTATTATTATTATTATTATTATGTTTAATGTTCAGTTAAATAACAGTGCAGTGCCATGTTTATTGTGCCATATTTAATTATATGATGACATGCTTGTGATTCAGCATTTTACCATATTATAATTGAGGCCAGTGAAATCAAGGAGACACTAAGCATTGTCAATCCTGGAGAATCACAATTACAAACATTAAAAGGTTTTAAAGATTTTCTTATATAGCTTATACATCATAACATCCACGCCACATAAAGAAACAATGGCTGAGGCCGTTCACCTGCTAGCGACACACACACACACACACACACACAGAGAGATAGGCGGGGTGGCAACTAAAAAGCAGAGCACATTGCTGAAATAATATAGCATTTTTAACTGATAAAGATGGCATGTCTTCCCCTCCCAGCTGGCTGATGTTGCTCCTGAAGAGGGTATTATATATCAGCGTGATCGGAGTTAGACTGACACCAGACTGCATTACATTTAAAACAAACACGCGTACTTTTCAACAAATTGATTCCCAGAATTGAACGGAATAGAAAGTGCCCCTCTTCTGCAATAATATACTTACTCATGCACCCATGTTTGTATTGAAAATGATTCTATGAAAATAATCTCCAATTATTGGACATAATAACAGACTATAATCTTTTTTTTTTTTTTTCTTTTTTTTTTTTTTTTAAATCACCATTTCTGATAACAGATAATAGTTCCATCAATCTCCGAGAGTGCAAGATCTGAATCTGCCACACACCCTCACTAATGTGAACACACATACAAGGCCAAGGTGTGTTCGAGCTGCATTCGGCCCCTAATGACTGAGATATCACCATCACACACACACACACACACACACACACACACACACACACACACAGCCAAAAGGCACAGTTTTTGTTTCTGAAAGGATCAGAGTGTCTTACCTTTACAGGTAGTGTGAAGGTCTTGGACAGAAGACAGGTTTCTATCTTGTGGTATGGTCACGGTGACACGCCTTATTCTCTGCTTCTCCACTGTCTTTCTCTCTGTTCATCCTATCCAATGGGTGAAGCCTTGACGGATGCTGCAGTGAGGGAGAAACACACCCTTTAGCACCCCCCCCCCCTCCTCAGCATGTGCTCCTCCCACACACCTCTGATTGGCGGATGAGTGGAGGTGACATCATCTCTTTCTCTGTTCCGTCTATCCCTCCCCTCCCTTCTCTCTCCCTCTTTCTGTCTCAGCCACAATGGAGAGGTTCAGGCTTTTCCTCTGATTGTTCTCCGCACCCCTCAGAGCTCCCAAATAGTCCCAACTATCCAAGGTATTTTTAAGAGGTTTTCTCGACTACATTAATTGCCATTGGCAGTTCAGCATCACCCTGGATCTGTGTTATGTTTACGCATTTCTAACACATAATCTCAATCTCATTACTGTAATACCTAAATCATAGAATATTATCTAAATTGTAAAATATTTATACACAATAACAGTAGTGTTTTTATTCGAATATTTTGAGTGAGAAATGTGGCCTGGTCATGTGACATTCACCCTTATGCACGTCAATGGAGTTTGCTTGCCTTTAAGTTAAAATGAAGATTATTGGCTTTAAGCTGAAATTCCATCCATCTATATTTAGAGGTCTGCAGAATATCTCATTTTGTTTTCTTTAAACCAATACTGTAATACAGTATGATTTAATGGAACACGAATATGCTTGTAAAAACACAATATGCACAGACCCCCCCCACCCCCACCCCACACACACACACACACACACACACACACACACACACACACACACACACACACACACACACACACACACACACACACACACACACACACCCCACCAGGAGCAGATGGAGCGGGTGTGGGGTAACATGGGCCCTCTGACACACGCCAGCGCTAGCTGAACACAAGCCTGAGGAGAGCTTAAAGACCTCGGCTGTCTGTACGCGCCCGCTCATTTGCTTGTGTGCATGTGGACACTTATGTTTGTTTCTGGGAGGTTTGGATTGATTCAGAGTCTCCTTTTGGCATTTGATAATCTGATAGGAGAAGAAGACTCTCTCAAGGATCCTTCCTTCTCTCTCTACATCAATAAATCTCTGTATTGCACTTAACGTAAGCCAGTCTGAACTAGAATGGCTTGACAGGATCCGTCTTGCTCCATCACTCATGTGCCTTTTCCCGGAACAGTCACAACAACAAGCAATAAGGATCCACTGAAATAGATCTCAAATGTTATATTTTAACAATATAATAATAAAAAAACAATGCCATCAGAATTTTTGTCTTGTTGTCCACTCAAAATATGTAAACATCCATAAAACTAGAGAAATATACTTTATCCCCGCCAGAACACATGTGAAAACATTCCATGTTTGCCATACATGTTTGAGCCAGAGTCTAATCCAAAATCAGAAGACAAACCTACACCTCAAATACCGAGGATACTCCAGTCTGTGACAGCTTGGTAAAATATCATCTGTATTTATATTGATTCCATATGTATTTGTATTTTATTACATTATATGAGTGTTGAAATGAAGACGTTACAGAAAGGTGTTTATCTCGTTACACAGTTGAGGTAATCAGTTGCATCAAAATTATTATTTTGTACATGTTAATTGATCTTAAAGGCAGGGTAGGTAGGATTTTTCTAAAAAAAAAAACATTCCAAATTTGTTTTAACTGTCTTTATATACCAAAACATAATTAAAATGTAAGTACTCTGAAAAAGAGAGTATAAAAATCGAGTGTCTGTAGAGTGTCTCACGACTGTTATAAACACAGCTAATTATTTCCATTCACTCCACCCCCTCCCTTCTGAGCTCCTTCCAAAGCCACGCCCCCAAAACACATGAACGCGCGACGCCAAACGCTCAGGCTCATCTGGAAGACGCATTTATTACCTGAGACGAGTGGAGAGGAAGGAGCGCAGTACATGTAGTGACATCATGTCAGAATCACATGTAATAAAATACCTAACTTTATCACTATAAATATAAACAAATAAGATGGCTTTTAGTAGTCACTATCAAGCTAGCATATCGATACTGGTAAAGTTTAAAATATATTTAGTTTGATTCGTTAACGAGCTATATTTATAGGTAACGAGCTATATTTATAAGGCAAAGCTAAAAACAGGTTGCATTGATACACGTTTTTCCATTACCATCAGTTACACTGTGATGAAGGTGAATTTCGTGTAAGATTCATAACATACGGTGTTTTGCATATAAGAGTTTCCATGATGAAAACATTGTTGACTCTGATGAGGACTAACTTTACACTCCGGAGACAAGTACCGCATCGTCGGTTCGAGGACAGGTCCGGGGTCGAGGGCGAAGCAGAGGAGGTCGTTCAAGAGTGCGCGCATATGGGCAGATCTTGTAGCAACAGGGGTGGTAGCCATGGTTGCGAGAGAGAGTGACAGTCGCCCAAACCAATCAATTGTTTCGTCCCGAATGGAAATAATGAGCTGTGTTTATTGCAGATTAAAAGGTCTACAGTCACTCGATTTTTATACTCTCTTTTTCAGAGCACTTACATTTTAATTATGTATTGGCAGTGTTGGGCAAGCTACTTGGAAAATGTAGTAAGCTAAGCTAGCAGTTACTCTACATTAAATGAAGCTTCACTACACTGAAGCTACCACCCTGGAAAATGTAGCAAGCTAAGCTACAGGAACATGGCAAAAGTAGTTCACTACATCTAAGCTATTTTTTTTTTTATTAAATTTTTATATTGAACCAACTTCATTCCATATCAATGCTATCTCAGTGATCAATAAAACTGTAAGTTCAACAGATAGGCAAGCATAATTGTTCAGTTCAATTGTTTATTCAACAACTGTTCCAAACCAATTTGGCAACAAAAACAAACAAACAAAAAACGTGATCCACATAATAACAAAACCAGGTGTCGAGAGTGTGCGTGTATTCATCTGTATGTGTACGTATGCATATGCACAACATGTTTGCCTGGGTATGCACCAAGGTTATTTTCGTAAACGAAAACTGAAACTAAGACTAAAACTATTGGTCAAAAAACATTTTCGTAAACTGAAATAAAATAGAAATTTCAACATTAATGAAAAACTAAAACTAAACGAAACTAACAACAGTTACTGAAAAAATAACTGAAACAAAATAATAATTCGCAAAAATAAATAATCGTTTTCGTAATTAATAAGCCTACCGGAAAATCGCTTTTTTCCACTGTGCTACTTTATTTTTCAATGTATGACCGTTGCGCTTGAGTCTCGCGTCTTCTGCAGCATCACGTGCATGACACGATCACTCAAGTTAAAATAAGTTCAACTTTTAAAAGACACGTATCGAGACCTCTCTTTTTCCCCACTGAAAAACTATTTTTTCCGTTTTTCAAAGCAAAACCGACTGTGAACCAGCCCTAAGAAGCAGAAAGGCCCAAATCTATTTCCACCTCATGCAAATACAGCTGTACCTTAATTCCAGGTATAAGATAACCATATCATGTGAAACTAGCCTAAACAAGATAGGCCTATACCACACATATTAGACAAGATACCACACTGAGCAGAAAACGGAAAAAACAAATAGCATGTCTATAGCCCAGAAATAGACGTATATTTGTCAGAGTAGAAGTATACTAAATGTCTGGTCTGAAGAGAACATTTGAATATGTGTATAACTATGATTATATGATTTTAAACGATGCAATAGACAGAAAGCATAAATGGATCAATACAAGAATAATGTTTGAAAGGATTAATAATTGAAATAACCTTAAAGAATAATCATAAGCATTATATCTTTTTCTTATACACCACGTTTAACAAGATTTCATTTTTAATATTATTATATAATTTTTACTTTTTAGTTGCATTTTTTTGGTTCTTTGTTCATCCTCAAACAATTATTTAATTTTTATTATTGAAAGGTTTTCACAAGAGTTAAATGTAAACTGCAATCATTAAACTTTGCTGAAATGAAATGTCTTTAACTGGAAATGTTCTGTTAACTCTGCTAAACTATAATTACTAAAACTGAAACTGAAACTAAATATATAAAAACTAAATAGAAATGTGTTCACAAAATAAAAACTAAACTAAAACTAACAAAACCATTAATGAAACTAACTAAAACTAAACTGAAATTTATAGGAAATTTGAAAATGATATTAAAATAAAAACTAATATAGAATAACTATAATAATAAAATAAAAAAACTATAATAACCTTGATATGCACAATTTAGACTTGGGCATATTTGCAGGACTAACTGTAAGTTCATTTATAACTCAACTCAGCTCAAACCACAGTAGCAAAATAATTAAGACCTGCTCCAAACAGTACCAACATGGCAAAAAAAATGACCACTAGATTCTGGCCAAGGCCCCTCTTTTGCAGGATGTGTTATTGAACCCATCCTCAATACTACGGCAAATGTACAAATAAATAATTAAAACATCTAGGTGAACATCAGATTATGTGGTCATGTTTGATACCAGCCAATCAGAAAGATTATAGAGATGCACCAATTACAATTTTCTAGGCCAATTCCGATTTTTCATTGAGTTTGACCCGCCGATACAGATTAACAGGGGCCCTTGGCGAAGTGGGGGCCCCACAAAGATATATTGATAGCCTATATATTGATATAGACGGCGGTGTTGTGAGGGGCCCACCTCTTGGTTCTGTGACCGGGGCCCAACATTTGGTGCTACGCCCCTGCCCAAACTGATTAATAAAAAGTAGTTTAAATGGGTACATTTTCTATAAATATTTTTGAATCTTTCTGATTTCTGACATAGCCTACTCTAGTTCTTGTTAAAACACACTATACATGCAAATTATGCGCATTTTAGGTACTTTTAGTGTGAAATCATATTTATTTTGTCCATGAAAAGTGTGCTTTCACTTTAATTGAGCGTGAACTCAATGGTGAATGAAAAATAGACTCGGCGCCGAAACCCTCAGCTTCACTGCTGCTCACGCGCTGCTCCTGCTGGCGGTGTGTGAATGCACTTGAACATGCACGCCGAAAACAATTCGCGCTGCTCGCGGTTGCGGTCTGAAACGGCCGTAATTCACAAGATTTCCTACATGTGCGTTCCGTGTGCACGTGTGATGCTGATGTTGCGCGATGTTAATCATGCGGCGCCCGAGTTGAGCTTGTGCTTCAGAAAATGTAGCTTCAGCTTGAGTGGACGCTACCGCACTACTTGATCAACAAAAGAGCTTCGCTACTGAAAAGCTATTTGATTCAGAAAACAGCGATGCTACCACCACGCTATTGAGAAATGTAGTTAAGCTAGTAACGTCACTACTTTTTTGAATTTTGGTCCAGAAAAGTTTTTATTTTATTTTATTTATTTGGATGTATATTTCCTACTGTATTTAAGTCTTGTCACGTTACTTAATGATTTCTGATTCATATAATTTGTCAGATACAAACCAATAAAATCAAAAGGGGAAACATTAACCCAAATTGACTAATGAACCTATAAGTGCATACAGTACAAGATTTGGAAGTTGTATTGTTGAGCATTGTTACCTTTTCCCATCGGCTTGGACCCCAGTAATAGACATGTGTTAAATGTGTTCAAAGTAATAACATTTAATGCACTAATGTCACGGTTCATGAATTCACTGTCTCTTTTCTGAGTGTTTGTGTCTGTGTTCTGTGCTGTGGGCGTGGCCTCTGATCACCTCTGATTCGATCATCAGCGTCAGCTGATACTGATCAAGCCTTCCTATTTATTGCCCTTGTCTTTCGTCTTGTGTTTATCAGATCGTTGTTGTGAGTTCACTGTGTCCTGTCTGGTTCCAGTGTATGTGGAGATTCTGCTTTGTGGTTTACTTACCAGTCTCTGTTTCCCGTCTCAGTGAGTTCTCTTGTTTGGAGATTCTGTTCCTGCTCTGGATCCTGCTGACTCTTCACCTGCACTTACCATGATCACCGGGTCCCTGCGTCACTGCTTATAGACTTCTGCTGCATTTTGACTTTCTACCTGTTCATTACTCATTAAACTGCTTTTACTTGCAATTGTGTCCTCCACTATTTGAAACATGACACTAAAGCGATAACTGATAAAACAAAGTATTTTACAAATAGATAGAAATTGTATCCAACATCCTTTCTTTACTCCTGGTCCAGAATTTGGTAAGATCTGTAAATACACAAACACACAATACATCAGCATAAAGCAGAGGTCACAAAACTATTATTTTATTTTTTTCAGGTTAATGTGTTTACATACTGCACGAAATTGTAGTAAGAGACAAAAAACTAAAAAGTTGACCTTACTTCAACGTGCGTTATTGGTTTATTAGGCATAATCGGATGTTTTTAAAAGAAAACTGACAGAAAACTAGATGTTAGTTTCATGGCTGGATGATATAATGATATATATATAACATTGATATCAGTGATCACCCGGATTTAGACCTAACTATTATGTCTTTATATAAAGCGCTCATAGGCAAATTTTGCTTTATGTCTTGGAAAAATCTGACATTGAGATATTTTGTTTTTCTTCTATACATATTTGCGATTTTGAAATTATACCCTCGTCTTCCATTGCTCGGCCAAACAGCTAGAACCAGCTCAAACTCACGTCATAGGAAGGCAAATATTCTATCACCTTGCCAAAGATCACAGATTGCAGTCTTAACCTCCCCTTTCCTGAACAGCTTGCTTGCATTGTTTAGTTTGCTTCTTGCTGCCACTCTTAGCTCGTTAGTATTTGCAGATGGAAACTTTTTTAAAGTGTACTCTAACTAACTTACCTGCATCACATAAGCTGTATTTTGTTAACAGTAACGCCATCAGCAATGGTCACCTAAAACATAAAAAAATAATAGTAGACCATCCAAAATGGCATTTAAAAAAACAGTAACACTTTACAATAAGGTTTCATTAGTTAACTACTTTAGGTAACATGAACTAAGAATGAACAATACTTCTACAGCATTTATTAATCTTCGTTAATGTTAATTTCAACATTTACTAATACATTATTAAAATCAAGTTGTATTCGTTAACATTAGTTAATGCAAAGTGAACTAATTTGAACAATGAACTGCTATATATTTTTTTATTATCAAAGATTACCGGTAGGCGTGGCTTGGGAGTGTCCTCATAGGACAGCGAAGCAAGTGCATTCTGGGAGTTGTAGTCTTTCATCCACATGAGCCAAAAATTCATTTTCTGGATTTTCTCAGTCTAGAAGGCTCCAAATTCTAAAATAATTTCACATTTCAACTACATAAATGACCCAATTTAAATACACATTCATCTTTCCAGCGGTGAAGTATCCCTTTAAAGTAACACCAAGTAACTTTTGCTCTCGGGGTCCCCCTACAGTTGGGAAACAGTATTGTCTTCTACTGCGGTCGTAAAATCTGTCATGGTAACACCATAGGGTAACACCAGGGGATACACGTGCATTTGTTGACAAGCCAATACCCCCGAACTCTGCTGAAGGAGTTCTCACGTCTTGGGCAGACTGCCTGCGTTGCGTGTGAAATGTCTTCATCCCAGGTACAGTGGCATATATTTCAGCATGTCATATGAATATAATTTCGTGGGTTTTATTTTTTTCAAACGCCAAAAGATCGCGTAGCTCACGTTTACAAGCCAGCGTCATTATAGTAGCCTATTGGCTACTGTTTTACAGAATGCTAATTCAATTCAATGTTTGTGTGGTAGGTAATAGCCATATATCGTCAATATTATAATATCAAGCTACCATAGATGAATCTGCAAAGTTGAAGAATCTATTTGCATTATAGCCTGAGGCAAGACACTCTCACCAGAAAAATAAATAAACAAACAAACATGACTATCAGCCTGCAGTCATTAGGCTACTTAGCCTAAAATATAATTTTGTTCGTCTAATCATGTATTATTTACTTGCAAGAATGTACCGAGCTTGTACACGCTGTTTAGACACAGGCTTACTTCTGACTTTTTTTTTGTTTTTTGTTTTTTTGTCCATTGCTGCTTTG
The DNA here is from genome assembly GCA_021554675.1 of Leuciscus idus. Classification (NCBI taxonomy): domain Eukaryota; kingdom Metazoa; phylum Chordata; class Actinopteri; order Cypriniformes; family Leuciscidae; genus Leuciscus; species Leuciscus idus. The sequence continues at coordinate 1,925,116 of CM038640.1, read as the reverse complement.
GCCATGACAAAAACATACGCACGAAAGCCGAAAACAAACGCTGGTTGGCCTCTCACGTCCAAATTTGAGGAAGTGGTGGGGGAAGTGACGTATGCCGTAAAGCAGTCGAATTTTGTAGTTCTTTTTGTGCTCTGGTTACTACCCGAACCCCCGAAGTTACATAGTGCCAGTAAAAACGATACAGACTCTGTCAGACTATGGCAGACGTGTCATTCAACCTATTGTAAGTCGATGTACCATCACAAGGGTCTTGGAAATATATTATGAAGGTTGAAAAGCTACATAGTGTTGCTTTAATGTTTTTAACGCATTTGAAAATGAAGACTACACATAATCTTATCAGAAGGATGAATAAATTATATTAACTGGAATAAACTGTTTACAGAAAGGAAGCAGAGAATGTGACTGATGGAGCTTTGCATGCTCTTTATACACATAAATGACCTTTTACGTGCATCCAATAAACAATTTTTAGCTATATGAAAACCTTTTCCTAATATGATATATAATAACATCTGGCAAAGGGACTACAGATGAAAAATAGCCTTAGGGCTAATTTGGGTACATTTACATTCATGAATGTTGATTAATGTACACTGTCCCTTTTCTGAATGAATAAAAAATACGAAATATACAAACCCAGCCATTATTGAATAATTCATTCATTAATTAGGTCAGGTGTGATTGTTTATTATGTTGATATATAGGTTGAATCTATCTATGTTGTTTGCCTGATGAAGACCGAATGTCTTGGCTCCTGAAAGCAGAGTGCTGGCTCTGTGTAACTCAGGCCATGTCCACACGCTGCCAGAGCTTTCCCTATCCAATCTTTTTCCCCCTCGGTCTAAAAATCCCCCAGGGGTGTCGTTTTCAGATTTATCCACTCTGGGACCAGGCTTGACAAAACGCAGATACAATAAAAAAATTTTTACGTACACAGCTAAATGTGTCTCTGTTCAAGGCCTAAGTCAAGAGTTTTTTTTGATCGAGTACCTGCCCACGTTGTTAGTTAATGAATAATTCAATTTATGTCAAAATATTTGAATCCTTATGACAAAATGGTAAGAAATTTACCCAGCTTTTACAATTTTATTTTATCAACCAATTGTGCTTTAAAACAACAACTAAACTTACATCATCCTCAATGGGGTCCACTTTGTCTTGCGATGAGTGTGGATGTGCAAGTATGGCTGTTTTTGATGCTTTGCAGGGTGGCTTCTTTCTTCAGCGTACGCCAAGGTTATTTTCGTAAACGAAAACTGAAGACTAAAACTATTGGTCAAAAAACATTTTCGTAAACTGAAATAAAATGAGAAATTCATAATACATGAAAAACTAAAACTAAACGAAACTAACAACAGTTACTGAAAAACTAACTGAAATAAAATAATAATTAGCAAAAATAAATAATCGTTTTCGTATTTAATAAGCTCTTTACTTTGGTGGAAAGTCTGACCTATGGCTGTTTAGGGAAATGCCTGTAAATGGCGCTTCACACGCGTGAAGTTGCTGAGGCGATTAACCGCTGTCCTGTGACGCGCTCAATGAAGGACCAGCGAACTCATCGCTAGTCCTAAGCGGCTGTTCATAAAGGATGCGTCTGTGGCAGTGGAATGGGAAATAATAACTCAAGGTAATGAAACGTAATGAGACGCAAGTTGAACTTCTTTTAACTTGAGCGAAGCATTTTTAGAATGTCCTTTCATTTGCGAGACGCGGGTGCAACAGCAAAACAAGTCCGTCAAGCACAAAAATACCTTTAATGTGGTGATGTCATGCTTTCATGAAGGTTGACAGGCTGAAAGGTGCTGTTGTTATCTTTGTTTTTACAAAAGATTTTCTGCTAATAATATTGTTATCCATGTGGAGACATGTCCCGGGACACTACACACACACATACACACACACACACACACACACACACACACTCACACACAAGCAGACAAACACATACACACACACGCACACACACACACTCTCTCTCTCTCTCTCTGGTCCACTATCTTTGTTGGGATTCTCCATAGACGTAATGGTTTTTATATTGTACAAACTGTATATTCTGTCTCCTTACACTAAACCGACCCCTAAACATACCCATCACGCACACACACACACACACACACACTAAACAGACCCATCACACACACACACACACACACACACACACACACACACACACACACACACACACACACACACTAACCCGACCCCTAAACCGACCCGTCGCGGTGTGAGAAGGCAGAATCGCGAGACACCCCTTTTTTGAAATTAACATTAGGCTATACAATACGTAGACCTACACCACAAAACTAGTTGAGGATAAATTATTTAATATTGGGCAATTCCAGCGTTATAAACGGGACATTTGCAGTAAAAACTTGAAATATAAATTCTCAGAAAATGCATTTAATACATATTGAACAATATCAGTATGCGTTTTATATTTAATGGGAAATAGCCTAGGCTACACATGCGTTACGGGACACAAAAAATCTTTAACTTTTAGGTAGCAAAATATTTTTTTTGTAATTCTGTGAATTACACTGCGCAAACCAAAAGTAATACCCACCGGATGAAGAAGGGTTGGCTCTCCACAGAACATAAAATATTCATTTTATTTTATTTTTCGTGTTCCCATTTATGAGGAAAAAACAATGCTACAGACGTGACTGCTCTGAAAGCGGCACTAAAAGACTGCTTTAAAACTTTCACAGAGACCTCAAACAGAAAGCACAAAGCCTTTTTTAAAGTGAATTTCGTTTTGTATTAATTGTATCTTAATTTTAATCAATGTTTCATCAACAAATTGCCAGGATTTAATAAATAAGAAGTAAATATAGTAGAAAATAGATAATCACGACACGTAGGCACCGGCGAGTGAACTGAAGCGTGTCTCATAAATGAACCAAAACTCAGCGTATAAGGTATCCTACTTGCCTCACAGACCTGATAAATATATCTTTAGACAGCTTTAAATGTGTAATTTTAAACAGAACAATTCAAAACGAAAGAAAACAAGACTGCTCTCTGCTTATGCAATCCGTATGAAATGCGCATTTCTCTCTGGCGCGTTCACTACTGCGAAGATCGCGTATCAGTAGGCCTATCGTCAACCTCATCTTTGCAGCCGACACAGAAAACACTTGTTTATTAATAAACAATTAAAATGTCTCCTTGCAATATTTGACATATTCATTACTTTTGTCGGTTCTTTGTGACAGCTTTTAGGTGCTTTATTGGCAGCGCCACCAACGCGTCAGCACCGAAAACATGGAGATTTTTTTCAATCCCTGTTTTGGCAGGGGGAAAACTGATCCGAAAATGTAACGAAACGTTGTAGAAATGTAGTGGAGTAGAAAGTATAATAATTGCTGCAAAAAGTAACGAAGTAAATGTCAAAAGTATGCACTATTGATTCTATTTAAGTAAAGTACAGATACGTGAAAAATTAACTTAAGTAAAGTAACAAAGTATTTGTACTTCGTTACATTCCACCACTGATGTTTAACAAGATTTCATCTTAAATATGAATTAGTTTGTCTGTATTTTTCATCGTTTTTTTCTTGTATAGTTCCATTTATTTGGTGCTTTGTTCAATCTCAAACCATTATTTTTATTTTTATTATTAAGATGTCTGCACAAGAGTTAACTGTAATCTCGGCAAACATTAAACTTTGCTGAAATTATGCGTCTCGCTTTGGTCTACCCTGGAAGTGTTCTGTTTGCTCTGCTAAACTATAATTACTAAAACTAAAACTGAAACTAAATAAAATAAAAACTAAATAGAAATGTGTTTGCAAAATAAAAACTACACTAAAACTAACAAAACCATTAATGAAACTAACTAAAACTAAACTTAAATTTAAAGCAAAATTGAAAACGATATTAAAATAAAAACTAATTTAAAAAAGCAAAACTATAATAACCTTGTGCTCTTCACCTCTGAAACAGTGATTCATAAATTGTGCATTATTACATGACATATAGCCTATAACACACTCTCACAGGTTTATTTTTTTAGCATCGTTGGGAGGAATACAATTTACATATGTGGTTTCAACAACCAGCTGCATTTACACCAGTTTTGTCTGGACTCGAAGACCTCCTCCTGAACCCAGACCTCCTCCTGAAGTGGTTTGAGCTATCGGATTTTAATCTGCCTTGAATGCGTTCCAGAGAGCATTTACACCAGATCTTTTCATGATCGGATTGCTAAAACACCTAAAGTGGCCAGATGTAAACAGCCCCTATAAATCTCTATCAATTATACCAATGCACTATCTTTACAAAGACTACAAAGAAGACCTGAAATGTTGTTTTACCATTCATGGTGTCCAAGTGAAGAACGTCTCGGTTACGTATGTAACCCTCGTTCCCTGAGTAGGGAACGGAGACGTTATGTCGGATGACGACGAATGGGGGTTTCGCTTAGAAAGCCTCTCACCTTCGAGTATACAAAACGAGCCAATGGCAAGAAAATGCCATGGGTCTGCGGAATTTGCATAGCGTAAGTCCGCCCCACGTCGTGGGTATATAAGGAAGTACGCTGGCAACATGCAGATATGTTTCTTTGCTGAGGAGCCGAGACTGAACTCACCGCAGGTGGAATATTTCAACCCCAGGGGTGGCAAGGTGGCTTGCCGAGGGAAAGACACATGCTCAGAGAGGCTTACAGTGGAAATACACATGTGGGGGTCGCCCGGAGGGAGAACCATGCACATGGAGGCACCTAGCCAAGCACGAAAGCTGCCGGTGGCATAACTCTGGCGTTGACGTCAACAGTGCTGGAGGAGACTCAGGGCTTATTAGGCTCACCTGAGGAAAATATCGCATGTATCCCGTCCGTGGAGAGGAATGGCGAGCAAGCGAAGACACCTGAGCAGAATCTAGTACTGGCTAGTTGAAGCGAGTACATGAGAAGAAACTGGCTCCACTCGGAGGTTATAGAATCTCGCGAATGTGTTAGGTGTCGCCCAGCCTGCAGCTCTACTAAATGTCTGTTAGCGAGGCGCCATGCGCTAGAGCCCAAGAGGATGCCACACTCTGAGTGGAGTGGGCCGTCACACCAAGGGGGCATGGTCGACCTTGCTGCTGATAAGCCAAAGCAATGGTGTCCACTATCCAGTGAGACAACCTTTGCTTGGAGAGAGCCTTTCCCTTCAGCTTCCCACCATAACAGACAAAGAGCTGGTCTGAGGTCCTGAAACACTGCGTTCTGTCTACGTAAGCACGGAGGGCGCGTACTGGAAAGAGCAGTGCCAAGGCTGGGTCTGCCTCCTCCAAGGGCAGCGCTTGCAGGTTCACCAACTGGTCTCGAAAGGGTGTGATGGGAACCTTGGTCACATATCCAGGCCGGGGTCTCAGGATCACGTGAGAGTTAGCCGGCCCGAATTCCAGGCACGCTTCGTCAACCGAAAATGCCTGCAGGTCCACTACCCTCTTGATGGAGGCCAATGCAACCAGGAGCGCTGTCTTAATTGACAGGAACTTAAGCTCCAGTGATTGCAGAGGCTCAAAGGGAGCACTCTGCAGGGCAGTTAAAACCACTGAGAGGTCCCAAGAGGGTACGAGGGGAGGACGAGGAGGATTCAGTCTCCTCGCTCCCCTCAGGAACCTGATGATCAGGTCGTGCACTCCCAGAGACTTACCATCAATTGCATCGTGATGTGCGGCAATACAACATACACTTTCAGGGTGGAGGGAGACAGCCTTCGCTCCAACCCTTCTTGCAGGAAGGAAAGCATGACACTGATCGGGCATTTCGTGGGTTCTTGATGTTTAGAAGAACACCAGTTGACAAAAAGGTTCCACTTCAACGCATAGGCATGTCTCATGGACGATGCTCTAGCAGAAGTGATGGTAGCCACCACCGCTGGTGGTAGGGTACTCAAACCTGCCTCGTCCCGTCCAGGAGCCACACGTGGAGGTTCCAAAGATCGGGACGAGGGTGCCATAGGGTGCCCCGTCCCTGAGAAAGTAGGTCCTTCCTCAGGGGAATTGGCCAGGGAGGTGCTGTCGCGAGGAGTACTAGTTCTGGAAATCAGGTCCGGTTGTGCCAATACGGGGCAACCAAAATTACCTGCTCCTCGTCCTCCCTGATTTTGTGCAAGGTCTGCGCAAGAAGGCTAACTGGGGGAAACGCATACTTGCGTAGGCCCCGCGGCCAACTGTGCGCCAGTGCATCCGTGCCGAGCGTGCCCTCCATATGAGGAGGTGGCGGGCGAGTTGCGACATATGCCGGGAGAGCATACCACCTTGACGGTTGATGTACGCTACTGTCGCGGTATTGTCTGATCGGACTAGTACGTGCTGACCCCTAAGCAACGCACGGAAGCGGTGCAGGGCGAGACGTACAGCCAGCAACTCAAACAAAAGCCCGTGGTGGAGGCATCTGTTGATACAACAACATGCCGGGAAACTCGTTCTAAGGGCACTCCGGCCCGTAGAAAACTGAGGTTCATCCACGGGGTGAAGGTCTGACGGCAGGTCGGAGTCACTGGGACTCGGAGCGTGCCGTGTTGCCATGCCCACCTCGGGACTCGATCGCGAAGCGGTCTCATATGAAGCAATCCGAGCGGCGTTACTGCGGCTGCGGATGCCATATGCCCCAGGAGCCTCTGAAATAGTTTCAGTGGAACCGCACTCTTGCCCTTGAACTGACGAAGGCAAATCACCAGTGACTGCGTGCGCTCGCTCGTAAGCTGCACGCACATGGCGACCGAGTCGATTTCCATACCGAGAAAAGAGATCCTCTGCACGGGGCAGAGTTTGCTCTTCTCCCAGTTGACCCGAAGGCCCAGACGAGCTAGGTGCTGGAGCACTAGGTCCCTGTGTTCGCAAACTTGGTCTCGAGAGTGAGCTAGGAACAGCCAGTCGTCGAGGTAATTCAGGATGCGAACCCTGTGTTCCCGGAGGGGAACAAGGGCTGCCTCGACGACTTCCGTGAAGACGCGAGGAGACAGGGCTAGCCCGAATGGAAGAACCGCGTATTGGTATGCCCGCCCCTCAAAAGCAAACCGAAGAAACGATCTGTGTCGAGGTAAAATGGAGACATAGAAGTAGGCGTCCTTCAGGTCAATCGCTGCAAACCAATCCTGTGGCCGCACACATTTGAAAATGTGTTTGGCCGTGAGCATCTTGAACGGCATCCTGTGAAGGGAGCGGCTCAAGACGCGCAGGTCCAGGATTGGTCGTAACCCACCGGACATTTCGGCTGGAGGGACAGTCTCGATCGCATCCTTTGCCAGTAGGGTGGCGACCTCCGCTCTCATGACAGGGGCATTGCCACCGACCATAGTGAAGCGGACTCCCCTGAAGCGGGGAGGAGACCGCACGAACTGAATCGCGTAGCCGAGTCTGATGTTCCTCACGACCCAGCGGGACAGTCCGGGAAGCTCTAGCCAGGCTCCCAAGAACTGTACCAGCAGGGTCATGCGGACCACAGACGTACCCTCGGTGGTGCAGCGACGCGGAATGACCAGCCCAAGCGTGGGTGGCACCGGCCCAAGCTGCCCGTCTCGAGAGTGCTGCTTAGCCTGGCGTTTGGCAAGCTAAGGGGCGGAGACGGGCAATGCCGCCCTCCTGCATCCTCCTCCTGCTCGGGGCCGGTGAAGGCTCGAGGGGAGGAGCCGCAGGGAGGCAGCCTCGGCGGGAAGCAGACTAAGGACACCGCACGGACGGATGACCGTTGGTGCAGAAGGCCTCAATCTGCTTCTGGAGGGTCGAAGACTGTAGGGTACAGTCCTCATCCACACCGCCGAGGAGCCCAGCCTGGGACATGGGGAGCTGAGAAAATGAATTCTCAGACCCCCTCACATCAACCTGGCTGAGCCGATTCCTGGACCACACCTGTGGACATCACCTGGCCCAGGGATCACGCAGGTACCGATGTCGCCGTAGAGCAAGGTCAGTAGTGTGCGTGGCGGATCGACCAGCCCGGACATGGGAGGCATAGCGTCCCTGCGTGGGGGCGTGGTCGAGTTTCCGCGTTCTGTCAGTGTTGGCCAGGGAAGGACCAGCGTTCCACGGCGGTCTGGTCTGACAGAACTCCTGAGTCAGCACTGCCTCGAAGGTGAAGGCGACACACAGCACTGCATGCCTGTGCCACGATAGTGACAGAACATACAGCCCATGATCGCCACGCGATCGAGTGCAGCGAAGGCGGAGGACGCTCTCGCGAGCCGGAGGCGTCCTGATGCACGTCCGGGAGAAAGGCACTGGGAGCGAGTGCTGTAGAGCAACACGCGCCCAGGAACCAATCGTAAGCCTACAGCGCTCGGGGGGAGGGCGGCGCCACTCCAACCGATGCTTTCAGCTGCCCGGGAAAGCATGGCCATCAGCTCTGGATCTGACTCGACTAACGCTGACACTCCCGAGGGAGGCAACGCAGTCGTATCCTCATTTCCAAAGGAATCAAGCCCGCCTTGTGATGCTGTGAGTGACATGACACCATCTGCTGGAGCCCCGAATGAAAACACTGGGTCCCCGAGAGGAACCAGGCACACACGGAAGCCCCACGGTTTGCGATGTGGAGGGGGGCGTGGCCCGAGGAATGCTCGTCGGTATTATGCCACACCGTAACCCTCAGATCACCCTGGCCACCAGCCAAAGTATCCCCTCTCGAGGAAGAGATAGATTAGGGTGTGGCAGAGGGGACTCTACCCACACAGAGATCATTGAGTCTCGATCTATAAACATCGCGATGGTCATGTTCCCGCAATGAAAACATGACTCATCCACGAGCGCTGCCGAGCGTGATTAAGCCCAACACGCGAAACAGCGCTCGTGACCGTTAGGCAGATGAATCACGCACCCGCATCCAGTAAATACACGGGCGAGCCGTCTTGAAAAAGACGTGCCGCGTGCAGATGAGAGGAAAAAGCTCAGCAGAGTGCTGAAGCGCCCAGGGAGAAACACACACACACACTGTCGGCAGATCACTGCACAGATCAGCAGCAGGCAATGCGATCTCGCTGGAACGCGCCGTCACACCAACACACTAAAGAGCCGCTCGTCTCGTAGAGTGAAGATGATTCAGAATGGCTTGTAGGAGTGAAGAGAACTCTCGGCTCCGAAGCGAAAAACATATCTGCATGTTGCCAGCGTACTTCCTTATATACCCACGACGTGGGGCGGACTTACGCTATGCAAATTCTGCAGCCCCATGGCATTTTCTTGCCATTGGCTCGTTTTGTATACTCGAAGGTGAGAGGCTTTCTAAGCGAAACCCCCATTCGTCGTCATCCGACTTAACTCGGAGTGACCACGAAAGGGAACTTTTCTTCTGTTGTCTTCTTCCAGCTGCTTTAATTTTTTCTTTCAAGGCACAGCAGTTTGTGCATTCCTGTACAGCTGTACTGTCCTAAACACATACAATATTGGTAGTACAAACCGTTGCAATGTATGTACCCATTTACAGCTAGAAATTACTATAATCATGCACTAAATCATGATGCCTTCACTTACAATGAACTGCTCCTTGCGCTTTTCCAGCAGTTTCGATGAGAGACCAGGCCTCTTTTCAGGCTTTAAAGTATAGAAGAGCACAGTATATATATTTTTTTCAGAGTTAATACAATATTACAGGTTAAATGATATAAGGGTCAATGACGTGACACCTACATTTTCTGTCCGATAGCATTTTTTTCAGGCAAAAACGGGTTTAAATGCATAAAAATATACTGTATATTTGTAGTACCTCTCCCATGTCAAGTCAAGTCAAGTCATCTTCATTTATATAGCGCTTTTAACAATGTAGATTGTTTCAAAGCAGCTTTACAGAGATAAACGTATAATTTATGGTAACAGAGATTGTTTTGGCTTTATAGCGGTTCTTTAGTAAAGTTATTTCCAGCTAAGGTTAGTTATGATTGATTCGCTTCCGTCGCAACAATCATTTGTTATTAAATTAGGGGCCGCTAAGACGACACCATTCTCTCTACATAGACTTTAAACGCGAACCTGTGAGAAACGCTGATGGCGTTCACATGCGCATTAAGAATTGGTTCTATAGTTATGTGCGTTTGAATATATGTACGCAGGTTTGTAATTCCCTACAAACCAAGCCTAAACAAAGTACTGGTGTTTCCTTATAATTTTTGATACAGAATTTTATTTTATTTTATCAATTCGGGGTAGATACGCGAATTGAGTTTCCCGACAACGCTTTATCTGTAGAGTGGTAAAGGGATCCTCCATAGGGAGAGACTAGTTGGCACTTCAGCACTGCGTTGTCATCGGGTCCAGGTGAAGGTCCTTCATCAGATCTGGATCCGGCCTGGATCCGGCAGGCTGCGGGAAAACCTCGGGATAAACAAAGACACTAAAATTAGCGTAGATGCCATTCTTCTTATGATGTAACGAGTACATCAGGATTTATGGGAAGTGTTCCCGTGTACTGTATGTACTCACTTTAACTTTTCAAAAACCTTAACTTTTTACTTTACCTTTTACGTTTTTTTTGTTTTTGTTATTTAAAGTGTCATGTGTGAAAACATCATGTGGTGCGACCGTCCGGCCAAAACTTCTGTTTTAGAAACGTCTTTGAAATTGCTCTGAACATTTTCAGAACATTTTCTGCACTATTTGGCATGATTTCCAAAATGTTTTGTAATCCTTTAAAAAAAATTCAAAGCATTTGTATTTATATTTCCATCATAATATACAAAACAAACTTTGTCCAATGATGTCCATTTTATGAAATATCATGTGGTGCGACCATCAAGGAACTACCATTTTGGGACTTTTATGTTGAAAACTATTCAAACACAGGAAGTTACATCATATACCAATTTACCAAGGCCCCATGGAAGCAGCAAGCAGGTTTGTAATTCTCTCAAATTGGAAAAAAAAATAAACCTTTGTAATGGCTGGTATGTAGTTGCCACATTTGGATGTCATGTGGTGTGACCTCAAAAAAAAATTAATATTAAAGTTATTTCTACAAATATATATTTTTATTATAAATTTCATAATGACCTTTTTTGGGAAGCTAGCTTGTTTTGTTTAGGTGGCCAATTCTGTGCCTGTAAATTTTGACTGAATTTGAAAATATCATGTGGTGCGACCACTGCAGACTGTTTTTCATGCCCCCTTTGGCCCGGAGGAGGTGGCGGGGCGCTTCGGGGTCCCCGGGGGGGCTTCCTCACCCACCACGGCTGACTCAAACAGGCAGCGTTGTTCTGCCTTATGTTGTTACACCTGCTTGCGTCCAAATTCAGGGTGTAGAAGCGGTCAGCCGTGGAGGTGTCGTGGCACATGAACTGTGCCACCTTTTGCCGGTCCTCGGGGCTGTGGGTGTTCTTTGCCTGTCCAGAGAGAGGAAAGCAGAGTTAGAAACAAACACACGCACGTCAGAAATTGACAAGGCAGAAACACGAGCTGGAACGCTCACGTGTGTGGCGATGGAGGTCCGGAGATCGGCAGGCCCATCCCAGCCCATGCCTCCTGAAAGTACTGGTTTAAGTTCTTACAAGAGCTGGGCTTTGAGATGAAAAATAAATAATGGGTGTCACCACCGCCCACCAAGCCTTCCCTCATCCAGCCATACTCCTCCTCGCTTCAAGGCCAGCTGAGTTGGTTGGTCTTTGTGGGAAGAAATCTGTGGAAACAGCGACAAACGAGCGTCAGAGAGAGAGAGAGAGAGAGATAAAACCACTCACACTGATGACGTAGCAACCGTCCATGGCAGCCTTCTGCACTGCCTCCACCTCCCCAATGGTCATGTTTTGGAACACCCCACCGCGTTGACCATACATGCAGGCCAGGCAGGCGGTGAGGTGCCCATAAAAGGACCACTGGTCCTTCCTGTCGCCCGTCACTTTGAGGCGGGCTGTGAGAAAAAACGGAGAAGCGTTAGGGGGCGTGTGGAACGCAGAGGTTTGAGAGGTGAGAGGAGGCAAAAACTTACCCAGGACTTCAGGGATGACAGTCTTGGCGGAGGCAACGCACTGGTGGAGAGTGACCTTGGGGATGAGATGGCCCTCCTTGGCCTGTTTGACCGCCACTCTCCACCTCACTGAGCGAATCATGGCCTTTATTTCTCGGTTTAAGCCAACCATAGCGGTGCGGAAGAGCCAGCAGGTGTCACGTAGGCCAGGAACTGGGCCATGTTTTTCAGGTACGTGTGTACAGTCGGCTCCACGATCTTGGCATGGTTGAGAGAGTTGTGCCAAGACCGCATCCTCGCCGTCTGATTAAGAAAACCCAGGCTGGAGAGGTCGGTGTGCCCCGCCACCATGAACGCTGTGAAGTTGCATATCCTGAACACAATCGACCCCACATTATTTACCAGCCTCGGAGTGGGGTCGGTGCCCTCCTGGTGGCCCCGGAACTCCTCGAGGAGGACATCAGCGAAAAGAGAAAACACACAAAAACAATGGGGTCGGAACATCGGCTGTAGAGCGAGGGAGAAGCAATAGAGCGCGGTACTCACTCAGAGCCGCCACATGGTCGGGGAACTGAGACGGCTGGGTGGCGGGAGGCTGGTCCCAGGGGGATAATAATCTTAGATACTTTACGATAAGCATTAGCCAGCACTTTTAAATTTGCTTTGATTTCAGGCGCTCTGGCTCCCGGCAAACATGTGACTATGGTGGCTGGTGTCTCTATTTTCACGTTCCGTGTAATACAATCGCCAATAACTAGGGCACAATCAACAGGATTCTCAGTGGATGTTTCACTGAGTGGGGAGAGCCTGTTTAATGTTGTTATCGGAACGGAAGAGCGGTGTTTTGTCCCGCGACTACAGCGTCTCACGGTCACCCAGTTGCCCTGCTGCACGGGCTCTACTTCAGCCGGAACCGAACAATGTACAGAGTTCACTAAACTAGTCGCATCCAAAGCAGTATCTAAAGCCCTTGCATTCTTACTATCCTCGATTAAAAGTTTGGATGCGTGTCTCTAGTTCTGAAATCTTCTCTGTCAGCCTCCATTTATCACATGTAAATCCTTCATTGCTGACAGAGAAGGTTATACTATACATGTGACACGAAGTGCAAGTGACAATAACAGAAGACATTACTCACCGTGTTTGTTGACTGATCCTACTCACCACAGTTGTTTGATAGACTCGTAAAAGGTGCGAGAGAAAAAAAAAAGACGGCTAGCATGGATGGCAGGTTAACAGGCTAGCGAGATACTAGCGTGTTGTGCTAGCGATACCGATTTAGATAAAAGCTAGCGATATCAGATTAATATGATAGGCAATATTAGACAATATCTAATTATGTTGATGAATAAGTTCAATTTAGCAAATAAGAACAGCAAGGAATGATAGTAAATAGAGATTCAAAACAGAAAGCTATACGGAGCTTACAGGCACAAACCAGCAGCAAGGCAGACAGGAGCAATCGATCACTTTGATGCAACTTAATCACAATCTCTCATTGAAGCAAAATCCGCTGATCAGCAAGGCACAGTGCACGTGTGTCGAATGTGTTCATCCTGAGCTTTAATGGAAATTGTAAATTGGGTCAATGTAACTCAATTAAGTTAAAACAGCATTCCCCTGTTTTGTTACGTCACACCTGATTGAATTTGGTTACAACAACAAAATTATAATTTATAGGTAGAAATAGCCTACCCCCTTGAAGCAACAACTGCACATGTTCACTTTTACAGAGTAGTTCACTATTAGCTAATCAGTAACTACTATTTTTTCATAACTCTCAGAGAACTACTAAGAACTACAATATGAATGATGCATAATGTATAATTAATCCTAAAGTGAAGATCATGGTAACCCACTATAGTTTTACAAACTCACTGTAAGCTTCTGAGTTTGTTGCAGTCTGTAAAGTAATTCCTTCTGATGGATTTAGATGGACGGCTTCCACCGCCTCGATCACAGGATTCACTGACGCTCCTTCAGTGCCAGCTTAGACTCACACACTCTTTCTCTTTCACACACTTCACTCTTTCTTTGGCCAGCCTATGTATAAAACTCTAGTTCTGCCACTGTTTTCAGTGAGAATGACTCAGCATATGCATGCAGGAATAATGTTTCATCCACCATATGATGACAGGCTGAAATCCAATATGATTATACAAACTGTCTTGATTCTTATTGAATTATCTGGTTGTTCAAATGACTAACGTCAAAGGAGAAGATTGTGATGTGTTTTGGTAATGAACTGCTCTTATTGCATGTCACGAAGTGCTCTCTGCAGGAAGGTCCAGGTCCTAGCAAATCTATTTAAGATTATAGAACTGTCCGGATGTAATTATATTCTTCCTCTTAACGTTTCAAAGGTTGTCTGTAGACTAAATAATCACATATTACAGATTTAAAAGTGAAATTTCAAGTTTCTCCATTTGTGACAAATGCTCACCTTGATAATGTCCGTTTAATAATGATTTTTTTTTTCTTTGTAATGCCTGCCTCGATAATACAAATTCACTTTATAATAAGGTTCATTAGTTAACATTAGTTAACTACTTTAGTTAACATGGACTAAAGATGAACAATACTTTAACAGCATTTATGAATCTTTGTTCATTTCAACATTTACTAATACATTATTAAAATCAAAAGATGTATTTGTTAACATTAGTTAATGCAGTGTGAACTAACATGAACAGCTGGATTTGTATTAACTAACATTAACAAAGATTAATAAATGTATCATGGTTAGTTCATGTTAGTTAATACATTAACTAATGTTAACAAATTAATCCTTATAGTAAAGTTACCAAATTAACATATAAACTATAGTGCTCATCCAGTTTATTCATGCTCATAAATCACATAATTATTCATTAATTAAAAATATGCAAAAAGGGACCATGTAAAATATAAACATACGGTTTATAACGTGTCTTGATTGTGCATATCCAGTAAATGTCTCCATCTGCTGGTTCATCTTATTTAAACAGGGTTTCAGTCTGTCCAAGGTTTGCCACATATTTAGAGACGATTTTAACATCTGCATGATTGTGATGCATACATTTTGATGGGAAATAATTTGCTAGGGAATTTAGTTAGCAATTTTTAAAAATATTATTAGAGTCCCAGTCAAACAGATACATCTGAATTACACTATATAATTCAATGAATTAAAAAAAGTATAGAACTTGAATTCAGACTGAATGATTCTGCTCAGTTGGTTATGATGAATAATGGATATGTTTAAAATGTAAATCTAAATACTGGAAATATTAAATACCACACCCATGTTAACAGGTCAGAGCTTTCACACTGCACGCGCGGTCCGGCGAGTCTTCCAGGAGCGGTGTGTATACAGCAGTGCAGAGATCGATTCACACGAGTCTGTACTTCTGCTGTGTGCACGCGCTGAATTAAAGTGACAGCGCAGGGTTCCTGGTCAAAATGAACACAGATTGACTTGAAAATGTAGTAATCTCACCATAAATGTATTTAATTAAATACTACTTTTTTTCACAGTCATCTTTTTATTTTAAAACCGGGGTAAAGCAAGGAAAACTACAATTTACCTCAACAAGGCAACATAATGAACAACACTTGTCTCATTCGTGGAGGTGGAAAAACAAGTTCTTTGTGACATGCAAGATTTATTGTATTAAAATTTAAATGCAAAAGCAAAAGAAAAGGCATGAGAGTCGGCTGCTTTTGTCAATTTTAAGTTTTAATTTAAAATGTTTGCGATTTTATTGTAAGTACATGGTTAAATATTTTACCTCTTGCTTGAGCAACTGAAAATATAGATCTCTATAGAAGTAGCATTGAATAATACGTTGTTTAAATTGTGTTTAAACATCTATTAAAGAGTGTAGGCCTATATGTGGAGAACAAAGAGAATCGCAATGCTGACAAACTTATTTTAAATAAAAGTAGCTGATAACTTCTGGATTTGAAATACAAATAGTGAGTACGTGTTTGTGGTCCAGCCATGGATCAGTCACTGCAAACACAGCATATGTGAAAGCACTATAGCGCGTGCTGCTCCTGCACTGCATACACACTGCAACACACACCGCATACACACTGCACACGGAGGATGTGTGAAAGCACTATAGCGCGTGCTGCTCCTGCACTGCATACACACTGCAACACACACCGCATACACACTGCACACGGAGGATGTGTGAAACGGGCGTTATACTTGTCAAATGAGTTTCACAGACTGGTAATGTCAACAAATTGCTGTATCAAAAACATACCTAACTGTGACACCACTGTGTCGTATCGAACCGAACCGTGAATTTTGTGAACCGTTACACCAATATTTATTACAGTTCAGTTCAGTTCAATTTTATTTATATAGCACATTAAAAACAACCATAATTGACCAAAGTGCTTCACAAAATCCAACAAAGAAACAAAACAAATTATTATACAGACAATATCACACAAAGTACAAACAAAATAACCAACAGGTCAAGATATCAAAGCTCAACTAGAATTGAAAGCCAAAGCATAATAATGCGTCTTAAGCAAGGACTTGAATATTTCAATAGTCTGAGCTTTCCTTACATAAATTGGTAGACTATTCCAGATATTAGGAGCAGCCACTGCAAACGCTCTGTCACCTTTGTTTTTTAGCCTAGATCTGGGCACATCGAGGAGCATCTGGTTGGAAGACCTCAGTACTTTAACAGGTGTGTGGACATGTAGAAGCTCCGTCAAAATGAAGGCGACAACCCACTTAAGGTTTTAAAAACAATTAATGCAATTTTAAATTTAATTCTAAAACAAACAGGAAGCCAGTGAAGTGAGGCCAATACTGGTGTAATGTGTTCACGTTTTTTGGTCCCGGTTAAAAGTCGAGCTGCTGCGTTCTGCACTAACTGTAGCCGTCGAAGTGATGACTGCTCCAATCCGGCATACAAAGAGTTACAGTAGTCTAATCGCGACGTAATAAAAGCATGTATGACTCTTTCAAAGTCTTTGCGTAGCATGTATTGCTTGACCTTAGCCAGAAGTCTCAAGTGGAAGAAGCTAGTTTTAACAACTGAACTAATTTGTTTAAGTACTGTCAAAAATTACACCCAGATTCCTAGTAAAAGGTCGAATATGGGAACATAGAGTACCAAGAACATCTGCACATTCACTTAAATGTCCCGCACGACCAAACACAACAATTTCGGTCTTTTTATCATTGAGACATAGAAAATTCTGATCTAACCAAATTTTGAGATCACTCAAGCAGTCTAACAAAGGTTGGATGTTGTTCTTCTCATTGTTTTTTACAGGCAAATAGATTTGTACATCATCTGCAGAACAGTGGAAAGAAATGTTATGTTTTTTAAAAATGGACCCTAAGGGCAGCATGTACAGGGAAAAGAGCATGGGTCCCAGAATGGAACCTTGGGGAACCCCACAAGAAAGAGGTGCAGCAGATGAAGAGCAATTCCCAAGGTGGACAGCAAAACTCCTATCTGTCAAATATGATTTAAACCATTTCAGGGCCGTACCCGTAACGCCAACACTTTGTTCGAGTCGGGATAAGAGGATAGAGATGTTGACAGTGTCGAAGGCAGAAGTCAAATCTAAAAGGACTAAAACAGCTGATTTTCCTGAATCAACTGCTAAGAGAAGATCGTTATATACTCTTAGAAGGGCGGTTTCAGTACTGTGGCGGGGTTTAAAACCAGACTGGAACTTTTCATAAATGCAAAAATCATCTAAAAATGATTGCAGTTGATTAAAAACTGCCTTCTCCAAGACTTTAGATAAAAATGGGAGTTTAGAAATGGGTCTAAAATTAGAAAAAAACGAATGATCCAGATTTTTCTTTTTTAAGAGGGGTTGGACGATTGCATGTTTAAAAGCTACGGGAACACACCCTGAGCTGAGAGATGCGTTAACCAAGCTTAAAATACTGGAACCAACAATGTTAAAAACATCTTTGAGTAATCGGGCAGGGATACTATCCAGCAGGCAGTTTGTAGGACGGAGCTGCTTAACTATGTCAGAGAGAACATGTAATGTGACTGGCTCAAACTGCTGGAAGACAGCTTGGCATAAAGATGGAACCGAGGGGTCACTAGTAAATGCAGGTGATGAAAAACTCAGGCCAGCAATTTTATCTATGAAATATTTCAGACAAATTTTCACACAACAAAGTGGATGGCACAACACAATCTGTTTCACAAGGGTTAACAAGAGAGTTAAGCACTTTAAAAAGAACCTGCGGCCTCTGTTTATTATTAGCAACCAGGTGAGATAAAAAAATTGTTTTTGATTACAGATTACAGATGTTGATTGCCTTGATCCTACGTTCACCCAAGCACACAATTTGCAAGAAATATATAAATAAAAACGATAAATGAAATTGAGATTTAAGATTAACTTACCTTAGTTTTGAAATAATAATAATGCATTTTTAAAAAATAAAAGACATATAAATGACACAAGAATGTAGGACTCTGTGTCATTCATTATAAGTCTCTGGCTGAATGTGCTCCTGTAGCTCTCCGAAACACTGTAGAGGGCTCCAGACGTTCTCCATGATGGTGGAGATTGGAAAACATTAATATTCACTAGTTCACACTTACAAATAAGTTAGATAGAATAAATGCGTATTTGGCGTGCTGTCCGAGGAGAGGGCTCCGGGCTCGGTATTCGGCCCGAACCCAGAGTACTCCCCCCGTATTCCTGGCTGTAAAAGATTAAGCCAAGAGTGAGGAGTCGGGGTGGTGGAGGGATGCTGGAAAACTGTCAAGGAATATTAGGTGAGTTGACAGTGTGGATATATATACTTCTTGTCATGCTGATTAGGGTAGACATAATTGTTTGATGACGAGTAGATTGGATTGATTATTTGAACGTGCTCCTCCCGAACTTTGTTTATAAAACATCATTTAACACCAAATTGTCAGGTTTTTCTGGGTGGTGGTGTGCTGGTGTCAGGAAGGGTCGACCCATGATAAGGTGACAAAATGAACAGGCTTCATCCTTTGAGGGGCATGAATATGCTCACTATATTTCATGGAAGTGTACCCGATTGACTTGGATTTGCTTTAAAGTGTTAAATGAGGTGATTGTCTAGGCCACCAGTGGAGAGATGAAGCTGACCGAAAATCAACATTGATATGTTTGTCTTTTCAACACTGAAAAACATTGATTTTTCAACATTGATCCAATATTATTTAGCACTGAATTTTCAAACTCAACCAAAATGATGATTCTGATGGAATTTCAACATTTAATCAATGTCACCTTGCTATCTGGGTTTGGTTTAAGCAGGGTGAAACATATTTGATGTTATGATTAGAATAGATTAAGAATAGTAACTATGGAGAAGGTTTCGAAAAGTTACAATAATTCACAACAAATGGGTTTAAGTTCACTAAACAAACTTAAGTGTCAAATCGGTTATCAAAACGTACAGCTGACAGAATGTTATAAATGACCTTATCCCATGCTGCCATCCTCCGACGAACTGTTCTCTCACACACTCCACATAAACGAGCTGTATCTCCAGCGGTGTGTGTGTGTGCTAAAGGAGCTGTGCCTCGATCTCATGTGAAGGTTAAGGTGGACGTCCCATGTGTCTCTCCGTTTCTGAGCGCATGTGAAGCTGGATCAAGGTCTCCATCCATATCAGCATTGAGCTGAACTAAATCATCGACCACACGGTCCCAGCGAACAGAGGACAGTCGCTTGATCTATTTCATTTCACAACTGCAAATCATTAGCAATGGTACTTAAAAAACTCGCCATATACAAAACTAGAATCCACAGTAGTAGCCTACAGCCGTAACGAGACCGATCCTGTTTACCCAATCCTGCACTGAGAGAGGTTAGGACCGCCTACCTTATTAACATGTACACATACATAAATACATGTAGAAATGCATAAATAAATGTAAAAATACATAAATAAATGAAGAAAAATGTAGCATAACACAAATGCTACAAAAATAGCACAATTAAAAATTATACTTTTGACAAAATTATTTATGTATTCCTTAATTTACGCATATCTGCATTTATTATTTCAGAATTTAATCATTTATTTATTCATTCATTTATTTATGTATTTCTGCATTTATTTACTTATGTATTTCAGCATTTATTTATGCATTTCTAAATGTATTTATTTAATTCTGCATTTACGTATACCGTAATTTATTAATTAATGAATTTATACTTAAGTCATTTCTCGTCCTCCATGTAATACAGCCGACTGTATTAATATATGTCCGGCGAATATCCCACCTACAACTAACTTTAGCGCGCTAGAAGAGCAGCATAAACATGAGAAGTGAGTTATGCACGGGCTAATGAGTGTTGTTGGGTGTGCTTTAATACAGGAATCTTCCGCAGGGAGCAGTTTCAGTAATGCATGTCGTTCGTCTCGTCCTACGTGAACATGTCATTGTTCACAGGGCAGCATTCACTACATGGGAAACCGAAAGTGTTTCACTTCATACTTTTACTTTCACTTTTATAGCGCACTCACATGTCTGAATTCATGAAATTATTCCTCTGTGAGTTTATCGAAATTTTCATTTTCTTTATGACCTTAGCACACGTTTTATAGCTTGTTTGAAGTTTTATAGCGTGTTTGAAGTTTTCTGGTGTGTTACTGCAGAACTGCTGTTTGGAGATGTGACTGAAGTAGAGATTATTTGATGGTGTTGTGTTTTAGATTGATGGAAGACAGGTCGAGGCACATGCGACTGAGAGAATGGCTCATAGCGCAGATAGACAGCGGGAAATACCCTGGACTGAGCTGGGAAAATCAGGAGAAAACCATGTTCAGAATTCCCTGGAAACACGCCGCCAAACAGGACTACAGACAGAACCAGGACGCGGCGCTCTTCAAGGTACACACAAACACACACACACACACACACACACACACACACACACACACACACACACACACACACACACACACACACACACACATTTATTACCATAACATACTTACTACAATTAGGATGTCTGACCAAACGAACATTTATTTCATTTATATCAGCACATAGCTTTTAATTCATATCATTACAACTTTAATTTAATTTATTTTCCCATTTAAATCCTGTTTAGTACAGAATAAAAAATAATAATTTTTTTTTTTTTTTTTAAAACACACACACAAAAAAAACAGCTGTTTACATGATTTAACACACTCTTTGTCTTAGGCGTGGGCCATGTACAAGGGTAAATTTCAGGAGGGCAGGGACAAAGCAGACCCCTCTACGTGGAAAACGCGCCTCCGCTGTGCCCTGAACAAGAGCACAGACTTCCAGGAGGTTCCCGAGCGCAGTCAGCTGGACATCTCGGAGCCGTACAAGGTCTACCGGATCCTGGACGACACAGGAAGACTGATAGGTATTATAAAAGATCTGCACTTGAGTTCCTCAAACCTTACACCCAAATCTCACTTCCTCATTTATATATATATATATATACATAATCATATTCAAAACTCTCTGTAAGCTTCTTCTTCTGTCCTCCAGAACCTGCTGGAAGTCCAGTGATATCACATGACAGTGACTGCAGCAAAGCCTTGAGAGACACACCTCTGCCCATGCAGGTATAGTGAAACTGCTGTGGAAATCCCCTCACTCACTGCACTGACTGCAAACCGGGAGTAGATTTGAGATTTTTCTGCCTCCTGCTGGACAGATTCCAGAGGTGTGTGACATGACAAAAACATTTTGTTTTCACATCCAGGAGGACAGTCCGCTTGGTGACTCGAACAAAGGTGCTGGATGGAGTGGTCAGTGTTTTAGTTTCAGAAAGAAATAACTAACGACAAAAGGTTTCATTTTCACTTACATTGTACATGTGTGTGTGTGTGTGTGTGTGTGTGTGTGTGTGTGTGCAGTGAATGGCAGTACAGGCATTAACTCCAATCTTCCATCTGTTCCAGTATATCCATCTCACGTCCCCATATCTGGTGAGAGAATTTTTCAACAAGCTCATATTTGAATGTCTCTTTAGTTTATTTAATGCCAGGTTCAGACTACACGATATCAGTCCGTTTTTGGCACATTCAGTTTGACGTAGGGTGTCGTGGTGTGTTACGTCCCTCAGCCCTGGTGTTTGTTCCTACACATGTGTGAGTGCAATGTTTCTTCCCCTTGTCTTAATTGCAGTTGACGAGCCACACCTGAGCGAAGCCTACCTGTGCTATAAAAGGCTTCTCATTACGCTCCTGAGGGTGCACACAGAGATTGAGAACAGAGTCGATGCACAGCCGTGCTTTCTGTCTTCTGAGTGATTGTCATCTAGTCGTCCACCCGGCAGTAGAAAACGTTCCGCCTTTGTGGTTGTTTCTTTATTGTTAACCAACGTATTATTTGATACCCATTCTGTTAAATAAACATACCCCAATTTTGATACGAGCAGATCTGTGTGCGTCTCTCCTTTATGTTAAGGGTGGTGTCCGACTGCCCGTAACTTAGTGGAGGCTCGTCCGAGATTAATAGTTTGATTAAATCGGACTTTAGTGTTAATTGCGGAACTTCTGATCGCTACAACATTTTGGTGAGTATTCTGGTGAGCAATTATGATTGTCTGTTCCTTTGTTTAGTCGACGTTTATTTTATTTTGGTGGATATCTCGGGAGGGGGCACGAAGGAGATGCCTCGAGCTGAGTAAGCCACTGAAGATTGCGTAGGTATTTAGGATTAGTTTTTTTTTTTGTATAGTTAGTTAGAGAAGTTGGACAACATTTTTGCCTATCAGAATACCTTTTAGTTGAGTTGTATAGCTTGTGATATATTTTGGCATATCGCCTATTTAGTGAGCGCTGCTACTCTGATTGTACTAGCGTATTGGTTAAATCACTTTGCCAGACTGTTATCCATTGCCACGAATGGATGACTGTGTGGACCGTGTTGGCTCGGCCACGTTTGTCACTAAAATCGACCTCCTAAAAGGTTACTGGCAAGTGCCCCTTACACCAAGAGCAAGACAAATATCAGCTTTTGTGACACCAGATGCATTCATGCATTATAAAGTTATGGCTTTCGGAATGCGTAACGCGCCTGCCTCATTCCAGCGTTTGGTAAATATTGTTTTAGCTGGAATGTCAAATTGCGAGGCGTATTTGGACGACATAGTCCTATATAGTACACACTGGTCCGAACACATAACACAACTTCGAGAGCTTTTCCGTAGACTGTCCAATGCAAATCTCACAATTAATCTAGCAAAATGTGAGTTCGGAAAAGCCACTGTCACTTACTTGGGGCGGGTAGTTGGCAGAGGACATGTTTTACCAGTAATGGCTAAGGTGGCTGCTATTCAAGAATTTCCTGTGCCTTGCGATCGGCGTGCGCTACGCCGATTCTTAGGAATGGTAGGCTACTATCGCAGTTTTTGTAAGAACTTTTCGACTGTGGTTTGTCCCCTCACTAACCTTTTGAGCCCCAACACTAAATTTGACTGGACGGAGTCCTGTAATAGAGCGTTTGAAAACATCAAAGCTCTCTTACTGACTGCTCCTGTGCTGGCTGCGCCAGATTTTAACAAACCGTTTCAGCTTGCTGTAGACGCCAGCCACGTAGGCACCGGTGCCGTACTTTTGCAATTAGGCGCAGACAACGTAAACCATCCCGTGAGTTTCTTCTCTAAGAAATTTAATTCTGCCCAGCGAAAGTACTCCACTATCGAGCAAGAGACTTTGGCTTTAGTACTAGCTATCCAACACTTCGAAGTGTATCTAGGTTCTTCGGTACATCCAGTTAAGGTCTATACTGATCATGACCTGCTCAAATTCCTCAGTCGCATGTACAATTCAAATCGAAGATTAATGCGCTGGAGTCTATTGCTTCAACCGTTTAACCTCCAAATTGTGCATGTCCAGGGAAAGGACAATATCATCGCAGATGCGTTGTCTAGGGTGGATGCTTAATACTATTACATGTTGTTGTTTTTTTATTGAAAAAAACAAAACACGTTTTTGTTTATTATAAATGAACTTGCATGTGTCCTTATTGATTGAAATGGCCTATACATTTAGGTTATAGTTAATAATAAAAAAAAGAATAAAAAAAAAGAACACTGTAGATTATTTGTCTTGAGATTTATTTTTGATTTATTGGGCTTGCTGATCAAATGTAATTCTGTAGCAATACTAAGTATTGCGTCGTACATAGTTATGATTTACCTGCGATTTGACCGTTTGGCCAAAATAATACATTCCTGTGTAATTCTAATTTCTCTTCACATGCAGATACGCCTTGAACGAAATAATGATTAACTGTAGCTGGAACTCTATTCATGGGTTTCATCAGGTCCCTTTCCACAGGTGTATAAAATCAAGCACCTAGATTATGACTGCAGACTGCATTGTGCTTGATTAATACACCTGTGGAAAGGGACCTGATGAAATCCATGAATTGTCTGGGTTGGCTCGAACAGTGAGCTGAACACAGAATTTATAAGAGTAAAATGAGTGTTCTTGTGTTCAAGGTATGGCGACAAGTCACCATTTTGGGGTGGGGGTGTTACGTCCCTCAGCCCTGGTGTTTGTTCCTACACATGTGTGAGTGCAATGTTTCTTCCCCTTGTCTTAATTGCAGTTGACGAGCCACACCTGAGCGAAGCCTACCTGTGCTATAAAAGGCTTCTCATTACGCTCCTGAGGGCGCACACAGAGATTGAGAACAGAGTCGATGCACAGCCGTGCTTTCTGTCTTCTGAGTGATTGTCGTCTAGTCGTCCACCCGGCAGTAGAAAACGTTCCGCCTTTGTGGTTGTTTCTTTATTGTTAACCAACGTATTATTTGATACCCATTCTGTTAAATAAACATACCCCAATTTTGATACGAGCAGATCTGTGTGCGTCTCTCCTTTATGTTAAGGGTGGTGTCCGACTGCCCGTAACATGGTGATTCGTAAACAACAATGTGTGTCGGGACGCCAGAATTTGGTCTTGTATAGTGTGTCACAGTAGACGACAACTGACGGCGCGTCTCTGCGATGCTTCACGGCGTCCTGACAGAAACACTAGCATGTTTAACGTTTTCCCGGTCATCCATGACGGGTTCGTCACATCTGTGACATTAGCCAATGAGAGCACAGGAGCTCTTCCTTACACAGCTTTCAAACATGCCGAAACGAAAGAGAGACGATGGTATCGGTGCTGCTAGGGGGAATTATGTTTCTTGTCTGAGAATTTAGGAGTCGAAACAGACAAAAAGTCTGAACCTGGCATAAGTACTAACTTAATATTAATCACTCGTTGAGAGAAAAAACTTGACTCACTAAAATGGTTTAGAACTTTTATGGTATTGTTGATGTACAGTGTAAAGTACTGGGACACGTGTCAGATGTACTGATGTGTGTGTTGGTAGACTGGCGTCTAGAGGTGCGCTTGTTCTATCATGGTAAACTGGTGCAGAACCTCGTGACTGCGTCTCCAGACGGCTGCTTCATCCTGCAAGGCTGTGCTCCGGTGGGGAGCGAGCGCATCTACGGGCCGTGTGAAGCCCAGAAGGTGTTCTTCCCCCGTCCAGACATCGTGCGCTTGCCCCCGGGCATCACTGACGCCATGAGCCGTCTCCTGCCCCACCTGGAGAAAGGGGTGCTGGTGTGGGTGGCTCCGGACGGCGTGTTCATCAAGCGCTTCTGCCAGGGCCGTGTGTACTGGGACGGCCCACTGGCAGAGCACAGACAGAAACCAAACAAGCTGGAGCGAGAGCGAACCTTTAAACTCCTGGATGTCACCGTCTTCATGCAAGGTGAAGAAGATGAAGGGCTTAGCCTGGGAAAACAGTCCTTTTTATGGACTTTCTTCAGCATGTCCTCACACTGATCCCTGTTTTCTTGGCAGAGCTCCAGAACTACCAGCAGGGCAGTGGTCCCGAGCCTCGGCACACAGTGGACCTGTGCTTCGGAGAGGAGTTCCCTGACCCCAGCCAACCAAAGACCAAGAAGCTCATCACTGCTCAAGTGAGTATTCCCTGGCATTAGTCCTGAAGAGGCGAGTGGTGTGTGTTTCAGAAACACCTGTACTGCAGTATTGACTGTGTCACACGTCTCCGAACCGGCCACCGGAGCTGATCGGGGCCTCTCTAGTCAACGCTTGTGTTTATACCAGCCATTTCAGAAGCTCTCCGCCTGCGATTCGCTAAAGACGCAGCGTCCAAAAGCCAGTGTTTTCCTCCTGCTCACAGGCTGTATGTGAAATATAGATACACGATAATTAAAGATGTATTTTAAAAGACTTAAACAATCAGATATTTTATCCTTTTCATTCATTACTGGACTTTGTCTGTAGGACATAGCAATAAACACAAAAATAAACACAATTAAACCAGACAAAACATAACCACTTAGCCAACTTAACCATGGTAGAACCCCAAAGATCAAGAAAAACAAAGTCAGACATGCAAATCTCATAGCCTCGCCATCTTCGGCCTCGCCATCTTCAGCCTTGCAGTGGGGAGTTGGAGGATGGGACAAAACCTCGTCGCAGCCGTAACGCGCCGCACACGTGTGCAGTGTAAATAAGGGAAGAACTGTTACTGCACTGTGGCCATGATTCTTCCTAGTTTAGTTTATTTGACAAATACAACATTTTACAACTTGTTTGTCAAGGGTAGCACAATAAAGTCATAGACTTGTTTCCATTTTGGTCCATGCTCAAATGACCTTACATGTTTAAAATAAACTATACAAACTATAACAAGCTATTACACATGAGTTACCATCAATTTCACTGGCAACCATTTTACTACTTGAAATCGATTTCTACCTTCACAGTACTGAGGTTGTAATCTTTGGACAAATCTTATCAGTTTATTTGGAGATGATTGTAATTTCTGCATGTTCACTATAGCGTATTCAAAGTGACACTGTACTATTCTTCATGCTAATGACTTCAAATGATCTCCACCCAAGAACTGCCGTCTAGTGATAAGCTTTAAGGGTGATAATAAAAACAGTTAACTATTTAAACTATTGTCAAGAACAAAATAACACAAGTCCGCCTTGACAACCAGATCAGGAGTTTTGTTTAATTTATGTTTAGTTCCCCCAAAAATTGCTGCAGTTTTTCCTAACCATAAGAAAAGTTGATTTTCAGTGAGCCGTACACCCACCTTGTTTAACTCCGGACCTATGTTCACCTGAACCGTACACATACCCTCATCTGAAAACAGCAACATAGAGCCATTAGCACACGATGATCATAGTTAAAACTTTTACTTTATACATATACATACAGTGCTGGGTAGCAACTGATTACATGTATTCTGAATTATGTAATCATATTACAAAAATACTACAGTAAGTACTAATTAGATTACATTTTAAAATACTTGTAATCACACCACTGTAAAAATGTAGCTGTAAAACAACGGTAATCTACTGGCATCTGTGGTTGTCAGCAATGTACTGTTAATTCACAGTCCTTTACCGTTAATTTACAGCTCTCCATTTTTACAGTATGCTATTGTAAAAATACCATGGAAGGTAACTCGTATCATTTGGGAAACCGATTGCTTCGATTGCTTGAGTTAAAAAAAATATATTTATACTGATAGTATTGTGAACTGACTTAATTTGAGTCCACTGAAAACTAATATCTCTTAATATAAAACTGCAAACACCTAATGTGTAATAGAGAATTCATTAAAAACATGACCTAATCTAAAATCTTTGCAGTTTGTATTTAGCATATTTGTCACTTCATCCGCAACTACACAGTTCCTGCTTTTAAATAAAGCAACAGGCAGCATAACATCAGTGTTTCTCTGCTCATCTTTGACTGAAGCACAGACTCTACTCTCCAGCTCAATGATGACCCACACAACTAATGAAACTAATGAACAGATCTCTCCTACTGTATATCATCAAAAACACATAAAACACTTCAGTTTAATATTTACTCTCCTTATCAGTTTTTGACTTCGCATAACTTTTTTTCTATGAACTTGTACTAATATTTCAATGAAATTAACTTCTTTGACGGTATATTACTGTTTTTCCTTGATTTTACGGTAATCCTCTGGAGGCTGTGGTTGCCAGTAAATTGCTGTTTTTCTACAGTTTTATACCGTATTAATTTACAGTTGATTGCTGTTAAAGTACGCTTCACTCTGTTTTTTATTTATTTAACACTTTTAACCCTTTAAACCCCAAATCTTCAGTTTTAAATAAACCCTTGTGTGTCTACACTACAGAGTGTAGGAGTAACACTGAAGCAGTGTTGAAGTTAATGATATAATTCAGTGATTAATTAACTGGCATTAGTGATGAACACCTGATGTTAACAAGCAGAATCACTGAAGGACAGAGGAACAACAAGAAGATAAAGAAGCGAAACACAAGACCTACAACTGACTTCAGCCACAGAAGACATTACATCTCTCAAGATCTCAGTAGAGGAGGATTAAACAACTCAACAAACAGCATTACCAGCTTCACTTATTACTGACCAGACTGACTTTATTTATTTTCATACGTCTACAGAAATTCCTATTGAGAATTAACAGAAGTTTATATGTTGTTTTGTTTCATTTGACGTCACCATTATGGTGATCAGTGTTTGCTTTAGTTGGGCTCTTGACCCTTGACTTTAACATTAGTTTTTCTCTGGCTGTTGTAACTGTGTTTTTAAGAAACAAAGCCAAACAAATTGAGATCAGGTGTTGCTGATTATGATGTCATCACATAATGTTTGGATCACTGATCACATCCCGTGTCTAATCCCTAATCAAAAATGTGTTGTTTTAATACAACTTAATTTTATATTACTACACTGTGAAACTACAGCAAAAGATCAAGCACTGCTGCGTAATCAAGTATGAAGGATTTTTAAACTCATCATTCTAAAAAAAAAAAAAAGTGAACTATGGCTTCAGTGAGACACACACAGACATCAAGAATCAGCCAATGAATCTCAAAAATCATGACAATCAACAAAAAAGATAACATCAAATCTGAACATCACAAAACACGCTACTAAAGTCAACACAAAACCAACAGCAAAAATAAAAGCAAAAAGTAAAAATTAAAGAAAATAACCAGACAATTCAGCTGCATAATTTATTCATGCTGCAATGCATGCTGGGAGTCATGGACGATTGTTTTGTACTATGCTGGTACCCAGCATGCATTGCAGCATGAAACTTATGATTGAGATTCATACGTCGATTCTTGATGTCTGTGTGTGTCTGGCTGATCTAGAAGTTCAAAATGTTCTTAGAATAAACTTTTTAAAATCACAGTGATACAATAATCAATAATAACAAAACATCATCAAAATAAATACATTCAACAATAAATGAGATCAGTGAATCAGACCAATAGATGATGATTGTGACCGTTATCCAACAGTCATTGTCGTCTGATCCTGTTTTCTTTCAGCTTTTTTGCCACATCATTTGCAAATCTATTTTAAAGACACAGCTGTCACAGCCAAAGATTAAACTACTGTTCAAAGGTCAAGGGTCAAGAACCCAACTAATGCAATCACTGATCACCATCATGGTCACATCAAATGAAAATAAAATGACATCTAAACCTCTGTCACCTTTTAATAAGACCTTCATAGACGTCTGACAGAAATAAAGTAAAACTGGTTAGTAATAAGTGAAGCTGGTAATGCTGTATCCTCCTCTGCTGAGATCTTGTTCCTCTTTCCTTCAGTGATTCTGCTTGTTAACAGCAGGTGTTCATCAGTGTCTGAATTCACTTAGAAAATTAACTGAATTAATTATGAAATTTTTCACTCCGTCAAGTGGACTATATTAGTGAACTAATGTAGGGAATCGTGAATGAGGGTATAGGGTGTGATGTGGAACACAGCCTCTGAGTGTCGACTTTGAGCGCTGTTAATTCACAGTATATTCCTGTAGGCTACTTTCTCGAAAACAACAAATATCACCCAGAATGCATTTTTTCTATGGTATATTGCTGTTTTAATGGAAAACAGCATGTTACTGTAAAATTTTGCCTTTTTTTTTACAGCAATTTTTTTATTGATTACATGATTACATATTATTCACACAATAGCAGTAAGCCATTTATAATTTATTGATTCTCACTTATTCATCTTTTTCATGTCTTAGATTTTCCTTTCTAAAAGCTATATTGCTTACGTATTGAAAATGTAATACATTAATTTTGTAATTGAGAGGCCACAAATCATTTGCCCACTGGATTTACAGAAACCATTTCACAGTGTTTTCTCATCATTGCAACACTGCCTATCGAATCAACTCCTGAAAAACACATTCAGTAAGTCGTTTAACCATGTAGTGATGTCTTTAGAAGGCTTTTGTCTTTCATTAAACTCACAAACCCCCTGCAGCTCCTTCATGAATCCCATTCTGGGAAATCCTGACATCATTTAATGAAAACTAAGAAAGGAATATATTTTCTTTCTCTTTGTATTTTTATATCAATATGGTACAATATTATCCTATTCAGTTCTAACTGATGGCAAGTTAGATCAAAAGTAACCTAAAAGTAATCAAAAAGTAGTCCAATTATATTACCTAAAATGTAATGAATTACGTTACTAACTAAAATTTTTGTCATGTAATTTGGAATCAGCAACAGACTACAATCTGTAAGTAATCTATATAATATAATGCTTATAATATAATGCAGTGTAAGAGGTGCGGATGATCTGAAACCACACGTATGTTGAAGTTCAGTGATCTCCTTTGAGTAGGGTGACCAGATGCCCCGTTTTCCCCGGGACAGTCCCGTATTTCAGCTCTATTTTTATATTTTTAGTGTCCCGACCTATTATGAAATTATGTTTTGTCCTGTATTTCTTCTTTCCTAAATTGTCTTGGCTAGATGATCATAAAAGAGAGTAGCAGTCTTCTGTCACGTAAGAATAGCCTAATCCAGGGGTCTCCAACCTTTTTTCATTTGAGAGCTACTTTTTAAAAATGAAAATGGCCGAGAGCTACTTGTAATACAATACTTAAATATCTTAAATAATGTCTCATAACTCTCATATTAACAACTATCCAAACTGTTTTAGACCTAAAATAGTTTTTGTAGGCCTATATATGTCACCCTTAAATGTCAGAGAAAAGAACAGAATCAGAGATTTTAAAAAAAATATAGAAAATTGTACTTTGCATATTATACTGTAAAAACACATAATTATAGTTTATTTTATAGTGCATGATAACTAGAGATGAAATGGCATGAACATTTCATTTCATGATTATAGTGACCAAAATGATCACGGTTATCACAGAATCCTGTTCAAAAAGTACTAATACTACACAATAAAATCAATTCACCAAGTTTTATGTCTAAAACCAGCAAATAACAAATAAAATTAGCATCAATATGCACTTTTTGTTTACATAAACATAAAAATAATAACATTAAAAATGATGGCCAGATTTGAAAGGAGTGTCTTGCATCTACTAACATGTACAAGTTCAAATAAAGTTTTGACAAAAAAGTTTTTATAAAAAGATAAACCTCGCATAGTTCAGCCTTTAAATCATTTTTATAAAAAGAATGAGTCAAAAAAGATAAATTACTGACATTTACAATGCACTTTAGCTTATCTTTTAATAGTAAAATTCGGTCCGATTTTCCCGTGGCGTCTGTCGTTGCTATGCAACCATGCTCTGCGCTCTCCACAATGACAGATAAGTTTTAATAGCTAAATGATTTCCAGCACAGAGAAACGCTTGCTGTAGCTCTGCTTCAAGATTTATTTACGGAGAAGAAAAAAACACCCGTAGTGTTTGGGTGCACCCCCATCCTTCATGTTGACTCGCTGCGCCTGGAAAAAATGAGCGCATCGCTTCAATTATTTGAATTAACGAACTTGAGCGCGCAAAAGACGCGATATGTGAACGGCCCTTGGCGAGCTACCTCCAATCAGGCCACAAGCTACTGGTAGCTCGCGAGCGACGTGTTGGAGACCCCTGGCCTAATCAAAGGTAGCCAATCTCATCATGGTATATTTCTGAGAAACATCGGTTAACTTGCAATTAGTGAAGGCGGGATATTAGAGCGTGCGGAGATCAATTCAGATGCGAAGATGTCAAAAAATCGTGTATGTGTACATTTAACAAGGATCTTAAAAAAGAGTTTATCAAGATATTAAGCTGAATGACGTGCACAAGAAGCGTTCTCTCAGACAGCGCCAGTTCTCTTTGGTCCTGAATGGTCAAATACAGACACAGTTGTCCAAATGTCCATCATGTGGAGAATCTCATGTAAATACAGCCGGTGAAGGCTTAAGTGAATGTCAACAGTTCGGTGAAAACCAGATATGTGTCGGTATGTTAGATCCTAGCATTCGGCCTTAAAGTGACAGCAGCCTAAAATACCCATCTGTGTCATTAATGTTCATCAAACAACAAAAGATTTTAAATAAAAGTATGCATGTTAAATAAACTTACTGTACCAGAAAAACTTAGTTTATTTAGTTTTTATCTCTATCGTGTTTGTCCTATTATTTGTAATTTGCTTCTTTTATATATATATAAACAAATATGAGGTCAATAAACCATGCATATGGATTGACATTCTCTTGATTTATGCTTATAGGTGAAAGTGCAATAATTCTGATGAAATGTAAAAATAATTTTTTCAAATGACAACAATCGTTGTAATTATAATTTTTAGCAAAATAATCATCATTATCAATGTAACCATTTGTTACGTACTGCGCAGAGACAAATGCAGCTTTATTGAGTGTAATCCATAATCATAATCCATAAAACAGGCATAAGGTCAAAACCACAGAGTAAACCATCCAGATAATAACAAAAGTCCAAGGCACAGGCAAACAGAAGATCAAAACCATGACACAGAAACCAGAAGTAGCGCTCAGAAATGCAGTGTTACACCAACAAGACTTCACAACGAGTGAATGAACACACAGGGTTTAAATAGGCAAACATAAACCCGATACTGATAAACAGTAGGAGTGTGAAGAGCTGTCTCATGATATCGCCATGACGGAACGTGAGGGGGAAATTAGCATAGAATACGCCACCGCTACATTCACATTACACCACTGTCGTTTTGCTGTTTTTATACAAATTAAAACCATTGTAATCTATTGTAAACGTCTGCTCTGCTCATCCAGCACGAGTTGCAGTCGCACACAGACACAGTCAGCAGGAACTCACTGATCGTGTGACGATGGCGGAGGATTCGTTGAGCAACAGAGCCTAAGCGTCTGATTAATCTTGTAGAATGCGCACCGCCGCTCCCGATACACAGAGTCCATGCGATCGCGAATTTGAAAGTGGAAGTAAAACACGAGCTCCCGATGCGCACAAATAAGGCTGCATACAATACCCTGTCTCCCTGTATCAAACCTGTCTCCCTGTATCAAACCTGTCTCTCTGTATCAAACCTGTCTCTGGACTGTGTAGTTGTTGCTCTGCTCTCTGTTTGCACTTACTGAGAGAGTACTTTAATCATGGTTGCACTTATTGTTTGCACTTAGTAAGACTAAGAAAAAACTGTTACTTATTTTTATTTATACTGTTTTTATTTCCATGTTCAATTTGTGGAAAATAGTTCCATTAGGAGGTCCCACACAGCCTCAGTCAGTAGGTCTGGAAGCTCATAATTCATGTGCAGTAATAGAGTATAATAAATCTACCACAGGTCTGAAGAGACTCAGTTGAAATCATACTTGAGAGAAGCCAGTCAGTTGAGTTTGTGGCAAAACCTTTTACAGTGCTTGTATATTGTTGTCTTTCAATGCATTTGATAATTCTCATAAAGTCGAACTGAAATTACATTCATTACAAGATGATCAGCTAAAACATTTCAAAATGCACCTGCAGGCTCTTTTTCCAGTCATAAATTTTGTCATTGAGGATTTCTAACAAATATTGTGCAAAAATCTGGTCTCGTTCTCGTGAGATAAGTGTCTCGTCACTCCGCTAACAAACATGTGGCAGTAATCAGAACATGATGAGTCCAGGCAAATGGTTATGGGAATGTAGTTCATGAAGTGGTAAAGAAGACGGAAGGAGAGCCCTCTGCTGGAGATCATTGCGTTTGAGTTCATAAAGGACATAAAGGACCTGTTTTGATCCCTTTGTTTTGTTTAGAGTGAAATAGTCAGTGCATAACTGAACTTAACGGAACACTTCAGCAATTAAGGGTAAACACTTAATACCAAAAATGAAAACTGTGTCATCATTTACTCACCCTCATATAATTCCAAACCCTTAAGGTTGGTGCTTTTTCAAGGTTTTTGTCCCTCCATTGAAATTCCACGTAACCAAAACTTAGAAGATCAAAGATCAAAGCTCATAAAGGCATTGTAAAATGAATCAAGCGGTTAAATCCAAGTCTTGTGAAGAGATTGTAACGGCCTCGTTCGTGTTCATTCTGTGCTGCTTTTCCTGAGTTCTGTTTATTGTTAGTTTCTATGGTTTCTGGTTGATTTCCTTCACCTGTTGTTCATTTAGTCACCTTGTTATCTCTGTGTATTAATACCCTTAGTTTCCTCTGTTTATTGATCCGTGTCGTCTTTGTATGATGAGGTTGTGTTATACTTTATTCCTGGTTATCTCCTGCATGTTTCCTTTGTGAGCTGATTATTAATGACTTTCTATTTATTCTCCATCGTGGTGAGATCATTACAGCCTCCAGCTGTGACAGTGATACGATCACACAGATTTAATTTAGGCTTTTATTCACATATGAGCAAATTACATTTAGTAAACAAGGAAGCTAGAACAAACCATTGCTTTTCCTGCATCATGTGACACACGTTTGAGCTTATGATACGTATATTAAAATTAGTAAACTACATTTTCACACAAGGGTGAGTAAATGATTAGCTTATGGCTTATTATCATAAGTATCATGTGTCCTCCACGAAATGTGAGCAGAAGTTGTGTTGAAATGCTGTGAATTTCAGTTTATCCTTGATTCTACAGTAACTTACATAACTAACTGTAAAAATAAGTTTCCATTAAATAAGATACTGCTTAATCATGAATACCATAATAGGCATTTTTATATGTAAATAACATTTAGAAACAATATTTGAAAATAATAAGGATCAATAAATAAATACTGATACAAATAACATAAGAAGTGGAATTCACTGATTATGACAATCAGTGAATCCAGCACAACACGGAGCGCAGATCCAGCACAACACGGAGCGCAGAGGCACGCTGTTTAGGACGGGTTCGTGTCGAAGAGCCACTAAAAAAATTATTTACTCACATAATGTTCTCTCTCTTTAAATGTCAGCATTATCATAAATGTCTATATGAATGAAGTCTGTCGGGTAAAACAAAAGCTTCTTGATGCAATTCTGTCAGTCTACTACTTTATTCCAACCGTTACTCCTGATCGGAGGCTTCCGTAAATATTTAGTTTATGCTCAGAGTTACACTTCAACTAAGTTGAACACTCCTAATGCATTAACTTTTGTATTC
The DNA here is from genome assembly GCA_021554675.1 of Leuciscus idus. NCBI lineage: Eukaryota > Metazoa > Chordata > Actinopteri > Cypriniformes > Leuciscidae > Leuciscus > Leuciscus idus. Next base: position 1,889,815 of record CM038640.1, on the reverse strand, counting down.
CAGGGTCGGCATGAACCCGGTGGAACGAAAGCTTATAGAACAGTCATAACTATTTTTCAACTATTATAACATAATATTTAATCAGCAACTTCTTAATAAGTGAATGCACAAAAGTTTTTAAGTTTTCATCAATATTCATGAGAATCAGTATATTAAATATATATGAACATACTACTATATAATATGAGGATTACCAGTATGAACTCCATTGACTTCAATGGATTTAATTCAATTGAAAATCTAAACTTATAACTCACGACTGCACAAAACAGTCTAAATTTATGAAACCTAAATATTCTTTTTCTAACACCAAAACAACATCAATATTACAATACAAAATATATATTTTATATTTCAATATTTTAAACAAGAAATATTGCTATTTTAAATAGCAAGAAAAAGTAACCACCAGTTACACAGTCCCAGAAAAATTCAGTTCACAAGGGAGATTTATTCTATAATTATATATCATGTTCAATAAGAAAAAAAACGTATTTGAAAAGGAGAAAAGAAATGGAGAGAAAAAAACAAGCAATAAAAAAAGTTCAACACTTCAGTAGTTCAACTCGTGTTTGAAATCCGTGCAGAAAACGCGTCACGCTAATCCACGTTTGCAGTAGTATTTGAAATATGCTGTTTGGAAGTTAGTCGACTGACACAACAGCAAACGTGTCAGCCAATCAGCATTAGGTATGGCGGTGGTGGAGAGAACGATCAAAAGGGAGATTTGAAATGAAGAAAGACTGCAGAAATAGAGATGAGACACAATACAAAAAGGAAAAGCGCAGAAGAAATTACTAGAAAATGAATGGTTTTTCAATAGAATCATAATGTGAAGGTAAAGCCAGTTTTTATTCACTGCCCAAGGACGAGCATGTAGAGAATCAGAGGTTAAAGTTCATCTTTACCACGGTATCACAGCAGTATAATCCTAATGCTGTGTTCCCTTTATTTCACTGACGACTGCTTCTCAAATCTCGGAGTTCAGTGCAGGATTCACAAACTGCTTGCTCTTGAAAGATGGTGTTCAAAATACTTAGTTTTGAGTTTTATATTGTGTAGCTCTCCTGCTAACTGGCTAACTCACGTTATCACTGTCTTACTGAAATACTTCTGCTAATCAGTTGTGGGCCACTATTACCTATAACTGTGTCTATTAATGCAGATCGTCTGTCGTTCTCACTACTTTGAGGAAATATTAAGCATGGGGCAAGATCTGTTTTACCAACATTTATGTTACATCAGTCATTCACATCAGTCATTCACATCAGTCATTCACTCGGCTAATGTATTGCATACATGCACTGTTATTGATACAGTTTCCACGTGTTCACTGCTATGTATTACAAAAATACTGTGTAAATAAATGAGTACATGTAAAATATTGGGTTTGTTGATGGACATGCACTTGTTAATGCTGATGGTGACGAATTACAGTTGCAACATCTCATAATGTTCCTCAAACTGAGTAGAGTATCACTGAGAAACACTGAGTCCTGCTCGAGTCGTCCTGATGGAGGTTCACTGAGGAACACTGAGTCCTGCTCGAGTCGTCCTGATGGAGGTTCACTGAGGAACACTGAGTCCTGCTCGAGTCGTCCTGATGGAGGTTCACTGAGGAACACTGAGTCCTGCTCGAGTCGTCCTGATGGAGGTTCACTGAGGAACGCTGAGTCCTGCTCGAGTCGTCCTGATGGAGGTTCACTGAGAAACCTCCATCTCACTGAGAAACCTCCAACCTCCATATCTGAGTCCTGCTCGAGTTGTCCTGATGGAGGTTCACTGAGAAACACTGAGTCCTGCTCGAGTCGTCCTGATGGAGGTTCACTGAGGAACACTGAGTCCTGCTCGAGTCGTCCTGATGGAGGTTCACTGAGGAACGCTGAGTCCTGCTCGAGTCGTCCTGATGGAGGTTCACTGAGAAACCTCCATCTCACTGAGAAACCTCCAACCTCCATATCTGAGTCCTGCTCGAGTTGTCCTGATGGAGGTTCACTGAGAAACACTGAGTCCTGCTCGAGTCGTCCTGATGGAGGTTCACTGAGGAACACTGAGTCCTGCTCGAGTCGTCCTGATGGAGGTTCACTGAGGAACGCTGAGTCCTGCTCGAGTCGTCCTGATGGAGGTTCACTGAGAAACCTCCATCTCACTGAGAAACCTCCAACCTCCATATCTGAGTCCTGCTCGAGTTGTCCTGATGGAGGTTCACTGAGAAACACTGAGTCCTGCTCGAGTCGTCCTGATGGAGGTTCACTGAGAAACACTGAGTCCTGCTCAAGTCGTCCTGATGGAGGTTCACTGAGGAACACTGAGTCCTGCTCGAGTCGTCCTGATGGAGGTTCGGTTTGAATAACTACTTCTTCCAGTGTTTCATCATCGGACTCGCGCTCACATTGATATGGTCAAATCGACGTCATTGTTCGTTAAGGCCTATTTATACTTCTGCGTCGAACTTACACCGTAGCTACGTCGTAGGCTGTGTTTAGAGCGCGTACCCTTCGGCGTACCCTGACGTGCACCTCTCCAAAAATGTAACAACGCGTCAACTCTACGCGGACGCAAGCGCTGTGATTGGTCTGCTAGAACCCCTCCCTCGGGTTTCACATGGTCCCTCTGCATGAGTAATTGCACGTCAACGCGAACAGCGATGCAAAAGTATAAATTAAAACCAACGCGTTGCCTACAGCGTAGAGGCTCCGGCGTAGGTCCGACGCAGAAGTATAAATAGGCCTTTACTGTGTTTAGTTTACGGTGTAGGAAGCTTCAGGACAGCTGACGCTGTTATGGAAATGGGCGTTTTTGTTTTCGACGCGCTGTACACGGTAAACCAATCACAACAGACTGAGCTGTCTGGCCAATCAGAGCAGAGTAGCTAGAGGAAAGGTGGGATTTAGAGAGATTGATTCATCTGACGAGTCGTTTGAGAATCATTGAAAAATGTGGTGATGTGCAAATGTATATTAAGAGGAAAAAAAACACCTCTTTTGACCTTTGATGCATGTAAACCTGTTGTAGGAGACTCCACAACAACATTAGGAAACTTTAAAATAGCATAATAGGGGCACTTTAATATTAGAAACGATGTCCAGCGCTAGAGAGAGTGAAGCGGGAAGGCCTGAAAACAGACCTTTTGATTTTGCGCGTTACTGTCTTTTCTCGTGGCAAAGTTTTGATTAAATTAACCAAGTATTTTGATTAAATTTACATTTAAATTAAACGGTTTTAATGATATCTGTGCATCATTAAATGTGAGCGAATGTTTGACTATTCTTTTTAACTCTTTAATGAAAATAATGTCAGAGTCTGTTAGAATAAAATCAAATGTTTACAATTTATTATGTCAGGTTAATGTATCATGTCAATTTCATAATCAGTTCAAAGATAATCAATACAATAACATCAAATGCTCAGAGATAAAGAGTAAAAGATGTAGGCTAAACCCGACATGTAAAAAAATACATAATGCTGAAGTCCTTGAGGTCAAATTATTGTGTACAAATTATCCCTAAAACTCTCAATAACTTATTACCACTTAGGGAATGAGACATTTGTACCAGTCGCTCTGAGACATTTCAAATGATACCAAACATGTATAATACTGTATGATAATTATTCACATTAAACCAAATTTCAGGTGATTCAGGAGAGTGGGGGAAGTGGGAAAGACATGTAGATTAGGATGAATCTGAGGCGAGACTTGCGTCTCGAATGGTAATGCCACCTTCACAAGAGTGAGTTCAAAAGTGAATTTCCTTTGTTCTTTCAGAAAGTAGCTCTCTCTTCCAGTTCTTCCAGTTCTTCCAGTCTTACAACTAACTAATTCTTGTTTGTAATGACTATCATATAGTGTACGTTCATTTTTTTGTGCTTCCTCATCACTTGTTCATCATCTGCGCTTTATTTTTCGTGAAGCATTATTTTGTTGCGCTTCTGCTATGATAAACAGACATCCACTCTTGGATTGCGCGTGTAACGGAGGACAGCTAGTGTGAGTCGCGCAGACGACTGCTAGTGAATGCGGGTGGGGGGGAAATTCGATTCTTAGATGCATCGCGGACGTGGACGATTCTGAATCGATTCACAAATGTCAAAAATCAATTTTCAATTTTTTAAAATAATAATAATGTAATATTGACGAAACGCAAAAGGATGAAGTCTGAAGCGCGGAAGTGCAGCACCCGGACAGTCTGTGGCGTGCGCATAACAGAGACGCATGATGTCTGAGTGCCAAATCCAAACGGCACCCTCTTCGTTAAAAGATAACATATGGAAAATTGGCATAATTTCATTGTGGCCTTTTTTCTATTTTTGTATGAGAGCTGCTTTCTATATTGTTTCGTTTTCACATCATATGCTGTAAACCGATCTGTTATACGCACGTTATACGCAGGTTTACTCTCCACAGGCACAGTGTGTGTCAGTGCAATGCCAGTCACATAAAGTTACATTTTGACTGTGCTCTCTGCAGTTGTTCATTCACTTTTTTTGTATAAGCTGTTTTTGAATGTGGTATACAGCAACAATTTCAAGTCATAAGTCTTAGACTCTTTATTATTTAGTTGCTTTAAAAGTACCAAGTAGTCACAAAAAAAAAGATGCATCGATAATCGTTTTAGCATCGCATCACAGCCCTCTGAATCATAACCGAATTGAATCGTGAGGTGCCTAGAGATTCACACTCCTAGAATGCGGTGTATGGGGTCATTTGTTAGTGCACTCGACTCGCTTGCAGGGGATCGGGATTCGAGACCGACTCAGAGAAGGGCTTTTAGGATTGGATTGTGAGTTTTGGAGGCGGAGCAATGAAGAAGGGGTGTGTTTGTTTGGGTTGATTTCAAATATCAACATTGGCCAACAGCATACTTCAAAAACGACTTACCCCACCTTTAAATGAATCACTCCACCCATTCACACAAAGGGAAAGTAAAAGTTAAAGTAAAACAGAAACAATGTTGTGGCACAGATTTTCTGCACTGCCACAACATACAGACATTCATTTGTTTTTGTCATTTTATTTTAATTTCAGAATTATTGTATGTGTATGAATGAGCATGTTTATAAACAAAATGTAGCCCCTTACATTTTTTTGGTTAAAAAATCTGAAAAATATATATATTTTGACAGTCTTAACCAGGAGTGTTTCTAGGTTTTAAAAACAAGGCTGGGGGAGGGTGATAAGATAACATGATGTGCGAGAGTAGTTTTTGCTCACCAGTGCTAATCAGACTATCTTTATTATGTGCTGGATGCTTTCTAGAGATTCTGCAAGCATATCTTGTTTCTCTCTGGATTCTGTGCGTAGCTGCTTGCCTGATCTCCCTAACTCAACTGCAATACAAAGTAAAATACAGAGTACAATGTGTTTGTATGTAAACAGCTCATTTCTTTTTTGTGAACAATTGTTTTTTATTGAGCAGTCAGTTCAATGTAAGAAAAAATATACAACATATTAAAGTGAAACCCATACCCCCCCACCCACCACCAATCAGGTAGACTTATTCTGTGCTAAGGAAATGTAAGACATTGCAGTGGAAAAGGTAAAAAATAGAATACCTAATCAATAGATAAACAGAAAATGTACATAAACACTAAAATATATCTTGCATCAAAAAGAAGAAACAAAGGATTTAACAATGTCAGAAATTGCACTCCAATTCTTTAAAGTCTTTGCCTTTGCTCCATGAATGCGAACTGTTGAAAGCTCCAGCAGAGATGAGCCCCATCGCCTGCTCATCGTATGTGGAGGAATACAGTGACTGAATAACGTTTTCTTTGCATCAGTGAAAGCAGTTTAAAAGTAAGTTTCTCTATTGCGGAGACAATGACAATTCAGAGAAGTTGTTTAGAAAGAAAAGTTCTGGATTCAAAACCACATCCTTATCTAACAGGAATGATATGTCATGAGCAAGCTGAGACCAGAAAGGAAAACATGTAAATATGTACCAAGTGTTTTCTGCGGACATAAATTACAATTCTGGGAAGGAGAAAAATGCATATAGAAAGGTTTTAAAGGGGATAGGTAGAGTCTGTGCAGAAGTTTTCAGTGGATCATCTGATGATTTGGGTTTTTTGAGGATCATGAGATTGTCTCCCAAATTTGCTCAGTGGATAAAGTATGTATGTCCTCACTGATATCCTTAGTCCAGCAGTTGATATGGAAAGTGGTGTGTATGAGTTTTTGAGGAGAAAAGAGTGAATAGCTGAGGCAGAAGTAACAGAATTATCATTTGGAAGAATTGTCTTTTGCAAGGGATGTTCAGGTAATTGTGAATCCCAGGGAACTCCATATGATCTAATGCGAAGATACATGAAAAAGGAAGTTCCTGGTAAATTAAAGAGAGCCTTAATATCTTGAAATGATTTCAGCCCTTTGTCATCAATTTCAATAGAATTTAACTGGTAAGCCATCTAGGCCTGGGGATTTACCCTTGCTCACTCCTCTGGCCGATGATAGGTCTAGCTAAGAGCTCAGAGTCTGACTCTGACAGAAGCAGAAGAGCAAGAGTAGATAAAAAGGAAGTATAGGTTTTGTCTGGATCTTTGTATGAGAAATTCAGCTCTGTATCTATATAATAAATTAAGTTATTTCCTAACAGTTTCAATTTTAGATGTATTATTATCAGAAAAAGAGTGTTGGTTTGCCTGTCATGACAGTCTTCAGCGTGGCTGGATAGAGAAGACAGTTATGCAGACCTGCCTCGGGGAAAAAGCTCAGCATTACGTCTTACTTCGTTTAGAATAAGATTCCTGTGTTGTAGCGTAGCAGTTTGAAAAGAAACACTCGTGGTTTGGATTGATCAGTTGAAGCTTGTAAACTCGGTGCGCACGTTCGATGCCCGCTAGTGATGGGATCCAGGTCGGCAGTGCCCATTTCAGAAAGCCAGTTGGGTCATCTTTCTCGGCCCCTTCAGGTAACCCTTACAGCCGGAAGTTACTGCGATCCTGTAGATCTGTCACTTGTTGCTCGAGTGCATCCAAACGCCAAGTGTGTTCGTTGACCACTCGTTTCTGTTCTCTCCGTTCCCCGGTTAAAAAGTCAACTTTAGAGCACATATTCTGGACTGTGGTCATGTGAGAGGCGAACTCCGTGCGCATTGCTGTTAATTCGGTTTTCAAAATGTCCTCAGATCGCTTTATAGTGGTCGCCATGTTGTCCTCCATGTCCGCTCTGGCCGTCGTGCTGCTTGATTTAGTTTTCTTCTTTATTGGAGGAAATGAATGGGAAAGATAAGCAAGTTTCCAACTGTGTGACATTTACAAACCAACTGGAAACGAAAAAACTACCCCAGATGTCAAAAATAAAGTAAAAAAGCAGTAAAAGAAAGGCTAAATACGCGGAGCTTGACTAATGTGCGTCTGGGCCCATGAAAGCGTCACGTGATCTCACCTAAACAGCTCATTTCTGACACAACAAAATGCTGTTATTCATAATTGAATACATTGTAGTCCTAATTTATATACGCACACACAGAGACTTGCACACACACTACAAATGTTGAGTTTCCATGTTTTGTGGGGACATTCCATAGGCAATGAATTTTATACTGAAGAAACTCTATTTCCTACATTACAAAAAAATGCTTGTCTTTATTTATTTTTTCTTATTTCCAGTCAAAATGTCTAAAAAATCTTAAATCAAGATGCAATTACTTGCAAAATTGCATAAGATAAGTAGTCTCCTGTGGGGGAAAAATATAAATTAAGTGCATTTTGCATAAAACAAGTAAAATTATCTCCCAGTAGGGTAAGAAAAATATGATTAGTTGTCCCCATAACATATGGTATACCTGAACCACACACACACACACACACACACACCGATCCTGTTGCAGATCATCTCTACTGCCATCTGGGAAGTTAAGCATTAAAACTTAAAACAATGAAAACTACATGACTCTGTGGCTGATGTCTTGAGATTTATATGTTTGTTCAGGCTTTGCTTTATGTATTTCCCCAGTGTTGAAATCAGGCAAATATAAATGTCAGAAAACCTGATTCCTGGCCATTTAAAAGTCATTAAATGTCAATGGACCACTGCATCATTAAATTTAAGCAGGTAATAGTTGGTTTTACTCCCGTAGTTTTCACTTAAAGGTGCACTGTGATTTTTAGCAGCATCTAGTGGTGAGGTTGTGAATTGCAACCAAGAGCAGTTACAGTGGCCGACAGGAAAAGTTGCCGTTGTCTGAGACAGCAGAGAGTAGCCAGTTCAACAATGAGGTTTCTTTACAAAGATAAATTAAGAAATTAGGTTTACTTGATTATTCAGTAAAACGATATGTTAGTGCGAATATTATTGTTACTTGTTCATTGTTGTGTCAGTGTTTTATTCGCTGACTTTAGCTAGATTCTTTGCACGCAAAACAACATAGTGACAAAACACGTTTGTCCGTTTAGGGCCACCGTAGAAACATGTAGGCGCAAAATGTCTATTTCAATGACCCGCGGTGTGTGTTGAGAGAAATGCCTCATTCTAAGGTAATACAAACATAACGGTTCATTATGTAAGGTCTTTATACATCACTGAAAACATAGTTATGTATGTGATATTTCATTTCTGTCAACAGATCCTCCTAAATATTACACTATGCACCTTAAACAGAGTTTTCTGAACATCTAAAAATTACATAGCAAAACTCCAGTGTTAAAATTAACTCTCCTTAGAGTTTATTTGGCTCCACACTCAAGAGTGTTAAAATATGAGTGTTAAAGTAACACGGAAGCAGTGTTAAAGTTAATGAGATAATTAAGTGATTAATTGAGTGATGATTGAGCATTATTGAAGACACCTGATGTTAACAAGCAGAATCACTGAAAGAGAAAAGCACTAGTTTGCTCTAGTTGGGCTCTTGACCCTTAAACTATTAACTTTATATATTTTATTTTTATTTTTATTTATTGCTGCTGTAACTGAGTTATGACTGCCAGATGAACAAAGAGAAAAGGTGATCAGGTGGTTTTGGTTATGTTTTGACATAATCATTGTTTGACCTGAACTCATTTAGAGAGTCAGGTTTACCTTGTTGATTACAGCAGCCTGTGATTCTATAGCATATGATTTTCTGCATTTTCATTATAATGAAAAATATTTCTTAAAAGTTGTTCTGATCAAAAGACTTTGAAAAAGTATTTATCTTATGAACACAGACATCAAGAATCAGCCTGTGAATCTCAACAATGGTGACAATTATAAAGCATGTTGCAGTGCATTCTGGGTGCCACCAATCAAAACTCATTCATGGCTCCCATCATGCATTGCGGTATGAATAAATTATGATCTGAATCATCTTAGTATTTTCCTTTTCCTAATTTAATATTCTGTTTGTCAACATTGTTAAGATTCATACACTGATTCTTGATATCTGTGTGTGCCTAAATGAAATAATAAAAAATAAAAAATCAGAACTACTTTTAAGAAATCCTTTGGATAATTTAGAAAATTCTGGATCTTATGCTGTAGAATCACTGTGATTATGTAATCAACAATATAAATCTAAATCAGAGATACGGCTCTACATGAGTTTAGTGATTCAGGTCAAATAATGATTGTGTCATAACCAACACCACCTGATCACCTTTTCTCTTTGTTCATCTGGCAGTCATAACTCAGTTACAGCAGCCAAACAACATCTAAAGTTAATACTTTAAGGGTAAAGAGCCCAACTAGAGCAAACACTGATCACCATAATGGTGACTTAAAATAGTGATCTCGTTTCACATTAGCTTTCTTTACTGGTGCAAATGTGTTTGACACACACACTGTCACAGCGGCCAAAGAAGACAAAAGATATAATCAGAGTTAAGAGCCCAACTAATGGAAACACTAATCACTGTTATGGTGACTTCAAATGAAACACATTAGAGTTAAACCTCTGTTAATTCTCAATAAAAACGTTTGTAGACGTCTGACAGAAATAAAGTCAGTCTGGTTAGTAATAAGTGAAGCTGGTAATGCTGTTTGTGGAGTTGTTTAATCCTCCTCTGCTGAGATCTTCACAGGTTTAATGTCTTCTTTTCTCTTCAGTTGATTTCATCTATAAGGCTGTCTGAAGTCAGTTGTAGTTCTTGTTTCTGCTCGTCTCTTTTTCTGTTCTCTTCTTTCCTTCAGTGATTCTGCTTGTTAACAGGCTTATTAAGGCTGAAATGACTCCATATTTAATATACACAGATTTTGTGGCTCAGATAAGGTCCAGTTGTGGTTTATTTCTTTGCTCTTGGCTGACATGTGGCATTGCTATGGCCAGCTTGTGGTCCAGATCTGGCAAACAGGAGTGAGCCGCCCAAGGGCTGTCATTCCACACTGCATATGGGCCAGATCATCTTTCCACATGTGCCAGATGTGGGCCGGATCTGGGCTGGGATCCCTGTATGCACAGTCCACACACACTTCCAGACTAACTGGTGTGGGACGGGCTGGCGAGGGACCAGGGCTCTGTTTACACCTGGTATGAGATGTATTTTGGTTGGTCGGATCACAAGTGGATGAGGGAGACACATTCCTGTTGTAACTGGTGTTTTAATCCGTCTCTTTTGTCCACTTTCAAGCACTTCTGTCCTGATCTCTCTGAGGGGAGGGTCTATGGGCGGGTAAATGTATGGGATTCAGCCAAAGTTTAAAACACGTCATGGTCGGGAGTGACAAAAGCTCAAAACATTTTACACCGTTTACACCTGAGTTTAGTCGTCCACTTGTGATTCAATCGACAAAACGCATCTTAATACCAGCAGTAAACAGCCTGATGCCGAGTTCATAGTAGTCGGGTTGTTCAAATACTGATATTGTGGTCTATAACTCCTCCCTGCCCTGTATCTCGCTCTCTCATTGGCTGTCGGTCATCGCCGATGTAGTTTTCAGTCAGAACACTTTCACACAGCAGGATTGTGAATCGCCGACAGCTCCAGATTCTCTCAGATCGCGTCTTTGATAATGCACACTGCGTGACTGTCACTCACGTGAACGAGCACCGATGTGCCTGTGATTTCGGGCATTTGTCGACGATCTCCCAAAACCTGTCAGCGAGCGAAAACCAGGCCTAAAATCGTTCAGTGTGAACTCGGCATGAGTGTGCTTTCACGTTCCCATCAAGAGGCTGCCAATCGCCCAGCTTTACATTCTGTATTCTATATTAAGCCGTCCCCTTTGAAAACCGTATAATACAATAATGTGTATATTTTAATGCATTATTTGCAGATATATCCATTATCTCCAAAGTCATCTCAATAGTAACATATTCAGAGGCTCATGGGTACTGCCGTATTTGGTGCCATTAGACAGAAAATCAACAGAAAAATGTGACAGAAATTAAACTGAAATATTTAGAAGTGACTGTCAAAACGTATGGGCACCGGTTTCCACCACTAATTTACATAATTGCATAACAATTACACAATTTTCTCATAGATATGAATTTCAACAGCCTCATAATGACTGAACAAAATCATAAGTCATTATCATTAGAACTTAATTATAGGAAATGTTCTCATTATTATGAAGTCAGTATTATGATATAATGAATCTTAATTATGACATTGTATCTTTTACTTATGAGATACAAAGTCATAATTATGAGATATGTTCAGCTGTGGTCAGGACCAAAACATAATTTTAAGCAATTTAACTTATTCATTTACCTATTCATTATTTTATCATCTATTTTATAGACTTATTTAAGTATACAATATAAAATGTCCTGATATTTAAATTTATCCCCTAAAATCTAGATTGTTTTTGTTGTTGTTCCATGTAAATCATGCCCTGTTCTGTAAAAGCAGCAGTTCTTTGACTGCCAGTAGAGGGCGTAGTGGAGTAATCACACGGGACATGAATATTCTCTCTCTCTCTCTCTCTCTCTCTCTCTCTCCTTCTCTGTGTGTGTAGGTGATTCCTCTGTTCGCTGTGGAGTGTCTCCGCAGGCATCAGGCTCCTAATGATGTGGAGATGAAGCAATCCCCCCCACACACGAAAACCAATGATTAGACACACCTCGACCACACCAGCACACACTTCAACATCCCTCTGGAGGATTTCTGCAGTAATGATAACATTCATATTTCTCTAACTGAATGAAATGCTTTTTTTCTCTCATTATGAAGCTCTATATCTTTAATCTAATCTTTATTTTTTTACTAATAATCATGATATTGATGCAATTAGATTATGATTTATCTTTTTGTAAAATTATGTGTGGAAAATTAAATTAAAATAAAGAGTTTTGTTAATCTTCTGTATCATTTGGTTATTTCAGAAGGAAAATGTGAAAGCTTGTAGTGAAGAGAATGTAGTCACATTACATACATGTATGGGCAATGTTTCTCAGTCTGACCCTGAAAACCCTCAGAGAAGAGGTCAGAGGTCAGAGGAAGGACAGCAAGAATACATTTACATTTACATTTAGTCATTTAGCAGACGCCCTTATCCAAAGCGACTTACAAATTAGGACTAAGTTCAGCGAGTCATCATAAAGAGGCAAAAGCAACAACAACGCAGGAAGTGCTCAAAATACGAAGTTCAGGTATTATTCAGAGTAGCATAAGCCTGATAAGTGATGTTTCAAAGGGAAAGGATTTTTTTTTTTTTGTATTTTTTTTTTTGTATTTTTTTTTTTCTATAAGGTTAAGTGCTCACGGAAGAATAAAAGTTAAGAATCTTTATTTTACCCTTTCAATTAGAATTTTCTTTTTATTTGAAATGCCCCTATTATGCTTTTTCAGATATCCCCTTTCATCCAGTGGAATGAAGCTGTTTGTGAACGTAAAATGTCTGCAAAGTTTTAAAGATCAAAGTGCACAACAAATGAAGCTTTTGTTTCCTAAAAGAAAGGATTGATTCTGAACTGCCGAAACGAGTCGTCAGCGATTCCAGTTTCACTTCCTGTTCAGACAGTAACAGTGAAACAAATTTGCATAATGCAACCCAGCTAGCAGGGAACGTTCTCAGAACGTTGGCTAACATTCCCTACAAGTTTGGTTAATGTTTTAAAGAAAACATTTGAATGTAATGTTCAAAGAATGTTTTGAGGATGTTTTCTCATTCCAAATAATGTTTCTATAAGGTTAAATGTAAACTAAGATATAACGTTTTAACTGTAACATTTTGAGGATGTTTTCAGAGAATGTCCTACACAGCAAAAACTCCAGTGTTAAATTAACTCTCCTGGGAATTTATTTGACTCCACACTCAAAGGGTTAAAGTGTTAAAATATGAGTGTTAAATGAACACTGAAGAGTGTTAAAATGAATGAGATAATTAAGTGATTAATTGTGTGATGATTGACCAATATTGAAGACACCTGATGTTAACAAGCAGAATCACTGAAGGAGAAAATCTAATTTTAAGTCACCATTATGGTGATCATTGTTTGCTTTAGTTGGGCTCTTGACCCTTAAACTACTAACTTTAGATTTTGTCTGGCTGTTGTAACTAAGTTATAACTGACAGATGAACAAAGATAAAAGGTGATCAGGTGATGTTGGTTATGTTTTAACGTAATCATCATTTGACCTGAAACACTAAACTCATTTACACTTAGTCATTTAGCAGATGCTTTTATCCAAAGCGACTTACAACAGACGACTAAAGTTTAGAGAGTGTTGATTGCAGCAGCCTGGTGGTTTTATAGCATACAATTTGTAGCATTTTCTATAGAATCCAAAATATTTCTTAAAAGTTCTGTTCAAAATATTTTATTTAGACACACAGACATCAAGTTTCAGCCTGTGAATCTCAACAATGGTGACAATAATAAAGCATGTTGCAGTGCATTCTGGGTGCCACCAATCAAAACTCATTCATGGCTCCCATCATGCATTGCGTTATGAATAAATTATGACCTGAATTGTCTTAGTAATTTCCTTTTCCTAATTAAATATTTCGTTTGTCACCATTGTTGGGAATCATACACTGAATCTTGTGCCTAAACCATTTATTTATTTATTTTTTATCAAAACAACTTTTAAGAAATCCTTTGGAATAAATAGAAAATTCTGGATCTTATGTTGTAGAATCATTTGATGATGTAATCAACAATATAAATTTAAGTCAGAGATTAGGCTCTAAATGAGTTTTGTGATTCAGGTCAAATGATGATTATATCAAAACATAATCAACAACGTCTGATCATCTTTTCTCTGTGTTCATCTGGGAGTTATAACTCAGTTACAACAGCCAAACAACATTTAAAGTAAAAAATGTAAGGGTCAAGAGCCCAACTAAAATACACACTGATCACCACAATGGTGACTTAAAATTTAAATTTTTCTCCTTCAGTGAGTCTTCTTGTTAACATCAGGTGTCTTCAATAATGGTCACTCATCGCTCAATTAATCACTTTTTATCACTGGAGTTTTTGCTGTGTACCTTTTAGGAGAACATTCTGGGAACCAAAATAAAACTACCCACTGAAAACATTATTAGAACTTCATGGTAATGTTCTCAGAACGTTTTTAGAACAAAACATTTCTAGCTGGGAAGCCTATGATCTTCATTGGCTGCCGGCGATCGACCTCTACTTCGACCCTCGAACACTGTAGTTGTATCTGAGACTGGAGTTTCGTGTCGTTGTTCATGTCGAGAAGACGCAGTGTTCTGCACTGCAGATCCAGGTCAGATGTGCTACAAAAAGATGAGGACTTGTGCTGGGATTGATACAGAGAAACCGGCGCCATTGTTACCGTTTGTATCACTGTGTATCAATCGCTGAGGAAGAGCTGAAATGTTTCCAACACACGTTGTAAGCAGTCGACCAATCATAACACACTAAGCCATCTGACCAATCAGAGCAGAGCAGGCTCGCGGGAAGAAGGGGTTAACAGAGACTGTGGCTGCGTCCGAACTCCCGTACTCTCTTGAGGAGGCACTTATAATAAGACGTATGATATATTTTGAGCAGATTACATTTGAAGGTGTGGAATTAATGGATTACATTTATTCTTTAAAAACAAATCCAGGTATTGCTTTTCACCGTGGCCTGATTTCTGCTCCAAGCCAGAGTTTTGAATTTAACATTTTCCATTGACATAGAGTAGCATTTGGACGTGTGTATGATGCTCCGAAGGTTTCGACTCTCTGACCTCATGAAACCATAATTTAGAATATTCCGTCGATAGTATTGTTTTCATTTGTCGTTTCATTGCGATGCTAAAAATGGAATTAGATCCTTTCGATATAAATCTAGAAAGCCGTTCTTTTATTTCTAGCCAACATTGTATTACTGTCTCACAACTTTAAAAATATACAATTTTAGAGCATTTAGAACATTTATAAAGAAAAAAATCTAACAGCAAATATTATTTGAGAAACCACAACAACAAAAAATAAATCAGAGAAAAATAAAGTGATAGAGTGTGCTTAATCAAGATTAGATATACCCGTATCTGAGTTCAAAACACTAGATTTCTGTCATTTTCCCCCACAAATCCCCACAGGACTTCTCTGATGTGTCATTAGCACCATCGCTCTTTAAAAACACCAGGCCCAGGGTCGTGTGTGAGTTTGGTTTCAGTCCATCATTAGTGTCTCTTCCCTGGGTAACACAGGCTGGACTGTGTAATGCTAAAGTGAACTAGCATATTGTCCCCACACTGAAAGCTTGGCTGAAGGCTGCTTTACATTCAGCTTGCCTGCTGGACTGAAGGTACAAACGCAGTTCATAAGCATGAAACAAGACTGCATTACCAAAATAACAGTAGACTATTTCGTTTAGCATATTCACAGATCACTTGTAATGATATATTCTCATACAATTGTGTACTTTTTTTCCATCCCGTAGCATTGGCTTGTTATAATACTGATTGAAACGACATACCCTGCAGAAAGAGGCTTGAGATTAGCATAACTAAAAGGTGCATGGCATCACGAGTAAGTGATTTTTTGATTGTCTCATTGTGCATTTTGGGATTCGCTAGCATGTGTTGTTCTACATTCTGAAATCACGTTTAATATGAGAGGACCGTAATAGCTGTTCGGCTGTATCTATGAGGTTACCAATGATCATTTGCTAAACCTTCCCGCGGAGTGAAGTCCACTGAAGACATCACTGCCGTCTCTCGAGCTTCGAGCCTTGAGGTAAATGGGTGCTAGTCTTGCTTCCAGGCGGCAGCTCAGGGGCGGACCAGCGTCTCTTGCGTGTGCGCGGCGGCTCTGGCGGCTCTGACGGCGGCGGCGCTGGGACGGGTGCGCGGGGGGGAGGCATCTCCGCCGGCCCGCTCGGAGCAGGTGTGGGAGTCAGAGCCAGACACACGTCCCCGGCGCTGAGCTGACGGCACTGCAGCCCGTACAGCCGCGCGCTCCGCTGGGGACTGCAGGAAGACCAGCCGCGGTCCCGCACGAAGAACGGATACTCCGCTAACACTGTGAGAAGCTCCTGCCGGGACAAGAGAGCACACTTCGGTAAGAGGACAACACTTCACAGACGCTGAATGCTCCTTTAAACCACAAAGACACTTGAGAGAATACCTACCAAGAAAACGATCTGCACTAAATACAAATCATACACTGCAAAAAATGCTGTTCTTACTTAGTATTTTTGTGTTGTTTCCAGTCCAAAAATCTAAAAATTCTTAAATCAAGAAGCATTTACTAGAGAAGTAAAACTACATAAGAAATTCTATTTTGTTTTCAGATAAACAGAAAGTATCTTAAGTGATTTTTGCTTAAAACAAGCTAAATTATCTGCCAGTGCAGTAAGGAAAATAATCTTGTTTTAAGATTATGTTTTTATTAAGTTTTTTTGAATTAAGTTTTTTTTTCTTACTGCACTGGCAGATAATTTAGCTTGTTTTAAGCAAAAATTACTTAAGTTACTTACTGTTTATCTGAAAACAAAAAATAATTTCTTATGTAGTTTTACTTCTCTAGTAAATACTTCTTGATTTAAGAATTTTTAGATTTTTGGACTGGAAACAACACAAAAATACTAAGTAAGAACAGCATTTTTTGCAGTGTAACTCTTTGTTAGAAAGCATAATTTGTTGTTATTAAGTAACACCGTGTCCTAACTACACGCGACGCGCGATAAAGGTTCTTCTCCATGTTAATCAGAGTGTTTGTCCTAACCAGCCGCGATGGCGATGATTCTGTTTTAGAAACGGTTTCTATTTTCCTGCGATGTTGTGCTGGAACAACAAACACAAAGTGTGGCGATGATAATCTCAGGAACTGTTTATGTGCTTTATTTAATGTTAAAAGCGTGTCAGGTGACTCTGAACATCATTTAGTGCTCCAGCTTTGTAGCTGTAAAAGCAACAGTGGATAATTCACCTCAGATCTTGAAATTAAACAAATGGAAACAAGAACGTTCAAACTGTGAACAAACAAGTGTATTATTTGACAAAGATTGTTTTAGTAACTCAGTAGCCTATGTATTTTTAATAATGTTTAAATGGTGCAATATTTGTGAATTTGATTATGTAGCGACATCCATTTTCTAGCGAGTGCCGTCGAGATTACTCTCTGGTGCACACTGTTCTGATAGGCTGACTCCGCCCACAGACTGTTCTGATAGGCTGACTCCGCCCACATGGCTGTGGGTTTTGATTGATTTTGACGCATCTCGCAGTCGTGCCGCGTCTAGTGTGGACAGACACATTATTTGTCGCTGGAATCTTATCGCATCTCGTCTGGTTAGGACACGGTGTAAAGCAGCATACATCATCACATACAAGTCTCCTTTCCTAATCAGCATTTCCTCTTTCTACCAAGTTTCAGTTAAAACTAATGAAAATAATGTTGGACCAACACTAGTGGAATGAGTAAACTTCTGTTTTGCCAACTGAAGTAAAGTAAACTGGTAGAAGAGCCTTGTGTTGAATCACACCGACTCGAGCAGTGTGGTCGCTTGGCAACCAAAGACAACACTATTCAGTTTGGCACCAAAACCTCTAGCAGGAGCTCAAGTGCTCAAATGCTCTTTGAGAAGAAGTGTTGTTTGCACCCATAGGTGCTGAATGCTCCTTTAAACCACTAGATGGCACTCACATTCAGCTCAGAACTTTTCTCAACAACCACTTTCAATGACACACATGGAATTTGGCTGATCCTTGACTCGATCTCGGATTCTGCGCTAATTTAATCTAATAAATTGATCTTTTTTTTCTTTTTTTTTTTTTTGTGTAGATTTATGTACAACATAAGAATCAATAAAATCATTGTCTATGTTATGAGACAAAGGTCTCCTTTATGTTTTTCCATTTTGTTCAAGGCAAATAAAGCAACAGTTTTTCAATAAGAGATGAATATGTAAAGTATGGTATTTGGGGTGAAAGACAGTAATTAACATGATAAGAAACAGCTGTTGACATGATATGGTTAGATTCAAATGATAATTAACATATATTAAGTTGGGTGTCCACCTTAGAGATAATCACCATTTATAATGCAACTATCATATTTAAAAAAATATATGATATTAATTATATAATATAATAAAATGTCATATTTATTGTTAACTGTAAAGTTATATTCAATATTTATGGGATCTCATTCTGTGCTAATTGATCAAATAATTTTATTTCTGTATTTTTAATATAAACATATTTTAATGACAGTATATTTATTGTACAAAAATGAATGAATAAATTAATCAAAATAAACAAAAAACTTTGCTAAAAAACTTCTACTAGCCAAAACGAAAAACATCAGAAATAAGCCAGGTTATCTAAATCAAAGATTACACTGAAATATGTTTATTGTAAAATATAATTCTCAATGACTGAATCGCTTTTCTTCGACAATCAATCATTGTTTTGCAGATGCTAGAAATAAGGAAAGAGTGTAAAGAGCCACAAACTGAATCTCTCCTGTTGCAAAACAACATTCTTGTGACTTCTCTAATAAAACAACATATTTTATTGTAAACTCCAATAGCTCGCTCCGAGCAGACAGGCTGTCAGTTCATAGAGTGAGCTTACCTTATTTTCTTCAATTGACAGCCATTTAAAAAGGCCAAACTGTTCTCACAGGTGGCTGATAATGATAATGAAAATCATGATATCAGAATTATACCCCAGCATACACTGTAGACTCTAATGCTCAAAGTGTTCAACTGCATTGAGCAGGGAAAGTTTAATTCTTCAAATTAGTTGAATCTATTTAACCTTGGTGAGTATTTCTAACTTTTTTTTTTGTGCTTATGAAACTGACACATTTTATGTAACCAGAATTGTTACTGTTTTGAGTTTAGTGAACTTCACCGTCTTTACTGTCTTAGCTGGGGTTTAAAAGACACTTCATATTCAGCAGTATTATTGATTTGACCGCACTGACACTATTGGATGAGAAAAGACATCGCTGCTTTCTGGAGAACTGCTTTATAGATTAATCACATTAATTTCACTACTGAACAGACTCAGTCTCATAAATGGCACTATTGTCTTCTGAGGAGCTGTTTTACAGCTGAAATTGACGTTAATACTGCCGTTTTTTTATTTTATTTATTATTTATTTATTTATTTATTCTTGTACATTTCTGTCTTCTTCTGGGGATATTTTAACATCGATATTTGCTGTTCTTCTGAACCTCTCATGAAAGACTTTTTTTTTCCTGATCCTGAGCCTTGGCTGAATGTGAGCAACGGCTTAGCAAAGAGTAGAGGCAGCTGGGAAAAAGACAAACACAAGGTTTCTTATGATATGATTTGGTGTTATCAACATTATATTTAAGGGATTATCATTAAGGAAGAAACATCTAAATATATTCTCTTCAGCAATCCCACTACTAGTGTTTATCCTCTCGCCACCCTTGAGACCTGTGAACAATGAAGTCCTAAATAAAGAGATTCATAGTTTTTTTTTTTGGCTCTTAGTATGAATATGTTAGCCTTAAGGTTATCTATAAGACAGTGTGCTCCAAAACAATGACAAAATCATTATATTTCATATATTTTATTATTAAGCATGATAATAACATAAAGCAATGTTTACGTTACTCTGATATATTTATTTTATCCTCATCTCACACATCATGAATCTTCACTCAAAAGGCTTTTTTTTTTTTGCAACGGGATGTTTTTTTATATAATGTATTTCTAATAAAAATACAAATGTCATACATTTCATCTTACAAGAAATGTGGACGCAAAATGGCTAAACAAAAACATCAATTTATACAACCATATTAAAGCACATACTGTTTTTTTTTTTGTTTTTTGTTTTTTCAATCTTTCAATCTTTCTTTAATTGAATTAGCATCAAACAAACACTATAATTACACTATAAACAATGATTGCACAGTAGGTGGCGGTGTGCACTAAGGCATTAAACAAAAGCAGAATGGAGAGGCATGGCGTGCTTCTTTTTAGCATCTGTTTCCATGGCGACTCCATGGTGAATGTCTTTGTGTGGTCAGCGCTAACTCTGAGTTTTACACTCCGGGCTGACCGAACGTACAGAACGCAGTGTTGGAAACTGCATACCATGAGTGAGCAAGGATTGGGGTTATCACCCAAGAGGTCAGGGTATATGTGATGGTAAGCTAACCTTTTTTTCTGGAATACCACACAGATTCTCATCACATTTTCTGTCCAATCAAACACTCTGTAGAATCTGAAATATCCCGCTCCCTACATTATTAAAGATGCAGAGGCTGTGTCTCGATATGTCCTCTCTGAACTCGTATTTCAGTGGAAATGACATCAACACATTAAATCGTAACCGTGTGCCTTTCAAGGGACTTCATTAGAATTCCAAGTAACCTTTTCAGTTACCTGGAAGACATCAAGTATTGGAAGGCATGTTGCTGCTTCAACACGCACAAAAAATTGTATGCTTTTCATCCATCAACGAATTTCAACGACGCAAACAAATTTTGTCATAAAGGATCTGAAAAAAGTGGCCCATGGTTTAATTCAGTTTGTGCAATATAGTGATACTTCATCAGTTGTGCAAAGAGCTTCCAAGATAATTGTCATGTTTTACTTGTGCTTTTGTTTTCAGTTTTAATTTAGTTGTAGTTTTTAAAATTCCCTTCCTCATCATTTTGCGCTCTACAGCATAACATCACTTGACTTGGCATCATCGTTTGGTTTCTGTATACATGTTTGTTGTGACTCACCTGAGTGTTGCGGTCTGTGAGTAAGACCTGCAAGTGGTTGAAGCCATAAGTGGGTCCTGGCGAGATTAGCAGAATAGTGCAGGTGCTCAGGTGAAACTCAGGCAAGGTGTCAGCACTGCGCAGGAAGTCCTCCGTCTTCAGATCCTCCACCCTCTTCAGATGGCCACCGGCCAGCTCGATCAGGGAACCTTTGGCAAAATGAGGTAGGACTGCAGAAGGGGGCGGGTCGGGGCCCGTGAGCACAGCGACGGGAGGGCGGTGAGACCCTGCAGAGGGATCCCATTCTGTCTCAAACCCATGGCTGTTCTGTTGGCTTTGCAGGGAGTACTGGGAATTCCTCTGGGAACAGGACACAGAAGGACTAAGTTGTGGATATGCTTGAGGGTTCTGGTGAGCAGAAGGGCAAAGGGACCCCAGAGCATAGTAGATCTGAGCTCCAGCCTGAGAGGCACTAACACCAAAATGGTCCTGAGAAGTGATGGCCTTTCCTGTCTTTGTGTCTGACGAGGGGGGCACTGGAGCTTTGGGTGTTCCCCGGCGGTCCCTATCCCATGAGGAATGTGCACTTGCGTTCTCTCGCGGCAGAAGGCCTCTCCCGAGGCTCTGTCTTGTTGTATTCTCATTTCTTCTCCTGCCATTGGCATGTGGACCATCCAACCTGCTCACATTGTCGTTCCCGCAGTCATCGCAAGAGGGCACTCTTCTGCTAGGCCGGCTGTCTGGGCTATCAACACCATTTGGCCGTCTGCCTTGGTACCTGAGTCTGCTGTCAGGGAGGGTGTCGTGGGGATAAGCCGTAGGCTGTGGAAAGAGATTGGGGGAGAAGAGAGGCGAGCTGTAGTCTCGCCGACTGGGGCCGTAGGACCACATTTCCCTGGACTCGGCTGTGTAGACACTCTTGAACGTGGGCACAGAGATGAGCGGTTGCACACTAATGGGGGGGATGTCACTGCTCAGCCAGCGAGAGTGGTGGGGAATGGTATGCTCCAGTCCTCCATCCATACCCCGTCCACACAATGTTTCTCTCCAGGGTGCCGAAGATGAGCCTCGCCGCTCTCCCACCTGGACCGGCAGGTACGAGTGGTGCATGCCGGGGGTATAGGACACCTGCCAAGGCAAGGACAGAGGATAAGGGGGCAGCATGGGGGGAGCGGGTGGTGGAAGATCCCCACTCTCTCTGTGGCCCTCGGTGGAGTGATGCTGTCGTCGGCTTCGGAAAGGGGCGGGGGGTTTGAAGTCATCCTCTGGAGCTGGTTGATCTGATGAGCCCTGTCGGGACTCCCGCTTTTTTGGGGGGAGACACTCCTTGCTGCGGTCTGGGCTTGGATTCATGGGACAATCCCCCGGGCCTTCTGGGCCACACTAGGTTACATGGGCTGGGGAAAACAAGGGGCTAGGAGAGATAAATGTTCTTCTGCTGATCAGCATCACGCACACGACGTGTCACTCACAGCCACGTTCAGAACTCCCACTCACCTGAGAGGAGAAAGTGCAAGAAAAATAACGTTACTGACCTCTTGCTTGGCCCACAACAGTATATGCACACAACTAAAACATCAGTGCAGGCCCTAAATACAGTATTTTGTAAGTATAAAGTGTTGTCCATACACCAGGCATGAAAACAGGTCAGGGGTAAAAAAGGTGAGAAGGATGCGGCAGCAAAAAATCCAATCCAATCAACTTATATATATATATATATAGTGCTTTTTAATGTTAAATTCATCAATCTGGTGAAAATTAAACAAAGAAAAATTATTTTAGTTACAGTGTCTGTCTACATTACTACTAGGCCTACATAATAATAGTTATAATATTAATCCCATGATAGTAATAGCCATATATTGTAAAACAAATGCACTGAAAAATAAAGGAAACTTTCGTTATTAGTTTTGTACTAATTTCTATACTTGAAAGAGTATATTTCTATACTTAACATTAAAGGTGTGATTGGGCTAGCCCAGTGTCAATCAAGAAAAGAACCAAATGGGCCGCGGATCTACGTGTTTCATGGGGTGTCAGAAAAAAAAACTAACGCTGACTTTTTATTGACCAATGCATTACACACTAATTACGCACTAACCCAGCGCCGCCAATTAAGCAAAACAAAACGAATGGGCCGCCGATGTACGAGTTTTATGGGCCGTTAAGACAAAAAACGAAACAAAAAAGTATGAGATGTATCAGCCCAAAAAGCACGTCGGCCCACCGGGAATCTCCCGGTTGTCCCGATGGCATTAGCCTACATGCCTGTACGTCACACAAAACAAAATCCTACCTGTAGCCTTTCACCATCCACTTATTTAGCTGCTGTCGCATCAGCTGACATGCCATCTCCTTTCCCCTCTTTCTTTTTCTATGTTTAGCCCCCGACAGCTTTTTTGCGTTATCCATCTTTTTCGACAACAACTCACTACTCGTTCCTGCTCGCTCAGCTCAGCATTAAAAATAATGACATTGGCAACATCGCTGTCTGTATCTGACAGGACAGTTAACATTGTAAGCTAACTTACCTCAGACATGCGGTTCTTTGTTCGGCAGTGTGTCATCAGACTCGCGGTGTTAAAGACTTTGAAAACAATTCTGCCCTACTCTGACTCGGATTGGCTGTCAGGTTTCGGCATTAGGAATGATGATTGGTTTTTTAAAGCTGCTAAGTTTATGGTAACTATAGAGATATAGCGAGTAAATGCTGGCCACGACCACGACCCCCCCTCCCACCCCATAAATATTTTCTCATCGGATCTGCACAAATCACGTAGGTGACCCATTTTGGTTTTAAAACGGCGAATTTCGCCGAAAGGTGAGGAGTTTTCATGCCTGATACACTTGCTGGGGCCTTTATATATGACTATCTTCTATTCTGTAGAACTTCAGTTTTGTGGGCTTTTAAGTGGGAGCAATAAATTGGACTACTGAGACCTAAATATAACGTCCATATGATTATCACCATATTGCTGTTGTGGTACCAACAAACAAACAAAGCATATACTGATACACAAACACTCAAGAAACATTTTCTCACCCACACACATACAGATATGGCAAGAGACTACATGCCAGTTCTTAATAGGTTGCCTCTGCTCATTAAACTGGGAATCTCCAGACTTATTCCAGAATCTTTCAATAACTGCTACTGTAGTGATAGGAAAAGCTACCTCATGAC
The DNA here is from genome assembly GCA_021554675.1 of Leuciscus idus. Taxonomy (NCBI): domain Eukaryota; kingdom Metazoa; phylum Chordata; class Actinopteri; order Cypriniformes; family Leuciscidae; genus Leuciscus; species Leuciscus idus. The sequence continues at coordinate 1,865,605 of CM038640.1, read as the reverse complement.
TGAAGTTCACTTTGGGATATACGGCATTTGAAAGAACAACAAGAGCATACACACAGACACACACAAAACAAGGCTCCTTAAAGCAGACAAATCTGCTTGTTTCATTCACACCTTCCTGTGGGGCAGTGTCTCTAAAGTCAGTCCAACACTCCTCAGACACTTCTACTTCACTGCGCCGCGCTGCCAGCACATCTGGTCTCTCTCTCAACGCCTCTGTCTACCACACCGTCTGCATGCACTGAACCCGATACCCTGCTGCTGTTCCCATGGAAACTGAGTCCATACATCCACAGTGACCAAAGAAGGCTAAGAGGACTATATAGGGATTCTGTCGGAAAATGTAGGCCGTCAAACTGTTCAGAACTCATCACACAGGAGCAAGCTGCTAAAACAAGTTTAAGAACGGTTTGTTTGTGCAGTCTGAGCTTTCACATTGGATGGAGACTTTCACATTGGAAGTTCCTTTTATTATATGAACTCTCAAGCTCTAGTGCAATTTGTGGAGAAAATATTTACTTGAATAATAAATGGAGAGCTGAGTGTTAGTAAGTTTCTCATAAGACAAAATGTTGAGCTGTCAAGTGCTTACAAATGCTTTATGTTTTTTATAGTGTTTACAGATTGTTTTGTGCATCATCGCTCATATACTGTAGTGTGTAAAGTAATTAAACCGCACATGTTTGTCATATCTCTGAATGCTGCACATATGAACACCTGAGAAATCCTGGATTAAACATAATCATATTACTCCAGCCGACATTTAAATATAAAAAATAATAATAATAAATAATAATAATAATAATAAAAGTTGAGAAGAATTTTTGTGGTAATTTTTTTAATTCAAAACAGAACTGGAAAGGTTTGAAAATAGCAGACCTAGACATAGAAGACAACATCAATTCTGTGAACTGATATTTCTGCGAGCTTGAACTTTATTATCTCTAGGTGGAGTGTTGAAAAATAAAATAAAAATATTACATAAATGTTGACAGCTGTAACATGCCATGATTATTACCCTAAACATTCAGTTTTTGAAAGTCGGATACAAATACATTTTACACCTTATATCCCTGCAAATGGTTTTACAGATCTGCTTGTTGAGTTAGATTAATGATGGTTTTGGATGTGCAATGATCTGCAAATTATTACATTTAGAAAGTTTTTTTTGAAAGCTTTAAAACAAATCACTGAGTAGAAAACAGGACAAACACTGACAGAATCAAACTGACAAACACAAACAGTCTTTAAGAGGAGCATTCTCATAGCATTTCATTAATTACCAGCCGTTATAGACGATCTTACAGACAGCACAGCAAACACATCTTTCTCATTATCAGACTGGATTTATGGCGACTGACATTTATTACACTTCACTGTCACAAATAACATTGAGGCTTAACACTGATTATTTTTTGAAGTGTCACAGTATATTAATTTTCACTAGTTTAAGTCTCACTACTTTTCATGTTAACTCATGTTCTGCTGTTCTAGTGCAAGTAATGTGTGCAGTACGAGCTAGTGGAAAAACTGAGAACCAGTGATCTTCGATGACTGACTAAAAACAAACTAAAAAGGGGGTTCCAGGGGAACCTAAAAAACAATGAATACTAAATAATTACAAAGTAAACTGTGAACATTAAGTAAAGCAAAAAAACAAAAACCAGAATGAAAACCACAGATTACAGAAACACTTCTAAGCATGTCACGAGCACACCTAAATGGTGTTAATGAAAAGCACTGCTGACCTGAAGCGACTGACCTTGATGGGGTGTGCGGAGCAGATATCCGTGTGACGCCACTTACTCCTGCAGTCCATCACACCTGCATCTCTTCCACACACACACACACACACACACCACTCAGGCAGCGGTGTGTACAAATCTACAGGCAAATTGTGGTGTCACACCATGTCGAAAGGGCTGCAAGGCTGACTGTGAAAAAGTGCGAGAGTTTGTGCGTGTGTGTGTGTGTGTGTGTGTGTGCATGTACACAAGGCTGAGGAAATGAGTAATATCGTGCAGTGTGAGGCATGTCTGCTGTGCAACAACACACAGGCAGACCAGTTGCTGCTGTCGCCCACTCGCCTTACTCACTGTGAAAGGGATAAACACACACACATGCAGTAACAGACGGGTAATTACACACACTCCTACTCATGCTATCGCTCTCAAACACACACTCTCAGCTCTGAGCATATGCATTTACATACGTGATAAGAATGTAGATAGATAGTGATATATGCTCTGGTTTCAAGCACATCATTACACTGTAAACGATTACCAGGATTTTAGGAGACTTTCTGACCATAAATAAATTACATTACACTGTGAAATCACTCGCTGTTTCATAAAGTCACCATTGTGCTGATTAGCTCCTTTTGGCTGAGAATTTGGATATATTTACTGTTCATTTCTTTATGTGTGTGTTCTGACCACAGAACACATCTGGTTGCATTGCCTCCACACTACACAACTGAAGTCTAATAACCAAGTGTGAAAAATAACCAGGTAACTGAAGTTTTCTAGCCAGGTGTCCCACAGAAACATACTATCTCTTGAGTTTCTGTCAAACTGAGAGACATTTGGTTGTGTTAGTTGCTTGGTTTTCTGGGTTAAAATCCTGAATTGACTTGGATTGTGGAAGCTGAGAAATGTCTAGGTTACTATGTAATCCTAGTTCCCTGAGTGTTAATGAGAGATTTGCGTGACAGAAACACATCAGTGTTCACATGGTCTGAAGCCCTATAGAATTCCACCAGTTCATTGGCTGATGGTGCTAAAGCGATGCCACTGAGGTGATACTTCTTATACATTTCTGCTTGGCATCATCACCTCAGATTTTGACATGCAGCAACAGTGAAATATGGCCATTCAGGGAACACTCCCTTTAGTAACAGTTCAAAGCTCTGTGAACAATTTAACATTAAGGCATATGAACTTTTGCTGCCAAATTACTAAACCTGTGTGTCAAGCAAACACTGACGCACCAAACATGCCAAACAAATATATATATACACATATGAATTACTTCCATCCCACAGAAAGAACCTATGATGCCAGAATCAAAAGCCTCATACAAATCTGACAAAAGTATTTGGAGAAGACCAGCCTCAAGCCAATGTCTTCCAAGCAAGCACCTTTAACCAACGCCAATGAAGACGCCACATTACTTGTAGAATAAGAGTAAATACCGAAGACAACCCAAGCGCCTCATAGGCCGACCGATGAGACATCCTCTGCTTGAAGACCGCATAACCTCTGCTGTGACCACCAAAGCATACAACAAGCCCGTCTGACTCACGCCCACTGCTCCCTCTAAGCTACACACTTCTAATGTCGTACCCGCACAGAAGATAATGCTGTGCGGTGGGCAGATGCAAATATAAAAAGTAGGGGTGCAGCAATACCGATACCAGTATCGGTATCGGCCGTTACTGAGCTCATGTACTCGTACTGGTAAAAAAAAACATGTAGAGAGAGAGAGAGAATAGATCCGGGAGAATGGAGACTCCAGTAGACAGTATTTGTGTGTTTGATATATTAAATGCACCCAGTATATGTGGAAAAATATGATAGAAATTCTCTCAAGTTTTGAAGACAGGCAAGAGGGACATCCCCCTTTTTGGACTTGTTGCCTTCCACCTGCACTGTCTCTTCCTCTGTCTCCTCCTCTAATGGGTCTACCCTTTCACCACCTTCTCTGGGCTAGCATCCTCTAACCTGGCCTTTTTAGGGGACTCTCCTCTCAGGGCGAATGAGAGGATGCTTTGCTTTTTACCTGACATCTTTGACAGACATGCAATGATTAATGCATCCATGGCCAGGATATAATTATAAAATATGACATGATTTTAAAAGTGACCTATAACATCGACTATGCAATACACTTTCATTTATTTAGTGCTAATAAAATTATTAAGCCTATTTAGAGAGAGAGATGTTTATAATGTGACAATATGTCAGTCGTCGTGTGATAACGAAAATATGACTAGGCCTAGACTACTTGTTCTGAGCAGGTGTTGTCAGTGAACAGGCTGTAAAACTGCTGGCTAAGTTACAGACACTCATGAAAAACTGATGCTAATTATCTGGGAAACATTCTCTAACAGCAGTCATGTTGTCACTGTTTGTGTCAAACAAGTTGTGAATTTGTTGTAACGTTAAAACAGGAGATCATGACTTACTCTGTGCTCAAAGTGATGCTCGGAGCTCCAGAGGTTTCCTCTGTGGGTGAACGAAACTTTCGTGAACAATTCCAGGATATGCTTTTTTTTCATTGGTTGTTGCATTAAATCTTACCCAGATACAATAGTGCTATTTTCTGATTGGCTATTGTGTAGCCCCTTTCTTTTTTTGATTGGCTGATAAGACGCGCTTGGTTCCTGCCGGGTTCCATAGTGAGAGCATAGAAATATTTTTTCCGCATGAGAAATACAATGTGTGGAGGGAGTGCGTGACAAAAGACTGAAATGCGTGACACTTGAGAGCCCTGTTTTCTACACGTCTCCTCCACCTGTGTGCACGTCTCATCAGCTCTGGGGCGTTGGAGAAATCTCCCAGAGAGGCGGGTCTGTGGAGCAGCTTAGCCAACTGCTGATTTAATATATAAATGTTTGACATAAACTGTAGCCAATCAGCGAGCTCAAATGTAGTCAGTTGTGGGCGATTCTTTCAGCGCCCGCGCCCATCTCTATCAGACAGCGTCTATCGCCTGGCTAGCTGGATGCGGTCATGCTAATGCCTTGTTTTGCTTTCCGTGATTACTTTTTAAAACAGCGGGGACAGATCCGGCGTGGACAGTTACCGGAGTGAGGGAAGCAGCAACTGTCTGAGAAAGAAACGAAACAGTTTGAGTTCAATTTCACATGCAAATGGAAAGTTTGTGCAATTTGTTTGTTTCTGTGTAAGAATGCCTCAGCCTGTAATATGGCATTAAATAATTACTGACTTTTTCACAGAGCACAGGCATCATGCAGTTTGTGTTAAATTGTGTTTGGGTGGTTAATAATAATAATAATAATTATTATTTTTATTTTTATTTATATAGCGCCTTTTCAATGCCCAAGGTCGCTTTACAAAGATATGTAAAGGCAGTGGTTCTCAAACTGGAGTACGTGAGGCGACATATGGGGGTGCGGATTTAAACTGAGCATGCATTTCTATCAGGTAAAATGCTGTAAATACATGACATCCGATCAAATCACCTCATCTCTTCGATACAGAGACATACCCTGTGTGAGTTCCTGTGTTTAATGTTGATCACATTATATGAAGACCCACACGATTGCAAATCTGACATTGATTTTATACAACAGTTCAACAAACAAAATATTAATATTAAGTGATGTTCATTTTCAACACAGTTGTCAGTATTTTTTACAACAAAATAATATCTCCAACGAAAGCCACAGCAGAACTGCAGCACACAGTGTTTGTGAACGAATCATGAGAGTCAGTGATTCAATGATTAATTCATAAATACAGCCACTTGCTTCATTACTCGATGACTCATCACCTACTGGTGGTTTTAATTTAATATTTAAAAGCATCACTTCATTTTTTACCATCATTGCATATTTCTCTATTGAACATTTTTTTATTTAAATCATTATTTATTTTATAAAGGTATTTGTAAAGGTAAAAATGCACTGGAAAAATCGATTTAAGGTGGCAAATATTGTTCCTTACTGAGAAAGGTGTGACTGAGGAGTGGGGGTGCGCAGAAGGATGTTAAAGCCTCATGGGGTACAACTCTAAAACGTTTGAGAACCACTGGGACTGGGTAATAAACATCAACACCAAAGCACAATACACACACCAAGAGCAGAACGTAGGCCTGATATTTAGAGGTCACTTACAAAGTTAGGTTAAAGATACAAACAAAGAGGGATTCAAACAAATAGCATATCAATAACAGTGTAGAATGTACAGACTGTGAGCAGAAGAGTTAAAATATGTGTTTTTGAAGGAGAGAAGGGTGGATGCTTGACGGATGTCTTGAGGAAGAGCATTCCACCCTAAAGACTGCCATGGGTACCAGACTATTGAAACCGACTGAATGTGACACAGCCCCACTGAAGATGTTTGTCCCCAGCCGCCACTGGATTACACTGAGGGTGACTGTACCCTGTAACTGTAATTCTCTCCTCTTTCCACTTGGTGGCTAGTGCGCTCTTGCTGACTATCAAGTTAATACTCAGTCATGACCGTAGCCAGCTATGAAGTCACTGAAGTCCAGACCTGTGTAGTTTTTTATTATTTTTAATTATTGATTGTTTGATTATGATCACCTGATGATATTTATACATTTCTATGTAATCTCTGAGAAACAGTGAATTGTTACACTGAAGGCGGCAGTAATCGAAACGTTGTATTGGTTTTTATCTCCTGATTTAACTTACTAAATGTTTTTAGAGAGCAGTCCTCTTTTGCATTCTCTGGCTTTGTCCCAATTCAAAGGCCATACTGTACCTTTGAAAGCCGCAAAGGTTGGACTGAGAGTTGTTAAAGTTCCCCTGTTGAAAATAAAGTTTTTAATGTTGTTTATATGGAATGTAAAATGAATACTATTTTGATGAACTAACACCTTTTAGTTGAAATCAAAAAGTGATTTGTAAATATAGAAAAGAATATCATATTTAATCATTGTGATTCTACAACATTACTATAATATTGTCATTTCATGTCCTTTACTGTCATATCATGGCATACAGTCGTAATGAACTACATCTGTGGGAATTAATGAGTAATTGTAAAGAACAACTAGTAGCTAAATCAACTGTAAATTCACACTAAAGTTTTTACAGTGATAGCGCATGAGTGGGAGAAACTGAGATATGAATCTGTTGAGAGAGAAAGAGAAGAAGAGATTGAAGATAGAAAAAAATATGTCATGTCAAAAGGGCAGGGCAGAAAAAGAAAGAGACAGCAGTAGGAGAGAAAATATTATAGAAGACTCATCCTACACAAAACCTCTAACTCTGAGAGTCCATGGTGTCATAGAAACCTCTGAGTCAAACCAAAACTGTGTACTACATCTCTCTTTCTCCACACACACACACACACACACACACACACACACACACGCGCGCGCGCACACACACACACACACACACACACACACACACACACACACAGCTCCAGTCCAGCAGATGCAGCGTCAGCGTTCTCTTTGAAGACATGTATCTGAAGGAGAATACTGGCACACTCTTTAAATAGACACTTGTTTGGATGGGACAAGATTGAATTGCAAATTACTGAAACAGATCTGCTGTGTTTCTTCTGATTACATGTATTACATTCATTTGTAAAATTTTAGATGTTACAAAAAAGTAGTAGTAAAAAAAGGAAGTAGAAACCAGGGTTCATCTTTAATGTCTCTCTCCATTGTCCTAGCCCTTAAATAAAACAAATGATGTTGAAATACAGTCAATATTTAGCACACACACACACCCCCCACTGACAGGGACATGTGCTGCTCCAAGCCCACACGTTCTCCCTGAGAAGTTAGCCAGGGGGCTCAGAAACCCCAGAAGCATATGCAAATGTTTTAAATCTGTACTGAAAGACACATTAAAGCACTGAATACTTGACTACCCAGCTATTGGGTTGAAGTAAAAAAAATACTAGTTAAAAATACTGGTTCATGTCTGATAGAATACATGATGATCAGATGTTGTGTTTGGCTTCAGGTTTGGCATCACGTTTAGGATTTCATGTCTTTTATTTTGTATGCTCACAGTTATGTTTCCTGTTTGTCATGTGATTCTCTTGCTCCTCATGTGATCTTGCCGTGTGCTTCCCTTGTCTATGTGTCATGTTCTGATTGGTTGTTTTAAACGTGTTTCTCAGGTCTGTTTTCTCATTGGTTCATTGTTTCATTGTGTTCAAGTTGTCTAGCTTTTTTCTCTCTTTCACTGCTGTTTGTGAGTTCAATTTCGTGTTCATTTCCAAGCCAAGCCATGTGCAAGTTTAATGAAAAAAAAAAAATGAAAAAAAAGATTTTCCTAGATTGACGACTAATTTTCTTTCTTGTGCTGATGCATTTCTTTCTGAAACAGGACAGGTTTGAGTGGGACACACTAAATCTGCTATTTCAAGAATTTCAGGAGGCTTTTGGAAAACACAGTCGCCAAACATAAGTGCAAGATTACCGTTGGCTCATTTTTGCCAAAAGACAAATATATTTTAATTAATTTGTTTATGTCTTTATTACATTTAGCTCAAAGCTTCCATGTGATATTATTTTAAAATGAACTGAACATAAGTTTTGAATAACTCTGCACTGTAACATGTGCACATAAAATACAGAGAAATACAATTAAACGCATTAAAGGAAAGACGTGTTTTATGACTTCAGATGTTTAGTGGGCCAGCTACATTTCTTTGCTGTGAATCATTTTTCCTGTGTGCAGCACTTCTTTGGGCTGATCATGTTTCTGGTCTCTGAAATCTCTATGACGCAGCAGAACTCTCCGGAAGACCAGAGGAGGTGAAGGTGAGGAGGAGGAGAGAGCGGGATCTCGGATGAGGTGAGAGGTGAGTATGGAATAGTTATGTGTGTGTGTTTAATCTTTATCATAGTGAGAGAGAACTAAGAGATGATGTTTTTTTTGTTTTGTTTTTTGCTTCAATCTTGCACTCTCTAATGTATCACCAGCAGAATCTGATTTTTCTTCATGATATCACTGAAAGGAATCTGTGTCAAAAGTGTTTTCTATTTTCTTTTTTTATCACAGCCATTAAGAAAAAAACAAAAAAAAAAAAAACTGTAAGATACTTGGAAGATAATAAATGCAAACTTTAAAATTTAAATGTACTGCTACAGATACTTTGTATTATGTACTATGTTATATGTAAGTAATAGACTATTGACTAATTACTAATTAACTTGTAAACTGCTTAGGGGTGGGCGATGTTACCAAAATCTAAAACCCTGTCTACCTTTAATGCAATATTAAAACATTTGGTATGGGTGTGAATGATAATTAATTTCCAAAATGTTGATATTAGCCAAGTCTGGGTAAAATATGTCATTATAGAAATCATAAATAGAAATCATAAATATACCATTATAGAAATCATAACTAAATTATAGTCTTTAATAGTGGGAAAATTAGGAACCATGTGTCTAAGAAGACAACTGTTGATAATGTGAAGGAGTGAGAAACTTAGTTACACCCCAAACTAAAGACAATGAGTGTGTTTACATGTATGTTCTTAACCTGGTTCTCCTTAAGCCGACAACGCACGTGATCATGTAAACGCGTTAACCCGTTTTCCTTTATCAGAGTAAGGTCATAATAAACGGCTTAAGCATAAACCGATCGTCACAGCTAGATTTCTGCCCCTTACACACGATTTCTCCCGGCAAGTAAAAGCATTAACCTGCTTTCTGTCGGCTTAATGATGTGCACATGTGATATGTGACAGGTACACGTCCTTACTATGGATTTAAGCCTGTCATCCAGACAGAGCAAGAGTTTTGCAGTAAGGGAAGAGGAAATATATCGCTAACTCAGACTCTTTCTTGACTCAAAAAATTATAAAAGTGCCCTAATCTCGTGCAGAAGCAGAAGAAGTGGTTCAGTCAAAACACTACATCTGTAACTGCATGAGAGGAGAATATATGAGCCGTAAGTTGCCCGCTGACATGTACTGTATGCTTAATTTAACATCACAACCAACATAAATGAAATACTCTGAGTCAGATATGCAAATTATTACTTTTTGACATCACCACCGGGAAATAACCTGATTTATGAATAAAGTCTTGTAAACGCGGTTTACTTGTGTTGTTGGGTTCCCTTTCGAGAACGGTCACTTCGTATTGCGTAGTTAATACGCAGTGGGGAAACTCCTTTCCTCGAGAAATATTGAAGCCTATATTTAAGACGCAGTGCAGCTGCACAGCGAACACAGCAGAGCGTCTAGCTCGCCCTATGGCAAAGCGCCTCTGATGCACGGCCCAATCAGGTGACTTCACGCTCAGCGCATCAGAGCCTGCCAGAATGGGTGGGGCCTATGTCTATAAATAGGCTCCGATTTCGCCAAATATCAGATTTTATCTCCTTCAGTGACACTTCACGTCTCTGTCTCCTCTGAAGCCTTCGCCGTGGAAACAAGCCTTTTACAGCTAGAATGAGCGTTGCATACAGTGGACAGCGCCTTCTTCACTCACCTAGCAGCCGCTTCTCTTCTGTCGCCGTTCTCCTGTGGCCATCCGGCGAACAACGCTATATCCTTTAACTGCTACTGTGTGCTCCCCGCTGCGACACTACAGTTTCTAAAAGAGCAAATTTGGAAGTCTCCTTTGGCGGATCGGACGAAGAGTAGGACAACAGCCTCTCCATTGCTGCGTCTGAAGAAGAGTGGTCGGGCTCAGTGGACCCCGCCCTCCTCTCACAGTCAGGTGCTAGCACTACTGCTACAATGACTAATTCAGATGCTGAGTTGCTGCGCATCCTCACCGCGGCCGTTTCAAACCTCGGGCTCGATTGGGCCCTCCGTCACAGACCAGCGCCCTTCTTTCCTGAGGTTCACGATGAACTCACAAAGTCATGGCGCGCCCCCTACTTGGCGCACACAAGCGCTTCCACTACGCTCTCCTCTGCCCGCCCACTGCTGCTGGCGGGAGATCTAGAGCAGTACATCCATCTAAACCCTGCCGAAACACCTCAGCCCTCACTGGACGTGCGTTTTCTGCTTCCAGTCAGGCGGCATCGGGCCTGCACACCATGGCGGTGTTACAGGTTTTCCAGGCAAAGCTTCTCCATTCTATGGTCGAGTCTGGCCTGAGGTTTTCCGTGACCTGCGCAGCGCCACAGACTTAGCACTGCATGCTACAAAGACTACCGCTCACGCGATTGGCAGAAGCTTGGCTAACCTCGTCGTGCTCGAGCGCCATCTCTGGCTGAACCTCACAGACATTAAGGAGGCGGACAGGACGGCTTTCCTTGATTCACCCATCTCCAGCACCGGTCTCTTCGGCCCGGCTGTGAAGGGATTTTCCGAGCGTTTCACTGAAGCACAGAAGTCGTCCCAGGCCATGCGACACTTCTTGCCCAAGCGTTTCAGTTCTACCACGAGCTGCCCCAAGAGCACACCGCCTTCTCAGCCAGCAAAGCCAGCGCCTCGGGTTTCTCAGCCCCGCCCTGTGTTGGACCCTGAGTCTCCGAAGACCTCCTAGCAGCGGGAGGAAAGATAGAGGGTTTGTGTCTCGCTCTAGCCGGACCGCCCTCGAAAAGAGCTCATCTAAATCTCCCAGCTCCCTGTCTAAATCAGGCGGCTGGAGATTTTTCTATTGTAGTCAATGCACACACTACTACAAACAAACAAACCCAAATAAAGCACATAAAGAGAATGTTTCAAGCACACAACACACGGTTATCGGTCCCCCTTCACTAGGTGGCCCCAAAGAGAATATGTGCACAAATCACAACACAAGGGTATTAGGCCCCCTTATGCTAGGCGGCCCATCCCCAGTTATCATTCAAACCCTAGCCACAAGGGCCGAGGCCTGGCAAGCCATCCCCGAAGTGTCAGACTGGGTTATGAACACTATAAAGCGAGGTTATTCGCTCTAATTCGCTCGCAGACCCCCGCGATTTCAGGCGGTTGTCGCGACTTCGGTGAGAAGCTCACGTGCTTCGGCCAAAATACAAATCCTACTAGCAAAAGGGGCGATAGAATTAGTCCCCCCTGCGCTGAGTCAGTCAAGGTTTTACAGTCGATACTTCCTTGTACCAAAAAAGGACGGCGCCATCAGGCCCATTTTAGATCTGAGACATCTGAACAAGGCCTTCATAAGACGGCCATTCAGAATGTTAACTACCAAACAAATCCTCGCGCAGGTTCACCCGGGGGATTGTTTTTTTACGGTGGATCTGAAAGATGCCTACTTTCATATTCAGATAACGCCCCATCACAGGCCATCTCGAGTCAACGCTCCCCCAGGCGAGTGGTCTCGTCTGATATGGAGTGTATTCGGCAGGGCAGAGGTCGATCTCTTTGCCTCGAAGAGCAACACTCACTGCACAACGTTCTTTTCGAAGAACAGGGACGCACTGGCCCATCCTTGGCTCAGTCGCCCTCTATATGCGTTCCCCCCCATCTCTATGATCCTTCAGGTCATGAAACGGATCAGAGAAAGCGGATGCTCAGTCCTCCTAACCCCCCCCCCCTCCTCCCCCCTCCCCCCTCCCCCCCTCCGGCTGCACCGCAAGTTTTTCCTCAGTCTTTGCCTTTGTTTTATTGAAAAGTTTAGTTTTGTACAATAAAAGTAATATTGCTACTCTGGATCCAAGTCTTTGCTCTCTATGTGCCAACTCCAGCACACCGTAACAGTAGACTATGGATGGAAATATGCATATGGCAATGGTATGCAGATGAAGATATGCTTAGTAAAATTAGGCACTGTAAACTCCATATAGTTTGGGGAGGAGACGGGGAGGGGATGCATGTATGCACAATCTTCCGCTGATTGGAATTTCTAAAGGGAATTTTGCAGAGATTTTGGCGTAAGTGGACTATTATAATTTTTTTGACTTTTGTGCTTTCGTAAAATCTTTTTGTACACTGTAAGGATGAAATATACGCAAAGTTTTATACATGAGTCCTCAGAAAGAGTCTTATAAATTACATACATTGCTAGAAACTTGGGATTTCATTATTTCACTCTCTTAAAATTAATTATTTTCTCACTTTATTTCTGCAGCTCGTGTGAATGAGTGTGTGTTTGAGTTAGATTCCTTTTTGTGTATTAGCTTTCGTTCAGATCGAGCTCAATCAGATCGATTAAGATGTTTACATGAAGGCTCTCAGTCCGATTGAGCCTTCAATCCGATTTCTAGACGAAACAGAAAACGTAACATACACTATACTGGAGGTAAGTGATGAACGTAAATGAGAGTCCTTACTCAAACGAGACCAGACAATGTGACAGAGTGATGTGTGTGCTTATATGCTGCCTGTGCTGATGAGATGATGATTTGCAGGTGATTAGTATTCAGGTTGAGATTGAGGTAGTTTCTACAGTACAGCCTCCTTTAGTGTATTAAGCACTAAGCAGAAAACAAAATGCACTCTTGCATAGCTGGGCTTTTATTTGCAGGGCTGATAAAAAACAAAAGATATTTGTTCACAATCAGCTATAAAACTGAAAAGCATCTTGTGTCATAAAAGTACAAAATAAATAGAATAGGGAAAAATAAAACTTGTTCATTAGGAGTGGTACAATTTGCTCCACTTAAAGTATATTTAAACATCCAAAGCTTAACCACAGAGGCATCAGAGCCAGTGTTAAATGTTAGAAGGGCTTTCAACATTTCAGCATTTCAAATCTTCCATTTATGTCTAAAATATTAGAAAAAGTGGTGTCCGCTCAACTGGGCTCTTTCTTGCAACAAAATGATATCTATGAAAAGTTTCAGTCTGGATTCAGACCGCATCATAGTACTGAAACTGCGCTCGTTAAAATCACAAATGATTTACTTTTAGCTTCTGACCAAGGCTGTATTTCAATACTAGTTTTACTTGATCTTAGTGCTGCGTTCGATACTATAGATCATACATTACTCTTAGATCGACTACAAAATTATACTGGTGTTCAAGGACAAGCACTAAGCTGGTTCAAATCATACCTATCTGACCGCTACCATTTTGTCTATTTAAATGGAGAAAAAATCGACCATAACTCCAGTAAACTATGGAGTGCCGCAGGGATCTGTATTAGGCCCTCTGTTATTTTCAATATATATGATGCCACTTGGAAATATTATAAGGAAACATGGAATTAGTTTCCATTGTTATGCTGATGACACTCAAATATATATTTCATCACGGCCGGATGAAAACGCTAAATTTTCCAAATTGACAGAGTGTGTTAAAGATATAAAAGATTGGATGGCGCGTAATTTTCTTTTATTAAATCCAGACAAGACAGAGGTAATACTTATCGGTTCAAAAAACCGCCCACAAAACCTCACACAATACAACTTTAACATAGGATGTCCTGTTACTTTATCCTCTACAGTAAAAGACCTGGGTGTTATACTCGATTGCAACCTGTCTTTTTAAAATCATATTTCATATGTTACAAAAACAGCCTTTTTCCACCTTAGAAACATTGCTAAGCTACGTAATATGCTATCAGTTTCTGATGCAGAAAAGTTAGTTCATGCATTCATGACCTCGAGACTAGATTACTGTAATGCTTTATTAGCTGGTTGTCCTGCATCCTCAATAAACAAGCTACAGTTAGTCCAAAATGCCGCCGCAAGAGTTCTTACGAGATCAAGAAAATATGATCATATAACACCGATTTTATCATCAGAATCATCAAAGGAGGGAGAGCATTTTCACATTTGGCTCCAAAACTCTGGAATAGTCTTCCTGATACTGTTCGTTGCTCAGACTCGCTCTCCCAGTTTAAAACTAGATTAAAGTCGCATCTCTTCAGCCAGGCATTCATATAATCCTACAGTTCAAACTACAATCCGGCCTCTAGCTCATAAATGCCAGAGGAGAACTGGCCCCCGACTGAGCCTGGGTTCTCCCAAGTTTTTTTTTTTTTTCTCCATTAGGTCACCTGATGGAGTTTTAGGACACCATTAGGTCACTTGATGGAGTTTTTCGGTTCCTTGCCACTGTTGCCTTTGGCTTGCTCAGTTGGGGATATTTTGGGGATATTTAATTTAATTTTATCAATCAATAAATTCCTCTTGAAACAAACTTTGTTTATACTTTGTTAATTTAATACTGTGAAGCTGCTTTGATACAATCTGTATTGTGAAAAGCGCTATACAAATAAACTTGACTTGACTTGACTTTCCTAGATAAAGCTGTTGACGCCAAGGAACATGAGCGTTGACTGTCTGGACCTCACAACTCTGAATGTTACATTTGTGCAAGGACAAAGAGAGGCGAGAATCCATTTGCAGGAAAGTTTATTAAAAACCAAAAGCAAAGTATTCAAACTGAGGCCTAAATCAGAACCAGGAGCAGGACCATGCAACATGATTCAAAAAGCAGGAACGTAACAGCTTTACAAACTAAAATAAAGACTGAAACACAGGATAACAAGAGGACTGAGACTCAGACGAACTCGGGTTGAGATCCATGTGCAGTTTATTATGTAACTGGAGTGTCAACAAACAAACATGAGTGGGTCGAAACAGCAGGTTTAACAGCAGCGTAGATAAAGCAGCAAATGTGGTCATAACAGGCAGGCGGTCAGGGCAGGCAGCAAACAATCATGGCAATCCAAAACAGAGCAGAGTCAAAGGCAGGCAGCAAACAATCACAGAGTAATCCAAAACAAGGCAGAGTCAAAAGGCAGTCAACAAGTCCAAAAACAGCAAGGGTCAAAACCAGGCAAGATAAAGTACAAGAGGAAAAAAAATCAGAAATTTCAGTCATGGCAAAACAAGACTTTGCACTGAGCTTGATGTGCTCAGGGCTTAAATAGTCTGCAAAATAGAGTTCAGGTGTGTGTGTTGTTGGGAAATGTAGTCTAAACTAATACTCAGGCGAGAGAGACCTCCGGTGGCGAATGGAAGGATTTTCAGGATTGGCATCTGTGAAGATGAAGCTCCCGCACTTGATACGCCTCTTTGCCTTCCACGATTAGTCGGGGGCTCAGGGGACTGCCCACTTCCTCCCCCCTTTCAGCAAGGATACATGGAAAGTGGGAGAGATGCGGTAAATAGAGGGCAGTTGAAGACGATATGATACATGGGATATTTGTCTCAAGATTCTGAAAGAACCCACATACCTGGGACTGAGCTTTTTGCACGGTAAGCAGAGGCAAAGTTCCCGCGTTGACAGCTATACCCATTGTCCTGGAGTGTAATTGGGGCTGGGACGCAGGTGGCGGTCAGCTTGTACCTTCTTGTCTGTTGATGGCACGATGAAGATGGACGTGAGCTTGGTCCCATACCCTCTCACTTCATTGAAGCCAGTTGCTGACAACTGGTACATCAGAAGGTTCCCCTGACCAGGGAAATAAGGGGGGTTGGAATCCCAGGACGCACTGGAACGGTCATGCCAGTAGAGGGCTTCTGAAGTGAATTTTGAGCATAATCTGCCCAGGGAAGGAAGCAACGCCAGTCCGATTGGTTCTGTTGAAAGCATGTTCTCAAGAATTGTGTAAGTTCTTGATTTAAGTGTTCAGTTTGACCATTAGACTGTGGATGATACCCAGACATGAGGCTTACATTGACATTGAGCTGGCGAAAAAAGGCAGTCTAGACCCGAGATGTAAACTGTGGGCCTCCGTCGGAGACAATGTCCTTGGGTAGTCCATAATAATGAAATGCATAGTGGGACAGATGTTCTGCTGTTTCAAAGGCTGTAGGAATCTTAGGTTGTGGTATCAGATGACAGGCCTTGGAAAATCGGTCAATAACCGTTAATATAACTGTGTTACCCAGGGACACTGGCAGGTCTGTGATGAAGTCAATGGCAATATGAGACCAGGGTCATTGAGGAATGGGTAGTGGTTGTAGAAGGTCTGCAGGAAGTTGTCTAGAAGATTCGGTTGTGGTACAAATTTGACAGTTCTTAATGTAAGTGATGGTGGCTATTTGCAAAGAGATCCATCAAAACCATTTTTTTTTTGTAACTTCAGAGTAGCTGTGATTCTTGGGTAGAGTTTTGAATGTCTGTGTCATGCTGGCGAGAGAGTGAGTCAGCTTTGACATTCTTAGTGCCTGGGTTATATGTGATGGGGAAATCAAAGCGAGTAAAAAATAATGCCCACCTAGCCTGCCTGGGGTTTAACCTCTTGGCTGAAGATATTCAAGATTTCGGTGATTGTTTGGAGGGGACCAAGCATCCATCGTACTAACCGGTGTCGCCACTCCTCAAAAGCTGCCTTCATGGCCAATAGTTCATTATTGCCTACATCATAATTTCGTTCAGCAGGCGTGAGTTTGCAAGAATAAAAAGCACACTGGTAAAGTTTGGGAGATATATCTTGAAGCTGAGACAGAATAGCGCTGATTCCTGTGTTAGAGGCGTCCACTTCGACCCCGAATGGTAGGCAAGGATCAGGGTGATGTAATATGGGTGCAGAGGTAAAGCACTTCATTGAAGGACTGGATAGATGTGGTTGACCAACAGTGTGGTGTTTTCCCTTCAACATGGACGTGAGAGGAGCAGCGATGGAGCTAAAATTTACTGATGAATCTTCTGTAAAAGTTTGCGAACCCCAGAAATCTCTGTAGTTCCTTCATTGTGGTGGGTTGTGGCCAATTCAGAACTGCTCGTATCTTACTGTCATCCATGGCTACCCCCTCAGAACTGATGATGTAACCCAAAAAGGAAACGGATGTCTGATGGAATTCACTTTTCCTCTTTTGCATACAGTTGATGTTTGATTAGATGTTTCAGGACCGTTCTGACATGCTGGATGTGTTCCTCCAGCATGTTGGAATAAATTAAGATATCATCAATGTAAAAGATTAGCCATTGGTTTAACTTGTCCCTGAATACATCATTCATGAAAGACTGGAAGACTGCTGGACTGTTGGAAAATCCGAACGGCATGACCTGGTATTCATAGTGCCCAATACTGGTTGAAAAAGCATTTTTTCATTCGTTGCTCTTACGGATGTGGATCAGGTTAAAGGCACTGCAAAGTTCAAGCTTAGTGAAATACTTGGCTGTTCTTAATTGTTCTAATGCTGCCGGCACTAGCGGTAATGGGTATCGGAACATTACAGTTATATCATTGAGACCCCAGTAATCAATACAAGGGCGGATGCTGCCATCTTTCTTACTCACAAAGAAGAATCTAGCCGAGGCTGGTGAGGTCAATGGTCAAATGAAACCCTTGACCAGTTCCTCTTCGATGTATTCCTTTATTACGTTGGCTTCTGGCTCAGATAGGGGAAAGATTATTCCTCTAGGTGTTGTGATACCAGGTAACAGTTAAATGGAGCAATCACTGGAGCGATAAGGAGGTAGTTGTGTGGCTTTGGTCTTACTAAAGGCTTCAGCAAGGTCAGAATATTTGTCGGGGAGGTCAGGCACGGGAGTGTCATCATGGATGGTAGCACTTCTAATAAGACATGGAGCTACGGGTCTCAGTCAGCTGTAGTGACAATAGGTCTCCCAACAAGTGATTTGTTTCTCCTGCCAAAAAAATCAAAGGATTGTGCTTCTGAAGCCAGGTAATCTGAGGATGATGGGGTTGTGAGGGGAAGGAATGAGGAAAAGCTTAGTCGTTTCTGTGAGTAGAATCCCCACTTTCAGCTTAATGTCGATGGTGGTGAAGTGGACGCATCCGGTTCCTAGGGGGCGTCCATCTAGCGCTGCTACTGCCAAGGGAGAATTGCATGGAATTATCTCATATCGTTGAGCTAGCTCCTCATCAATAAAGTTTACTGCTGCACCAGAATCTATCAAGGCTTTTGTTGTAAAGCTATTTGTGGCAAACTTTATCGTTATAGGTATCTTAATGCATGATGTGCACTGACTTGGAAAAAAGGAAGTACTCACCCTCTGAGCAGACTGTTGTGATGGTCGAGTGGGACAATTAGCTCTCAGGTTACCGGCTTGGCCACAATACAGACAGAGATGTTCCCTTATACAGTGTTCGCGTTCCTCCAAAGAAAGATGAGTACGTCCGATTTGCATTGGTTCAGAATCATCTGAGGAGATGCTAGTTTGATGCAGCAACATAAGGTTTCTGTTGGGTTGTCGAGAGCAAACAAGATTGTCAATACAGATCGCTAATTCAATGAATTGATCCAATGTTCTCCCCTCATCCCGATAGGCCAGCTCGGATTGTACCTCGATATTCAGTCCATTGTGGAACAGGAGTTTTAAAGTGTCATCAACCCAAACACTGTGCAGCTTAAGTCCAAAAAGTCAGAGCATAGTCCGCTGCTGTATTTCTGCACTCTTTTCCTCCCTCTGGGTGTTCGAAAACATCCCGTAACCGCTGAATGAAGTAAGCAGACCCTGGTAAGACCAGACCGCTGTGGCCCACTCTAAAGTCTTCCCGGTGAGCAATGAGCATACAAGGGAGATCTTGCTTTCATCATTTGGGTATAACGTGGATTGATGTGCTACGAACATTGAATAAAAAAATCCTTTACATTTTACTAGTGTTCTGTCAAATATTTGGGGAAGGCCAAGCGAGGGTTAACATTTATATTGCTCAGCGGTATGGGACTGGTTACCTGACTCGGTGGAGGTGTCTGAGGTGCGGGATCTGGGGCGGTCAATCGTAGGCTCTGCAATGTCTTTACCATTTCCTCCGTTAGGACGTTGTTGATGTACAGCGAGAAGGTTAGCTTAAGCTGACACTGCGTTGAAAAATTGCATGATGACTGCTGGATCTGTAGTTGGCAAAGTCTTCTGTAACTGAGACTCATTTATTATATAACTGGAGTGTTAACAAACAAACATGAGTAGGTCGAAGCACCAGGATTAACAGCAACGTAGATAAAGCAGCAAACATAGTCATAACAGGCAGGCGGTCAGGGCAGGCAGCAATTAATCACAGCAATCCAAAACAGAGCAGAGTCAAAGACAGGCAGTAAGGGTCATAACAAGTCCAAAAAACGACAATCGTCAAAACCAGGCAAGATAAAGTACAAGGGAAATACGCTCAGAAATGTAAGCCGTGGCAAAACAAGACTTCGCACTGAGGTGCTTCTTCTTCTTCTTGTTGTTTTTTAACGTCGGCTGGCAACCAGAGTATTAGGTGCATTATCTCCACCTTCTGCTTCGGAGTGTGGAACAGAGTTTTATATTCTATGTATCAGCCCTGTCTCCCTAATAAAATCAAAGAATGCTTTACTATTTATTTCACTTTACCATTTTATTAAAACCTTAAAAATGAATTCTTGAATTCCATTTTTCTTAATTTCTCTTATCATAATGTTTCTTTCTTGTTCATTCTTGATACATTCAAGAATCAAATTAGGTATTTGCACTGAGCTTGGCGTGCTCAGAGCTTAAATAGTCTGCAAAATGTATTTCAGGTGTGTGTGTAATCATTCCAAGTATGTGGGTTGCTGGGAAATGTAGTCCGAAATTAATATTCAGGCGAGAGAGACCTCTGGTGGCGAATGGAAGGATTTTCAGGATTGGCATCCGTGACAGTAACGAGGAACACCTGAGACTGATTAATCACTAAGGAAACAAACAAGAGGCTTGTTTGAGATGCGCCGCGCTGCGCCTCGCCTGGCCTGAAATATAGGCGAGAGCAGGCGGCTACAGTGAGGGGAGGAGTGAGAAAAGTGCAGGCAAGCCGAACAGTTCTCTCTTCTCGTAGTGGATCAGACACCTACAAGATCTAAAGGATATCGCAGGATTCACACATGCGCTGTGTTGCTAATAAAATGGATGAAATTTAAGTTATGTTGCTTTTATATGAAAATAAATGATGAACAAGATACCCAACGTCCTTGTTATTTAATTCCATTCAAAAGACGTGGTTATCAATCATTTTTACTTTAATACAGACAGGCTTTTATATATTTTTTGAAATATGAAAATCATATGTCCCAGAGCCTAATGTATCTACAGAAACAAAGCCAAACAGGAAAGAGGAAGCATTGCAACAAAGGGATCAGAAAATACACTTCAAAATAAAAGTGCACAAATACAACAACGGACCACGAGATAGGGATCGTGACACTGAAAAAGTTGCAGCAAATTTTCAAATAGCTGCTATCTTTAATAACAAACCACAGTTTTGAGGTTTAAACAACTACATTCTCACCTGATAATCTCTTAAAACTGCATTCCGTGACAGAACAACAGTACCCTGATAGCGATAGACTCCGGGGCGGATCCCCCCTCCGGTCGGCAGCTCCGCTGTACTGCCAGACTCAATTCGGCCATGCACACAAGATATGCCCCACCCCATTTTAGCCAATCAACTACTTCATTTTACACATGTGGTTGATGAGCTGATGCTGTGCCTTTCTCAACCACAAACGCCTTCTTTCCTCAGTTTTTTGCACTCTTCTCCTTAATTTTTTATAACTTTTGGCAGTCTATAGAACTCCAAATGTTTTTCCCGGTGCGACCGATTAGTACAGCCCAAAACACGACAATAATTGACCATTTTCAGCAGCTTTAATCAGCCAAATTTGTGAGTTCAGTTCAGTGGCATTGTTTACGATCAGTGCCGCCAAAATGGCCGACTTCTGGGTTGATGACGTGTTATGAAAACACAATTTATATAATGAGCAAGTATATCTTGAATAAATTTTCCAAACCGTATTTTTTGTCTTATCCTGAATCACTACAGTACACCTATTATAAGTTGGTTCACAGTGCATTAACGGATGTTAAAGGGCCCCTATTATGGATTTTTGAAAATGACCTTTCATGTAGTGTGTAACTCAGCTCTAAGTTAATGAAAACATCCTGCAAAATTTTCAATCTGAAAGTGCACCGTATATTAAGTTGTTGTCTTTAGGAGTCAATGAAATGAATAGTTTTTCAAACGAGTCATAAGGCGTTTCATTGTGACGTCAAGGCGAAACATTAGCATATTGTCCGCCCACTTATTGCACGCGCAGACACCCGGGAAAACTCAAACCAGCAGCTGATTCCCTGTCGATACTGGAGAGCATCATGTCCAGGAGACGCTGTGCTCTACAATGTGAAGGTAAAGCCAGTTTTTATTCACTGCCCAAGGACGAGCATGTGGAGAATCAGTGTTTAAAGTTCATCTTTACCACGATATCACAGCAGTATAATCCTAAACTCTTGCTGTGTTCCCTTTATTTCACTGACGACTGCTTCTCAAATCTCGGAGTTCAATGCAGGATTCACAAACCGCTTACTCTTGAAAGATGGTGTTCAAAATACTTAGTTTTGAGTTTTATATTGTGTAGGTCTCCTGCTAACTGGCTAACTCACATTATTAATACTTCTGCTGATCAGTTGTGGGCCACTATTACCTATAACTGTGTCTATTAATGCAGATCGTCTGTCGTTCTCACTACTTTGAGGAAAGATTAAGCATGGAGCAAGATTTGTTTTACCAACGTTTATGTTACATCAGTCATTCACATCAGTCATTCACGCTAGAGCTTGGCTAATGTATTGCATACTGTTATTGATACAGTTTCCACATGTTCACTGCAATATATTAGAAAAATACTGTGTAAATAAATGAGTACAAGTAAAATAATCGGTTTGTTGATGGACATGCACTTGTTAATGCTGATTATGAGGAATTACAGTTGCAACATCTCATAATGTTCCTCAAACTGAGTAGAGTATCACTGAGAAACACTGAGTCCTGCTCGAGTCGTCCTGATGGAGGTTCGGGTTCACTGAGAAACACTGAGTCCTGCTCGAGTCGTCCTGATGGAGGTTCGGGTTCACTGAGAAACACTTGAGTCCTGCTCGAGTCGTCCTGATGGAGGTTCGGGTTGAATAACTTGTCAATGTTTCATCATCGGACTCGCGCTCGCATTGATATGGTAAAATCAACGTCATTGTTCGTTACTGTCTTTGGTTTGCGGTGTAGAAAGCGGGGGGCCCGACCAAGATAGCATTGTGAATGTACAGAACTTTCGAGCTCTCAGCACCAAATTTTGTTAAATAGGATAAACCAGAATTTAGAATGATTTTTTGAGTTGAGAAAAAGTGTACACCATTTCGGCATAATCCCTTACATCATAACGTCGATGTAAAATGCCCACATCTGCACATAAATGTCAAATTGCTGTTAGCAAAGCAGCGAACAATGATGGCATGCTGGATAATGCGGATCATAATTACGAAGACGGAATGATTCATGACCTGGGCAACGAAGAAGAATTTCCTCCACTTCCCATAACACACAGTAAGCCTCCAATCACAGAAAAACCCACGCTCTCCCAAACCAGTACGAACAATTTGAAGTCTGACTAAATTGTGGCTAAACTGGCTAATCTCATTAACGCCCAAAGCAAAGCACTAGAAGAGATGGTTAAAGCTCCACGCGCAGAAATCAAGGATTTGAAAGAAAAGATGGGCAGTATTGAAAGGCGTGTTGAGAAAGGTGAACAATCTACCCTGACTTGCATGAGTCGTGTGACCAATCTGGAGCGGTCTACTACTCGCTCAATTCAAAAAGAATTTGTCTGACAGAAGGCTAATGGTTAGTTATCCTAGTTTAATTGTTTTTATAGGTGCTGATCTTGATTCTTGCGTAGTTCTTTACATTCATCTGAAGGTTTACTCTATATTTATTTATACTCTGTATGTTCAATTTGTTCTATTAAACCTGTTGGATTTATCTCTTTTATCTTTTGACGCTAGGGGGGTTGCGTAATAATATTAAAAGAAAAGCATTATTTATATTTGCTAGACAATACAGGGCTGATTTCTGTAATATACAAGAAGCTCATTCAGTTAATGATGAGGCCAAATTTTGGAATTCTCAATGGGGGAATTCAATATGGTTTCCCCATGGTTCTGAACATTCAGCAGGGGAAATCACACTTAAGAATAGGTTTAATGGTGAAGTTGTGCAATCATTATGTCACTTTGTTTGTTTGCTACTCAATTGTAATGATGTATTTATTATTACAGCTGATGTGTAGGGGTACAATAGGAAGTCAGAAAATGACAATCTTTTGAAAAAAAAGTATAAAAAAAAAAAAAAAAGATTGGTTAGACCAATATCCAAATGCTTATATTGTAATGGGAGGGGATTTTAATATTGTTCAGGGCTATGCTGTAGATAAATTGCCACCAGGTCGACCAAACTCAACAAATACTAATCTCAAAAACTTTATGGATAAATTTAATCTTATAGATATTTGAATTATATATTTGACTTATAACTAAATGTTCTAATAGCATTGCCTTTACATGGAGTAACAAGTCAGGCTCAAGTTTGTCTAGAATAGACTACTGGTTAATTTCTGAAAATCTTGACAAGATGGGGTGGATGTAGATATTATATGTACTCCCTTAACAGATCACAGAGCTATTTATATAAATGTGAAGCTGTTCCCCAAAAAACACAATGTGAAATCTTCATATTGGAAACTCAACAGTTCCCTTCTGCTGCATAAGGAGGTCCAGAAGAAAGTTAAAGATTTTATTTCAAAATATTGGATTAAAGCCAATATGGAAAATGCCTTTAGCACAAATTGGGAACTACTGAAGTTTGAAATTGGAAAATATATGAGGAAATTTGGTTCCTCTATGGCCAAAAGTAAAAGAGCAGAAGAAACTAGAATAATAAATTTGTCTCAGAAACATCCAGATTCTCTCCTAGAGGATGAAAAATCAGAAATGGTAGAGTTAACGAATAAATTAGATGACACGTATAAGAAAAAAGTAGAAGGTGCCTTTATTCACTCAAAAAGAAAGTGGCTTGAGGAAGGGGAACAAAACTCACATTATGTTTTCAATTTAGAAAGGCGGAATTTTGTTAGTAATACCATTAATAAGTTAAACATTAATGGGGTTATAATGGATGATCATACATTAATATATAAGTACTGTAGTAAATTTTATCATAATTTGTGTGCCTCTAGGTACTCACAGATGACAGCTGATGCCTTTTTGAATTCGTTGCAAATTAAACCTATTGATAAACATGAAAAGCACACTTGTGATAAACCTATTAGAATTTCTGAAATGACGGAAGCAATTAATCATCTGAAAAATTCCTTATCACCAGGTACTGATGGTTTGACATCAGTATTTTCCAAAGAGTTGGCTCCTTTTCTAGTAAAGGTGTATGTTGAAAGCATTGAGAGACAGTCTCTTTATATTTTATATTGATAATTGGCTCCCTGTCTGTTTACTAAACACTGATTATAAATTGTTGGCCGTAATTTTAGCTAGAAGATTAAAAATGGTTTTGGATTCTGTAACTGCTGAATCACAATCTGGATTCATGAAAAATCGAAAATAATATAACAAACACCAGGGGACTATGCAAACGTTTTTGATGCAATATCTCCTGAAATCTGACATCAGAAAAGACTCAATATTCAACAATGGTCCCCACCTACTATAGTAAGTTATTATGTAGGTAATATTTGTTTTTCCCCTAACTCACAAAACAGATCCAGATCCAATTATAAACAAAGTTAAGGAGGTATCATTCAAAATTATACATCAAATTTACCCAGTTAAAAATTACTTTGTGAAATTTAAAAGCGATATTGATTTTAATTGCACTTTTTGTGACAGTTGCCCTGAAACTGTGGTTCATTTATTTTATGACAAAGAATATTGATGACCAATTTGTGTTGTTTTGGAAACATCTATTATTTGGTCTTTTGGAGAATTATAGAGACAAGCACAGTCAGGTTTATATAATACATTTTATTCTTATAATGACAAAAAATAAAAAATAAAAATCCTGTAAAAAACCCTGTTTTATATCATTGAAGAAAGAAATGGAGCTTTATATTGGCTCAATTCGTTTTTCTATGAAGCAAAAAGCAGTTTCAGTTTCAAAAATGTTTCAATGTCTTTATGTAGATCTACATGCTCTTCTTTTATGTTAATAAAAAAAAAAGGGGTGTAGGAAGCCTCAGGACACGCAGAGCCGACGTTGTTATGGCAATGGGCATTTTTGTTTTCGATGCGCTGTACGCGGTAGCCCAATCACAACAGACTGAGCTGTCTGGCCAATCAGAGCAGAGTAGCTAGAGGAAAGGCGGGATTTAGAGAGATTGATTCATCTGACGAGTCGTTTGAGAATCATTGAAAATGTGGTGATGTGCAAATGTATATTATGAGGAAAAAAACAGTTTTTTTACCTTTGATGCATGTAAACCTGTTGTAGGAGACTCCACAACAACATTAGGAAACTTTAAAATAGCATAATAGGGGCACTTTAACAAATACAACTTTTGATTAAATAATATATTAGTGTATCCTTTTAAAACATAAAAATTGGGGGCTGCTATAAGATTTCATAAAATTTTGTATGAATATTTCCATGTTTGATTTCAAGTGCTGTGAGGAAAAAGTCAAAACCTGATACTTGTTACTTATGTATCTGTCTCATCCTTATCCCAAGGTTACCCAAGGATCCGGACCTGCACCCTGAGATGACCACGACGCAGCTCTGAATGTCAGTGAAGACCACGGCAATTAACCCTAAAAAAGTTTTTTGAGAGGCTGTGGGGAGAGGCAGGGAAAGTGTAGGTCTTGGTTTCATGTTGAAAGGGTGTTTGTTGTGAATAAAGATCCAGTGGCTTTGTTCATATATTCTTTGTTTAGCTCACGGGCAGCATTTACAACATGACCACCTGTAGTCGGAAATCTATTCACCTTTAGATAAAAGTTATAGATATATTTAACATATTTACAATATTTAGAGGGGACTTAAAAAGTTGTTAAGTGTTATCTTATTACATGTGTTGAAATTTTATAAATTTAATTGTAAAATATTTTTTCATAATCTGTCTGTATATGTTTGTATCCGCAGGATACGTTGCCCCTTTGGGAGTAAAAAATTAATTGAAAAAAGAATGCTTGTTTTGGCAAAGCGTGTTACAACATTTTACTCCAAATTTTAAAACATGTATTCTCTAAATAATAAAGCATGAACTATCAATCAGAGGACAGAAGGCATGAAGTAGATTGTGTACAAATGTTTTTTCAGCAAAGTTTTTGGTCATATTGATAATTTATAGGCCCTAGAAATTTGCATATGAAATATGATACAGTAGTCTAATATATTCATAAAGAGGCATTACATTTATTGTTCAAGAGAATTTTGCAAAGAATACTTAGTTTAAGTTATGAGAGAATAAATGTAAAAAAATTTTTATAAAAACGCATTGCCAAACATGCTTTCCTTTTTCAATGAATTTATACCCCCAAAGTAGTGACGTATCCTGGGGATACAAACATTGAAATCAAAAATAAAAGTCATCATCGGATTCTCGTTCGGATTGATATGGTAAAATCGTACAATTTGTGAGCTTTAAGAGGCCTCCGAACGGAGCTGAAGTTAATGGTAATGGCTGTTTTGTTTCCGACATGCGCTGTAAGCGGTAGACCAATCACGATAGACTGGGTCATCTGACCAATCAGAGCAGAGTAGACTAATCTCAATAGACTGGGTCATCTGACCAATCAGAGCAGAGTAGACTAATCACAATAGACTGGGTCATCTGACCAATCAGAGCAGAGTAGACCAATCACAATAGACTGGGTCATCTGACCAATCAGAGCAGAGTAGACCAATCACAATAGACTGGGTCATCTGTCCAATCAGAGGAGAGTAGACCAATCACAATAGACTGGGTCATCTGACCAATCAGAGCAGAGTAGACCAATCACGATAGACTGGGTCATCTGTCCAATCAGAGCAGAGTAGACTAATCACAATAGACTGGGTCATCTGTCCAATCAGAGCAGAGTAGACTAATCACAATAGACTGGGTCAAACAATACACTGGCACGAAAGTGCTAGATTCAGTGTTGCCAGATTGGGTGGGTTCCCGCCCAATTGGGCTCCTTTTGGTCATGTCCGACCGGAAAAAAATGCATTGGGCGGGTCTTTAAAATTTGGGCTGGTTTTTGATGCAACGGGCGGGTTTTTATTTTCAACTATAAACAGTATTTTTTTTTATATTTTTCATGAAAACGAACTATAAAATAAATTATATAATGTAGGATGACGTTTAAATTAGGTATGGTTCAGGTTAGCCAATAAGGTTCAGGGGAATCCTGTCCAATCGGACTTCAAGCTTGATTGGCGGGTTGTTGTAGGCTAATCGTTCTATTCGTTATATCGTCAAAGCTGCATTTATCATCATCATTAATTATCATCATGCCAAAGTGGGGTAAATATAAAAAGTCCTACAGAAAGGAATGGGAGAGCGACCCGTCTCTGAAAACATGGATTGCACCCGTGGTAGGCGATGAGTCAAAGGCATTTTGTAAATACTGTCAATCAGAAATCAGAGCACAGTTAAACGATTTGAAAGAGCATGCTAACACAAAAAAACACAAATCGCGCTGTGCACCAAGTGTAAAAACTTTGACTGTGCCAGTGGGAGCAGCAGGGCAGTGTCCTATCAAAGATGACCAAAAGCGCCGTGAAACTAGAATCGTTGCCTACACTGCTTGTCACAGTTCAATAAATGCAGTGGACGATTTGTCAGACATTTTGAAAGATGAGATGGGAACATTCCTAATGCACCGGACAAAGTCCACAGCTATTATCAAATCTGTCCTCGCGCCACACTTCAGAGAAGAACTTGTGGAGGATATTGGTGAGTCTCCATATTCCCTGTATCTCGATGAAAGCACTGACATATCCGTGAACAAACTTCTTTGCATTTGTGTGAAATACCACTAAAAAAAACACAGCAAGTTTGTCAGTACATATCTTGGACTTGTGGAGCTGACAGATGCTGATGCTAAAGCCATATCAGACACTGTTGTTGCTTTTCTATTAAAGAACGGCCTGCAGATTAAAAACATGATGGGCATTGCCACAGATGGTGCCAGCGTAATGGTTGGAAAAAACCACTCGGTTTTCACCCTACTTAAACGAATACAGCCAAACCTGCAGCTTATTCGCTGTGTTTGCCATTCACTTGACATTGTTGCAAATAAAGCAATGCAGCTTCTTCCGAGCAACATAGAATACATGGTTAGAGAAACCTACAACTGGTTCGCTCATTCAGCAAAGCGGCAGTATGAATACAAGAACATATACGAGACTATTAATAACGGGGGCTTCCCCTTGAAATTAATAAGTCCAAGCTGTACCCGTTGGCTTGTGATGGCTGACTGTATTAACCGCATTGTGGATCAAAAAGATGCCCTCACATTGCACTTTAACATGGCTTCAAGTACAGAACACTGTTATACTGCTCGGCTTTTAAAGGAAATGTACAATGACAAAAGTAATCTCCTTTACATGTACTTTCTTCAACCTGTTCTGATGGAAATCAAAGCTGTAAATAAATGCTTTCAATTAGAAACAGGAAACACTCTCGGTGTGTTTAGAGACTTGGAAAGGCTGTACATGACAACTGTTAGACGCATTCTCAAACCGAGCATCTTGCGTAATCACAAGCAGCTCCGTGAACTTGACCTCACACAGTCGGGCATATTCCTATCCCCTCTGGATGCGGACCTGGGCACCACATTTATGGACAAACTGGAGGAAAGTAGGTTAGCCCCAGACATGAAGGAGAGAATTGCTTCATGTTGTATGGATTTTTTGAAAGAACTTGTAAAGCAGTACCAGTTGCGTTTACCTGCTTCAATGGAATTCCTGCGCAAACTGGAGCTCATCTGCCCGAAACCTGTTATGTCCACTATAAATAGGCCTGGAGTAAAGGACTTGCCAGCTGATCTTTTCTCGTGCCCCATTGGTACATTAGAATTGCAGTGGAGGAATGTGACAACCACAAGCTTCTCTAATGATTAGGACATTGACAAGTTGTGGCTCGAAGTCGAAGCGTTTAAAGATGCAGGGGGGCACAAGTGTTTCCAGGAATTGGCACAAGGTGCCATAAGACTTCTTGTTCTGCCTGTTTCCAATGCCCATGTTGAGCGAGCATTTCCCCTCATCTCGCTTTTAAAAGATGACACTAGGAATCGTATGGGACTACCACTACTCTCCAGCATCATGGATGTGCGCACTGGCCTGGTCAGAAACCGCTTTACCTCGGCAACGTTCAAACCTCCCAGGCAGTTGCTGGAGAGATTTGACTCAACGATCTATTAATCTATCTGGTTGTGACTGTACAAAGTTGGTTCTATAATTTCATAGTTCTATAATTGTTCTATAATTTCATAGTTCTATAATAGTTCTATAATTGTTCTATAATAGAGACGTTTTCATCAGTTCTGCGGAGATTCTCTACGTTAACTCCGTATTAAAAGGTAAGCGTGTTTATGCTATTATAGGACACTTTTATTTTGCTGTACAATTCTGATGTCATGTTTGATAATTTCTTAAACCTAATAACATATAGGCTACATGTAGCTGATGTAGTGTCTAGTGACAATTCAGTGTATCATTCAGTCGTTATTTCATTTAAAATTAAAAGAAGGAAAAAAATGAGAATTCATCTTGATTCGCCCAGTGGTCTATAAGTTAAATAATAATAATAATAATAATAATAATAATTTTAATAATAAAAAAAATAAAAAAAATTGTTGTAAATAAAGCACACATTTTTAAGCACTAATACAAAAAGTAAAGTGTAATGAAATGATTTGAGAATTGGCCTATTAGAGAAGAACAGTAGCTCTGACAATAGTAGCACAAGAACAATAAAAAATGTTGTCCCCTTCTGAGGTTTTCGATGTAGACCTTGTGTTTTATTAAAATTATTATTCATATTTTAAAAAAGATGCACTGGAAATATGGCGCGAGCATGGTGCTCTGCAATTTGTTAGTCTGGTTGTTTAATAAGAAAATAAATTCTGTGTGTTTTATTGTATAACAGTTTTAATAACAGTATGTATTTTGGGCAGGTATTTTTTGAAATGGGTGAATTTTAAGCTGTAGTTGGGCTGGAAATCTTTAGTCCAATCTGGCAACACTGGCTAGATTACACTTTTAAATGGATCCATGTACTTTTGCGTCAATTAGTTTTTCCTTTTTTAACCCTTTAAAAAATCCTTATTGTATTTTAAAACGCAAAGTTGAACACCATAATTTGAATTTGAACTATACACACCAAATGCTGCACAAAATAAATAAATATTGACGTATTTTCAGATTTTTGTTTATGACTTTTTGCCCCTTTATTAAACATTTAAAATATTCACAAATTAATATGGAAAAACATGGCGATTTTACTGGTTTTCTAAGGCCAAATTAGAACCCCGAAATTATGTTTTTCCCGTGCTGTATGAGAAGAGCCATGTCTCTGGATAGACAGAGGTGATTTATATGCTAATGATAATAAATGTGTCTGAAAAAATAACGAGGTAATTTTATTGTTTAATAAACTAGTGTTTTCTAAATCAGTGCCGGCTGCAAACATATCTCCATCTCCGCTGTAAAGCGGCTGCGCCTTTAGAGAGAAATGCAGCTTTCATACGGATTACATAATCGGACGGTATTTGCTTTCGATTCAAATTTGTTCGTTTAAAAGTGGACATTTCAAGCTTTATATAGGTAGGCTATGTTTTGTTTCAGTTCATTTTTGAGACGCGCTCCAGTTCACGGAGATCATGAAAGCGCTCCTGATTGTTTTATTTTATTTTACAAAAGCACAACGCTTTCTTGTTATTGTGAGTTTACACAAATAAAAGTAGTTGCGACTGATGTATTAGTCTTTTCTGTATGACCAGAACTGATTTATGATTTAAATGAAGTTGTTGATAGGAGAGCGCCGGCGCCTCCGTGTCATGCAGTGCGCGCTCCACACTCCACACAAACACTTGATATGCGTCAAAATCTTGTGTTTGTTTGTGATAATCTTAGCCCTGTATTATTATTGTCTAACCTGTATTATGACTGACATTTGACTTACAATTGCTTTGTTCCTTTTTTGGATAAAAGCGTCTTCTAAATATGTAGCCTAAATGTAATAATAATAATAATGATTATTATTATTATTATTATTATTTGCGTTTATAACTATAAATTAGTTCATTTAAGACAGTAATATGTTCATCATAAAATAATTTATGAATGTTTTATTTTTATATAACCTTACTTTACAGTTTTTTATATGTGAAGTCTTTTTTTGTCAACGTAAATAAAATTCAGAAATCAAATTTCGCATTTTTGTAAAACGGAAAAAAAGTTTTTCTTAAGTTTGCTTATGAGCTGCGATTTCTCTCTGGAGAATTCATATATATATATTCATCATATCATTTTCTCTGATTCGATCATAAACTTGCGCATTACGTACCGTTTCACAGCTGGCGAACGATCCCGGCTTCAGCGCCATCACCACGACACGGCATTATTACGGGTTTTGTTCACACAGCGCGCGTTCCGGGACTGAACACGGCAATGTTAATGACTTTTTTACCCGCGGCTACAACTTAGAAGTATTCCAATTCCGCGGGAAAACCTCGGACTTGGCAACACTGATGGTAGGCCGCACTAGAAGGATCCTTCAACTTGGGACAGCCTTCGTTACGCCACTGTGACGCAATCGGCCTTCGGAGGATGCAGACCCTGAACTGGGACACAGCTTTAGAGAGACTGATCTGTGACCAGCTAGTAAGAGCGGTGCAGGTAAGCCTAGTCCCCTGACCCATGCCAGAGCCGCAGGTTTGAGTAGGACTGGAGAGGCTACATATGTTTTATTTACCGCAGCATTACTGTGCCACCCGCCACAGTCATAATAACATCCAATTCTTTCGCGCCATTGTTGTCAAACGAACCAAAATCGAATGCGCGCAGCGCGATAAGGCTTTAGTCCTTATCAAATCGCAAAAGACTGTGATTTAATAAAACATGCAGTCTGTTTGCTCTGAGTGTATCAAAATGAAGTGCTCACGTGATCAGCTGATCCATGTTTTCCATGTCTTGGTTGTCGGTCCACAGAACTCCATCCGTCTCTGCATGTACTGTGAGAGTTTAGTTGGCATTTGGGGACGTAGTGGGCAGCAATTGCGCATTATTTTCACATTTGCATAGTTTCCAACATTTCACTAGATTTGTAATGAGAATTATATTATATTATATCATATTATAATATGATATTATATTATATTAAGGTTTAAAATATTTAAATAACTGGTATTATATAACACGAATAGTTTAAAGTGGCTTGTTCCTCAGTGTATAACTTCCATTTCACTGTACATTCTTCATCTGTAAATGTTAGAAGCTCAAGGAAATATTTCCATTTTATTGTCAGAAGTGAATCTCTGTTAAACTTCACAGATTTCCGTGAATGAGCTCCGAAACAGACGGGGCGCAATACAATAGGAGCTCAATAATTCGGACTAAAATATACATATTGCTAAAAATATTTGTTGTTGGGCAATAAATGTGCCAGGTTCCAATTTTGGGTTCTTTTAAGGTATTTATCAAATGTGTTTTAACCCTGATTAACTCAGTTTTAAATGTTATCTTGGATCTCTCTTTTAAAGTACACACATGAAATGTTTTTCTAACCTACCTATGAATTCACGTTTCTTAAGTTATAGGTTTAATAAAGATTTTTAACCCTATGTGTCGGTATATGTCTCTCTCAGAATAAAACGATAACCTCTTTCCCAATAAGTAATAAAGTAACACAACACAAGGTTTTATAAAAATATATCTCAATTATTTACTCAATGATAAAGAAATTATCTCCAATGAAAAATGAAATAAGGATATATGTTTGTTCTTTTTTAAACCTTTAACATAAAATTTCCCTCTTTTAAAAAAAAATAATAAATACTTTCAATACAGTAAATGCACAGACAACAATGTAAACCCTTAACCTTCAAAAAGATTAATTCAGAAAACCCTCAATGAACCAAATTCAAATCCACTTAAAACAAAATACTTAGTGGGCCCACACACACCTTAATGCAATCTATAGCCGGCAACCAAAATTATAAACTAAAATACCGTAGCAGGCCTGATGTGGTGCTTGTGTTCGTTGTGGCCCAAAACTTAATGGCCGTTTCACTCGTCAGCGAGCAAACAAAATAAAAGATACCTGAAGATAATGTTTCTGTCCAGTCTTTTCTCCAACAATCACAGGGGCAGGCTCAGCATTCGATCAGCTTTTCCACACGAACTCCGTGGGTTTCTCTTTTCTCTACACGTTTTCAGTAACACACACGAGAGAAATCCTGGTTGCTTCAACTCTGTATGAATCTCTTCGTCTTCAGGTCGAAAACAGCAGATAAACCCCTCAAACTGTTCAACTGAGGGAGTTAAACTTTAGCTAAAAACTGTCGTTCACTGGTAATGAACGGATTCCAGCCTAATACTTCAGGGCAACTAGACAGCAGTAGCACAAAAATAAACAGTCTCTGAACTTCGTACAGAAATTCCTGTTTCTCAATATGCAGCTTGTCACTTCTCACTGATTGTCGAGCAAACAATCATAAGACACAATCTACACACTGGTTTGTGCACTACTAATAAACAAATTACCTCAGAAAATCTCTGTGTCACGCTCACTCTTTTACTTCACTTTCCCTCTTCTCCCGCGTCTGTCCTAAAAAAAAAAAAACGTGACCTGACTCTCCGCCCAGTCGTTATTAACCCCATAAATGCTGGTTTGGACAATTATCAGAAATACACTATCTTTTAACATAAAACAATAAACAATTTTTATCATAACTTTTAAAATGAATTTAAACCTTTTAATCAAACTATTTATATGCTCTGACTATTAAATGATATACCTACTACAAGCATCACTTATCACCTCATGCTTTTTTAACCGGGTTACACCCTCCCCCTTCTAAAGGTTTTTTATGTCCTCATCAAACATAATAAACTCTACCTTTTTTATGTACTAGTGGAAAAGGTGCATGACTAGTTTAAATTAACTCTTGCCAATCTTAATGATAACACCTCTATGCACAATAGTGAGAGGCTGATCTTTTGCCTTACCAGGCTCATCGTAAGTTAACCTGATAACTGGTTTCACTATCCTTTTTGGACGGTTTTCAGGTTTGCTAATCACTTTTGTCTTAGTGACTGTCTCTGGATGCTCATCGTGGCAAGGGTTATCAGACTCTGGATCACTTTCTTCCCCAGGAACTGAATCTTGATCTCCATCCGCTTCTCTCATACTGTGATGTTCCTCCTCCAAACTGTTTCCCTCTGACGAACTATCCTCAGCAGAATTTCCATCTGACTGTTGAGAAGAGCCACTATCATCTTGGATGAGATTTGACTGTCCAGCAGTATCTCTTTCTTTTGTCAGGATCTCCTTCAGGTAAGTACTGTAGGGTTTTCCAGATCCATAATACTCCACATCTGAAGAGGAATCTGTAAACTGCAACTCTTGAAGAGCTTCCTGTACTTCAGGTAAGACTTTCTTTGACCTCTTTTGTGTCTCAGCTCTTGTTCTTGTTTGGACATGTGACTTGTCCTCAGTCTCCACTGTCGGCATTCTCACTAACTGTCCAATTGGTAAAAGATGATCACGATGAAGAGTTTTGACGACGACTCCTCCGTCCTCCGGTTTCACTTTGTACACTGGAAGGTTGGGCATCTTTCCCAGGACCACGTAAGGGATGGAACTCCAACGACTCTCTAACTTATGTTTCCCTTTCAATCCCAAGTTCCTTAACAACACTCTGTCACCGATATCCAGTGTCTGGAATCCCACTCTTTTATCATAGGACCTCTTGTTCCTCTGATGTGTCTTGTAGGCCGTTTCAGAGGCAAGCTTGTAAGCTCTTTGCAAGTCTTCTTTTAGCTTGGCTACATAGCGTGAATGACCACCATCAGCTTTGCCATCAGGAGAGGTTCCAAAGCACAAGTCTATTGGAAGCCTTGCTTCTCTGCCAAACATTAAGAAATAGGGTGAGTACCCCGTAGCATCACATTTGGTACTGTTGTAGGCGTGAACCAAGTAGCCAATATGTTTGCTCCACTGCCGTTTCCTCTCCCAGCCCAGGGTTCCCAGCATTGAAAGAAGAGTTCTGTTGAATCTCTCAGGCTGCGGATCTCCCTGCGGGTGGTAGGGAGTGGTCCGTGATTTCCGGATCCCCATCATCTTCAAGAGCTCTTTGATTAACCCCCTGAGGTCGACGGTATCGCCGGCGATACCAGCTCGCTTTTTTTTTTTATCAGTGTAAAAGAAACTCATAAATACTCTGTTGACTTTGATTTTTCATAGGAGTTTCGTACATCAATCAATTCTGTTAAATGTGTATTATTTTTGTGTATACTCATAATAAAAACAAAGTGTTGAGCTTTTCGCCAAATAAAGAAAAATAAACACGAAGCGAGTTCTGCCTTCTCTCTGTCAGTGTAGTCCATTCTGAAACGCGTCCGAAAATGAACTGTAACTCACCGAATACTTCTCACACAGACACGTGAGATATGTCTTTATGAAGCTTGAAATCTCTTCTTTTAAATGAAGTAATTTATATAAAAACACAAATGTTTTCAACTCATGTAATCCATTTGAAAGCAAGGAGAGGTACCGTTTTTCCTTCTGCCTCATTATCTCTATAATGAGTTGAGGCTGCCCCACCCCCGGCGCTATTCAAATGGTAAATAGTTTAGGTGATCTAGTATGCATCGCATACGCCCCCCGATCAATGCCATAAAAACACAGTTTCTTCATCAGACTTACTGATAGTTCATCGCGTTTTGAGTATGGCACGCTTCTCCAGTAAAGACGCCCTTCAGATGATTCTGGACAGCGAGGAAGAATGCATGATACCGGGTTGTTTCCTCAGAGGAAGATTGTAACTCAGACTACGAACGGCAGCATTTTGAAGAGCGAATTCCGCCGAGGACACAATTTCGGAGTAAGTTTTACTTAAAAGTCTTTTGTCTTTTATTTTTCGTGTTCGCATTTATGAGGAAAAAACAATATTACGTGACAGTTCTCCATTATGGACGCGAGCGCTCTGAAAGCGCACTAAAAGACTTTCAAACTTTCACAGAGACCTCAAAACAGAAACTACAAATCCTTTCTTTAAAACGAATTTCGTTTTGTATCAATTGTATCTTAATTTTAATAATTTTTTCATTAACAAATTTCCTGGATTTAAAGTAAATATAGGCTAGCAATCACAACATAAGGTGCTTGAACTGGAGATCATCATTAACCAGACCGTAGCCTACTCGCCTCACATGTCTAAAAAATTTGAAATATATTTACAGAAAGCTGGTTCTAAACAAAACCATCCAAAACAAAAAACTATGTAGCCTAATAAATGTGCATTTCTCCGGTGCGTTCACTAGCCTACTGCGAAGATCGCGAGTCAATAGCCTATCGTCAACTTCATCTTTGCCAGAAGTTAAATTTAAATTGCGTGTGTGAATGAATGATGATGTTTTAGCAAACTGTATTGCTATACTGAGATGAGTAAAAATCTACTGAAATATGTTGCAATATGAAATATGTTGCAAATTAACAATATGCCCTAATATTTCATGAAAACAACGTTACAGTCAGGCGAAATATGAAAGACAACATCTTGTTGACTAGATTTGGGTACAGTTTTTACTGTAGAATATACTGCCACGTCAAATAAGCTTTTGTTTAGCAATTTCTATATCTATTTTTGTCAAAAATAAAGTCATCAACTAAGATGTTAGCTGTTCCAATGTTGACTATATTCAAACTAATGAATACATAGATAAAATGTAGGCCTATAATCATTTTTTTTTACAAAGAAAGAGTACACTTGAAATATTGTTGAAATTGTAATTATTGTTGTAATTGTAACCTTTTTAATAAAATAGCAAAACATATTTACAAGATAGATGTAAGCAAAATCTTAAATGGTCAATATAAGTCGTCTTCTAAATATATCTTTTGTCCTTGCATTGTGGCTCAGTCAGTGTCACACCTGAGTGAATGGCTCATCATTATGCAGAGTGGGTGGGACATTGTATTTTCAGGTGTAAACCACTCCTCGTTCACGCCCCCCTCGCATATTGGCTTTCCAAGCAAAACCTGTTTTACATCAATTTAAATCAATGTATGGTTTTATGTGAACGATAAAGCAAGACTATTTTCACATAATTTTGAAGAAAAAACTCTAGGCGAGGACATCCATTAGTCAAAAGTCTTATTGACACATATTTACTATGTGTTTTGTGGCCTTATTTCAGAAATTTTAGTTTTTAGTTTTTTCAATAACCATGCATAAACATTATTCTCTCAAAAATGAAAACATGTACATACACGTGGCTCACATATTATGGTAGCCCTGTTTGTGCTATATAGAGTGAATTTACACCTTTGCCATTAATATGTTTATATGCAACTGAAAAAAGCACAAATGTCAGGGCATGTCAGAACATCTCAAGGGCCCCAAAAACAGCCCAGACCCCAGAGGGTTAACCGACTCTCAAAGTCTCTTCCCTGATCTGAGTGGATTCTGGCTGGCAAACCATAATGCAGGAAATACTTGTCCACCAGGATCTTTGCCACCGTCTGCGCCTTCTGGTTACGAGATGGGAAAGCCTGCGCATAACGAGTGAAATGATCCGTGACCACTAACACATTGCTGATACCTGCAGAATCTGGCTCCATCGATGCATACCAGATCCATCGGTCCATTGCTTGAAATGTGATGTAAAGGCACTACCCTATGACAGGGGGTCTTCCGAGTGACACATTCTCCACAGTTCTTTATGTACAGCTCAACATCACATGCCAGTTTCGGCCAAAAGAACCTGCTCCTCAACAAGTCTGTAGTTCTTTCAATACCCAGGTGTCCGAGATCATCATGGGTGGACTTTAGCACTACTTCTCTGAACTCGCTTGGCAAGACAAGTTGAGTGAGATCTTCTCCGGAG
Organism: Leuciscus idus; assembly: GCA_021554675.1. Classification (NCBI taxonomy): domain Eukaryota; kingdom Metazoa; phylum Chordata; class Actinopteri; order Cypriniformes; family Leuciscidae; genus Leuciscus; species Leuciscus idus. The sequence continues at coordinate 1,827,226 of CM038640.1, read as the reverse complement.
GGTCGCTTGCTTAAGCGATGGAGTAGCCCATCTTTCATCATCAGTTTCCCCATCTCTTTCTTCAGACGAGAGCGTTCTGGAAAAGATCCATTCTCTTCCGGCCATTTCCCATGTTTAACAGCTTGTATGGCAGATCGGATGGCTTTATCCTTCTCCTGAGCTTCAATCAACTCCTGCTTAGACATCTGCCCCAATGATTTCAACTCCAGGTGAGTTGAGAATGCATAAATATCAGGCACACAATCAGGCGAAGCTCCCAACTGATCTACATACCTCAGTGGACTGCCTGCCGAACCAGGGATGCAGATTCGTTTGCAGATTGATCTCACACCAGACTGTGGTATGGTCTCCCATTCCTCTGAACTCTCATCAGGCATATTCCTTGAGAGCAGGTCAGCGTCTATGTTGTGTCTGCCTGGTCGGTACTTGACATCGAAGTCATAGGTGGATAAAGCAGAGAGCCATCTGTGCCCCACAGCACTGAGCTTGGCGGTCGATAACACGTACGTAAGCGGGTTATTGTCCGTACGTACCGTAAATTTAACCCCATACAAATACTCATGGAATTTATCCACAACTGCCCACTTAAGAGCCAGAAACTCCAGCTGGTGAACGGGATAATTCCTCTCAGATGTCTTTAGCTTCCTGCTAGCAAAAGCGACTGGTCTCAGACCCACACTGTGTTCTTGATATAGGACGGCGCCCAGCCCTCTCAAGCTGGCGTCCACATGCAGGACGTATGGCTTGTTGGGATCCGCAAAGGCCAACACAGGTGCATGAGTAAGGCAGTGGATAATCTTGTGGAAAGCCTCGGTGCAGGACTGGTCCCATCTCTCACCAAAGGGCTCGGACTCTTTGAGGTAAGTCTTACTGTTGTCTTTTTCAGACTTCTTGCCCCTCTGGGTTGGAGCATAGCCTTTGGTGAGCTCAGACAATGGACGGACTATAGCTGCATAATTGGCGATGAATCGTCGGTAATAGCCACAAAATCCCAAGAAAGACTGAAGAGCCTTCAGGTGAGTAGGTTGTGGCCAACTTGTAACTGCCTCTATCTTGGCTGGGTCAGGTGATACTCCATTGGCCGATACAATATGTCCAAGGTATTTTACCTTTGGGAGGCAAAATTGACATTTGTCAAATGAGATTTTCAATCCAACCTCTGCCAGACGATCAAGGACTTTAAGAAGTCTCTCTTCGTGCTCTTCTAAAGTTCGGCCAAATACAATCAAGTCATCGAGGTAGACAAGGACTTCGAGCAGATTCATGTCACCCACAGCCTTCTCCATTAATCTTTGGAAGGTGGCTGGGGCCCCAGTTATCCCCTGTGGCATCCTCTCAAATTGGAAGAACCCCAGTGGGCAGATGAATGCCGTCTTTTCCTTATCTTCCTCGGCCATGGCGATTTGGTAATAACCGCTCCGCAGATCAAGAACGGAGAACCACTTGCTTCCGGTCATTGAATTCAACACATCATCAATACAAGGTGTTGTGTACTGATCTGGGATGGTTCGGCTGTTTAACAATCGGTAGTCGATACACATTCTCACAGCTCCATTCTTTTTGCGAACAATCACGATTGGGGATGCATAGGGACTACGAGACTCCTTGATGATCCCTGCACGCAACAGTTCTTGGAGGTGCTTTCTCACGTCTTCCAGGTCAGCTGGAGCCAGGCGACGAGAGCGCTCTCTGAACGGCCGTGGATCTGATAACCGGATTGTGTGCTCTACTCCCTTTGCCAATCCAACATCCCATTCTTGTAGAGAGAACACCTGGGACCTTGTGGATAGCTTTTGACGGAGTCTCTCCTTCCACTCCTCTGAGACAGGTGAGTCTCCAAAGTTGATCAGGTTCACATCAAACTCGGTGTCAGCTGTCTTGGATGGAGAGAGAGGAGTGACAGCATCTGTCAGATACATATGTCCGATAACCGTTCCCACTGGTATGACTGTCTCTGTCAAGGACTCATTTTGGACCAAGATTTTGAAATGGTTGATGTTCACCTCTTCGCTGGGCACCACTGTGGGCTGAACTAGCACACCCGCTGGGAGTGGAGCTACAGGAGACGAGTCCACCATCAGGATTTCTTTGTCAACCTGGAGCTTGTATTCGACTTTGCAGACTGCAGTACAGTCACCACCAGGGGGCAGAGTCAGTGGGCCAGGGCCTTGCCATAACACACAGCCAATATCACCCTCCTCCTCCAGGGCTGTGGCCGTGCCAGGCGCTGTTAGCTTGTTGTCACTGTAACAGGCTTGTATCCCCAGTGTCTGGGTGATGTCAATGCCATTGTCCTTACACTGCTGTACAAGACGTCGGATGTGACTGGCATTGGTCCCCACAATGATAGGAGTCTGGTCTGCAGTTCGGGGCTGAGGGCAGATAAGAGCAAGAACTGTCACCGTCTGGGCGGCACCTGCAACTTTTTCTGGATAATCAAAGTCGACCATCACATACCCACGGTATGGATAACTGATCTCAGATTTACTTAGTCCCCACAGGGCTAAACCAGACACGGAACGTATTGGGACATCAGCCAGGTAAGTTTGATACCAAGTCTTAAAGATAATGGTGACCTGAGAGCCACTATCAAACAAGGCATCACAGCAATGTCCATTTACTTTCACAGGTACTATGCTGGGTGGACCAATCAAGCCTTCAGGGATGTCAGCCGGCTCTGATGAGGTAACCACACTTTTCTTGACCCCACAGCTAACTTCATTGGTGGTGGCATCCCCAGACTGCTGTCTGTCTTTTGTCACCTTCAAAGCATGAATTAGCTTTCTGATAACCTTGGCTTGATTCTCAGGGTTGCGGCACTTTGTGGCAAAATGTCCGCTCTCACCACACCTATAGCAGAAATTCTCTTCTGACCTTTTCGGTGCGCCCTTGGGGGAGTTGGGGACCTGTTTAGAAGCCTCCATGGTTGAAACAGCAACTGCAGCATCTTGCTCAGGCATCTTGTTGCTAGTTTTCTGTTTTAGTCGTTTCAGTTGTTTTTTCAAGGCAGACAGCTCGGCATCTTGCCGGTTCTCAGAGCCAGGCGGTGCACTAATGGTTTTAACCTCCACATAATCATCTTTGACATGAGTGGATTTGGTCACTACTGATGCAACCATTGACTTTAGCTCTTTTATTTCAGCCTTTAAGTTCTGGATCTCAGCTTGCCTTGTATCCACTTCTGTATTAGCATGCACTTGATGTACTGAGGCACTGAGCTTCTTTCTAGAAGTTTCGTACTCTTCCTCAGCACGAATCTCAGTCAACAGCTGCAGAAAGTTTGGGGGTGCAGCCTTCCTTTCTCTCAAGCGCAGCTGGATCAGCATCAGGTCTGAGGCGATAGCACCCCTCAGCAGTTGCTCCAGTCGGGCTTGATCCTTGCCGCTAGCAGGGAGGCCACCTCTTTGAATCACCTTAGCTAGAGACCTCTCTAGACGTCGAAGGAAATCTGATAGTTTCTCTCCTTTTTGCTGTTGCATCAATCGGAAAGCAAAGTAGAGATCATCACCGGACTCAGCACTTCCAAAAGCACTTTCAAGGGCTTCCAAGCACTCTTTTGGGCTAGCGTCAGGATTGGCGTGCCGCACTGATTTCACAATTTCTAGAGCGGGCCCCTTTAAACTTCCAATAATTCGGCGTCTTTTTTCTCTATCAGAGCATTCAGTCTCCTCCACCATAAGCAATGCTTGCTCTAGCCAATGATCAAATGGTTCCTCACCTGGCGGCGTTTGTAGGGCTCCCGAGAACATGCGTAGTCGACCATAACTCCCACCATCAGCTGGTTTCGTTGTCTTTTCCAACAAATCTCAGACAGCACGAAGGATGGATTCAGTGGAGCTAGTGGGCGTGGGTGCACTGGGGAATAATGATTTGAGGTCCTCCATGGTTTTCCCTTCAGCCTGCAGCAACCCTTTTAGTTTAATATTAAACTCTTCAGCAGCTGCCTGTGCCCCTCCTATGATGATAACAGGCCACACCTCTCCACCATCAATAGGCACAACTTCAGAAGGAACACTCTCCTCTTGCACAGTCTCTCTACTCTCACACAAAACCATCCGTCGGTTTAGTCTTGCACTGAAGTTTCTCCCACGAACACGCACCCGTCCTAAAGACTTGATAGTTTCCAGTGTTTCTTCCACTTCACTGATCTCTACATCTTCTGGGACGATGGTCATAAGTGCATGCGTCTCATCCAAACCCTCACCACGGCACCAGCGTTTTAACTCTGACACTAGTTCAGTTTTTTCCATGTTAATACTGTTTGTCAATTAGCTTAGTAACTTTAGTTAGTCACTTTACCTTTTAACTCTATTTTTATTTTATTTATTTTTTACTGAAAAATCCAAGACAATCCCAACGGTGCCTCCATTTTATGTAGCGCTCCCCTCAGAATATATACTGATGAGGGCAGGGCTTTTGGGTTCTTTTAAGGTATTTATCAAATGTGTTTTAACCCTGATTAACTCAGTTTTAAATGTTATCTTGGATCTCTCTTTTAAAGTACACACATGAAATGTTTTTCTAACCTACCTATGAATTCACGTTTCTTAAGTTATAGGTTTAATAAAGATTTTTAACCCTATGTGTCGGTATATGTCTCTCTCAGAATAAAACGATAACCTCTTTCCCAATAAGTAATAAAGTAACACAACACAAGGTTTTATAAAAATATATCTCAATTATTTACTCAATGATAAAGAAATTATTATCTCCAATGAAAAATGAAATAAGGATATATGTTTGTTCTTTTTTAAACCTTTAACATTAAATTTCCCTCTTTAAAAAAAAAAAAAAATACTTTCAATACAGTAAATGCACAGACAACAATGTAAACCCTTAACCTTCAAAAAGATTAATTCAGAAAACCCTCAATGAACCAAATTCAAATCCACTTAAAACAAAATACTTAGTGGGCCCACACACACCTTAATGCAATCTATAGCCGGCAACCAAAATTATAAACTAAAATACCGTAGCAGGCCTGATGCGGTGCTTGTGTTCGTTGTGGCCCAAAACTTAATGGCCGTTTCACTCGTCAGCGAGCAAACAAAATAAAAGATACCTGAAGATAATGTTTCTGTCCAGTCTTTTCTCCAACAATCACAGGGGCAGGCTCAGCATTCGATCAGCTTTTCCACACGAACTCCGTGGGTTTCTCTTTTCTCTACACGTTTTCAGTAACACACACGAGAGAAATCCTGGTTGCTTCAACTCTGTATGAATCTCTTCGTCTTCAGGTCGAAAACAGCAGATAAACCCCTCAAACTGTTCAACTGAGGGAGTTAAACTTTAGCTAAAAACTGTCGTTCACTGATAATGAACGGATTCCAGCCTAATACTTCAGGGCAACTAGACAGCAGTAGCACAAAAATAAACAGTCTCTGAACTTCGTACAGAAATTCCCGTTTCTCAATATGCAGCTTGTCACTTCTCACTGATTGTCGAGCAAACAATCATAAGACACAATCTACACACTGGTTTGTGCACTACTAATAAACAAATTACCTCAGAAAATCTCTGTGTCACGCTCACTCTTTTACTTCACTTTCCCTCTTCTCCCGCGTCTGTCCTAAAAAAAAAAAAAACCGCGACCTGACTCTCCGCCCAGTCGTTATTAACCCCATAAATGCTGGTTTGGACAATTATCAGAAATACACTATCTTTTAACATAAAACAATAAACAATTTTTAAACTGCTTTTAACGTTTTTATCATAACTTTTAAAATGAATTTAAACATTTTAATCAAACTATTTATATGCTCTGACTATTAAATGATATACCTACTACAAGCATCACTTATCACCTCATGCTTTTTTAACCGGGTTACAGAATTATTAGTATTATTGTTATATTTTAATTGTTTGGCTTCTTAACACACAAGTGAGACTGTAATTTAGACTGAGACACCATCTCACAACTAAAAAGAGATGTAAGTCCTCTTCAAAGTTCAGGTACAAATGCATACACTGAACAAGGGCTGGAGCTCTTCATTTTGAACATGATAATTTTAAGGTGCCACTGGCTTACAAGAACTACTTAGAAAAATATTGTAAAGGCAGAGCATTTTAATGTATTGCTAGTATGTTTAAACAAGTAAGGTATTACACAAATTGACTTGAGTGCCAACTGCACTGAAACAATCAATGATCCATTGAGGGGAAAAGAGATAGAGAGAGAGATAGCATTGCTAATCCTCTGATGGTCGAGGCCAAAGCAGGATTAGTTGAGTTCTGGGTGTAAAGCTCTCTTCAAAGCACTGGCTGAGTCCTGATGGTATAAATAGGGCTGCCGCATCTAAGCCACTTTCACGAGTTGTCTAATTTCATCCTGGACTGCTGCTGATTAAGGTTTGATGTTTAAGACTGACATTTTAAGACACAAGCCTTTATGGAATTTTTTTATCATTATTTATTCACTGAAAGTGGAGCTCTGAGTAACTGTTCATGCAACATATACTGTCTCCGAAATCACTCACTCGTTCACTTATTCACTATTCCCTAAACAGCAAATCACATTTGAGTCCACTGTATGGGAAATAAGTGAATGAAATGAGTGAGTTTGGACGCTGGCGTATTCTATCGGAGATCTATAGATGTCGCAGAAACAGCTTCATTAAACATGTACATTTATCTTACATGTACCTTATTTTAGTAATGAATATTCATAATTATTATAATTACTTTATATTGTAATCATACATACCTTTTTGCCAGCCTTGTGGCTTCACGTATTCATTCCATCAAATTACTTTGGTTTGTCAGTAGGGGTGGGCGACATAGCCTCAAAATGATATCACGATATTTCAAGAATATTTGCGACGATATAGAAATTTTTTAGAAAATGTTTCTTATTACATTTCTCACTTAAATGTTTGCTCACTGTTTGTGTTTTTACAATGGGGAAATTTTGTTGTTAAGAGTTTACACAACACAGGAAGCTTGATTTCAATATTTGAATTAAATTGAAAAAAGTAGCAAAAATGCATACAAAATAATAAAGATACAAATAAAGAAAAAAGTTGTAAAAAATTACTTAAAAATAACACCATAATCTTTTAGTTCTGACTCCTGACTAAATTAAATACATATGCTATTAATTCTCATTCCTTACAATTAAAGCAACGACAACATAAATGACAGACACATATGGCTGTCACTTTTACTGCTAGTGCACGGATCCATTACTGTTTCATTATACTGTCTGTCACACTGTCACATATCCACCGTTTTATACATAACCGACTGTTTACGAGTATAGTTACCAAGACTGGAATTTTGACACAATTTTGCGTTTTTTCCCCCCATTAAAGCAATGTAATCCACGAAAAATAACTGTTGTTACTCGTGAGCTGTTTGTGAGGCGGCTTTACTGTATGTATGCACGCAGAGAAACTATCTCTCAGAGAGTGCGCGAGTAGCCTACTAGCAAACCTGTATTCTGAATTTGAAGCTGCAGATAAGTAGTCACAAATTCACAGAAATACAATGACAGACATAAACTTGTAATATATATTTGCATTTAATCTTCATATTCGCAGTACAACCTCAATTAGGCACTTGCAACTACAAAAGCACAATGTTGTGTTTCGATTGTAAATGGACACATAGATTAGCAAAAGTCAAGGTGCTAAATTTGAAATTGCAGTGACAGATTTGCAATTTCAAATTTAGCACCTTGACTTTTGCTAATCTATGTGTCCATTTACAATCGAAACACAACATTGTGCTTTTGTAAAATAAAGAAAATATACAGGGTGTGCTTTCTGCCTCTCCGTCTCAGTGAACTCTTTTTCTGGAACACGTCTATAAACTTAAACAAAACTCAGCGAATACTATTCACCCAGGCATGAGATATATATCTTTATAATCATTAAAGTGTGTACTTTTAAATTATCTAATTCAAAACGACAATAAATATTCTCTATTTATGTAATCTGTATGAAAAGAGAGAGATGTCAGTCATTCTCATTTCATCTCATTATCTGCTAATGTGAACACACCTACTGAGAGCGCTATTCAAACGCAAATGATCTGAGGCGATCCATGCAAACCTGTGAACACCCACATCAGCTGGATAACACTCATCAAGTTTAGTCCGATACATGTACTTTACGTCGTCTCGCGATGCTGTGAGGAATAATACTATCAATAATAACCCTGGAAAATTTACCTCAGAAGTGCGGTTTAGTTTCACTTCGAGGAGCAACGGATCCATCTGAGGATTGTGAATAGTAAGTTCTTTATTCTTAAGTGCTTTGTTCTAATCGCGATGTGGAATAGAGTCTGTAAACCGCAAAAAGACAACAGCGCGCATCTGTGCCATTCATTCACACTCGCACTTACATTAGTAAACGTTATTTTTACATGAACACATCAACTAGTTTAGCTTTTACCAAACTATATTGCTATACTGAGATGAGTAAAAATCGACTGAAATATGTTGAAATAAAATGTCTTTGTAAAAGCAACGTATTAAACTGCAAATTAACATTTATATGCCCTAATATATCATAAAAACGATATATTACAGGCGAAATATAAAAAAGACAACATTTCGTTGACTAGTTTTGGATAGATAATAAAGTTTTTACTGTAAAATAGACTACTGCCACATCAAATAAACTTTTGTTCGCCAATTTCTGCTCATATGTTAAATATATAGTATGTTTTGTCAAAAATAAAGTCATCAGCTAAGATGTTATTATAGTGTTTGTTCCAATGAAGGCTATATTCAAACTAATGAATCCTTAACTTTGAAATACGTATGATAAAAAGATTTTAAAAAGAAAGATTACACTTGAAATATTGTTAAAATTGGAATTGTTGTTAATTGACATGTGAAAACTTTTTAATAAAATAGCAAAAATAGCTTCTCATTAAATTATTTATTATTGTTTTTTAATTAGTGACACATTTGGGGAGAGGATATATTTCAAAACTTTCTGAAAATACAGTATGACAGAATTAACTGCACAATTACTAGAAATGTTTACCTTGGATATTATAAAATTTGCATGCATACAAAATTTGTGGAAAAAGACAAAAAAAGATGTTTCCAACTCTAACTTTGAACCAATTCTGTAGAATTGCCCATATAACCTATTTGAACAGGATTTGTTTCCAGGTATGACTATGTACTAAAAATGTGCTTTTGATTTTCATTTGTATTTGTATTATATTGTTATAATATATAAAAAGCAATATATATATGACCGGCATAATGAGCCTTTCATTCAGGTGTGTCACTGAGAGGGAACTACTAGAAAGAATGTGAGGACAAAAGAAATATATATATATATATTTCTTTTGTCCTCACATTCTTTCTAGTAGTTCCCTCTCAGTGACACACCTGAATGAAAGGCTCATTATGCCGGTCATTTTCTTCTCAGGTGTGAATCAGAGCATTATTCATGATCATTCACGCCCCCACGCATATTGACTCTCCAAACAAAAAGTGTCTAACAAAGTTGAAATCAATGTATTGTTTTATGTGAATGGTTAGGCAGATTTTCAGATCATTTTGAAAACTCTAGGCGACAACATCCATTAGTCAAAAGTCTTGTGGACACATATTTAGTATGTGTTTTGTGGCCTTATTTCAGAAACTTAAATTTTTTATTTTTTGAATAACCATGCATAAACATTATTCTCTCAAAAATACAAACATGTACATACATGTTGTTCACATATTATGGTAGCCCTGTTTGTGCTAAATATAGTGTAATGCAGTGTTCGAATTGAGAGGGGGCTGGGGGGGTCCGGGACCCCCCATAAGCATCAAGGGAGCATTGCGTGTAAATGATACGCACTGCAAACCCCTTGGGTAGGATTAGGGGTGTGGAGCACGTGTGTATTACACGCCATAAAGTGCGTATCATATGCACGCAACAAACTATTTTTGGCGAATAAATGGTACGAGGAATAAATTTCGTGCTATAGATAAGCACTTTCACGAGAGTCTGGCTGAGTGGATCCTCATTTTCACCTAACGATGACGGTAAGATAATATTTCTTTCTTTTATGATTGTTTGGTATTAGCCTACTGATCTGAATATAATTTCAGCATTAACGCTTGTCCGGGACACGTGCGTGTGTTTTTTAAGGGACAAGTGAAAAAGAATTGTACTTGTCCAATCGGACAAATGCCCTGATTAAAACAATTTTCAATATCAAAAAAATAAAATAAGAAATAACGTACTCGGTTACTAACGTAACCTCAGTTCCCTGAGAGTAGGGAAAGAGTATAGAGAGTAAAAATTAGGGAAAGAAATGCCCTTTATAAAGCTAAAAAAATAATCTTTAAAATGTACAAAATTTTCTTCCGGGGGGGCATGCCTCCGGACCCCCCTAGAGGTAACGAGCTCAACCCACAAAAATACTGTGGGAAACACAGTAGGCTATATGATGGTCTACGAAAAATACACATTTAATTATCTTATTAAAATACATGATCAGGATTTTTAGCCTACGCCTCATTTTGAGTATTATTGTAGTTATAGTATTATATGAAATAAATAAATGAAAATATGTATATTATTACGTTGTTTTGTTTTGTTTTTGGGGGGACCCCCCAAGAGCTTTGACACAATTCGAACACTAATGACACATTTGCCATTAATATGTTTATAAGCTACTGAAAAAAGCACAAATGTCAGGGCATGTCAGGACCCCAAAAACACCTTAGGCCCCAGAGGGTTAAACAGCGATGAAGAATTAGATGCTGGGTGGGCTAGGGTGGGAGTTGATATCTCTGAAGTTCATCCCTCGGCCGCTGGTGTCAAACTCGTCTTTATCTTTAGGTCATGTTCCAAGAACATTTAAACTGGCAGTTATAAAACCTCTCATTAAGAAACCACAATTAGATCATAATAATCTAGCAAATTATAGACCCATTTCAAATCTTCCATTTATGTCTAAAATATTAGAAAAAGTGGTGTCCGCTCAACTGGGCTCTTTCTTGCAACAAAATGATATCTATGAAAAGTTTCAGTCTGGATTCAGACCGCATCATAGCACTGAAACTGCGCTCGTTAAAATCACAAATGATTTACTTTTAGCTTCTGACCAAGGCTGTATCTCAATACTAGTTTTACTTGATCTTAGTGCTGCGTTCGATACTATAGATCATACATTACTCTTAGATCGACTACAAAATTATACTGGTGTTCAAGGACAAGCACTAAGCTGGTTCAAATCATACCTATCTGACCGCTACCATTTTGTCTATTTAAATGGAGAAAAATCTATCATAACTCCAGTAAACTATGGAGTGCCGCAGGGATCTGTATTAGGCCCTCTGTTATTTTCAATATATATGATGCCACTTGGAAATATTATAAGGAAACATGGAATTAGTTTCCATTGTTATGCTGATGACACTCAAATATATATTTCATCACGGCCGGATGAAAACGCTAAATTTTCCAAATTGACAGAGTGTGTTAAAGATATAAAAGATTGGATGACGCGTAATTTTCTTTTATTAAATCCAGACAAGACAGAGGTAATACTTATCGGTTCAAAAAAACGCCCACAAAACCTTGCACAATACAACTTTAACATCATAGGATGTCCTGTTACTTTATCCTCTACAGTAAAAGACCTGGGTGTTATACTCGATTGCAACCTGTCTTTTGAAAATCATATTTCATATGTTACAAAAACAGTCTTTTTCCACCTTAGAAACATTGCTAAGCTACGTAATATGCTATCAGTTTCTGATGCAGAAAAGTTAGTTCATGCATTCATGACCTCGAGACTGGATTACTGTAATGCTTTATTAGCTGGTTGTCCTGCATCCTCAATAAACAAGCTACAGTTAGTCCAAAATGCCGCCGCTAGAGTTCTTACGAGATCAAGAAAATATGATCATATAACACCGATTTTATCATCACTGCATTGGTTACCTATAAAGTTCCGTATTAATTACAAGGTATTGCTACTGACTTATAAAGCCCTAAACGGCTTAGCTCCAGTCTATTTAACGGATCTTCTATCGCCCTATAATCCATCGCGCTCTTTAAGATCACTAAATTCAAGGCTTTTGGTCATACCTAGGATATCCAGAACCACCAAAGGAGGGAGAGCATTTTCACATTTGGCTCCAAAACTCTGGAATAGTCTTCCTGATACTGTTCGTTGCTCAGACTCGCTCTCCCAGTTTAAAACTAGATTAAAGTCGCATCTCTTCAGCCAGGCATTCATATAATGCTACAGTTCAAACTACAATCCGGCCTCTAGCTCATAAATGCCAGAGGAGAACTGGCCCCCGACTGAGCCTGGGTTCTCCCAAGGTTTTTTTTCTCCATTAGGTCACCTGATGGAGTTTTAGGACACCATTAGGTCACTTGATGGAGTTTTTCGGTTCCTTGCCACTGTTGCCTTTGGCTTGCTCAGTTGGGGATATTTTGGGGATATTTAATTTAATTTGATCAATCAATAAATTCCTCTTGAAACAAACTTTGTTGTATTATTTTAATTTAATACTGTGAAGCTGCTTTGATACAATCTGTATTGTGAAAAGCGCTATACAAATAAACTTGACTTGACTTGACTTGGTGTCGCGGGCTGACACCCCTGGTCATACTCGCTCGGGGGCTTCACTTCCGGGGCGATGGTGAGCGCTGTCCTCTGGCTCTGGCTCACTCATCACGGCGAGTATCCCTCCGCGGCCTAAGGTGGTAAATCTGGCTCTGGGTCTGGCTGTGCTCTGATTGGCAAGACGAAAAACCCAGCAGTGAAGGATAGAAAAATAGCGGCTCTCCTGAGCCACTGCAATAAATTGCTCTCTTAAAGGCAGTTGTAGTGCTCCAGTCATCTGTTACGAGTGCGTGCAGGCAGGCAGACGAAGACACAGTTCCAACACACAGTTTACTTATAATACAAACAGTCAGCGATCCATACTGGTAGTAGAATACACACGCATAGGTATAGCGGTGACCGGACAATGAGTGCAGGAGAAGGTGTTCTATAAATAGCAAACTCGAACAAGATAATTAATCAAACACAGATGAAACAAACAAACTAATAATGACGGGAGTCAAGGAGACAAACGATTGGCGGGAATCTGAACAAAGAAGACGTATGACAAATGAGAACAAACTAAAAAGTCTAAAAACTAAGCTGAACTGAATGGTAACATCTACATTGCATGTATTTCATGTTTTTAGTATCTTGAAACTCTCCTGTCCAAGCAGTGTATTGTACTCAGGTAATATATGATAAAGGGACCAGTGCCCTCAGACAACTGTTATGATTATATGAATACATTAGAATAATTGAGATATGAATATGCTTGAATCCTCAAAAAAATGCAGTCTTGTGAATTAATAATAATTCCATTGCACTGAATTAAAGGAAAGACTTTACACATTAATCTGAGTTTAATAATGCCTTAAAAAAAAACAATCATTATAACCTTATCTGTAAAATTTAATTTAAATTAGAAATTAATCTATTTAATATTGACTCTCTCTATATTAATAAGTTTAAGTAAAATCAAGTAATGATTCATGAAAAAAATAGATAAACTGGATCCAGCGTGAGATACAGTAAATGTTAAAAGTAGGAATAAGAAACATCATCTCGTTTAAACTACGCTTTCTCTTCCAACTCGCCAGTCCTCTCAGCATTGGATTTGGGAAATCGTACTTCAGTGAGTGTACATCCCATATGCAATCATAATCCGAGTGTATTATGGGTATAAACGATGTGACAAATGTGGGGAACTAAGCTGTTCACTCGGACACCACTACAAAATGGCAGACACCCTGCATAGTGCACTATATAAGAGATGGAGAGCAATTTCGAACACAGCAATTGGAGGTGGATACACACACACATCATTCCTGATGCTTTGAAAAGAAGCCTATGCTAATTTCAGTTGCTTATACTGTATGTTGAGAATTGATGACACACATGAGTGGAATCATACACATGGAGGAAGGCCAAGCATCTGATTGGCTGAACACCAGTAAGACAGCATCTGATTGGCTGAACACCAGTAAGACAGCATCGTACTGGCTGAAGACGAGTAATACAGCATCTGATTAGCTGATGATAGTAAGACGGCTATGAATGTCCAAAGATGTGTAACAAGCATCTGGTTAGGGTTAACCCTAACCCCAACCCTAACCCTAACCCGACTGGTTAAAGACGAGAATGACAGCATATGAAAAACTTAAAGAGATAGTTCACCCAAAAATGTCCTGGCTCTTCCAAGCTTTATAATGGGAGTGAATGGAGATTTTGAAGCCCAAGAAAGTGCATCCATCCATCATAAAATATATCCTCATGGCTCTGCGGGGGTTAATGAAGGCCTTCTGAAGAGAAGAGGTGTGTTTGTCCAAGAAAAATATCCATATTTAAGACTTTATAAACTAAAATAACTAGCTTCTGACAGATGGCCGTACGCATCGATTTACGACAAAAGAGTAACCCTTGACCCCGACGCATTGAGCAAAACAAAACACCGGTCACGAATTAGAAGTTTAAAACAAGAATGTTTAAAGAGAAATGTCGAAGGATTTCGATGTAAGAGAAGAGGAGCTTGAGTTTGTTGCACAGCCCTATTTGCTTGATCCGCGAGAGACGGCAAAGTTACGCTACTCCAACATTGGGTCAAGGGTTACTCTTTTTTTGGCGTAAGTCGACTTGCGTAGGCCGTCTGCCGGAAGCTAGTTATTTTAGTTTGTAAAGTTTTAGATATGGATATTTTTCTTAAACTCATCGCTTTGCTTCAGAAGTCTTTATTAACCCCCTGGGGCCGTATGGATTACTTTAATGATGAATGGATGACGCACCTTTTCAACAATTGGGTATAATTTGACATTTTATTGGAAAATACATTTTAGAAGCTCTAATAATTGTTACTTTAATTGTGACGTGGAGGATTTTCCTCTTTTTTTTTTTTTTTTTTTAAATTGTAAAATATAGGTGAGATTATTGAATAGAGTTTAGTATGTAAACCTCTGGAAGTTCAGGTCAAACAGGATTACTGGGCAGTGCTGTATAAGATCAGTGATGCTCTTACAGAAATCCTGATCTCTGTAGATCTTCATCACTGAGGCTAGCACGTGCCTTAAACACACACACACACACACACACACACACACACACACACACACACACACACACACACACACACACACACAACATCCTGTCTTGATTAGCCAAAATGAGTACATTAGAGTGGAACATGATGCCATTGTGGCCTTACTGCTGTCACACTCTTAACATGATGAACACATAATGTGCATTGCTACATGTGGAACAAATGATTACAGACAGACTTTGCCTGCATGCACCCACTGGATTGGAATGAACTGAATTCATTCATTTGGTTTTTTGTTGAAAATTTAATGTTTTCCTTGTCTACTGTGATTTTGAATTCTCTCCTGATGACATGGTAGTTCAACATATGGTACTTTATTTACAGTTTCATTCATATACAACTTTTAGTTGTTGTTTTTAGGGGTGTGGCGAGACACTTATCTCACAAGACGAGACACGAGATTGTGTTCACGAGAACGAGACGACAAGATTTTTGCTAAATAGTTTATAGAAATCCTCAATGACAAAATTCATGACTGGAAAAAGAGTCTGCAGGTGCATTTTGAAATGTTTTAACTAATAATCTTCTAATGAATGTCATTTCAGTTCTACTTTATAGGTATGAATTATCAAATGCATTGAAAGATAACAATATACAAGCACTGTAAAAGGTTTTGCCACAAACTCAACTGACTGGCTTCTCTCAAGTATGATTTCACA
This sequence comes from Leuciscus idus, assembly GCA_021554675.1. Classification (NCBI taxonomy): domain Eukaryota; kingdom Metazoa; phylum Chordata; class Actinopteri; order Cypriniformes; family Leuciscidae; genus Leuciscus; species Leuciscus idus. The sequence continues at coordinate 1,811,455 of CM038640.1, read as the reverse complement.
TGAGTCTCTTCAGACCTGTGGTAGATTTTTCTCTGTTTCACACCTGACCTAAGTCTACCTGGGTCTCGTCTACAATCGACGTCCCCGAACGTCTACAGTCGACGTTAGTTTCTCTGGGTCTCGTCTACAGTCGACGTTAGTTTCTCTGGGTCTCGTCGTCTACAGTCGACGTTATTTTCTCTGGGTCTCGTCTACAGTCGACGTTAGTTTCTCTGGGTCTCGTCTACAGTCGACGTTATTTTCTCTGGGTCTCGTCAACAGTCGACGTTATTTTCTCTGGGTCTCGTCAACAGTCAACGTTATTTTCTCTGGGTCTCGTCTAGAGTCGACGTTAGTTTCTCTGGGTCTCGTCGTCTACAGTCGACGTTATTTTCTCTGGGTCTCGTCTATCTGGGTCTCATCTACAGTCGACGTTAGTTTCTCTGGGTCTCGTCTACAGTCGACGTTAGTTTCTCTGGGTCTCGTCTACAGTCGACGTTAGTTTCTCTGGGTCTCGTCTAGAGTCGACGTTAGTTTCTCTGGGTCTCGTCGTCTACAGTCGACGTTATTTTCTCTGGGTCTCGTCTACAGTCAACGTTATTTTCTCTGGGTCTCGTCGTCTACAGTCGACGTTATTTTCTCTGGGTCTCGTCGTCTACAGTCGACGTTATTTTCTCTGGGTCTCGTCTACAGTCAACGTTATTTTCTCTGGGTCTCGTCTATCTGGGTCTCGTCTACAGTCGACGTTAGTTTCTCTGGGTCTCGTCTACAGTCGACGTTAGTTTCTCTGGGTCTCGTCTACAGTCGACGTTATTTTCTCTGGGTCTCGTCTAGAGTCGACGTTAGTTTCTCTGGGTCTCGTCGTCTACAGTCGACGTTATTTTCTCTGGGTCTCGTCTACAGTCGACGTTAGTTTCTCTGGGTCTCGTCGTCTACAGTCGACGTTATTTTCTCTGGGTCTCGTCTACAGTCGACGTTATTTTCTCTGGGTCTCGTCTATCTGGGTCTCGTCTACAGTCGACGTTAGTTTCTCTGGGTCTCGTCTACAGTCGACGTTAGTTTCTCTGGGTCTCGTCTAGAGTCGACGTTAGTTTCTCTGGGTCTCGTCTAGAGTCGACGTTAGTTTCTCTGGGTCTCGTCTAGAGTCGACGTTAGTTTCTCTGGGTCTCGTCTAGAGTCGACGTTAGTTTCTCTGGGTCTCGTCTACAGTCGACGTTATTTTCTCTCGGTCTCGTCTAGAGTCGACGTTAGTTTCTCTGGGTCTCGTCTAGAGTCGACGTTAGTTTCTCTGGGTCTCGGCTAGAGTCGACGTTAGTTTCTCTGGGTCTCGTCTACAGTCGACGTTATTTTCTCTGGGTCTCGGCTAGAGTCGACGTTAGTTTCTCTGGGTCTCGTCTAGAGTCGACGTTAGTTTCTCTGGGTCTCGGCTAGAGTCGACGTTAGTTTCTCTGGGTCTCGTCTACAGTCGACGTTATTTTCTCTCGGTCTCGTCTAGAGTCGACGTTAGTTTCTCTGGGTCTCGTCTACAGTCGACGTTAGTTTCTCTGGGTCGCGCCACGTTTTTTAGAATGCTGTCATGCGCAAGACGCTGCAAAAGATGCAAGACGCGAGTGCAAAATTATACACACCCGTATAGCGAGTTTACATAGAAAAACAATAGAAAAGTAGTGAACTGAATGGGAACTGAATGGGAAAAACGCGTTCTGTGTGAATCGCCCCTAAGACGTTTATCAGATGCTGTTGTGCAACGAATCAGTGAACTGTGATTCCTGCTGCACTGCGTGTGTGTGTGTATGACTGCAACTCGTGCTGGATGAGCAGAGCAGACGTTTACAATAGTTTACAATGGTTTTTATTTTTATAAACAGCAAAATGACGGTGGAGGCGGTGCCCAATGTAATGAAAATGTAGCGGTGGCATTTGCTCATTTCACCTTCACGCTTCGTCATGGCTATATCGCGAGACAGCTTTTCACTCGACGAGAAATCTCGTCACATTTTGTTCATACATAAAACATGTTTAATATAATCTGTGAATATTTGGTAGACTTGTAATGCATGTGTGAGTAATGAATGAATAAATGAACAGGTGAACGGATGAGTAAATTAATGTGTGAAACGAATGAAATAAAAATAAATAAAACAATATGGAGGATTCACAGCAGTGATAAATGAGTCACTATTCTAAAACAATCACACTTGTTTGTATACGAGCATTTGTCCGTCTGATGAAATAAGACTATTATCTCAAAACCAGCTATGTACAGTATAAAATAAAATTATGGGATTAATTGCATACGATTCCTGCATTCATCAGCTTACTAACTGAATTAAATTTGTGCTAAAAGTCTACTGAGTTATCAACTAAATTAAACTTAATTTTAATTTAATTTTAATTTAATTCAAGATTCTCTATCAACAAATTTTATACAGTCTAATTTTAAGGATGTTTTTATATATTTTTACAGGAAAACAAGACAAAACACATTAAAATAACATTGTGCGTTCTTTTGTGAGGGAGACATTAGTCAAGAGACTGAACTAACAAGCAGAATGAGCGATTAACTAACCAGCCGACATTTCTCAGCCTAAGTCTGTCATGGAGAAGCACAAACCAGCAAAATTACTCTATTCACACACCCACAGACTCACTCCTGCTCTCTGCCTCCACCTCACAGTCACACACACACACACACACACACATGCACACACACACACGTGTGTGAATGCTACTGTAAAAATAGACATCTTAAAGAGGCAGCAGCCATCTGAGAATCACTGACAGTGACAGAAGATCTTAAACCATACATATATTATCATGAATATGGGTTTGCATTTCATATTCCTATATTTCAAAAATATAAAATCTCAATATAAAAAATCGGATTTGAAGATACTTCAAATACGGATTTATACTATACACATGGCTTTCACTGTCAACAATTCACTATGAAAAATTGTATTCATGTAATACCGTGCAATTAAATAATCTCCAGTAAAAGTCTTACAAGTGTAATAAAAAAAAATTAAACATGACTACAAACAGCTGTTACTGTAAAAAAAAAAAAAAAAAAAATGTTTTGTCAGTTTCCTTTTTTAATACCTGACAAAGGTTGCTTCTGGATTTTAAATAAAAAATATGCCTGAATCAGCTCTGCTACATGAAATTATAACAGAGATAGTCATTTAAAAGGTCAGAAATTAGTAGATATTGCTTCATAATATAACAACTGCACGTTTCACTTTGACAGTTCAGAAGTGTAAAACACAAAAGACGATCAGTCATGCCTTGTTTGACAGCAGCTGAGGCCCTATCAGCTTCCTTTATCTGCCTCTTTCCAACAGTTTCAACGCTATCCTCTAAATGTGGTAAGTTACAAACCCTGTCTTTGCACGTTTCACGTAAAGCTGGTGACTTTGAAGAACACACTTTGAGTCACACATTGTCTTGTCATTGCTTGAATATCCACACAACACCCACACAACATACCTCACACACTCCCGTATGTCTCGAAGGCACTCAATAACGCTTATTCTATCACACTTGTCAACACGAGCACACACATGCAAAAGTGTCCTACCTCTTTGGGTGTCTGTTTATGGTGAGAAATACACTGAGTGATCATGGGAAAGGAGCAGTAGCACAGCAGAAGGGAATATCCAGCATGATGCTGTAAACTATGTCTTTTTCCTTATCTTGTCCTCACCTAGTCACTCTTTTGCTGTATCTTCTGTATATTTCTGTCTCGCCCGCTGTGAGCGCTCTCTCTCTCTCTCTCTCTCTCTCTCTAAAGCTCGCTCTGCTTTCTTTCGGCTTCACGCACACACGCACAGACTCACACACTTCAGCTCGCCCTTTGTGACCCCCTCCTATTTCTCCCTCTCTCTGTGGGTGTATAATTAGACTCAGTCCTGTCGTGATACAGCTTTCACTCATTGTGGGAACGTCTCTGAGCTGCTGGACGTGCTGGCAGGAAGCCGAGCAGCTTTGCTCATTAACCTCTTAAGAGCTGGGGAATGTACCGACACTGCCGGTGCCCCATTGGCCACTTCCCCTTCTCATCCCAGCCAAGGGCTGCTTTGATTGGCTGCTGAACTACATGCTTCCATCCAGCAGCTCACACCATTGGCTACAGTGCCACATGCACCAGCTTGCAGTTTGTCTGCATGCTCTGTTTTACATTTAACCACCAACTATTTATATACTTATCTGACTACATTTACAAGTTAAAAAACATTCTAGTTTTGTTGTGATCCACTATTTAAAGCGTTGTTTAATTGATTGCTCATGATGAAGTGTTGTCTAGCAGGTAAGACATTTAGTTAATCCCACAGATGAAGATGCTTGAAATATGTAATCATGTTAAAAATCATACAAATCAATAAGTAGGCTACTTAAAAAAAAATATTTTTGATGTGAGTACCACCACAATGTTAGAGTGTGTTCTGACTGGTTTATATGGTATTGCTATACAGCTGCTATATCTATAAAATACAGAATATCTTAAGTTTTTTTTTTTTCAACCCCATTGGCAAATAGGCTAGTTCCTCTTTGTTTTAAGCATAAACGTAATAAAATTGTGATCAAGCTGACTCTCAGCTGATCCACGTCTACCTATAGGAATATGACGCCCATCACTGTATACATATATAAGCTCCTTCAGTATTATCAGCAATTTTGGCAGGCAAACCACATCATCTCACAAGGAATCATGCAATCGGGAATTTAGCTAGAGGAATCCGTTCCCCACAAGGATTTCACCTCAGATTCATTCAAATTCATGAACTTGAACATGAGATTCGCCGCATTGATTATAAGCTGCCTGATTTGGAAGTGACCTGAGTCTGCATTGCTGCTCGCATCGCTGCATTATCTCCATTCATCTCTGAAAGTCTTCACGAAGCTAAGTTCCTTTTAATGCTAAAAGCTATCAGGGTATCAGCAACATGCTTGTTGCTAATGCTATCCGTGTGGCTTGGGCTTATCCAAGGGGGTAATCCAGCACCCAGAAAGCGTACCTTTTATGGGGGCATCCATTGGCTAACAAACCATCACCTGCTGTTAGCATTCCATTGACTCCCATTCATTTTGGCGTCACTTTAACAGCGAATAACTTTACATCTGAGGCATTTAAAGACTCCATTTGTCAATTTTTTTTTATTTCTAAAGAAACACGACAATGTATAAAAGGCTCCATTACCTTGTATCTTACGTTATGGCCCCGTAGAAACACGTTTTTGTAAAAATAGGCTAACGATTGTGTCATAACCACGCGACTCTCTGTCGCACAGTAGAGAGATTACCGTATGGACAGGAGGAGAAGCTCACAGGCAATCGGGGGGACGTGGAGGCATAAAGTCTGATAAAGTCAAGGGAGAAGCCCATAGAGAGTCATAAAGTTGCTCCTGCTCCTAGCTCATGGACAGCTCCTACTCACGCTCTCCGTCTCTGCAAGATTTGGAAGGGAATGATTCAGATTTCTCTTGGCACAGCTACTAGAAGACAGACGGGTAGCCCACGTCACATCTACGTCGTCAAGCTGAGTTTGAGTCTGCGCAGTACGCTCGACCCCCAGGAAGTGAGTGCTTCTAATTTGCTTCACTTTTCTCTGTTGAATCCAATGGGGTCGCTGTGTCCATTTCTTTTACTGTCTATGTTTCTTCCCCCTCCCCCCGCCTTCACTGCTTTGATATAAAAAATGGCGGAGGCAGGTGAGTCCTCCGAATCAAGTCCGAGAATTAGCACTAGACCAACAGCTTCCAAAGTATGGGAGTATTTCAGGCCAACTGGTAACACAAGAGTGGTCTGTACACTCTGTCAAACTTCACTTGCTTATCACGGGAGCACAACCATGATGCCCAAGCACCTAAAAAGGAAACGCATAGGAGTTGTTGAAGATGCGCCCACAGAAAAGGAAAAGACAACGTAAGTATATGATTATTAATGAAACGGCGAGCTAGTCTGTACTGTTTATTAACTCTTGAGAAGTACAATGACTGTCTTTGGATGTTAAACAGGCTACTAAGACTTTGACAGTAATGTTTATGTTTTAAACCCCGCCATGCACGCAAGTGTAAACGCCTGCCTGCTCTCAGCGCGATTCATTATTAGGCAGAGCTAAGCGGGGGGAGCTAAGCTAAGCGTAGTAGGCTAGTCCAGACTCTTTCAATTCAATTCAAATTCAATTCAAATTTATTTGTATAGCGCTTTTCACAATTCATATAGTTTCAAAGCAGCTTTACAGAAAATGCATGTATCTACTTTACAATTCAGAGTGATGTTATCAGCTATGCATTTCAGAAATGTACATATAAAAATGTATAGTTAGCTAATAATGTATTAACTTAAGGCAGAACAAAGAGCTAATTTCAGTGATGAATACATACATGTTTGTTAATAGAGGATTAGATTATGACTCTGACTAATATGATATAGCCTAATGGAAATGCAGATACTTATGCTTAGATTGTTAATACATAATGTTTTTGAACAGTTTACTTAATGAGCTTCTAACAAAAGTAGGCTGATATTGATGCGAAGGTTAAGGTGAATGCCCAGACAGGATATTAGGAATGGGCTCTCTACATCAGTAGGATAATTGTGTATTTTTCTCCTCTTTTTGTCAGTTGCAGGCAAAGTAGTCTGACTGAAGGACTGCACGCCACAACCTGCAGCAGTACTCACTGACAGAGTCCTGAAAATGATTGTGAGAGATATGAGACCACTGTCCATTGTTGAAGGTGAAGGATTCCAGAACATGGTGGCAACATTCCAACCTGGCTACATCCAACCCAAACGCACATGATTCACCAAAATGATGGAGAGGAAATATGCCTTGTCCTGCAGCTTCATGATATGTCTGACAACAGATGTGTGGACAAGTATGGCCACAGAGGCATACTTGGGCTTAACCTGCCACTTCATAAATGATGAATGGGAGCTCATGATCTTTAATTTGACCACCATGCCACTTAAAGAGAGGCACAAAGCCGTAAATATCACATCATGGATTGAAACTGCAGTTGCCAAATTTGAAATCCCTCTGCATAAAATACTCTCCATAGTTCATGACAATGCATCAAACATTGTATGTGCCCTCAAAATTCTAGAAGAAAGTCATGGGATCTCTTCCGTCCGCTGCTCTGGTCACTCTGCAGCTAATTGTGAACCATGCTCTGAAGAAGAATACCCATATTCAAAAGGCCATTGGCGCTGCAAGGTCCCTGGTGGAGCACTTTGACTAGAGTGAGGTTGCCAGCAATAGCCTGAAGGTAAAGCAAAAACAAATGGGACAGCCAGAAAACAGCCTCATTCAAGATGTAAGTGTGAGGAGGAACAGCACGTATTATATGATCTGACGTCTGCTGAAGCAAAGATGACCTGTAACGGCATGTCTGTCTGACTCAGGGGTCACAAATAGATCAAAGCATTACCTTGACCTCAAGCCAGAACAATGCAGCCTCCTGGAAGAGCTTGAGAGAGCTCTAAAACCCTTTGAATGTGCTGCAGTGTACCTGAGTGGGGAGTCATATGTGACACTCTCTAGCCTACCCCCACTCATTAAATGGCTTCTTAAAAGTGCACTGACCACTTCTTCATTTGAGAATCCCCACATACTGGCATTTCAGAAAGCTGCAGAAAATGAAATAACTGAAAGTGGCAAAATGAGCTTGAATTCACTGAAGACACCTCAAATACCAGCCTAATTGCTTCTGCTCTCGATCCCAGATTCCGCAGGCTGGAAGTCTTATCTGCAGATGACATCTTGAGAATGCAGGGGAAGATTCAACATCTTGCTCTTGAAGAAAAGCAGAAGTCTGATGTTGTACAGCAGCACGTCACATCCAGCAGTTCTGCTGACACAAGTGAAAAGGCCCCTGTGTCAATGTTAGAGACATTGCTGGGGTCAGACTCAGATGGACAGTGAGGATGATGAAACTGATAACATGCATTCAGTGTGAGAATACTTTTTCAGATATATTGGGAAACAGCCTTCACCCAAAAACACAAATCCGTTGCAGCGGTGGAAGTCCAATCATTTCAGGTTTCCTTGCCTGGCATCTCTTGCGAAGTCTTTTTTTATGTGTACCGGCCACATCTACACCTTATGTTGACATTTTTGCACTACAACACAACATTTTGATTTGAATCAATTGGCCTCAGTTGGGCACTATACTCTCTTGCACTCTACATGCTTGCACTTAGTTATCAGTTATTGAACTTTGAATTTCAGTTGGAGGTGCATTGCTAAATAAACCCATTTATTCTGTTACTGTGATAGAGTAAAACCCTTTTATTTCTTCATTCTGCGACTGTCATTTTGGTCAACATGACATCATGACTTTGCGTAAACATACACGCCACTTTCAAGTCAAAAGTGGCGTGTTATCTATACGCATTTTGAGCTATCCGCGTGTATGTTCACGCCGAAACGAACCGTCATCTTCCGCGTGTATGTCTACGCCGTTAAATGTCCGAGCGAAACGGAGCAAAATGTACGTGAAATAATCATGTTGGTCCCCTTTGGAAAACGTGTAGATGTCACAGTTTAACAGCCTCAGATGTGAATCTTACACGTACCATTATCCCCGGACGTTTGCTAATCCTACCCCTAAATCTAATCATAACCATTTCTTAAAACTATAGGCTACAATTATAAAGAAAAACAACAGACAGACAAGTATAATCACAATAATTTATTTAATGAGAAAATGTCAAAATCGGTACCAAAAGTTGTTCACGTGACGATCGATGTGTCGCAGTCCTCTCTGGCAGTGGTTTTGTATGAGGTAACAGACAGAGCAGAATTTAAGTTATTAATTCAAATCCATGAAAACGTTAATCCGTCTTCGGTTCGGTTCGCTCTGAGGGCTGCGCGGCAGTGCGCGCTTCATTTCAAATGTGAATGTGCATGACGCAATCTGTGACGAAGCAGGCGAGACGAGAGCCAATGAGCGTTTGATATTACTGCCGTAACCATAGTAACCTGTCGCTTCTTGAGGGCGCAATTTTTGAATTTGAATTCATAACAAGCGCGGGGTTTGACGTTTACGGTCAAGATGACGATTACTGGATAAAAGGCTGAGTTTGGATCTTTTTCTTGCAAATAATATGGATTCTGAAGGTTTGGATTACATCAAGCTAATAAAATTGGTGTATTTTGTCAATCGATGTTGTGTTGTAAGGTTAGTATATTATGGTTCTATAGGAACCATAAATAAATTATTGTGATTATACTCGTCTGTCTGTTGTTTTTCTTTATAATTAATTGTTGCCTAGGTAGTTTTAAGAAATGGTTATGGTTAGGTTTAGGGGTAGGATTCGTGGCTCAAACTATCTTTTAATGCCATATTGTTCATAAAAATGCCATTTTCCTACATATCTGTCCATTACGTTTTATCATTTTAATATTGTCCATAAAATGGGTATGTTTAGGTGTGGGAAGATTAACCCCAGTGACGGGTAGGTTTAGGGACTTTTAGGGAGTTGGGGTAGGTCATATCTATATATACAGACTAAGTAATGTAACGTTAAGTCAACGGCGTTGATAAACACGCTGAAAAGCGATTATGCGTGTTGATAGCACGCCAAAAATGGAAATCGAATTGGCGTGTCATACATACGCCATTTCATGAGATCAGTCTGTTTTGGTAGAGTTGTAAGTTTAAGACACAGTTGAGTTTATTCCAAAAATGGTCAGACAAGACTTATTTCATGGATGTCAGCACCTTCCAAACATGTTGGAATATAATGGAAAATAACACTTTGGACAGTATAATGAGTTTACTTTCTTTCTTTTTCTCTTTTTGCCATCTTGTCTGTAATGGACTCTGTGTTAGTTAAGCCTACAACCTTCTGTTATCCATGACCAGGAGCAGCATTAAACTGGGTTCTTGAAAACAGAGACATTGACCTTGAACAACTAATGAATGTATGTTTTGAAACATTCTGAATGCTTTTTTATATTTGCACTGTTAAGCAAATACTTTGCACTGGAAATTGTATTTTGTTTTATATTGACATAGCAACTTTGTGCAATATTTTTTTGGGGAATGTGGAAAACATCCCACTTCGTAATTTTTTATTTGGTAACATTTAAGTTATTTATATTTTTTATGGCATTTTATATTTTGGCCCTTCAGTTAAGTTAAAAATAAAATGGACACAACAAAATAACAAACACTAGATTTTTTTTCCACTAAATTAGTCGTTTAGATTAATTGACTAATTGAAAAACTAGTCGAAAGATTAGTCATTAGAAAATTAGTCGTTAGTGGCAGCACTATATCAGTTTAAACTTCTGAGCGCACACATCTGAAGCACTCACACAGAAAGCTGGATGTCAGACGGTGCGTCCCGTGAGTATTAAACTAAGTTCTCTTTCACGTCTTATTGCACTTAAACTGTCAAATATACACAAGGTTAAGTCAAAAACTAACAAAGTTCACATAAACACAGTCGGTTAAGTCTGTGAACGTAAACAGCAGGGACATAAATCGCATGTGTATATTAGATCTGTGTATTAAAGTGAAAGCAGTGTAATATACAGTACCTACTGCTATATATGCTTTTAATATGAATAAAACAACAACAAAAAAACCGGAAAATCACTCACTGCTCTTGATTAAATACCTTTAGTAGCTTTAATAAGAACACATTTTTTACTTGAATGCTGCTGTGAAATGCTCTGACCATGAGATAAACATGGCAGACTCGTACGGCTCACTCAGGGGAGGAGCTAAGCTAATAGGGTGGAGTTCGTCGCCAGTCGTGGGCGGGCAAGTACATTCCTGAACGGCTCATTTTGAGACACTGTTTCAGATTTATGGGGAAAATAACAAATGGGGTAATTGGATTTTTAGGGTGGTTGTGTACACACACTGCAGACACATAATTATGTTCAAAAACAATATAAAAGTGAATTTTGTATAACAGGTCCCTTTTAAAGGTTCACAAGAGCACATACGTTCATAATTCTTAAATTGAAGAAGTTTGGAACAACTAAGGCCAAACTTAGCAACTTGGGGAGGGGATCAAGAGAGATGACCAAGATCCCAATGGCCACTCTAGTTGAGCTTCAGAGATCATTTGTGAAGAGGGGAGAAACTTACAGAAGGACGACCATCACTGCAACACTCCATGGATCTGAGCTTTATGGCAGAGTAGCCAGATGGAAGCCTCTCCTCAGCGTGAAAAGACCAAAAAAGCACCTAAAGGACTCTCAGACTGTGAGAAGCAGTATTGGCCTGATGAACTTCAAGCATCATATCTGAAGGACACCAGGCACTGCTCATCATGCTGTGATCCAGCCTGCACTTGTGCTTAACATCTCTGGAGAGACCTGAAAAACTGACAGTCCCCATTCAACCTGACAGAGGTTGAGAGCATCTGCAGAGAAGAATGGCAAAAAAATCCACAAATCCCGGTGTGTAAAGTCTGTCACATCAAACCCCAAAAGACTTGAGGCTGTAATCGCTGCCGGAGGTGTTTCAACTAAGGACTGATTTAAGGTTCTGGATACTTATGCAATGTGATCCTTCTGTTCTGTTGTTTTATACATTTGCAAAGTTATCCCAACCCAGCTGTGTAGTTGGCAATGGCTACATGTCGGTCCCAAGCCTGGATGAATGGGGAAGGAGGAGTGGAGAAAGCAATGGCAAACTACTCCACTATCTTTGCCAAAGTATTTTATGGAGCACAACGAAATGTTTTCAAACATGGTGCTGATCAAAGCAGTCATGAACATGCCCAGAATTGAAATTGAAAGTCTGCTTCGACTGAATGGTTAAATCATAAATCAAAGTTATCACAAATCTATTTTTTGCTTTGTCATTATGGGGTATAGAGTGTTGATTGATCAAAAAAGAGTAAGCCTTTTACCAAAATATGTTATGAAGGGGTCTAAATACTTTCACAATGCATATATATATATAAATATATTATTTACAGTTTTTTTAATCTCATGCACACACATTTTTTTCAGTTTTTTTAAGTGACAGTAGCACCTAGTTTTCAGTGATTTATGCAACCTCACTGGAAGAGAAAATACACGTTCAGTGTGACTAGCACATGGTCATCCAGTCACATGCTGTGTGTGTGTGTGTGTGTGTGTGTGAGTGTGTGTGAGTGAGTGTTCCCTTGTGAGCTGTGGAGTAAAGAACAGAAGACTGAGGCCTTATTCTCATTTCCTCTCTGTCTCTAACACTCTCACTTCTGTCACACTGTGACATTATCTGACCACTATCACAACACACGCACACACTCCTTGTCAGCAGTCAGACAATCGTGAAGGTTTCCAGCTTGTAATTATGCATACACACACTTAGTGAGGAAGTGGTCAATTTGAACAGAACAGAGGACATGGTTGCGGTGTCTCTGACACATCAATAGATGTTCCTTAAGGACATTCTCTGGTCAACTAATTGAGAAAGAATAAGAGAAGGTCTGTTTCAAACCCTAGTGAAGTGCTCACTGTCCACTATCCACAAAGTCATCTACTGTAAACTCGAAAGCAGCATTCTAATCAAAATGGAAAAGGTGATTTGCTCGACACTCACGTGCCACACTAAAAGCCAGGGTTTGTATTAATTGGGGAAATGGTATTTCTTATTCTCCCAGTAGAGTATTATTATTGATTCTTTTTTCAAGATTTTCACAGAGACCAAATTATCCATTATGCTTTGCGTATTCTTCCTTGGAGGATGCACAAAACTTTTGCTTCACAGATTGTTTTCATGAGTCACTGGACAACTCTAAACAGAACTTTTGTATGATCTTAAAGTCCATAATGTCAACAAGTAATGGCAAGATTATTTCATGGTGGTAGCACAAGTGTGTTTAAGGCTGTTCCTCACCCATTGAAGTTGTGCTGCGCATTTCAAAGTGAAGAAGTTGTCCATAATAAAGTGTTTTCTGTAGCTTGGTAAACATTTAACCAAAGTAAACACTTTACTCTTAGTTTGGATCGCTTATAAATTTCACTTTTGTAATGGTTCTGTGCTTCGTTATATGGAATTCTAGTTTGTTGGTCTGTTTCCTTATATTATTAAAGCTACAATATGTAAGATTTTTGTAATAAAATATCCAAAAATCACTTTTTTCCTGCATATTTCCTGCAGTTGTGTACTTACAATATCCCAAAAGTTCCCAAAGATTTTTAATTTCAGAGAAATTCCAATTTTAAATAATGGCTCGTCCCTGTTCACTTGTCGCCTGTCAATGACGTAATATCCGCGTTATCCCTGGTTTCCGCTCGTACTGCCATAGTAACCATGGCGACAGACGTGGACAACTGCGTTACTCGCGCTGTTGTTGTGTCGTTCAAACATTATGGACCATGGCAAGCAGAGTAGGTCAAAAGGAGAACTAAAACGAGCGTGGTGTTTTCGAGATGCTGAGAGCTAGCGTCCGCGGCTAACTTCGACTTGACAGAGATGCGCAAATGTAGAGGTGAGCAAATGTACATAAAACTAATCAATGTTATATAGCTCAACATGATGAAATGTTACAATATGATCAGCACATTATTCTAATGTTGATCTAGCTTCTCATACAGATATAAACTAACACAAAGAATAACATAACTTTCAACACACTCAATTGCAGTTTAGTGTGATAGTGTAGACAAAGTGAAACAGCGCTGCGTTACCTCACAAGTTTAATTCGTCAAATAAACTGACCTGTGTGAGTAGGAATTCAGCACTTGCGGGTAGAAGGTAGAATGAAATGTCCTTATTCCTTTATATATAGTCCACGGGGACTTGCGTGTGGCGCTGATATCCGTCTCTCAGTAGCAATCGCGCCCTGCTTCATACCACAGTCATGGTTAAAACATTAATGTATTCAATATATAAACATTATTAGATCCCTCGGCATGGCGGCAAGTTCCATAATTCCGCTTATGCGTCATTAACCTACGCCTTTGTTATTGTAAGAGGTTAGCGACCCCTAGCGGCGATTTTTTTTTTATATATTTTTTTTTTATAAAGCTTTCGGTAGCTGTTATGACACCCAGCCTCCACTGCTCACATTATTAGTAACAGAGTTTAGCTAATCACAACTAAACAGAAGTGTGGCGCATCCTTGGAAGTCTCTTGTTGTGATGCTGCCCATATTTCACCTTATTTTATATCTCATACATAGTATGTGTTCATATTGGGTGTTTAACAAAAAAAAAGTGACACACTTTCACGAGACCTATACATTGTTTCTCTCTGCTCTCCTTCAGAGACTTGCCAAGACATAGGCAACCAACGAGTTCTGAGAAACAAGACGAGCGACTCTTCAGCGGTGAAGGTGTGACGGCGTGTTCCAGCGAGATCGCATTCCTGCTGCTGGTCTGTGCAGTGATCTGCCAACAGTGTGTGTTCTCCCTGGACACTTCAGCACTGCTGTTGAGTTCATCCTCTCTTAAGGTGCTGCACGTGGCACGTCTTTTTAAAGATGTCTCGCCCGTTTATTTCTGGGTGCGGTAGATGGATTTATTCCGCTGGATTTAGATGGATTTATTTAATCCGGACCTGACTGCCATGCTTTCCCGGGCAGCGGCGAGCATCGGGCTTGAGTGGAACCCTCCACCATGTCCCGAGCGCTCAAGCCTGCAGGTTTTCGTCCACTCTCGTGGCCAAAGCCTATAGAGCTGCGGGGCTGGCCGCCTCCTCCTTGCATGTTATGGCCATCCTGCAATTTCTGCAACTTTCTGTTCCGCTGTCGGCCACGGCCGGTGGCATCCTAATTGTGTTAAAGAAAGAACTTACACTCCTATCTCTGAAACCCCAGAGGCCACGGATGACAGTGTGCGATGCCCGACCTCTGTCAGAGGAGGTCGCCGCGGAATACTCGTCCTTCCCTGGCCTCCTCTGTCAGGGCGTGGAACGCTCCGCCTCCCACGTCTGGGCCGGTCTTTCCGCTTTTTTTATGGTGCTCCATCGTGGGTACGCCTGTAATTCAGTTTATAGGAGCCTGGCTAGAGCTTCCCAATCTGTCCCGCTGGCTCACGCAAACCATAAGGCTCGGCTATGCGATTCAGTTCAGGGAGTCCGCTTTACCATGGTGGGTGGCAATGCCCCTGTCATGCATGCGGAGGTCGCCGCCCTATTGGCGAAGGGTGCGATCGAGGCCGTCCCTCCAGCCGAGATGAAGTCCGGCTTTTACAGCCCCTACTTCATTGTACCCAAGAAGAGCAGTGGGTTACGACCAATCCTGGACCTAGCTGATTCTAGCGCACTCTCAAGAGCAGGTTTACGAACACAGGGACCTGGTGCTCCGGCACCTCGCCCTTCTGGGCCTTCAGGTCAGTTGGGAAAAGACCAAACTCTCCCCCGTGCAGAGGATCTCTTTTCTCGGTATGGAAATCGAGTATGCACAGTCACTGCTGAATTTGAGTCAATTCATAGGCAAGAGTGCGGTCCCACTTAAGTTATTTCAGAGGCTCCTGGGGCATATGGCGTCCACAGCAGCAGTCACGCCACTCGGACTGCTTCATATGAGACTGCTTCAACACTGGCTTCGCGATCGAGTCCCGAGATGGGTGTGGCAACAGGGCACGCTCTGGGTACCAGTCACTCGGGCCTGCTGTCAGACCTTCACGCCGTGGTCGAACCTCTCCTTTCTACGAACTGGGGCCTGTACCATGAAGCCGGTTTAGGTGGCTAGCCAGCTATGTTTCAGTTTAGTTTCCGCCAACCCTGGGTTTTAGGTACTATGAAAGTAGCTTGGCTTTAATCGGTGTTCGTCGCCATGGTATCTTACGCTGCACGGCTAACCTGCTCCGGGGCAGGTTATGTTCTGGATTCAAGATCTCAGACTGAAGTTTGACCAATCAGCTGAGAGCAAAGAAACATATAGGTGACGTAACTTATTCCAAGTGTCTGTTGCAATGACTTCACCTTTTCTTCCAAATCCGGTGGACATCTCAGCGCAAATTGTTTGACGAGCACTTCGTAGAGAAAGAGTTTTTAGCCAGACAAAATCCCCTTGCCTTAACTGATAGTTACTTGTATGAAAGATACAGATTTTCCGCGGAAGGAATGTCTTATCTTTGCGAACTT
Source organism: Leuciscus idus (assembly GCA_021554675.1). NCBI lineage: Eukaryota > Metazoa > Chordata > Actinopteri > Cypriniformes > Leuciscidae > Leuciscus > Leuciscus idus. Next base: position 1,795,427 of record CM038640.1, on the reverse strand, counting down.
CTTGAGCCGCACATAAAGAATTTAACACATCGAATTCATGCACTTACTGTACCGCAAATGGTATTGCGTTGCGTTTTTTTGCAAGTGGTACATACTTGCAGGGTGGGTGACGCACAGAAGCTATGGGAAAACATATGTTTGTCGAACCATTCGCAAGGTCGCTCTGCAGGAGTACATGAATGGTTTCATTAATAGTGTTCCCCGGACATTTATCGACCATGTCCATAAAAGAGGGCTTTTATAAAATTGCCGGTAAGATATATTGATAGATATATTGATTTTTTTTCCAAAAAGCAAATTTCACAAATGTACTATACAATATAATGCATGTTAAGAATTATTTTGAATCTTTTTTATTATTATTCTGTTAATCTTATGATAGGATTCCCAAGTCATTGCAACATGTATGCAGTCTATTGCTCCAATATCCACTGCTCTAGGGAACATGAGGCAGATTATGTTAACCCTCTGGGGTCTGATGTGTTTTTGGGGCCCTTGGGATGTTTTGACATGCCCTGACATTTGTGCTTTTTTCAGTTATTTATAAACATGATAATGGCAAAGGTGTAAATTCACTCTATATAGCACAAACAGGGCTACCATAATATGTGAGGAACATGTATGTAGATGTTTGTATTTTTAAGAGAATAATGTTTATGCGTGGTTATTGAAAAAAATAAAAATGAAAGTTGCTGAAATAAGACCACAAAACTCATACTAAATATGCGTCAATAAGACTTTTGACTAATGGATGTTGTCGCTTCGAGTTCTGGCTTCAAAATTATGTGAAAATAGTCTTGCTTTATCGTTCACAATAAAACAATACATTGATTTAAATTGTGTAAAACAGGTTTTGCTTGGAAAGCCAATATGCGAGGGGGGCGTAAAGGGGGAGTAGTTTACACCTGAGAATACAATGTCCCACCCATTATGCGTAATGACTCTGCATAATGAGCCATTCATTCAGGTGTGACACTGACTGAGCCAAGAATGAATGCAAGGACAAAAGATATATTTAGAAGAAGACTTATATTGACCATTTAAGATTTTGCTTACATCTATCTTGTAAATATGTTTTGCTATTTTATTAAAAAGGTTACAATTACAACAATAATTACAATTTCAACAATATTTCAAGTGTACTCTTTCTTTGTAAAAAAAAAAAAGATTATAGCCCTACATTTTATCATATGTATTCATTAGTTTGAATAGCCAACATTGGAACAGCTAACATCTTAGTTGATGACTTTATTTTTGACAAAAATAGTATTATATATATATATATATATATATATATATATATATATATATATATATATATATATATATATATATATATATATATTGTAGCGGCAGATACAAGCTCACACATCACTGATCTAATGACATAATTCACATATCACCAAGGCGCATGCATGTTGGACATGTCCCCTTTAAGAAGATGTTCATGAGAGTTTGGGGGTTGGGTTAATGCACGTTTTTCTGACGCATAGAGGGAATAAAAAAACACAACTGTTGTTGTTCTGACACTGCAATCCTGCCTCTGTGTATTTTTGATAGCACAAAAGCTACATTGGTGACCCCGATGCAGAACAATTAATGCATGATGTCGACGAATGCTGTATCTCTGAAGCTGCCGGAGTTTTGGGAGCAACAAGCGACCGTGTGGTTCGCTCAAGCCGAAGCTCAGTTTGCATTGCGGGAAATAACCGCGGACGACACGAGATATTATTATGTTGTTGCCGCCCTTGGCAACTCCACGGCCGCGCGAGCGATCAGCATTCTGGAAAATCCCCCAGCTCGGGATAAATATGATACACTAAAGGCGTATCTATTAAAGACTTTCAATTTATCAGAGACTGAAAGAGCACGTCGTTTGCTCTCACTGCCGGGCCTCGGAGATTCCCGGCCGTCTGAGTTAATGGATCACATGCTAGCGCTGCTGGGTGAGCATAAACCATGTTTTCTGTTTAAAGAGTTGTTCTTACAACAATTGCCAAAGAGTGTACGTACCCCTCTTGCAAATAGTACAGTGACTGACTACAGAGAACTAGCACAACTGGCAGATGTTTATCAGGCAGCATCACACCAGTGTACAACTACTGACTCAGTGGCTGCATCTGTGTATCCGGTTATGAAAGCTGCTGCACAAGGTTCAGACGAACGGCCAACTTTTGCTGCACGACAGTCGGCAGAACAAGGGCTATGTTTCTTTCATGCCCGTTTCGGGGCAAAAGCCAAAAGGTGCCGTCCACCATGTACATTCAAGGGGAGCCGCAACACGCCAACAGTTAGTAGCATAGTGGCTAATGACAACGCTTATCTACTGTTTGTCACGGACTCATTATCTGGTCGACATTTCCTCTGTGATACAGGGGCACAGGTTAGTGTCCTCCCCGCTTCCCCAGTGGACATACGCCTGGGCGAAGCCGGCTTACCGCTCGAGGCGGCCAACCAGGGCAAGATACGCACCTATGGGAAACGGCTAGTACCGCTTTGCTTTAATGGACAGCGTTTTACATGGGAGTTTGTCTTAGCAGATGTGAGTAGACCCCTCCTGGGTGCAGACTTCCTGTGCACTAATGGACTGTTGGTTGATGTAAAAAATAGCTGTTTAGTCACTGCAGAAGATTTTAATGTCTTACCCTGTTCGAGGAGCACTTTTCCCACAACCACACTGTCTAGCGCATTGACAGGCGAGTGCGGGTTTTCCCAGCTGCTCGGTGAATTTCCCAGCCTCACCAAGCCCACTTTCTCCTCAGCACTGGCCAGCCATGGGGTCGTGCATCATATCTCTACATCTGGACCTCCAGTACATGCCCGGCCCCGTCGACTGGATCCATTTAAACTGGCAGTTGCCAAAGAAGAGTTCACTAACATGGAAAAACTGGGTATAGTGCAACGCTCCAACAGTCCTTGGGCCTCACCCCTCCACATGGTTCCCAAAGCAGACGGCGGTTGCCGCCCTTGTGGGGATTATCGTAGACTCAACGATATCACAACCCCTGATCGATACCCGGTTCCACACATTCAGGATTTTTCGGCCCGCCTGGCTGGGAAAACTATTTTCTCGAAGGTGGATCTTGTTCGAGGATACCATCAGGTGCCAGTATTCCACGAAGACATCCCGAAAACAGCTGTGATAACACCATTTGGCCTTTTTGAATTTTTGCGGATGCCTTTTGGACTCAAAAATGCGGCACAAACATTTCAGCGCATGATGGACTCAATCCTACGGGATCTGGACTTTTTATTTGTGTACTTAGATGACATTTTAGTTGCCAGTACCTCTAGATCAGAACACCTGGCGCATCTGAGATTGCTGTTTGCTCGCCTCAGCCAGCATGGCTTGATAATTAACCCTGCCAAGTGTCAGTTTGGCTTGGCCGTTATCGACTTTCTTGGTCATAGAATCACAGGCGAAGGGGCAGTTCCCCTACCGGACAAAGTCGACAGCATTACACGATTCCCTGTTCCACAGACAACCAAAGGGCTACAAGAGTTTGTGGGGATGGTGAATTTCTATCACCGTTTCATTCCTCGAGCAGCTGAGCTCATGCATCCTTTGTACAAGGCCCTCAAAGGACAGGGCAAAAACAAAACGATTTCCTGGTCCGAGGAGATGTCTAGGTCATTTGAAGGCGCTAAACTCGCTTTGGCACAAGCCACATTGCTGTCTCATCCAGTTCCAGGTGCCCCTATTGCTCTCACTTCCGATGCTTCAGACTGTGCTGTTGGCGCTGTACACGAACAGCTGGTTGGCGGGGTTTGGCAGCCACTTGCATTTTTTAGTCGCCAGCTACGCCCGAATGAACAGAAGTACAGCGCATTCGACAGAGAGTTACTCGCACTGTACCTGGCAGTGAGACACTTCCATTTCTTTTTGGAGGGACGTGTGTTCACAGCATTTGTAGATCACAAACCCTTGGTTCATGCCATGTCTAAAGTTTCTGAACCCTGGTCAACACGACAACAGCGACACCTGGCTTACATATCTGAGTTCACGACAGATATCAGACACATCGAAGGGAAAAGCAACGTGGTGGCAGATTGTCTTTCCAGGGCCACAGTGCAAGCGGTGCACTTAGGTATAGATTTTGTTCGTTTAGCAGCTGACCAGCACTCTGATCCTGGGGTACAGGCATACAGAACAGCCGTTTCAAGTCTGAAAATAGCCGATGTCCGCTTTACGGAAGCAGGAGTTACGCTGATGTGTGACGTTTCCATGGGCTACCCGCGACCAGTGGTGCCTGGACAGTGGAGGCGAGCTGTTTTCGACCAGGTCCACAGTTTGTCACACCCCGGACGGAAAGCTTCACAAAAACTGGTCTCGTCAAAGTTTGTGTGGCATGGATTGAAGAAGGATGTCCGAAACTGGGTTTCAGCTTGTGTAGCATGTCAGCGGGCTAAAGTTCAAAGACACGTCAAGGCACCACTGGAAACTTTCGAGGTACCAGAGCGACGTTTTGACCATGTCAATATCGACCTAGTTGGACCACTGCCGCCATCCCGGGGGTTTACCCATCTTCTAACTATGGTGGATCGAACCAGCAGGTGGCCAGAGGCAGTACCTTTGACCTCAACGACAACGGCAGATGTAGCACGGGCTTTTGTTGATACTTGGGTTGCACGTTTCGGCACACCGTCGGATATATCTTCAGACCGTGGCACCCAATTTACATCTGAACTGTGGTCAGAGGTGGCTCGGATACTAGGGGTGCAGCTTCATCATACTACAGCATTTCATCCACAGGCAAATGGCCTCTGCGAGCGTTTCCATCGCTCTCTTAAAGCTGCACTCAGGGCCAGTTTGACAGATGACAGATGGACCGAACGGCTACTGCAAACTTCTTCGGCAGAATTAGTATACGGTCAGAGTCTGCGCGTCCCTGGAGATTTCATTCTAGACAGCACAAAGCCCTGGAGTCCATCTTCTGACCGTTCTGCGCTCTTAGACAAAGTCAAGGCTTTCAAACCGTTTCCTACCTCTCAACATAGGCTGGCCGGGGCTTGGGTACCCAAAGACCTATCTGAGGCTAAGTTTGTATTCATTCGTCATGATGCTCATCGGCATTCTCTGAGACCCCCATATGATGGACCGTTTCGGGTTCTGGAAGCTGGAGCCAAAACCTTTCTGGTCGATATAGGTGGACGCCCAGAACGAGTCACTGTCGATCGACTCAAAGCTGCTCATGGGGAGCTTGGTCAGCCGATGGTTCCGGCACAGGCTCCAAGGAGAGGTCGTCCACCGACCAACAAGGAATCAGCCTCCAAAAACGAATCTCTGACTGCTCAGGAGGTTCAAGATTCTGCCAATTCGCATCACTTTACACGTTCAGGGAGACAAGTTCGAGCTCCAACCAAACTGCTTTTGCCGGGGCTTGTGAATTCTGGGGGGAGCTGTGTAGCGGCAGATACAAGCTCACACATCACTGATCTAATGACATAATTCACATATCACCAAGGCGCACGCATGTTGGACATGTCCCCTTTAAGAAGATGTTCATGAGAGTTTGGGGGTTGGGTTAATGCACGTTTTTCTGACGCATAGAGGGAATAAAAAAACACAACTGTTGTTGTTCTGACACTGCAATCCTGCCTCTGTGTATTTTTGATAGCACAAAAGCTACAATATATATATATATATATATATACACTACTGGTCAAAAGTTTTAGATCGGTAAGATTTTTTATGTTTTTAAAAGAAGTTTCTTCTGCTCACCAAGGCTGCATTTATTTGATAAAAAACAATAAAACAAAACAGTATTATTGTGAAATATTATGACAATGACTGTTTTCTATTTTAATATATTTTAAAGTGTAATTTATTCCTGTGATCAAAGCTGAATTTTCAGCATCATTACTCCAGTCTTCAGTGTCACATGATCCTTCAGAAATCATTCTGACATGATGATTTGATGCTCAAAAAACATTCATTATTATTTTCAATGTTGAAAACAGTTGTGTAAATTTTTTTTTCTAAATTCTTTGATGAATAGAAAGTTCAAAAGAACAGCATTTATTTAAAATAGAATATTTTCTAACATTATAAATGTCTTTACTGTAACTTTTGATCAGTTTAACTCATCCTTGATGAATAAAAGTATTGATTTATTTTATTTATTTCCCCCAAAAATTAAATTAAAATTCTTACTGACTCCAAACTTTTGAATGGTAGTGTTTAATGTTACAAAAGCTTTCTATTTCAGATAAATGCTGTTCTTTTGAACTTTCTATTCATCATAGCATCATGAAATAAAATTGTAAAAAACTGTTTTCAACACTGATAATAATAATGAATGTTTCTTGATCCTCAAATCATCATATTAGAGTGAAAAAAAGCGAGCTGGTATCGCCTGCGATACGGCCGACCCCAGGGGCATGTGTGCTGGCTTCAACAGGGACACTGTATTTCCCTCTACTGCAGAACATAGTCAGCCATATTTAAAACTTTAAAAAGTAGTAATGTATTGCACACGTACCCAGTGTTACTTGCTTAGAGGAGCCAGCACCAGGGTCAGATTGTACAGCACCTGTAATCCCATCCATAATCGTCCGTCCCTTATTGCCTACTCAGAGCCAACTCCTCCGCCACAGTGTATTCTGGTTTTCTGAATTTAATTCTTTATTTCTGTTTGCTGCAAACAAGTGTTTGTGATAAAATGTTCACAAAAGTAATAAAAGGTTGTGGTAAATACTCACCACTTTGAATTATATTTTTATATTTTGTCTTTATCTGCTGCCAAGAACATTTGGAGTTGGGGTTGCATCTAAAAATCAATGAATATTAATCTTTCTTAGTACATACATGCACATTTTTTATATAAAAATAGGCTATATTACACATATAGGCTACACAGACATATATACATAATTTTACATAAATATAGAACGTATTTGTTTAACTTACGCATTAACAATCAGCAATCTTTCTCCAACAGTCTTCTCTTGCTTTGGCAGCAGAGACCGTATTGTTTCGAGCTTGAAATACATATTTAAATTCATCGTAATTCTGAATGATTATCTCTTGCTCCTCCGCGGAAAAATATATCGCTCTCGCTCTACCCGCGATTGGTTGTTCAGTGTCGACGTCACTCTTTTATGTGCACGCGCGTGTTGAGTAATCATAGCTTAAGGATCAAAGCCTGAGTTGACAGAGAAAGTTGATGAGCTGCATCATGGTACCAATAAAGCCTGATTGCATCGGTTTGGTTTTGTCAACTCAAAACTAATCCTGTAACCCTGAGTTTGTTCAGCTACCTTCATGGTACAGGCCCCTGGAGTGCCCTTAGAACGAGTATCCAGGCATGTTGTTGTTGTCAACGGGTTGGGGTGCCATGTGCAATTGACATGCTGCCACGGGCTCCTGGACAGGACCCCAGCGCCTTTGGCATGTCAATTGCCTCGAGTTGCTGGCAGTATGCTTAGCTCTGCACCGTTTTCGGACGTTGCTCAAGGGCAAGCACATACTAGTCCATTCAGACATCATGGCAACAGTAGTGTACATAAACCGTCAGGGTGGTCTATGCTCCCACCGTATGTCGCAACTCACCCGCCATCTCTTGTTATGGAGACACAAGTGTCTGAGGTCGCTTCGTGCCATTCATTTCGTCAGTCACTGTAGTAACGTCTTCGTTCCCTCCTTCAGGGAACGAGGGTTACATAAGTAACCGAGACATTTCTGTTTTTAAATTTTTTTTGTGATCAACTTTTTATTTGGTTTTAACAAAATGTACACTTTTCAACGTTATATGCCAAATAGTATACATGTGAAACAAAAAAAATGTAACACCACCTTTAAACCAGAGCCATAGAGAGAAAGAGTTGCGACACTCCCATAGACCTCCGTTGTAAAAAATGGCAGCGCTTTTAACCGCCTACTTCCCGGACTTGAAGATCGGATTAGTTCCAAACACTGTCATTTGGGCATTGGACCCCATTCACTTACATTGCTGCGCGTCGAGTTGTTCCAGAGGTAAGTTGCTGAAATATCGACCTCTTTTGAATTGTCAACTGTCTATATTGTATCAGAGGCCCTTTGCGATGCTTATACTGATCTTCATTTGTATATGCACAGCGTAATTATTTATATTTTATCTTGGTTGTTTCAACCAATTTTCTAGCATTGCCTGCTTGCTAGTTAGCTAGCGCGACTTCGCCAGCTGTGAAGGTAGCATCTTAGTTCGGTAATGAATCACTACCACCTTTATAGCAATTTTTATTTAACAGAATTTTTGGGATATACTAACTTTTCATTATGTGACGTGTTGGCTGAGTTGGCGCTAGCTAACTAGCTAGCAGGCAGTGCTTGAAAATTGGTTGAAACCAACATAAAATATAAATAATTACGCTGTGCATGTACAAATGACATGTTGACAATTCAAAAGAGGTCGATATTTCAGAAACTTGCGTTACCTCTGGAACAACTCGACGCGCAGCATTCACCACTCAAACTCAGCCGTCTATATTGTATCAGAGGCCCTTTGCGATGCTTATACTGGTCTTCATTTGTACCAGAACACCGTACAGACATGTTTGTTGGCTCGTATGCAATCTTGTACCACACTCTAGCAACCGATTGGCGAGTTTTGCCACTGCAAGCACCACTCACATTTTCTTCAGGAAATGTACATTCCAGTGAAATGTTGCCTCTCCAAATGCAAAACTGGCATTAACAAAATGCAATAATGCAATAACAGCTGAAAAAGTACTTGGGTGTGTGTTTTATTTTATATTTACCGTTCAATAATGCAATCGCCGCTGTCTGTCCCATAGAAGTACATGACAGCCAGTGTATGTTTTGGAACTATTGGGGCTTACATGAACCACGTGACAGCCATAGCGGCGACATCAAAGAGTGTCGCAACTCTTTCTCTCTATGGCTCTGCTTTAAACTATATACAATTGCCAAAGCCTTGAGAGAGAAATACATAAAATACAATTACAGTAGTGTTGTTGTTAAGACCCATTTAGATTAGATTATTTTCTAAACCTGAGGCAAAACAGATGGTTTCAAAAGTGCAATAATAACGTTATCCCAAGAATCTAAAGAGGAGCACCGTGCTTTATGAATGAAAGCTAATGATCTTTCTATAAGAACAATATGAATGAATAAAATTTTTCCTCAGGGAGACTACAATGCACTGCCTGATGCGATATTCTAGTAGACGGTTGCATAGTTATAATTTTCTCCCTGATATTATGTTAGTAAAGAAGTTCATAAAGTCATTACTGCGGTGCTGCTTGGAAACGTCTGGAGTTGAAGATTTATTTTTCGTTAGTTTAGCCACTATTTCAAATAAATACCTAGGGTTTTGTTTATTTTCTTCTAATAGGGTTGAAAAATAAGCAGATCTAGCAGCTTTTAAGGCTCTTTTTCCATCTGCCAGTTGCGTTCCATTTTTTAGGCTGCTCTCTTAAGGGCCTGAGTGTGCTCATTGTACCACGGCGTTGGACTATTTTCTTTAATCTTCTTTAAGCGCAAATGAGCAACTGTGTCTAAGGTGCTGGAAAAGACAGAGTCAAACGTTTCTGTCGTATTATCGAGTTCTTCTAAGCTATCCGGGATGCTGAGATGACGAAACTGATCAGGAAGATTATTAATAACGCAATCTTTAGTGGCAGAAGTGATAGCTCTAACATATTTGTAACACAGAGTCGGCTTTGCAGCCTTGGCTAAATGAAGTTTACACGAGACTAGATAATGATCTGAGATGTCATCGCTCTGCTGCAGAATTTCAACAGCATCAACATTGATTCCGTGTGATAATATTAGATCTAGAGTATGATAACGACAATGAGTAGGTCCTGACACGTGTTGTTTAACTCCAATAGAGTTAAGAATGTCTTTAAATGCCAATCCCAATGCATCTTTTTCATTATCTACATGTATTATAAAATCACCAACAATTAAGAATTTATCTGCAGCCATTACTATACAGTAGCCAGCACAAATCTCAAACGTGATTTATCATTTACACTAGCCTGGCTAACGTCAGACCTCGTCTCATTGAGACGTGGTCTGGGAACCACATGTTCATTTTCTCGTATTTGAGGCGTGGTTTACGAATGCCCAGAGCCGTTTATTGGGTGCTACGAATGTCTATCAAATGCGCCTGTACGTAGCTCATAGCCAATCGTTTCAATTATACCAGATGACGTATGTAGAGCGACAGAAATTCGACGAGGAAGAAGACGAAATAAACTTGCGTTCTAAACTTCTTAGAACACTATCTAAGGCTGCATCGAAAGGTAACTTCGCGTCTGATGCCATGTTGGATCCATAGATATAAACAAACTGCTTCGGTGTGTCGCATAGACGTCGTCATCGTCTTGCTGCTCCCTCCCCGTTCTGTGATTGGTTCCCTTTTTTAGGGGAAAATCTGGTCCATGGTGTCCAGGCTGCCTAGCAGTGTGAATAAAATCGCGCTGCACGCAAGGCAGCATGGGGAAACCCAGGCTACATTTACACTAGATAGTGTTACAATAAGCATCAACACTTTAAAAAAACTATATTTAAAACAAGACTTCTCAGTAATTCTGAAGATATTACTATAAATTACAGCAACACCTCCACCTTTGCCTTTCAGACGAGGTTCATGTTTATAACAGTAATCTTGGGGGGTGGACTCATTTAACCCTCTGGGGTCTGAGCTGTTTTCTGGCCCTGGAGGTGTTCTGACATGCTCTGACATTTGTGCTTATTTCTGTTACTTGTGACATTTTCATGGCTAAAGTCTGATTACACTGTATTCAGCACAAACTCTGCTACAATAATATGTCAGCAGCATGTATGTAAAAGTTTGTAGTTTTGAGATAATGACATTTATGCATGGTTTGTAAAAGACTTTTGAAAATTGTATCACGTAGCCTAGAGTATTTGCTTCAAAACTATGTGAAAATAATCCTGCGTACTCATTCAGATAAAACAATATATTGATTAAAAATTTGTAAGACATGTTTTGTGTAAGAAAGCTTTATGCGAGGAGTATGAATATTGATGTGTTTCACACCTGAGAAAGACGAAGACACACCCCTAATGGCCTTATCAGGTGCTATCAGGCCCTATCATTCTGAGCAACCTTGCACAAAGAATGAGGAAAGATTTAAAACAGAATGGCTTTTTGATTGTTTGGATTTATTTACAACACAACATAATCCAAAGAGACACAACAAAGGACAAAAAAGCACATTACTGAACACACTGATCTAAAGACAGAGACTTGAACAGTCACACACCTTTGTGCCATTCCTGAAACATAGTACATACCTGTCATTTCCAAGGTGTTTGATTTTTTCACTTTACTATGTTCATGTACGGAGACTCATGTGAATGTTGAAGTCAGCAGGACTCATCAGTGGGGTATATGAATTGAGGGAGCGAGGGTCTGTCCATATAAACTTACCTCATCCACTTCAGGAAGTGGAACACACTTCAAAATGGCGGCAGGGATTCCCCCAAAGGGAAAGTGCTTAAAGAAGTTTGCAAGTGCATTTCTAAAAGTGGACTGGAACGCAGCCAGAGTCATAAATCCTCCCAATAGAGGAATTTCCCACTTGGAAATTCCACCTTTCTTATTAGTCAAGCCAACCCTGAGAGGTGGAACCTTTCTCAGGCTTTAAATGGCCTCTACACAACCCCTTCCTTCTCTTGGTCTTCTCGGTACGTTTGCATAGCTGTCCTGCGTGGCCTCACCAGGCCCCAGGGCCGCAGGCCTTGACCCACAACCAGCCTTGTGCTCATTCAGGAGAGAGAGGACTCTTTCAACCACAACAGAATCAAGGTCAACATCTGGAGTTTGGCATAATTTCTTCATTCAATGCAGAAGAAGTGGTTGTTCTGCGTGTCCTCTCCGCACAATCTGCACTCCAGCCATGGGAACAGAGTCAAACAAACCATGCAAGTTCATCACCATTTCTCAGATTCATGGAACCATCAAAATCCTTCTTCAGGAACTTCACGAAATGCTTTCACTGCTAAGGCCATGCAAGTATACATTTAATGAGGTGCTCTAAAAATAATAACTCTTTTCATAGTTAGATGGATCTTTTCCATAGTTCCATACTGTTTTCATACTGTCACTTACCATTTTTGTGTGTACGTGTGTTTAGATTAGTTATGTTTGTGATTTAGTTAATAAAACTTGTGCACAATACATATTTGGTTCTGATTCTCTGCTTGCAACCAAGTTTATTTTATGATTTAGATTGTGACTACAGGCTCTTAGTACTGTACAGTAAGAAAGACTTTTCCCTACCCCGGAAATGAACATTTCTTAGAATTAATAAACAATTAACACTGAGTGTTCACAGGACGAACAGGTAGATTGATTGTAATATTAATTTTACAACATTAAATTAATTCTATTAACTGATCCAAATATTTATAATTAATTATTACAAGTTATGATTGATTATTCATATTTATTTTGAGCTAATTTGCTACAATGCGCACATTGTGAGGATTTCTCAATGAACGCTCCGTTTGCGTCATCTCTGTTTCTACGGCTGTGGGACGTGCGTTTGGGTGGAATGCCCTCGACTCGTCGAGGAGGCTGGAATGTGCTGGGTAGGATGCATTCGTAAAACTATCTACAGAGACAGGTAAGGATCTTTGTCTTTTCTGTTCTCTCCTGAGGAATAGTTGTTAGCGTTAGCACGAGCGCGTTCGGCTCTGGAGGGCATGATATAAAAGTAAAACAGCATGAAATAAAAGTAGGCTAGTATGAATGTTTACACTAACATGATGAATATCATAATGTTTAGACCAGTGTTTACTATGAAGTGTTTGTGGATATCTGCTCAAACGTAGTTATAATGTGCTGACAATAATGTTTCATAGTTTCGAGCGGCTCAATCACTTCAGTAAATGCTCTCTGCACGCGCAGTGAGTTTCTTCTGTGTGTTTGAAAAGCAAAACGTGCCAAACATTAGGCTTCATATTTTTACTCCAATCTCATTTCATAACGTCTGAAAACATTTGAAGTAACATATGATAATCCATACATTTTTCTCTAGTGTAGTGTACTGAAGTGTTCCTTGAATGATTCATAGTTACAGGCCGCCTGAATTTCTTCCCCCAAAAATGTGTTTTCTCTAAAGTAAAAATTATTATTGTTATTATTATTTTATGCAGCCCTACAATTATATGTCTACAAGGCACAACAAACTTGGTGTTCTTAATAAATATAATAAATATAATATAAATACATATACATATATATATATATATATATATATACATATACACAGTACAGGCCAAAAGTTTGGAAACATTACTATTTTTAATGTTTTTGAAAGAAGTTTCTTCTGCTCATCAAGCCTGCATTTATTTGATCAAAAATAAAGAAAAAATATGTAATATTGTGATATATTATTACAATTTAAAATAATTGGTTTTCAATTTATTATACTTTAAATTATCATTTATTTCTGTGATGCAAAGCTGAATTTTAAGGATCATTACTCCAGTCTATCACATGATCCTTTAGAAAGCATTCTAATTTAATGATTCATTATCAAAGTTGGAAACAGTTCTGCTGCTTAATATTTTTTCATAACCTGTGATACTTTTTTAGGATACTTTGATGAATAAAAAGTAAACAAATAAATAAATAAATAAATTTAAAAAAAGAAGCAAATGTTTTAAAAATAGAAATCTTTTGTAACAACAATATACACTACTGGTCAGTAATTTGGGGTCAGTATTTTTTTTTTCTTTCTTTTTTTGAAATAAATCAATACTTTTATTCAGCAAGGATGTGTTAAATTGATAAAAAAAAGTGATAGTAAAGAAGATTTATATTATTAGAAAATATTTTTTTATTTTGAATAAATGCAGTTCTTTTTAACCTTTTATTCATCAAATATATTAGGCAGCAGAACTGTTTCCAACACTCATAATAAATCAGAATATTAGAATGATTTCTAAAGGATCATGTGATAGACTGGATGTCACAAGTGACACTGAAGACTGGAGTAATGATCCTGAAAATTCAGCTTTGCATCACAGAAATAAATGATAATTTAAAGTATAATAAACTGAAAATGAATTATTTTAAATTGTAATAATATATCACAATATAAAAAAAAATCTATATTTTTGATCTAATAAATGCAGGCTTGATGAGCAGAAGAAAATTCTTTCAAAAACATTAAAAATAGTAATGTTTCCAAACTTTTGGCCTGTACTATATATATATATATATATATATATATATATACACTCTCACCTAAAGGATTATTAGGAACACCTGTTCAATTTCTCATTAATGCAATTATCTAATCAACCAATCACATGGCAGTTGCTTCAATGCATTTAGGGGTGTGGTCCTGGTCAAGACAATCTCCTGAACTCCAAACTGAATGTCAGAATGGGAAAGAAAGGTGATTTAAGCAATTTTGAGCCTGGCATGGTTGTTGGTGCCAGACGGGCCGGTCTGAGTATTTCACAATCTGCTCAGTTACTGGGATTTTCACGCACAACCATTTCTAGGGTTTACAAAGAATGGTGTGAAAAGGGAAAAACATCCAGTATGCGGCAGTCCTGTGGGCGAAAATGCCTTGTTGATGCTAGAGGTCAGAGGAGAATGGGCCGACTGATTCAAGCTGATAGAAGAGCAACTTTGACTGAAATAACCACTCGTTACAACCGAGGTATGCAGCAAAGCATTTGTGAAGCCACAACACGCACAACCTTGAGGCGGATGGGCTACAACAGCAGAAGACCCCACCCATCACATAGAGCCAGAGCGCCTGACATCAAAGCAAATTTAAAAGTGCTGGCTAATGCTAATCGTAAATTCTCTAAGATCATTATTCACGTCGGCACTAATGATGTTCGACTCCGCCAGTCGGAGATCACCAAAATTAATATTAAAGAGGTGTGTGAACTCGCAAGTACGATGTCAGGCACTGTAATTTGCTCTGGCCCCCTTCCTGTTCGCAGAGTGATGAGATAGTTAGTAGATTGTGTTCTCTTAACGGTTGGCTGTCTAAGTGGTGTCCGCAACATAATATAGAATTTATAGACAATTGGAAAAGTTTTTGGGGCAGACCTGACCTGTTGAAAAGAGATGGTATTCATCCCTCCTGGGATGGTGCTGCTCTTCTCTCTAGTAATATGGCACTTAGTCTTAGAGCTCAAACATGACAATCTGGGGCTCAGGTCAGGAAGCAGACAGACTGGCTAAACCGACCGTCTGCTAGCGGCCTCACGTCACCAAGGTCAGATAAATCCCATCACATAGAGCCTCTTTCACCTAGCTATCATCATATAGAGACTGTGTCTGTTCCCCGAATTTGGAAATCCAAAAAACGTTTAAACCCATCTAAGGTTAAAAATGTAATTGATGTTCAACAAATAAAAAACAGCTATAATACAGATGAGCAAATGCTAAAGCTTGGGTTGCTGAATATTCGATCGCTTACTTCAAAAGCACTCATTGTTAATGATATGATTTCAGATAATAATCTAGATGTGCTGTGTTTGACAGAAACCTGGCTAAAACCAAACGATTACATTACTTTAAATGAGTCCACCCCGCAAGATTACGGTTATAAACATGAGCCTCGTCTGAAACGCAAAGGGGGAGGTGTTGCTGTAATTTATAGTAATATTTTCAAAACCACTAAGAAATCAAGTTTTAAATATAATTCTTTTGAAGTGTTAGTACTTAATGTAAAAATATATAGTATAAATGATAAATCACGCTTGAGATTTATGCTGGCTACTGTATACAGGCCACCAGGGCACCATAAAGATTTTATCAAAGAATTTGCGGACTTTCTATCAGAATTAATATTGACTGCAGATAAAGTACTAATTGTTGGTGATTTTAATATACACATCGATAATGAAAAAGATGCATTGGGATTGGCATTTAAAGACATTGTAAACTCAATTGGAGTTAGACAACACGTGTCAGGACCTACTCATCGTCGTAATCATACTCTAGATCTAATATTATCACATGGAATAAATGTTGATGCCGTTGAAATTCTGCAGCAGAGCGATGACATCTCAGATCATTATCTAGTCTCGTGTAAACTTCATTTAGCCAAGGCTTCAAAGCCGACTCAGTGTTTCAAATATGTTAGACCTATCACTTCTGCCACTAAAGATTGCTTTATTAATAATCTTCCTAATCAGTTTCATCATCTCAGCATCCCAGATAGCTTAGAAGAACTCGATATTGCAACAGAAACTTTTAACTCTCTCTTTTCCGGCACTTTAGACACAGTTGCTCCGTTGCGCTTAAAGAAGATTAAAGAAAATAGTCCAACGCCGTGGTACAACGAGCACACTCAGGCCCTTAAGAGAGCAGCCAGAAAAATGGAGCGCAACTGGAAGAAAACAAAACTAGAGGTATTTCGCATTTCATGGAAAGAGAGATCGATTGCTTACAGAGAGGCCTTAAAAGCTTATTTTTCAAACCTATTAGAAGAAAATAAACATAATCCTAGGTATTTATTTGAAACGGTGGCTAAACTAACGAAAAAGAAAGCTTCAAGCACAGAAGTTTCCAAGCAACACAGCAGTAATGACTTTATGAACTTCTTCACTTATAAGATTGATAATATCAGGGAGAAAATTATAACTATGCAACCGTCTACTACAGTATCGCATCAGGCAGTGCATTGTAGTCTCCCGGAGGAAAAATTTGATTCGTTCGTTGCTATAGAAGAGGAAGAATTTACTAAACTCGTTAAATCATCTAAATCTACAACATGTATGTTAGACCCTATACCGACTAAGCTACTGAAAGAAATGCTTCCAGAGGTCATAGATCCTCTTCTTAATATCATTAATTCATCTTTGTCTCTAGGATACGTACCAAAAACCTTTAAGCTGGCTATGATTAAACCGCTTGTTAAAAAACCGCAACTTGATCCTACAGAATAGGGCTGCTCGATTATGGAAAAAATCATAATCACGATTATTTTGGTCAATTTTGAAATCACGATTATGTAACACGATTATTTCACATGACTGGGAACGTGTTGCATTTATTAAAAAGACACGGTAACACTTTACAATAATGTTAATTAGTTAACATTAGTTAATGTATTAACTAACATGAACTAACAATGAGAAAAACATTTGTTACAGTATTTATTCATCTTTTTTAATGCTAGTTAATAAAAATACAGCTGTTCATTGTTTGTTCATGTTAGTTTACAGTGCATTAACTAATGTTAACTAATACAACCTTTCATTTTAATAACGTATTAGTAAATGGTGAAATTAATATTAACTAAGATGCTGTAGAATTATTGTTCATTATTAGTTAATCTTAACAAAGGTAAGTTAGTTATAATGCTAATTAATGAACCTTATTGTAAAGTGTCACCAAACACACCTTTCAACAATTCTTAAAAAATCGAAATTTGAACATTGATTGTACTTTTTGAACTATTAAAATAAATAATGTAACAGATAATAGGCTCCTTCAATGAGTATTTTAATAATTCCCGCAGATCTAGCACTTATAATGCGGGAAATTCCCCCACAAACATTGATTCACTTTAGCATGTAGATTGTATGAGTATCTTAAATGAATCCACAAAGATTATAAAATCAAATCAATAATTTAAAAACTTTCTCCAAGACGCAATTGTGTTCAGCGCGTGAGTGTTCAGCGGTGCTGCGTCTCTCTCTCTCTCTCTCTCTCTCTCTCTGTCTCTCAAAATGGGTTGGACAAGGCAAGCGTCGAAACTACACTCTCGCGTTTATGAGTCGGGACATGATGGAATTGTCACTTGTACAATCGGGCCAGCATTGCATCGTAACTAAAGTTTATCATTTTCACTTCTTTTTAAGTCTTATCAGTTTAAACATTCAAGCTGAGAGAGTTTACGGCATAGGGAAGGGCGGATGTGCGCGTGTCATTCAGAACACAAGACAAAATAAGAGCGTTCTTTCAAAACAGAAAATGGCAAAATAATCGTTTTTACTCGATTATACTATTTTGGTGATTGTTGGGAGCAAAAATCGAAATTGAAATCGAAATTCAATTAATTGCACAGCCCTACTACAGAATTAGTCAATTACAGGCCGATCTCGAATCTACCCTTTCTGTCAAAGATATTAGAAAAAGCAGTATCTTCACAACTATGTTCCTTTCTTGAAAGAAATGATATCTGCGAGGATTTTCAGTCAGGATTTAGACCGTACCATAGTACCGAGACAGCTCTCATTAGAGTCACAAATGATTTGCTCTTATCATCCGATCGTGGTTGTGTCTCTCTATTAGTGTTACTCGATCTTAGTGCTGCATTTGATACTATCGACCACAACATTCTTTTAAATAGACTCGAAAATTATGTTGGCATTAGTGGAATTGCACTAGCATGGTTTAAATCATACTTATCTGACCGTTATCAGTTTGTAGCAATAAATGAAGAGATGTCTTATCGATCACAAGTTCAGTATGGCGTACCACAAGGCTCAGTACTAGGACCGCTACTGTTCACTCTGTACATGCTACCATTAGGAGATATCATTAGGAAACATGGCATTAGCTTTCACTGTTATGCCGACGATACTCAGCTCTATATTTCTTCAAAACCTAACGAAACTTACCAATTCACAAAATTAACGGAATGCATAGCGGATATAAAAAATTGGATGACTCGTAATTTCCTACTTCTAAATTCTGAAAAAACAGAGTTTCATTATTGGACAAAAAACTTCCTCACGTAATAACCTAGAATACTGTCTAATACTTGATGGCTGCTCTGTTAAGTCTTCGTCGTCGGTTAGGAACCTGGGTGTGCTCTTTGATACCAATCTTTCATTTGAAAGTCACGTGTCTAGTATCTGTAAAACTGCATTTTTCCATCTTAAAAATATATCTAAATTACGTCATATGCTCTCATTGACAAATGCGGAACAATTAGTTCATGCGTTCATGACCTCAAGGCTAGATTACTGTAATGCTCTACTGGGTGGTTGCCCTGCACGCTTAACAAACTACAGCTAGTTCAAAACGCAGCAGCTCGAGTTCTTACCAGAACCAGGAAGTATGACCATATTAGCCCGGTTCTGTCAAAACTGCACTGGCTCCCTATTAAACATCACATCAATTTTAAAATATTGCTGATCATGTACAAAGCACTAAATGGTTTAGCTCCGCAGTACTTGAGCGAGCTCTTAACACATTATAGTCCTTCACGTCTATTGCGATCTCAAAATTCCGGCCAGTTGATAATACCTAGAATATCAAAATCGACTGCTGGCGGTAGATCCTTTTCCTATTTAGCACCAAAACTTTGGAACAGCCTTCCTACCATTGTCCGGGAAGCAGACACACTCTGTCAGTTCAAAGCTAGACTAAAAACACATCTCTTTGACCTAGCTTTCACATAATACATTATAGACTTCTATAATTTAATGTTAGGCTGCATAGATTAGGTCAGCTGGAACCGGGAACACTTCCCATAAATCCTGATGTACTCGTTACATCATAAGAAGAATGGCATCTACGCTAATTTTAGTGTCTTTGTTTATCCCGAGGTTTTCCCGCAGCCTGCCGGATCCAGGCCGTATCCAGATCTGATGAAGGACCTTCGCCTGGACCCGATGACAACGCAGTGCTGAAGTGCCAACTAGTCTCTCCCTATGGAGGATCCCTTTACCACTCTACAGATAAAGCGTTGTCGGGAAACTCAATTCGCGTATCTACCCCGAATTGATAAAATAAAATAAATTCTGTATCAAAAATTATAAGGAAACACCAGTACTTTGTTTAGGCTTGGTTTGTAGGGAATTACAAACCTGCGTACATATACTCAAACGCACATAACTATAGAACCAATTCTAAATGCGCATGTGAACGCCATCAACGTTTCTCACAGGTTCGCGTTTAAAGTCTATGTAGAGAGAATTGTGTCGTCTTAGCGGCCCCTAATTTAATAACAAATGATTGTTGCGACGGAAGCGAATCAATCATAACTAACCTTAGCTGGAAAATAACTTTACTAAAGAACCGATATAAAGCCAAAACAATCTCTGTTACCATAAATTATACGTTTATCTCTGTAAAGCTGCTTTGAAACAATCTACATTGTTAAAAGCGCTATATAAATGAAGATGACTTGACTTGACCATGTACCCATCCTCTGATGGCTACTTCCAGCAGGATAATGCACCATGTCACAAAGCTCAAATCATTTCAAATTGGTTTCTTGAACATGACAATGAGTTCACTGTACTAAAATGGCCCCCACAGTCACCAGATTTCAACCCAATAGAGCATCTTTGGGATGTGGTGGAACGGGAGCTTCGTGCCCTGGATGTGCATCCCACAAATCTCCATCAACTGCAAGATGCTATCCTATCAATATGGGCCAACATTTCTAAAGAATGCTTACAGCACCTTGTTGAATCAATGCCACGTAGAATTAAGGCAGTTCTGAAGGCGAAAGGGGGTCAAACACAGTATTAGTATGGTGTTCCTAATAATCCTTTAGGTGAGTGTATATATATATATATATATATATATATATATATATATATATATATATATATATATATGTGTGTATTGTGAATTTTAAAATCACAATATTAACCAGAAAAATCACAATTCGATTTTTTTTTCCCCAAATCCTGCAGAAAACTCTATAGTTTCACTTGATGTCAGCATGTTCACAGTTGTTTTGTTGTTTTTTACAGGGACCAGATGCCTCACTGATGAGTTCTGCTGATTTAAACATTCACATGAGTCTCTCTGTACATGAACATGGTAAAGTGAAGCACACACCTTGGAAATTATCATGTTGAACAGGAACGAAGGTTTGTTACTGTTCAAATCTCTGTCTTTAGTTCAGTGTGTTAAATAATGTGCTTTTTTGTCATTTGTTGTGTATTTTTGGATTATGTTGTGTTGTAAATAAATCCAAACAATCAAAAAGCCATTCTTTTACTCTCCTCACATTTTTTGTTATAGTTCCCTCACAGTCCAACCTGATGGGAGGGTCTTTCTTTCTCAGGTGTGAAACATCAATATTCAGGATGATTCACACCTCCTCACATAAAGCTTTCTTACACAAAACATGTCTATATATATTTTTTTATCAATATATTGTTTTATCTGAATGAGTACGCAGGATTATTTTCACATAGTTTTGAAGCAAAAATTCTAGACATGATACAATTTCCAAAAGGTCTTGTGAACAAATAATCAGTGTAGGTTTTATGGCCTTATTTCAGAGACAAAATGTTATTGTTTTTTCACAAACCAGTGGTGAAACCACGCATGAACATCATTTTCTCAAAACTTCAAACTTTTACATACATGCTGCTGATATATTATTGTAGCAGAGTTTGTGCTGAATACAGTGTAATCAGACTTTAGCCATGAAAATGTCACAAGTAACAGAAATAAGCACAAATTTCAGAACATGTCAGAACACCTCCAGGGCCCAGAAAACATTCAGGCGTTCTCTTAGCACTAAGGTGAAGCACCGTTGACAGCTATTATAGCCTCAGGTCATTTTAAGGTCTCTACAGAGATTTTCATTTGAGGTCAAGTCTTCCTTAAGCTACTTTTGCATTGTCTTTTCTACAGTGCATAGTTTTATTAGTTGCAAATTAAACAAACTTCCTCAGTGATACTGCAGGTGTGTGTGTGTGTGTGTGTGTGTGTGTGTGTTACAGCATACAGTAGTACAAACACCGCAGTATTTCCTCCATTTGTCGTGAATGTCACACTAAGCCTCACATGCACACACACAAACACTGAATCAAAAATGAAAGAACATGAATGAATCATACGAGCAAAAGAAAAGTTTGTGGTAAGGCAGGAAATCTCTTGTGTCTGACTGAGCGGGGATTTCACAAGTGCACTGACACAAACAAACAGCAATGGTGTGTTGTTGCATGTGTATAAATGCAAGCTTTAGAAGCTTTTCAGTTGCCTTTATTTTTATTATTATTATTATTTATTTATTTTTGCAGGAAACTACACATACAACCTGATTGCTTGCACACACACACACACACACACACACACACACACACAAGTTGATAATGAAATAGGGCTTCATGAAAGTTGTGTAAATTGATGAATCTGACTTGGTGACAACTAATTATACTTAGCAATTCAATATATCTCAATATAACTGTATTGGTTATGTGGCAAAAATATATATATCATGCTAAACCATTTTCTTATTATCTTTAAGTTACCATAGTAAAAAAATATATATATATATATATATATATTTAATTAATATATTTTAATTAATTTTCAATTGAACATTTATGTAATATTAAGCTAACATATTTGTCTTATTTTTTTATAGTGCATCATGAGCTTTTCAGCAGTCTAAAACTGTGTGTGGGTGAATTTACTTATGTTTCACTTTTGAAATGTGCAGCACATGGGGCCGTCCCCTTATCTTTTATATTCACTGACCTTTTTATTGCTTTCATAACAGCACATGTTAGCAATACATTTTGGGTTAAGTTTTTACACTAATACTGACAACACAGGAAACAGCTTTACTGCAAATACTAAAGATTCTACATCCTGATTCCAGTCCTGGCAAAGATAAACAAAGGTGGGGCGTTTTTTGACTGTCTGTTAAAAATATGTTATCTGCTTATATACCTATGTTGACTGCAGTAGTCCATCAAGTGGTGTGTGTGGATTCAGTCAGCAGGTGCAAGTATCACTGTGAGGTATGTTTTCAGCTTCTTATGACAGAGAAATGATGACTGTCTTCACACACATAAACTCATGTTAAATGTCAGATATTAGCTGTTTCTGGAAGCCTGGGGGCTAAAATATTTGCAGCGTGTGCAAATGTGTGGGCAGTGCGTCTGAGTGTGTGTGTGTGAGTGAGTCAGAAGCAAAGCTCAGAGCGGCTCTCACATGTGTGTGGGCAGCTTCCAGATGGCTCCTCCAGCAAGCACACAAATGTCACTCTGATAACAAGCTAAAAGAGAGCGAGAAAAACAAGTTGTTGGAAGCATACAGACATCCCAACACATTCACAACACTGAATATGAAATATTAGCACACAAATGTATGGGTACAGATATAGGTGACACATATAAATTATACACATCCTGAAGTTCAAACACAACTGATCAATTAAATATTTCAATTGCTTCTCCAAGCAAGCAATGACATGAAATAAAGAGCAATTGGAGTTTTTTTAATTAAGTCGTTTGTTCCTCAGATGTTTCTCCTAAAAAATTTTTAAAAAAAACGGTGTTGCATCAGAGTTTGAGAGGATATTCCAACAATATCTGTGTGCTCATGCTTGCCAAGATAAAGTCTGCAAGAAGGAGTAAGAAAATCTCAATGAGCTCGAACTTTACAAACACTGTAAAGAGAACTAAACAAACACAGATGCATGCTAATATTTAAAGAATGAGATTTGATATGAGTATATGTGCATAATCTGTTTGTATGTCTTCCTATGGTCAAATGTAATTAAAGGATAATTAGCTATCCATGTGTTCAGTGTTATATTCAGTGATGCTGAGTTTGAGAAAGGCAAACAGTGTTGAATGTGAAATGCACCTGTGTTAGTGCTGACACAGTCTCATGGCTCCTAGTGTTACACAGCGTGTTCAGCATGATCTGTGTGATAGCAGAAAAAAACACTTCATCCTGGGGGGAAAAAGAGAGAGAAAGAGATGGTGTGATTCAACAATAATTTACTAGAATCGACTAGAAACATGGATTTGAGACATACATTAAGATGTCTATTAGACTGAGATGCTAGTGCTTGAAGTGGAAAAAATAAAGTGCCGGTACTCCCCCTTGAGGGGGGAGGGGTGGGCTGTATGATTTAAAAACATTTAATATATTGTCCCATATGAAAAAAACCTGCATGGTTCATATACAGCAACCATATATCTTCCTTACTTAAATCGGCCAGAATTACCTTCTGTGTTTCATAGAAGGCCAATACATGTCCTATACAAAATCAGACCGATTATGGCCCATTTCATACTAAATAGCACACATACAACTTGTAGGGGATTTTTGTGTCATATATGAATACTGTTAAAAGACTTATATGAGTTTTACATGACAAAAGTATGGAAATGTGTATGGTATTAGTAGAAATATATAAAACTCATATAACATTCATAAATCATTTAAAGTTCTTATATTGAATCATATACTAGTCAAATTAAAGTCATATAGAATTTATACACATTTTGTGTTATTTGTTTATGTGTTTCATACAGATTTCATGTTTTGATGACCAACATCTATGCAGTTGGCACATTTTTAAAGGGATACTCCACTTTAAAATGAAAATTCTGTCATCATATATTCACCCTCATGTTGTTTCAAACCTGTATGAATTTATTTCTTCTGCTGAACAGAAAGGAAGATATTTAGAAGAATGTCAGTAACCAGACAGTTTCTGGTCTCATTGACTTCCATAGTATATGTTTTTCCTACTATGGTAGTCAATGGGACCCAGAAACTGTCTGGTTACTGACATTCTTCTAAATATCTTCCTTTCTGTTCAGCAGAAGAAATAAATTCATACAGGTTTGAAACAACATGAGGGTGAATATATGATGACAGACCTTTATGAAGACTGTTCATTTTCCTACAGGATTTGAAAGAGAAGTTATAAAGCAATGACATTGTAAGACAGTGTATTTACATTAGTTGTGAACTGCCTGGGCCTGTTGTTTGTGAACAAATCATAACATATTATTGCAAATGAACAAAGTTGAGTCAAATATGTTTCTAGAACAGTGATTAAAATGTTGAAAATTGGCTGGAATATGTTTTTGTATATGTGACATGAACTCTGGTGGTGATGCACTCTAAAAACTTTTAATATTATTTACTCAATTTTTTTGGTGAAACATTTTTACACTTAGAATATTGATTAGATTTTTAAGCAGTGAAATAAATTACATACACTGTATTAACTGAGTAAATGTAAGTAAAACTAATTAAATAGATCTGAGTAACTACATTTGGTACATTAACAAATACAATTGAGTAGAAATAATTGGGGGGAAAACAAATATTTATGAGTAATATTAACTGTGTTTATATGCCAGTAATATTAACTTTTTTATTTCCTATAAACCTTTGTACAAAATATTCCATACAACCACCGGTATAACTACATGACATAGGCCTTTATTGTCGATGAGTAGCCTACAGCAATACAGCATATTTTATACTATTTTTAACACGTATACAATATTGCCTACATTTAAACTCATGTAAGAAACATTTTCGAAGTAAAAATTAAACATTTAGGCCTAAACATTCAAGTGTAATCAACCGGTCTGTTATCCAGTATCCACCGGATCAGCGCTGATTCCCATCCCGGAGATGGACTCGCCACTGCGGGGGAACTTATAACTTTACACCGCCGTCCTGCGTCACTCACAGCCGAAAGATGCTGCGACGCGACTGACTCCATAACCTGCCAATAAACACACAGTGCACAGTTCTGAGGACATTTTATCAACCAAATTAGTTATATTCATTATCTTTAGGAATATAGTCGTGTGTTTTTGATGCAAGGCGTTACAATCACGTGAAAAGGCAGGCGCGAGTCGACACTCGTTTAACTCGTGAGTAACATTGCGTCTCTGTATGTTCTTTCGCATTAAATAAAATGATTTATTTTAAAGCACATTAATGATTATACAGATAAAATAAAACATACACACACCTGAATTTCACAGAGGAAATGCACCAATTCAGCGACGACGAGAAGAGGAGAACTGTTCTGGACTGGAGAAAATTCAAACAGCGCGCGCTCACTCAACCGTTGAGCTGTCGTCGTCACGTCAGAGGGGAGGAGGAGGGGGTGCGCATTGTTTTAATTGAGTAAACTTAATTTCTTATGCGTGTTAAATATTAATAATATTGATTTTATTTAAGTAATATTTGTGGTTCTTGAAACAGATCAGTTTAATTATCCATTCTCAAATATGGTGATGGAAATTTCACAAATATATTAGCTCAGTGTATTTTAAATAAATAATTGGTTAGTCAAATACTAAATTCTTTTTGTGAAAAACTTCAAACTTTTTATTAACTGTAAATTTCAGACAAAATTAATTGTTTAATAGTTTTTAATAGTTTTAGTCAATTATTTCGGAATGTTCAACTCAAACTATCAAGTAAATGATATTCAGAGATTTTATTAAGTGAATAAAGTTTATTATTTCTGTGATATTTACTAAGCCACTGAATTATTTTTTTTTTTGATTTTTTAGAATTTATTTTTTATTTTACCCATAAGATTCACTTCGACATTTAGGAAAGTTTTATGTTTGTAGGTTAAGAATAGAACTGCATGTTGTATACCATAGTAGTACTGTGCAAAGTTTAGAGAAATTGTCACAAATGAAAATGAAAACAGGTGATGCAGGATTTAAAATGAAAACTATTTATATGTGAAATATGCAACTGTATCTTGTAGAACACACTCTAATAAATGTGTGCTTGTGTGTGTAGTTTAAATGTTGTGTTTCATCCAAGGCTGATTATACAGTATATACAGTAACCATGATTGACTACAGGCATAGGGCTCGACTTAGGACAAGATAAGAACAAGCATGAGTGAAGTACAGCCTTATACTGATTGGTAAACTGCACTGTGTTTTATACACATCCATGCTGGACATTCATATTAAATTAGCATACATTTTTTCCTATGTTTTTACATCATGAAAATCTATATGGCTTCAGTTGTATGTAGGACATATATGACATAATATGATTAAAAATATACTAATATTATACAATTTATATATGTGTTTTTTGCAGCATGTATGTCCCTTACAATATTCTGTTGAAACATATAAGAATCACAGGAGTTTTTAGCAAACCTTTTCCATATGGGGTCATATTCATTCAAATTAATTTAGAATATAGATAAACCTTATATTAGTGTAATTGTCTAAATTGGCAATATGTTTAATATGCCCTATATTAAAACATTCCTTTTTGGTGGGTTTTCTATTAAATAAATAAATAAATAAATAACAGTACATGAATCGATCAGTTTGCCACTTCTATAATTCAAAGTGACATCAAAAACCACAAAACCCTTTACTCTAAGGCTATTAATGTCACAATCAGCTGCTGGGTCATTATTTAGTACAACAAAATAACTACATGATAAGCAGTTTAAATCAGTGCATTGTCTGAGTGCTGTTTGCCACTGCACTGTAAAAATGTTCTTGGTGTGCTGAAGATTCTGACACAAATTCATCACACCAAGAAAACCCACTATCCAAAAAATAAAATACAATAAAAAATAGAGACAAAGTTGTCAAGTCAAGCCCACCAGCCTTATACAAGTATAGAGGGGGTTAAATACTGCTTTTCTAAAGCCCAAAGTATACTTAGTGACATCATTTTTGTCATCAGGAGGGTCCACACGCTCTTTTTCTGTGTGCAGCTCAAGTTTTGGAGAAGGACCTGGCTGCCGCCTGCAGATCGCCCCACATTACTCTGATTGGCTGATGTATGCCTATTGATGACGAATGAGCCAATCAGAGTTAGTGTGGGGTGGGTCGATACGTGCAGCCCCTCCCTGATCTGCAGGCTGCAGCCAGGTGTACTTGAATTTTTGTGTCTGCGCAAACGGTGCACGTCCAACAGCGCATGTATAAGTGACTTTAGCGCTTGAAAACAACGTCCACTAGAGATCGCGTCTTTCTGAAATAAAATAAGGAAAGTTGTTACATGTTGTAAATGTGCCTATAAACAATAGTTTAATGTGGGAGGAGTCAATTGCACACTCAGGTACATTAGAAATAGCGATTAATATTAACCTCCTCATCAACAGCGATCATATTGGAGAGATAAGAAATATGAAGCAAAAGACAGAAGACTTAAGACACATTTTGGAATGGCTCAGAAGATAACAACAGAGATATTGTCTTCTACTGATGAGTAGCTATCCCTGATCTTTTTGAAAATGTACTCATGTTATAAACATCAAATAATATAGATTTTAATCTAACTTCTTGCACTTTGTTCACCCTAGCTCAGTGGTTCTCAAACTTTTTTGGTCGCGCCCCCCTTTAAACCTTTAAAAAAAAAAATCTCACGAGCTTAGCCTCTTGTTGGTCTTTTCACCGGAACATGCACAGCGGCGGAGTTGCTTGCGCGTTCACAATAGCAGCTTGTGATTCAGTCCACTGAAGAGGTGCTTTTCTATCATATCTATGTTGAGCTTGTTCCATTGGTGACAAGTCAACGGTCTGAAGAAGAACCACTCAGTGTAATTTCCGTTCGATGCCGCTTTAAAGGCAGAGCGTTATTCATGCACTTGAACGGCGTTGCAATGGCTGTTTTGTTTTTACTGCAGTATCTGTGCGCCCCCCCAGGCAGAACCACTGCCCTAGCTAGACTAGTGGTGATAAAGAAATAAAGTGAAAAGGTTGTTTACTGTTTGAAACCGGTATCATTTTCAAAAACTTGCACTTGTTAAACAGTTGCTTAGACCGTTGCATCTCGCCTGCTTTTTCAGTTTCTTGCGCAGTATTTAAGACGCTGCGTAAAAAAATCCACCAAGTGCACGACTACAATGGAAAGAGCGGTAGTGTAAGATTAGACTAGCCTTTCTACAACACATCCTGACGTCACGTCTTTACGGGATGTGTGTGAACACACTCACAGATTCTGGAAAATCACTGGCAGTGAATGAACCAAAATCAAACGAGAGGAGTAACGTGAGAGAACGCCTGGTGGAGGAGAGAACTCTTGCTGCTGAGTTTTGAACATACTGTAATCTTGCAATCAGTTTTTTGGGAAGACCAAGAAATAGAGCATTGCAATAGTCCAGACGTGATGTGATTAATGCATACATTAAGGTTTCAGCATCAGCTAAAGTGAGAGAAGATCGAAGACGTGCAATATTACGAAGATGGAAAAAATAGATTTTAATGAGAAGAAATATGAGAGCTAAAAGATAGAGTTGAGTCGATTAAGACACCAAGGTTATAAATAGATGACGGAGGCTTAACATGAACTCCATCAATATCAAAGGACTGGTCCATCCTTTTGACTGAGGCAGCAGAGCCAATCACCAATATCTCAGTTTTTTTATTATTTAATTTGAGGAAATTCAGGGACATCCAGTGCTTGATGTCCCTGATACATGCAGTGAGTGAGGCAGGCAGGGATGGCCTATTGGAGCTGGTGGTAAGATAAATTTGAATGTCATCAGCTTAGCAATGAAATTGAAGTCCACGCCTGCATATGATGTCACCAAGTGGATACATATAGATGATGAACAATAGTGGGCCAAGAACTGAACCTTGAGGAACACCCTGTGTAAGCAAAGCAGTGGCAGATCTAAACCCTTGTGTGGTGATATAGTACTTTCTGTCAGCGGAACCAGTGATGCCGATATCAGAAAGCCGATAGATCAGTATTTCATGGCAGACTGTGTCAAATGCAGCGCTTGGATGGAGAAGCATCAAGATGTTTATTAACCCTGAATCCACGGACATAAGAATGTTGTTAACCACCTGAAGAAGAGCAGTTTCAGTGCTATAAGATGGGTGAAATCCTGACCGAAAAGGTTCAAAAAGACCATTAACATCTAAATATGATAGCAATTGCGAAGCCACAACCTTTTCAAGGATTTTGCTTAAGAATGTTAAATTAGATATTGGCCTGTAATTGTCCATGTTTAGATAGTCAAGGCCTGTTTTTTTAAGAATGGGGGTCACCGCAGCCATTTTTAATTCTGCTGGGACAATGGCGGAAGCTAAACTACAGTTTATCATATGTGTTATGAAGGGTGCAACCTCGAGGACACTCATCTTAAGCAGAACAGCAGGTGTAGGATCAAGCCGGCAGGATGTGGAGTTAGACTTCACAACTAGATCACTTATGGCAGCAGGAGTAGTCAGAGTAAAGCAGAGAGAGAGTTTGTTGAGTGAGCTGAATCAGATAACATCAAATTAACATTTGAGTCACTTGTATGAGGGGTGTCTTTGGTGATGGATGCAGTGATTGACTTCAATTTGTCTGAAAAGAATTGGGAAAAGCTATTCACAAGCACCCTAGAGCCCGAAATAACACGTTGTGGTGGATTAGTGAGTTTGCTAACCATAGCAAAGAGTGATTTGGGCCTGCACATGGAATTCCTAATGGTAGAGGAGAAATGAGAGGATCTTGCAGCGTTGAGGGCTGTACGGTAGTTGAGCAAATGTTCTTTAAAAGCCAGAGAGTGCACAATGAGTCCAGTTTTCCTGTATAGTCTTTCTAGGCGGCAACCCTCAGTGTTCATCGTTCGTAGTTCAGGAGTGAAGCAGGGTGAGGCACGAGTAGATGGAACCAGTCTAGTTTTAACAGGAGCATGCCTCTCAAGTATTTGAGAAAAAGCATTATTGTAAATACAGCAGATTTCTGACGGACAGTTAGATGGTAAACATTCTGACAAGGTTGAAGTCCTTATTGAAACAGAGAAAGACGATGGATTCACAGAATTGATATTACGATAGGTGAGCATTTTCTTCAGTGGTGATATAGATATTGGAAAACTAAAACTGAAGTTTATGGGCCCTATTTTAACGGTCTGAAACGCAAGTATCAAGCGCGAAACGCAAGTAACTTTGTGGGCGGGTCTTGGGCGCTGTTGCTATTATACCGGCGGGATAAATGCCTCTTGCGCCCGACGCAAATCTAAAATGTGTTGGTCTGAAGTAGCTTCATTATTCATAGGTGTGGTTTGGGCGTAACGTGAAATAAACCAATCAGAGCGACATTTCACATTCCCTTTAAGAGCAGGCACGCTTGTTCCATGGCAGACTGCTATTATAACGGCGGATTTGCCAGGCGCGCGCCAGGAGCGGTTCACAGCCGAGGAGACCGACGTTCTCGTCAGGGCCGTAAAACACAGAGAAGTGACGTTGGGGATGGAGAATCACACCCAAATTAGCTTCGGTTAAACAGGCGTATGATAATTTGGGTAAATGTATAAGCTGTATGCTTTTATAATAAACTAACTAACTATCTATCTATCTATCTATCTATCTATCTATCGTAATAATGTATGATTTGCAAAAATGAAAACTGCTGCTTCTGTGTAGATGAGAGAATCAAAGTGTATGCGCGTTGTGCACACGCTACATTGATTATGGCCAAGCATGCGCCCTTAAAATAGCATATGAATAACATGCGCAACGCGCCACTGACTTTAAACTAGTTTTTTTTCGGTTAGTGGCGGAATTGTTTTCTAAACCTGCAAAATAGCATGAGGGAACGTTTGCGCCGGAACACGCCTCCTCTTTGTGCTGAACCGCCCCCGGGAGCGCAAGTGTATTTCTTAGTTAACCGGCGTGCGTCTGTGGAGGGAAAAGTCCGCTGTGCGCGGGTGCAAAATAGGAATGATACATGCGTCGGTGTACAAAGTCAATTGCGCTGAGTGCAAGATAGGGCCCTATGAGTTTGTGATAAGAGAAAGCAAAATCAGAGCCACTAACAAGAATTAGCCAGATGTAAATATGAGATCCAGTATATGACCCCTGGAGTGAGTAGCAGAAGTTACATGTTGAGTTAAGTTGAAACAGTCCAGCACAGACATCAATTCTTTGCATTGTGCAGTGTTTTCATGTATATTAAAATCATCAAGCAAAATCACAGATGAATGACTACCACAGACAAGAGTGAGTAACTCACTAATCTCAGAGAAAAAGTGAGAGGGAAATTTTGGAGGTCGGTAACAGGTTAAGATTACAGCCAGTGACGTTTGGCCAGTCATTTTCAGCGCTAGGTATTCAAATGCTGCAACGTCATGAAACTCGATCTTGGAGATTTTAATAGTCTCACGGCAAACTAAAGCCAGCCCTCCACCTCTACGATGGAGACGCGGCTGAGAGAAATAGATGTACCCAGGTGGTGTTAAAAGGTTCAAGTTGAAAAGGTCATTAGGCACCTGCTAGGTTTCCGTCAAAACTAGCATGTCCAGGTTTGTGTCAATGATTATGTTATTCAACACTGATGCTTTATCAGTTAAAGACCAAGTGTTCAACAGCGCACATAACAAGTCTGAAGATGCGCGTCTGCAGGTTCCGAGGTCGGGATCAAAACGCAATGATCTTAGATTTCCAAAGTTGATAAGTCGATTTTCCTGCTGTGTTTTACCCGAAGAACAGGTGTTGGTACAGACAACCGGAATATTATTTGAAGACAAGCAATGATAAATCCGAAGTTTCTTCCGCGAACGGTGTATGTAGCGAGGTCGGCGTAAAACTCCAAGTTGTTCACACCATTTATAAGTGTCTGAAGCCAAGCGGAAAGATCCTTTTAATGTTCTGAGTTGAGCAGCAGAAAATTGTAAAGCCATCTCGGGAAAAGTAATTTGATTAACGTCATCCAAGAACGGCACAAAAAGACCAAAAAACTAAACTTGCAACGACATGACCAGTGATGACCAATGTGACCCACACAACATTTTATCGGTTTAACTACGTTAGCCAGAACCGTATCAGATTCACAATCCACAGAAGGGAAGGCTACCCAACCATACCAAGGACTGACACCAAAAAAAGATAAAGAGAGTGGAGACTCACTGTATCAGACGTCGAGAGGGATATAAGGATAGGAATGGAGAGGGCTCGCAGCCGATCTGTGTGACAGGATCACGGAGACTGCTGGGTCAGTTATCCAAAACTTTTAAGTGTGTAAAGTAGTCCAAGAATGTCGATTCCCAGAAAAAACATATCCAAAAACAAACGTAACAGTCAACAATAGCAGACAGACAGGTACCAGCGTGAAGCGGCAGCACAAGCGCACTTAGCGTTCTCACACCAGAAGTGTGGGTGACACAGGTTCTCCTGAAGTCAAACATGTCTTTAATTTTGTCGACATTTAAAAGCACATTTTGTTGTCGCTGCAACAGTCCACCAGCCAATTGACCTCTACTCTGTATGTGGTCTCATCTTTGTTGCTGATAAGACCAACCACTGTTGTATCATCCGCAAGTTTGATCTGATTTGAGCTGTGCAGGGCAGCACAGTAATATGTGTGAAGGGTGAACAAAAGAGGAACGAGCACATTAACACTAAATGGATTGATCTGATTGATGACACTATTGTCTTCTGTTAAGCTGATTTATAGCTGAATCTGCAACATCAACACTGTTATTGAACATGTGGCGAGCGGTAAGTTTGATGACAGAGAGATAAATTGGCAAAGAGAGGGAGAAAAAATGAGAAGAGAGTGAGAGCAAAGGAGAAAGAGTCGACTACGCCACCCTGGCCACTAAGCCAGGTAAATATCCTAGTGAGGACACACAGGTTCGATTTTCCCCTACACAGAGACTCTGAGACGTGGATATGACAAAGTAAAAAAAGATTCTTTATTGAACAAAGATAAAATGCTGGAGTGCAAGTCAATTAGGTTTGAGCATACAAAGGCTCAATCCCACTAACATAACCACAACACAATAAAACAAACTCACAGGGCTCGTGATTACCAGAAGCAGGACGAGCTAGTGCCAGACTTCGTTAACGTCAGCGATGGTCAAGGAGCACCCACACGTGCACTACACTTAATACACACGCACAATTACGTCAACCAAAGATCAATCACTATGGGTTGTAGACCACACACTGTGCTCATCGGGACCCACCATAAAAACTAGCAACTAGCCTCCTGCTCCGGACTCACAGCACCTGAAACACAAGAAATACATATTGAAAAGAAAAATAATTGTTCTTAAATGTGGGTACCCAGTTTACAAAACACGAAATAACCAACGTAACTAAAAGAAAAAGGCCGCAATCCACTCAAACCTGCAATAATCGGTTTCAGTGATTGTGAATAGACCATTGCCACCAACCTGTCCAAGCTTCACAGGCCGGTTACCACTCACAACCCCTCTTTCCTTGGACAAGCCGAGTATCACTCGCAGTGACAATTGATAAAAGGAAAGAAAATATTATTCATACACAACAAGAAAACAATACAAAGACAGCACCCAAAAATAACAAGGAAATCAAAGCAAGCAAAATACATGAAAACAATTAATTAAACAATCACAAAATAAAGCAAACACAATAAGCAAAAGACAAAGCAAACAAAATATCAGTAATACACATCAACCAAACTGAGTAAATCGCACTCAAACTATCAAAGCAAAATAAGCGTGCTCAAGCGTGCTCAACCGCTCCTAAGCATGTTGATGAAACAAAACAATAGAAGCCCAATATTGAAATAGTAGGAACAAAACAGCAGCGGTAAAAGTCCTAAGCCAAGCAGCACAGTCTTCAAACGCCCTTAAAGCAACACTAAGGAAAAAAATTTACCTTAAAATAATGTTTCCAAAATCGTATCAGATATTCATCAAGTCGTAACCGGGTGAAAGGCACTTCTGCATTCTCTTTGCAGCTCTATATCTGCTCTAACCACACTATGCAAGTTTGCCAGATCGGGTAGTGTTTCTCTAGTTCGAATGAGACATAAGAAAACTACAAATTTGACTTGCTTTATGTCAAGCGTCACAATAGTCATTATTTTGTTTTTCTTCGTTTCTGATGTCGCAATACATCATACTTTCATGAAATCATGCAACATACTCTACCTTGTCTGTGGACATCGTTCATTCCAAAGCCGCTGCTGGATAAACAGCGAGTGTGTGTGCGACAGTAGGCTGCGGGCGGCGAAATTATTTATGACAGCGGAAATGGACAATTCCACTTCCAGCCTGTAGGGGGACTGAAGAGGAAAAGTTCCTTAGTGTTGCTTTAAACATGCGGATTAATTCACCTGCAAAAGCCCGAATGTGAGCTAGAATATATGTAACATTAATTCATCATTGTTGTACAATGATCACACATACCAAACATGCGGAGATCGCGCCATTCGTCCGGCAGCCGACAGATGAAAAGAGTTCACAAAGACGAGCTGGAATACACAGATAAACCCTGTCACTATACATAACCTAATAAAATGAATATGGCTACACCAACCAGGAAGCCAAGCAGCAATCCACCGGCGACACTTGCGATACATACAACAACATGCGTTGGTATCGGCAAACAGCGCGTATTGCCAATGATTGCAAACCCTCAGCACAACGTGTGCTTATCCACAACCAGTCCAGCACCTGACGAGGGTAACACTGTTAACAGTTTAAAAGCCTGTCGGCTCGAGCACAATCACAAACGGCCGCAGCACTCACCTCCAGCCAGAGCACAGACAGACGGTGGCGGTGGCAGAACAGCCACCTTAATATCCCCTTGGGATGAGACGCTGTTTACCTGCGGGCATCTAGGGCGGAGTCAACACACCCAGAGAGGACACCACCAAACAGCGGCACTTCACCACAAACGGAATTGAATCAACATTGAACCGACTCGAGTAGAGCTGCTTATTGCTGAATTGAGCTCATTTCATAATTTCTGTACTTTACACAGTTATTTAACTGACCTGAATCAACACTGAACTGATTAAATCTGAGTAATGACACTGCTGTCTTCAATGGAGCTGCTTTTACAGCAGAATTTGTCTCATATTTGATGAAGTTTGCATCATTGTTTGTTATTTTCCTGTTTATTACTGAAGCTTCTTTGAAACGATCTGTATTGTATAAAGCGCTATAGAAATAAAGGTGACTTGACTATACTGACAGTGACTATACTGACAGACTAGGGCCTGTTGTAACACTTTAGAATAAATGTCTGTTAATAGGTTACTATGCAGGACAAATGAGTAGTACTACATTACCACTTCAGATACTACTTTAACTGCTCGCGTCTCAGGCACATATTAATTGTGCACACATTAATTAACACATTGTGATTAGTAATTAATTGATTAATTGGAAATTCCTTATCATTTGTCATTTAAATAGTTCTTACTGAGGCTAATCTCATTCAGTAATTATTGATTACCTAATAAGAAACTACCACAGTCCTAAATTTACTATTATTTACCGATTAGTTAATCTTGTTTCCAAATTAGTAGTATCTTAAGTGTTAATATTGTACTACTCATTTGTCCTGCATTACTTCCTGCATAGTTACCTATTAATGACAAACCATTGTTCTAAAGTGTTACCGGGTGTGTTAGTCAGGAAGTCCAGGATCCAATTACAATCCAATTCCCAGCAGGCAAAATTTTCCTACCAGCCATAACTACCTAATGCTGAAGTGAAGTCTATGAACAGCATTCTGGCTTAATTGTCATTTCTGTCCATGTGTGTGAGTGTGAAATGAAGTACAGTAGAGATGACACCACCAGCGGTCCGGTAGGAATGGTTTTACAACAATAAATAGTTTGTTGTTGTTAGAAATGATACCACTTTTTAGTTATAAGTTATAAACAACATTTTGGAATAACTAACTGTGTGGTTGGGTCATTCTCATAATCCCAATCTCATGGTCAGGATGCTAAAATCACAGCCTCAATACATTCAAACATCACATCATATGTAGACATGGACTCATCAGACAGATGTCGATCTCTAAGCAAACACGGCAAAAAAAAAATCAAACCAAAATTTTTAGGATTGCTTAAATTATAAGCAGGTGTGTTTGATTAAAGATAGGGCTAAACATTTGTTTTTAACTGATTAAACAATTCATCAATTAATTGAAAATATAAAAGTATCGCTGTACAGGAGTTAGTGTATGAGTGAACACCTGGCGTGTGAGAGAGAGTCTGGGCACATGGCTGGACTACCTTAGTATCATAGTACTATAAATACCACACCACTGTCAGAGTAATTGATCACTCCTGAAAAAGTCTTTGACTCAGCCACAAATACCTGACTGAAGAACAGGAGGGATACGTAGTGTGTTTGCCAAGGAGGCAACGAGGAACAGATCAAACAGACTCCTGTAAATCATTCATTTTCTTGAAGGCAGACAGCATCTTTTTGCTTTATTGTGCTTGTTCTCATTGCTCCGTGAATGCAAAACAAGTGTAGGATCTGAGTTCTAAGTAGGGATGGAAAAATTAAGCCTCTTAAAGCTTTGAAGCTTTTCTATGATCGTTTCGGGAAAAGATTCAAAGCATCAAGAGTGTCGAAAACAGTGGCATCTTGTGGCAGGTTAAAATTATAGCAGCCATAAATCCGAGAGCGCAGCTCCGATGTTTTATCCATTAAGCACAAATAAAAGCCTGACAACGCTAAATGCGTATATGGAGAAGATCGAGTCCATGTAGAATGATCGCATTCTTTTACATATGCATCTGCTTACACATGATATCGTTGGTTTCTGCTTCTTCTTCGCCTGTGTTTTGATCAGGAGATTCAGTACTATTTCAGAAGACGCATAATAACGCCCCCTACCATATTACAGTGAAAACACGGAAAGCCGGAAATTTCCATCAATGGAGGGGAACGAGTTGAAAGTAATTCTCAGCTGTTGAATTGACCTCAAGGACGAGGTCTGCAACACAACAGGTTCAGCCAGTAGCCCAGCCTCTAAGGTGAATACCATTTAATCTAAGGGGTCCTGTATAGGAAAAGATGAAAGAAGTAAATGACATCATTGAAGTAAATGGGCCTGCCCCATGGGTTCATCTACTTGTGATCGTCCCAAAAGCTAATTCTGAAATCAGATTGTGAAAAGCCAACCGAGCAATCATCGGAGAACGATAGCCCATCCACACAGCAGGGGAACTTCTACAAAGCATGAATGGATCTATGGTCTTCAATAACTTGGATCTCAAGTGGAGAAATGATCAATTGGAGCTAACACCAGGGGGTTTTCCAGAAAGCAGGTTATGCGTCATACCCGGGTAAGTTTTCTCAAGAGTAAGCAGATAACCTCAACTCTAAGTTCCAAAAACTGAGGTAAACTTCAAGGTATGTACGTCACCATAGCAAATTACTCCAGAGTAGGTTACGTTCCAGGCGTATTCAGCGCATGATTTGGCTCCAGTGAGCATAAAAGATTTCACACAATAATATATTATATGGTAATATATTATAACATAACACAAAGCGATGTTATTTTACACTAATTTATTTGTTATTTTATCCTCTTCTTTACTTCTTAAAGTATTTCTATTATAGTTTTTTTAGGTCAATGCATCTCTATTTTTAAAATGTATATATTTAGCAACAGACAAACAATATACGTTCTCGTTCACAGAAACAAAAAACTGATTAAAGAAAGATTAAAAGATAAGATAACAAAACCATCCAGTAGGTGGCGATATGTGCTAAGAATATAAATTGTCGCGCTTTTTCTTTGCATCAGTTTCCATGGTGACTCCTAGACAGACTGCGCTTTTTTTGAAGTTGCTTACCTCGAGGAAGGTAATCAAAGAAACAGGAAACAGGTGCGGCACTAATCAGGGACTATGAAGTCAATTTATCAATCAACTTATCAATCAACTAGAACTAAGGCAAAACAGACAATGAAAACATTTAAAACTAAACGAGACAAAAGCTAAACATGACTGTGACAGGCTGTATCTGACTGAATTGCATCGTTCGATATACATGGCAAAGACACATTAACATCTTTGGAAAGCTATGATTTCCTTTACTGTGGTGTTGCGGATCCACACTTTAAAAATTATTATTTGCTGCTTGTTAAATTTATTTGATTAAAATGAGCACTGTTGTCACGCATTTGTTTTTGCAGGAGGTGAAACTTCCATGGCGGCACCGGCATGTTGTTCGGCTAGCGTTCGAAGCAGATGCTAGCTGTGACTGAGATGTAAACAGAAAAGGTCAAATGTGAGACTGCAGTCATTTTCCTCTTTATAGAGTAATAATTTGATAGGAATACAATGTAAAACAAACCTTAATTTCATTCAGGAATTTCCCCCAGAACAGAACACAAAATTAACATTGACAAATGTATCCAGTTTGAACCGGTTTGACACAGACAACCCAACATTGGGTTGCACTGACCCAGTGCAGGGTATGTGATGCATAGATATCATATAATAAAGGCTAGATGTCTCGTCCGCGCTCCTGGCCAATGGAGGTTGACGTCCGCACACGGCGGCCATCTTACCACAGGGAGCTCGCTCACTCGTAACATGGTGCATGTACTTTTAAATAACCATAACTTGCTCAATTTTCAACCGATTTTCAAACGGTTTGGTTTGTTATAAACGTCAGAGATGTAGTTATGACACTGCATACATATGAATAATTCTAACAATGGACTTCCATATGAAAGAATTATAGCCACGTTAATAACGTTTGTAAGAAACCAAACCGTTTATAAATCCGTCAAGATTTCAGCGAGATAAAAGGATTTGTGTGCGTGCTGATCACTCACCTTAATTCACAGCTTCCCTGTGGTAAGATGGCCGCCGGTGATGCCGGAAGTGACTCCGCCGTAAGACATCTAGCCTTTATTATATGATATCTATGATGTGATGACCCAGCAGCTGAGTTACAGAAAAACTACCCAGCACGTTTTTTTTTTAAGTTTTTTTTTTTAAATAACCCAATAAATTGACCCAGCATTTTTAGAGTGTACAAATATACAGTCAGGATACAACAACATGAACAGGCACACAGACAGTTATCATATTTCATACGAGACAAAACCAAATCAAGCATGTGTAAAACTGAAGTTTACTTGATCCATTATTGTGTTGAATTAACTGAAACTGGGCAGTGGATTTTCAGTTTCCAACAGGCTTTGCATAGATCAGGAGAGTAAATGTTGGAATTAAGTGCTATTTTATGTTTTTAATTTTTTTAATTTAAGGGAAATACCTGTTAGTGTTTAATGTTGAGTTATTGGCATTTCAGATAGTTTCTGTAATGTTAGTTCTTGTGGTTACCATTGTGCAGAAGAGGCTGTGGGAGGCTTCAGTACATGACAACCACGACGCTCCTCTCAGTCAGCACTAACTGTGCTCCTGCCAGCACTGAGACTGTGCCCACCTCATTTACTTTACATTATTCATCCTCTCTGGGTCACATTAATATCTTTGTAATGCATGATCCAATATTTCATATTTTGAGACTGTCAAACCACAATTCTTGTTTTCTATCAACTTTTCTTGTTATTATGCTTCATTCATGCTGTTTTATGAGTCAAAGAGTCTTATAAAAGCCTTACTGCTTTCACTTTTTGTCATGATTTTTCTGCAGAGTTCGCACTTAATGCCATTACAAAAAATGAGTCATTCTGACAGATACCATTGAATAAAACATTAAATCCATTAATCGTTCCTTAATTTTTGTCCATTTATCATTCCATCCAGTTTCTGTAAACATGCATGTTTGTACACATGGCATATACTTTCAAAAGAATTTGTTTAAAATACTTTTTCAAACTCACAAAAACTTTAATTTGTCTACTAACATGTTTAACTGAACCACTTCCATCCCTTTGAAAAATCAACCCATGTGGGATTCACAGAATTAATGAGAAAAAAAAAAAATAGGTGCAAATGATGATTTTGGGTTATAAAATATGTATTTAAACTGTTGGCCATTGCTAGTAGAAAAATAAACTCCTGTAAAAAGCTCTTTTCATCCTCTCGCTAGTTTATTTTCCCACAGTGCGCATACCTGAGGAAACAGCTATTTTTAGTTTTTCTTTCTCGTTTTAACAGGCTGTAAGCAGTCATGCGTATACAAGCTGTATTTATAAATATGGTAACAGAGCGATTTTTCTGTTTTACTTCCAGCATTAAATGTAAGAGAGAACATCTAATGGACAGAAAAAAAGAACATACAGCACACAGCAATGTAAGAAACAGAGTTCCTGATGAAGGAGATTGAAAAAAGAGAGTGTGTCTGTGTGTACTCTTCCCCATGAGAATATCAAGGTCAGTATCTTAGTCAAAGTGATACTTAGATCAGCCTATCTTGATACTTTCATTCTGAGTCACAGCCTTCGTTGTCAAAACAAGTACTGGGCCCGTGCACACACACACACACACACACACACACACACATGCTTGTTTTACTCTATTAGTAAGGACATCTCATAGTCTACTGTTGATTTTCTCTTAGGTTAATGATATTTTCTATGTCCTAACTCTACCGCTAAACATAACCCTGTGCAAAATACAAGGGTTAAAAAAACAAGCCCTTTTAACTAGTGAAGTTCAGCTGAAGTTTTACTATATTAGTGAGGCCATTTTGCATCTCACAGTCAAACCTGTACACACACTCACATTGGGTTTCCATGTTTTAATGGGACTTTCCGTAGACACAATGATTATGTTATTTTTACTTATACTTTGTTATATGATTTATATTTAATGCTATAAAATGCTATACTGTAATGATTTACACTGTACAAACTGTATATTGTGTCCCATAAGCCCAACCCCTAAACACAACCGTTACTCTGCTGCGGTTATAGTCATGTTTTCCTTTTTTTTTTTTTTTGTGCGCAAAAGCCTGAGAATAACAAGCTAAATTAACTGCATTTATTTAGAAAATTTAGCAATTAAATAAGATCTATTTTTCTCTGAAATTCTACCCATGGATTGTAAAAATAAATACAAATAAAATCTACACAAGGTAATGTTTCCAAGAAAACCCATTAGATTAGTTCAGTAGATAACAGAGCCATTGACCATTGCCACCAATGATCTCTACGATCAGCTTAGCTCACACTGCTTTTGAGTAACTTTGAAGGGGACAGATTTGGTCCACATACATTGATACCCTCTTTACCCCAATGTAAAGAGCTTTATATAACACCGATCACTGTGCTTGCACTACACCAGGAGCAGAGCTGCATTCATCGGCCCTTAGGTTGTCCAAGTCCTGAATCTATGGGCCCGATATGCTGAAAGAGCATGATGATGATTCTGTGTAAATGATGTCTGCTCAGCAGTGAGAATGAAGTTCTGATAAATTCAAGGTTGCACTGCCTCCTAGTGGTATATTACATAACTTTAGCTTCATAAGAAGAGTCTGATCAATTCAGCTGAACACAGTAACCTAAAAGAGGTTAACCTCCTGCAGAGAGCTCACATTCATTCAAAACACCAAGTTGTCAGAGACATAGCAGCTAGTGCAAGTACTTCTTAATTTAATAAAATATTAGTAATATAATTATCTTACTAAATAATGATATTGTAGTGTTGATCTTGCACTGATATTTTTAATAATCTGAATGAAAAGAATAGAAACTAATTATTTAAATAAAATAATCTGAATCAAATGCAAAATAAAAACATTATTGTATTATCATTTAAATGGAATTCTAAAGCAAATATTATATAATTTTACCCTGGAGTTAAACAGTCATTACATTTTAAATCAGGATTCGTTTAGATGAACAAAGTTTGAAGAACAGTATTTATTTGACAAAAATCTTTTGTGACATTATAATTGTCTTTACTGTCATATCTTAAACTTTTTAGACTCAGAACACATAGTGAAGATCTTCATGAAGAGATGTACCTACACAACGAGTTTGCACTGTCATTTGGAGTGGTAATTATATGCCAAACTCACATTTTGCGTTCATATTATAAGTTTAAACCTTCCCTTTAACTTCCATTGATGAAAAATGAGTACGCATTGCATGCAGAAATTTATTCTGTCAACATCATCATTGTCCCGCCCCGTTTTTCTTACGAAGATTCATGACTTCATCTCGTGCAGGTGCCGTTTTTATTGTTTAATTCCAAACAATCCATTTCAAACGGGGAAACAAAAGCTTTCAGAACCTTCATTAATTCAATTTGAATAATTTATGCTAGTTATACTAGTTCTATATCTCCCTACTTTGTTTAATCTGTGCTCTGCTTTGGTCTTTTTGACGTTACATTTAATATTACACTTTTTTTTATATATTTGGAATAATAAAGGTATTTACTTTATAATAATAATGATAAAGTATAATGCCCTGATTTTTTTGTCCTTTGCCACTTCAGGAACCACCCACTCCCGCTTGGAAACCAATCAAATATTTAAACGTCTTCGGAATTTTCCCCGCCCACTCGTTGTGTGAAGCTTGTGGAGTTGCACGTGATGTGTTGAAGCTGCCAATCGTCAGAACACAAAAGTATTTAGAAAAAAATTAATAAAATCTGTTCTTGTTACCCCAAATTATTATAAAGGCCTTTAGTTGTCAGGCAGTTCATGTCTAAATAGGAATGTCTAAATAATTTTTCATCAAATGTTTTAAGATAAAATTTGGTGTAAGGGTCAGCTGTGCACAACGATTACTTTTTATTGATTCATCATATGTTATTGGCTATGTTTTGACTGTAAACCTGATTTAGCCCAGCTTGTTTGTTTTTTTGTTTTTTGGTGGTTGTCTCTATTTTACATTTGTTCAAAGCAGAATGTCCAGAAGCTCTTTAGAAGCAGCACTTCTTCCCTGAAAGGTGTTCCTTGAGCAGATACAGGTAACTTGAGAAATTGTGTCTTGAATAATCATATTTATTTTTACCCTATTTTTCACATAAATAGTTGTGTATATATTATTCTTGAAAAGCAAGTAAAAAAAAAAAAAAAACTTTAAAAACTTTAAAAACTCTTAAATATACTTTTTGCCATTTAGAAAGAGAAAAAATAAACGACTGTGAAGTGGAAGTGAAGGGACAGCAATGGGAATGTGGGTACCATGTACAGCATCTTGATAAAAAGAAAATTAAATTGTGTACTGACTGCAACTCTGTTTCTCTTTCAATGAAGCCTCACTCATTGAAGAATTGGTCCATATCTTTAATGGTGAATGAAGTCGACCTGAAGAGGTGTCTTTGGCCACAACCTGGCAAAAGTAGAAATCCTTAAGCCATGAAAGATGGCAGATTGCAAGGGAGGCCATGGTTAAGAATCCTTTGGCAGCTGAATATGTTCTGGAATCTGCCAACACTGTCCAACTACTCAGGCCATTGTATGCTGTCTACCTAGTATTTATGCACCACACTGGAAAAAAGGCCACTCCAAAAATAAGCATAAAATAAATAAATAATACAAGATATTTTTGCTTGTAATAAGCAAAAAAGTCTGCCAATGGAACAAGTAAAA
Organism: Leuciscus idus; assembly: GCA_021554675.1. Lineage (NCBI taxonomy): Eukaryota > Metazoa > Chordata > Actinopteri > Cypriniformes > Leuciscidae > Leuciscus > Leuciscus idus. Next base: position 1,751,516 of record CM038640.1, on the reverse strand, counting down.
ATTCTCTTGGTAAGATTTCTTGAAATAAGACATTATATTTAAGCCTTACAAGATCAGAGTGATCTTGAAATTAGCTGGGAAAACTAATTTTTAGCAATATTTTACTAGTATTGTGATGTTTTGTGTCTCATAATAAGTTTGTGATAATCACATTTTTTATTTTCCCCTCAAAAGTAGCATCTTTTTTTTGTCATCCTGTTTGTTTCAAGTGTAATTTAACACATTTGTTGTTCTATAATTGTTACACTGTTCTAGATTTAAGTCACCACCTACTTGAAATAAGATTAGAAACTGGCATTTTGAGACAAAATGTCTTGAAGTTAGCATTCCTGACTCGTATTAGGCAGTGCTCTTTTGCCATAAGGCATAATTTACCATCCTGTCATCATCTCAAGTGTCTTTACCTTATCGTAAGCTCTACAAAAGTACTACTGTTCTTGATTCAAGACATTAACTACTTCTTATAAGACAGAAAAAAATAAAACTAGTCTTGCATTTAACCAACTTTTATTTTATTTTATTTAAACAGCAAAAAGTCCCAAAGGACTGCATAAAAGGGAAACAGCTTAATTTTTCTCAACATTTTGGCTCACAGTATTTATGGAACTGCAATATGAAAACAAAGCAGAACATGCCAAATATGTGAGTGAGTTAAGGTCAGGTCCAAACATTTGACCAATGTGCCCCTCAATACACGTACAAAATATAGACACTAGGCAACCTTAAACTGCTCCACCTGTGACATACATTCTTAATACAAATGCTTAATATTGTAACATTCAAATGAAAGGTTCTAGGCTTACATGAACAACTAGTCCCTCAATACACCATTAACCATTGTAACATCATCATTAACCCTCTGGGGTCTGAGGTGTTTTTGGGGTCCTTGAGATGTTCTGACATGCCCTTACATTTGTGCTTTTTTCAGTTGCTTATAAACATATTAATGGCAAAGGTATAATTACACTCTATTTAGCACAAACAGGGCTACCATAATATGTGAGCAACATGCATGTACATGTTTGTATTTTTGAGAGAATAATGTTTATGCATGGTTATTGAAAAAACTAAAAACTAAAGTTTCTGAAATAAGGCCACAAAACACATACTAAATATGTGACAATAAGACTTTTGACTAATGGATGTCATTGCCTAGAGTTTTTTCTTCAAAATGATGTGAAAATCATCCTGCCCTTATCATTCACATAACACAATACATTGATTTAAATCTTGTAAAACACTTTTTGTTTGTAAAGGCAATATGCGCAAGGGGCGTCAACCATTCAACAGCATCATGCATATGTAGTGGTTCACACCTGAGGAGACAATGGGGCCCGCATACTTAATGAGCCATTCATTCAGGTGTGTCACCTAGCCACAAGAAAGAATGCAAGAGCAATATATATATATATATATATATATATATATATATATATATATATATATATATTCTACCAAATTGGTTCACAGTTGGAAGCATGTCAATTTTTTTTTTTTTTTCACAAATTATGCTTGCAAATTGTATAATATCCAAGGAAAACATGTCTAGTAATTGTGCAGTTAATTAATTCTCATACTGTATTTTCAGTTTTGGAATATGTATCCTCTCCCCAAATTTGTCAATAATAAAACACAATAAAAATTATTTAAAGAAAAGGCTTATACTTACCTTTTAAAATTTGTTTACATCTACCTTGTAAATATATATTTTTTATTAAAAAGGTTACAATTACAACAACAATTGAAGGGTAATCTTTCTTTGTAAAAACTAAAGTATACATTTTATCATACATATTTCAAAGTTAAGGATTCATTACTTCGAATATAGCCTACATTGACAAAACATACTATATTAAACATATTAGCAAAAATTGGCAAACAAAAGCTTATTTGAGGTGGCAGATATTTTACAGTAAAAATGTGTAATCTATCCAAAACTAATCAACGAAATGTTGTCTTTCATTTGTCTGTAACATAGGTCTTTTGTTTTTATTATAAGGAATATAAATTTTAATTTGCAGTTTAATACGTTGCTTATACAAATACATTTTATTTCAACATATTTCAGTCGATTTTTACTGAGTATAGCAAAATAGTTTGCTAAAAGCAGATCATTCATTCACACACAGAAGCGCAATTCAAATTTAAACTGTTTTTGCGAGTTGTGGTAAACAGCGCATCTCTGCCGTTCATTCATTCACACACAGAAACGTAATTCAAATTTAAACTGTCTTTTTGCGAGTTGTGGTAAACAGCGCATCGCTGCCGTTCATTCATTCACACAGAAACGCGATTTACTTGAGAATGAAAAAAAACTTACTACAGTATTCCATCCGTTGCTCCTCGAAATACCAGCACTTCTGAGGTAAGTTTTCCATTATTATTATTCCTCACAGCGCTGCGAGACGGTGTAGACAAGTACACTGATCTGATTATTTTCTCGAGCTGATATGGGGGCGTTCACAGTTTGTATGGGATCGTCTCAGTCATTTGCGTTTGAATAGCGCGCGCTCTCCGTGGGCGGGGCCGATTAAAACGTAATGAGCTGAGATGAGCTCGACTGGAATCGCTCTCTTTTAATACAGATTTCACAAGATGAGAATATTTGTTTTTTATATAAATTACTTCATTTAAAAGAAGAGAATTCAAGCTTCATGCCTGTGTGTCTGTATGCCTGTTTGACTGAGTATTCGCTGAGTTATTGTTCATTTTCGGACGCGTTTCAGAATGGACTTCACTGGCAGAGAGAAGGCAGAACTCGCTTTGTGTTTATTTTTCTTTATTTGGCAAAAAGCACAACACTTTGTTTTTATTGTGAGTATACACAAAAATAATACACATTTAACAGAATCGATTGATGTATGAAACTCCTATGGAAAATCAAAGTCAACAGAGTATTTATGAGTTTCTTTTACACTGGTAAAAAAAAAGCGAGCTGGTATCGCCGGCGATACCGCCGACCTCAGGGGGTTAAGGATGCACCATACTGGACTTTTTGCCGATATCCAATATGTTAATATTTTACAACTCAACTGGACAATAACCAATACCGCTATGTTCACTTTTATCCAAACTTAACTGCTTAGTCAATTTACTCTTTCACAGTAGATGCGCCTAAATTAGTGACTGCATCTGCTGAACAGACGATTAGTTGTTTAAACTCAATATTAACTGAAAAGTTAAAATAAACTTAAAACTAAGGGTGTTTTCACACCTGAATGTACGCACCAAGGTCCGAACCAAAGTTCACGTTTTGATACATTGTATAGATTCGGTTAGTTTTGGTTTGGTTTCACATTGCAATTATGCGAGAGCACTAAAGAACTTTACATGACGTACTTGTGTCCTGTCGTCTTCATCTATATGGGCTGCATCTTGTCATTGATTGGTTTGTAAACGGACGTGCGTCTGACGTCAGCGTGTTGTCAATTCGGCGGGTAGCTTTGACAAGAATGAATGAACAGACGCATACCTTTGCCACTATTCTGTTATTATTACGCCATTACTCCCTGCAGCACCGACTACACTCGAGGCTAATTCACATTTTATCTTTGCCGGCAGGACGCAGGACAAATGTGTGTGTGTGTGTGTGTACGCGTGTGAAACAGCTGGAAGAAACGCTGTGGGCAGGACTGACAGATCTGCACATAAATATACTTCTTCAGTTGTTTAGGCTACAAGGGAACCACCGGAACTTCCTGTAAATGGTCTGAAAGTCCGAACCAAACAGAAAATGCTTTCACACTAGAAACGAACCAAACCTTTGTTCAGTTTGATCCGGACCGAGACTACCTCTTTTCGTAGGACAAAATTTCGTTTGTTTGGTCCGGACCGTGGTCCAGGGGAGGTTTCACACCTGTAATTTTCATTCGGATCAAACTGAAAAGTCCAAAAATCCGGACCAAACAAGGCAGGTGTGAAAGGGCCCTAAGCAGAATCAATAGCAATGAACATGGACTGTAGTACCATTGGAGGGAGAGAGGAAGTGCTGTCCTACACCATATCTGACCACTGGTTTTATTGGCCAATAAAAGCTTTCCACTCAGCCATGCTCTTCTTGTAAAACGATGTGAGATCTCTCTCATGGATTTTGTCTAAGAGGACCTCCGTCTGTATGACTGAAAGCAGAGTGGCTACACATCAGGTGTAGGGTATAATAGTAGGCCATAAGGTATAAAGCACTCTCGGTAAGCTTGTCTTTTGGAAAGGTGGTTATTGCCACATCTCCTTCCGCTAGGAGGAAGTTGGACGGACTGACAATCAGGACTGGGCAGGAGAGAGGGCTTTCCTTTAAGTAGGAATTGGGGTCTTCTGTTTCCTGTTTCCTGTAACACATAACACAGACATCCTTCTGTCAGGATAATGCATTTTGGTCATTTGGAACCTAGGGTAGAGGGTTGTTTACAAACACATAACTTTACAAAGCAAAATTTTGACAAAAGTTATAGTACTGAGAAAGCTCCATCTGAAAGTGCAATTTTAACTATACCCAGTGCATTTACTGTTTACACACGTCTAGCCTTCCAAAAGAAGTAAAAACCAAGGCTAGGCTAGTCTTTCTTGGTTATCATTAGGGTGATAAAACCTGCTACCATGTAATGCACCCATTTTTGTACATACTGTGACATAGCCAAGACATCTACCCAGTGAAAATCCTCTTTCTAAAAACAAATGTTTTAGGTGTCTTTGAAGGCTTAGAACATACAGTACATGAATAGGAAATGCCTTGGGAGTCGTCAGGGGCAGCACCTTCAGTTATCATTTTTTCCGATACTGCAGTCAAAATGATCCTGCAACATTTTACACAGCTCACCTTGAGGACATGCACCAGAGCCTCACTCGCATCTCGTACCCTCTGTGGAGGAGCAGACGTGGAGGGGAACAGTGATGGCAGCACACGTAGGATCTCAAGAGCCTGTTCAGCTGTACAGGAAAAGATTCATTACTTAAACACTTGGACAAAGTGCACAAGGTCAAATCTGATCAAAAGGTATACAACAGACACAATGCAAAAAAAAAAAAAAAAAAACATTCAGCAAATAATGGGATAGCCATCATAGATGAAAAAGAAGGACGACAAAACATTAGCTCATGTACTTGACAATTAACATGCCTGAAAGGTGCACCCTAAACCCTATTCACTAATAACACCAAAACAGCATTGGTGGTTTCAGCGCCTTTTTCCATAACCCAAAAAACTGCACCTTCTGGCAGAAGTCATGCCATCTTCCCTTCAATTAAAATGATGTAACGAAGCATACATTTATTGACAGCCCAGCAAGCATTTATAAAGTTCTTTGGCGTAGGCCCCGTCCATAGTTCGTAATCCGAGGGTAGCGGATCTGCATCTCCTGCCTGAAGACGAAGGCAGGGGCGCAGCCGACCCCCAAAAGTAGGTGGATTGTAGATCCACCAGGATTATTTTTTTTATTTTTTTATTTTTTTATAAGAGCATTGCCGCTTTAGCCGTACATAGACAGGCCTCGAAAGGCCACGCAGATATAACCACGTTAGGCTAAACATAGACAGGCCTCGTTAGACCACACAGACAATGACACATTGGGCTATACATATACAGGCCTCGATAGACCACACAGATATAGAAACTGGCATTTTGAGACAAAATGTCTTGAAGTTAGCATTCCTGACTCGTATTAGGCAGTGCTCTTTTGCCATAATAAGGCATAATTTACCATCCTGTCATCATCTCAAGTGTCTTTACCTTATCGTAAGCTCTACAAAAGTACTACTGTTCTTGATTCAAGACATTAACTACTTCTTATAAGACAGAAAAAATTAAAACTAGTCTTGCATTTAACCAACTTTTATTTTATTTTATTTAAACAGCAAAAAGTCCCAAAGGACTGCATAAAAGGGAAACAGCTTAATTTTTCTCAACATTTTGGCTCACAGTATTTATGGAACTGCAATATGAAAACAAAGCAGAACATGCCAAATATGTGAGTGAGTTAAGGTCAGGTCAAAACATCTGACCAATGTGCCCCTCAATACACGTACAAAATATAGACACACTAGGCAACCTTAAACTGCTCCACCTGTGACATACATTCTTAATACAAATGCTTAATATTGTAACATTCAAATGAAAGGTTCTAGGCTTACATGAACAACTAGTCCCTCAATACACCATTAACCATTGTAACATCATCATTAAGGATGCACCATACTGGACTTTTTGCCGATATCCAATATGTTAATATTTTACAACTCAACTGGACAATAACCAATACCGCTATGTTCACTTTTATCCAAACTTAACTGCTTAGTCAATTTACTCTTTCATGGTGCGTTCACACCGGACGCGAATAGCGCGTCAGGCGCGAGTGATTTCAATGTTAAGTCAATGCAAAGACGCGTTACGCGCGTAAAAAATTCCTGCGGCGCGAATGAGGCGTAGAGCGCGGCGCGGTAGACGCGAATACGCCTCGTTCGCGCGAATGGCGCGAATTGAGCGTCTGGCGCGTTAAGCGCAAATGTTTCATGTAGTGCTTTTTGTGCATTCTCGCGTTTGACGCGAATTCGCGTCTGCCGCCCGAGTTGAAAAATCTGAACTTCTGCGTCAATTCGCGCCGCGTTAACCAATCAGGAGCCTGCTTGCTGACAGTGACAGTTTATAATGTTATTTTATGTTTGGCCTCGATAAATTATTTTGTAATATGACTAAAATGCTTGGTGTGCAAAGCAAATCTTTCACATAAAAACTCGATTTCAATATATGAGAGATACTCATTTTGTATTGAATGCTATTTATTCCATATTCTCGATTATATGAAAAACATATTATTCTAATGTAAAGACAACAAACACAATTTAGTATATAAAAACTTTAAAAAAAATCACAGGACAGGTTTCACTTTTGGAGGCTGGCTCCATTTATTATCAAAACAAAAATAAATGACAGATTAGGTGGGTGCGGGCGAGGGTGAACCTCGCGCCGGGCTGTAGAGCGCGGGCTCGACAGGCATAGACCACTCGAGGCCGAGGCCTTATACTAAAATGCTTGGTGTGCAAAGCAAATCTTTCACATAAAAACTCGATTTCAATATATGAGATTTCAATATCTTCCTGCTCAGCTCAGCTACCGTTCGGACGCTCTTGCTTACTGCTCCGCGCTTTGCTCTATCGCTTTTATATTTTATCTTCTATATTTTTATATTTTAGCTCCTTTTATCACCTAATTTTAACTTCAGCAAATCAGCACAGTGCTCAAACGACAAAGTTTGGATTACCACAAAAACGCAGAATTCTTCTACCCGACCAGCTTACATTCCGGGGAAAGGAAAACACAACTGCCTACAAGGATAAGAGAGAAAATGCCTCTTCTGGAATCTACTTGCTGCACTAACTGCCACAGACTTTTACAAAGGATTGCAGTTCTTGAAACAAAGTTATTTACGGGACCACCAAACCAGACGGAACACACAACAGAGCTTCGTCATGGACACCCTCAGCATATAGCCGGTGAGTCCCATGAAACTAGTGCTCCTCGACAGGTAGAGAAACAAGCCGATCGACTTACAAATCGATGGCACAAACAGGGAGCGAGACCCAAAGGCACTCGAGACATCAGATTGTCACGAGCCCCACATATTGCCGCAGTAGCATCCTCTACCCCAGATACAGCTCTGACAAGGATTGCAAACACTGGTCTCCTACCAACACCTATACATCTTGAGAACAGATTTGAAGTACTAATGAATGTAAATGAGGAATCCCCAAACGTGATGAATGTGATCGAACACAGACTGAATCAGCCTGTAGCTAACACTGATGCTAACTGGAGCTCAAGGTCGAGCAGACAGCGGCACTCAGCTCAGAGCTCAGCCGAGCCCGGGACTCTGATAGTGGGGGACTCCATAATCAGAAACATTAGCAGCAGGGATACAACTACATGCTGCCTTCCACAAGCTACAACTTCTGATATAAACAGGGAACTTCAGAACATTCTGATGAAACATAAGACTGCAAATCGACTCATCATTCATGTGGGGAAGAATGATATTCATAAAGAGCAGTCAGAACTCCTTAAGAAGGATTTCAATGAACTTTTTGAAACACTTAAAAGACTGAAAGTTCAAACATTCATCAGTGGACCACTCCCAGCAAGAGGAACAAACAGGTTCTCACGGTTGCTTGGGCTTAATACATGGCTGCAAAAAACCTGCAATATAAAAGGAGTAAACTTCATTGACAACTTCAATCTTTTCTGGAGTCAGAGACAACTATTTCATTGGGATGGCCATCACCCAAACAAACTTGGTTCAAGAGTGTTAAAGGACAATATCGACTTCTCCCTCAATCATCCTTCTGCAGTGTGTGTCAATCTGAACGACACACACACACCTGGAAACAGTATGAATGACCACGGGACTTCACTTCAGCAGCAAAATGGACATGCGGTTGACATATCACACAAGGACAATGATAACACCACTGAGCCACAACAACCTCTGCTCACGGACACAATCTCAGCTGAGCCCTGCCCACAGAGCTCACCACAGACAGACATATCAGAACTGCTCCAAGATTCAGCACCCAAGGACGACTTCCTGGAAAACAGCCAGGGAAGCCAGGACAGCATATCACAGCCTCCGATAACACCTGAGCAACAGCCCCTTTCACCAGATACTTTTTCCCTCTCTCCAGCAACTCCACTTCTGTGCTTCTCACAGAAAATGGAAGAACTGGTGCATGCTGGAACCAGACTATCCCACTTAGGGTTGGGTACCGAAACTCGGTTCCAATAGGGAACCGGTTCCGACGTAAACGGTAGTATCGAGACCGAATAAGAACGCAACTTTCGGTGCCTGATTTCGGTGCCTGACTTTTTTCACCGCCCCCTATAAAACATCTCGCGGCACGAATGATCCAATAACAAAACATCTAAACAACATTAAATGATCAAAGTGCTCGTTGCTGCTGCGATCAGTGGCGCGGATACAGTGTTTTCTCTTGTGGCTCGCGCACACCGCACTTTCTTCACTCGCTTCAATACGTTGCAGAGATCGATCTATTTATGAGGCGCCGTCTATATGAGTATGTGCGCGGAGAGTTTGTGTGTGCGTGCCCGCGTCTCAGATGAGTATGTGCGCGAGTTTGTGTGTGTGTGTGTGTGTGTGCTCGTGTCTCAGATGAGTATGTGCGCGAGTTTGTGTGTGTGCTCGCGTCTCAGATGAGTATGTGCGCGGAGAGTTCCGCGCGTCTCGTGTGTGTAGAGTTTATGTGTGTGTGCGTGAGCGACTTTAGATGTGACGTTGTGCATTTCATATAGTTGGAGCATTCAGCAGTATACATGTATGTGTGACTACTTATGTGTATGCAAGCGTTTTATGTGTGCGTGAATGAAGGTCGATTTAAGCCCTAGACGGCGCCTCATATCTATTCGTTCTGGTGAAATCACAAAATATAGCCTAATGCACACAAAGTGTCCCTGCTTGATATACAACCACTGATGAGCATAATCGGTTTAAAAAAACAACAACAAACAAACAAACAAAAAACTACGAATGCGGATTAGAACCCAAAACCTCTGACACTCTTGACTAAAGTTCAAATTCAGCTGCAGTGTTCCTCTTCGGGTAAGTCTAGTATTTTAATGCCAACTGCAAATCTTGCAAATCAAGTATGAAGTATATCAAGTATATTTATATGAGGCTATACTATGTGTGTTAAATATTTCTGCTCAGTGTCAGATATTTCTCTGTTTTGTAAAAGTCTATAATATATAATACGTAATATAATATATATATATATATATATATATATATATATATATATATAAATAATATGAGAAGACAAAATTTTGATCTTAACTTAAGTGTTTTCGGCTACATCAGTAGCCTTTTAAACGGCACAATTTTTTATTTAATCAGAAATCAGAAAATCTTTTTCAGAAAACACACACAGGTATTCTTTTTTTGATAAAGTGTGTGCGGTTTCATTTTCTTAAGTACCGGTTTAAGAACCGTTTAAGCACCGGAACCGTTTGAAAAATACAGAGTAGGTACTGGTATCGGATAAAACCCAACCAATACCCAACCCTAATCCCACTCTTTTGCTGCAAGCCCCCAGATACCAACCAAAAAACGTCAGGCACCTCAAACACCGAAGCCTGCGCGCCGAGCTCGCCCACCCCCTCCTGTGAGAGCTCTTCGGCCTCTTCGGCCAAAACGCCAGGGCCCACACCCTCCTCCATCTGCTCGAGGTGAACCAAAAACAACTGATACCAGCTCTCAGTGATATGTTTTGGGTCCCTGCTATGATAACAGTAACTTTCTCAAATGTTTACAGAACAAGCGGGAACCCAGTGTGCCTGTATCTTTCTCTATTGCTGTTCTATTACAAGATAGAAAGTCTAAGGCCTTCAATAGCCGTACAGCAAACCCAACTAATCTGGTGCCTATTACATGTCAAACTAAGATTGCTGTGGGGACAAAAAGTAAGACTGTTAAGTTAGCACTTTTAAACATTCGCTCACTTGAAAATAAATCACTTCTAGTCAACGACTTAATAACCACAAACAACCTGGACTTTATGTTTCTAAATGAAACCTGGCTAGAAGACAGCTGCAGTGCAACAATCCTCAATGAAACATCCCCTCCTAACTTTACTTTTATGAGTGTCTGCAGAGCTGTTAAGAGAGGTGGGGGTCTAGCTGCTCTTTTTAAAGATATCTATCAATGTAAGCAAATATCATTTGGGAATTACCCGTCTTTCGAATATCTGGGTACTGTGTTAAAAGGTGCTCCTCGCATTTTACTTATCATTATTTACAGGCCTCCAAAATATTCTCCAGCCTTTCCTGAGGACTTTATAGAACTGTTATCAACAATTACCTCAGAGTTTGACTGTTTTGCCATTGCTGGAGATTTTAACATTCACATAGATAATGCAGAAAACAATATGGCAAAAGAAATCAAAACTGTTTTAAAAACTTTTGATCTGACTCAGCATGTACATGGACCCACACACAATCATGGACACACTCTAGATTTACTTATCAGTAAGGGTCTAAACATTTCATCGATTGTTATTAAGGATGTAGCACTGTCTGATCATTTCTGTATTTTCTTTGATATATTGATCTCTCCTGCCACTGAAGCTAGATCTGTGTCTGTCAAGAAGAGATGCTTGAATGAGAACACTAGTGTACTATTTATGAAGGCTATATCCTAACACCAAGCATATCTGCTGACTCTGTTGATTTTCTCCTTGATTCTTTTAACTCAAAAGTTAAAAATATAATTGATGATATTGCTCCTGTTAAAGTCAGGAAGAAGAGTGGCAGACAGAAAGCACCTTGGAGAAACTCAACAGCAGTGCAAATTATGAAAAGACAATGCAGAAAAGCAGAGCGCATGTGGCGGAAGACAAAACTTGTAGTCCATTATAACATCTACAAAGACAGCCTTCATGGCTTCAATATGGAACTAGGCAAAGCTAGACAGACTTTTTTCAAATATTATAAACAGCAATTTAAACAACACACGCACTCTTTTTGCTACTGTAGAGAGACTGACAAACCCCCCAAGCCAGATTCCTAGTGAAATGCTCTCAGACAACAAGTGCAGTGAGTTTGCTTCTTTCTTCTCTGAGAAAATCAATAATATCAGAAAGGTGATCAGCACATCCTTGAGTTGCGCTGGGGTCAGACAGATCAGACCACCTGAGAAAGTAGTTACTATGTCTGACTTCAAAGAAATTGATGGCAAAATTTTGGAAGAAACCGTACAACACCTTAAAACATCAACATGCGCCCTTGACACACTTCCCACATCTTTTTTTCAAAAGTGTGCTAAACAGTTTAGAAGCAGATCTTCTAGAAGTGGTAAATGCCTCACTTCTCTCTGGGAGTTTTCCAAACTCCCTGAAAACTGCAGTTGTCAAGCCCCTCCTGAAAAAGAGCAATCTGGATAAGACCATATTAAGCAACTATAGACCGATCTCAAATCTTCCTTTCATAGGCAAGATCATTGAAAAAGTTGTCTTCAATCAGCTGAACAAATTCTTAAGCTCGAATGGATACTTTGACAATTTTCAATCTGGTTTCCGACCGCACCACAGCACAGAGACAGTGCTCATAAAGATAATAAACGATATTCGCTTAAATACTGATTCAGGAAAATTATCAGTGCTGGTACTACTCGACCTCAGTGCTGCATCTGACACTGTCGATCATAACATACTTCTTGACAGGCTGGAAAACTGGGTGGGGCTTTCTGGGATAGTCCTAAAATGGTTCAGGTCATACTTAGATGGGAGAGGTTATTATGTGAGTATAGGAGACCATAAGTCTGAGTGGACATCCATGACATGCGGAGTCCCTCAAGGCTCAATTCTTGCGCCACTCCTGTTCAACCTGTATATGCTCCCAATGAGCCAAATAATGAGAAATAACCAAATTGCTTACCACAGCTATGCCGACGACACACAGATCTACTTAGCCCTATCGCCTAATGATTACAGCCCCATTGACCCCTTGTGCCGATGCATTGACGAAGTCAACAGTTGGATGTGTCAAAACTTTCTTCAATTAAACAAAGACAAAACTGAAGTTATTGCGTTTGGAAACAAAGATGAAGTTCTCAAGGTGAACGCATACCTTCACTCTAGGGGTCAAACAACTAAACATCAAGTCAGGAATCTTGGTGTGACACTAGAGTCAGACCTTAGTTTCAGTAGTCATGTCAAAGCAATAACTAAATCAGAATACTATCATCTGAAAAATATTGCAAGAATTAGATGCTTTGTTTCCAGACAAGACTTAGAGAAACTTGTGCATGCTTTCATCACCAGCAGGGTGGATTATTGTAATGGACTCCTCACTGGCCTTCCCAAAAAGACCATAAGACAGTTGCAGCTCATACAGAACGCTGCCGCTAGGATTCTGAGCAGAACCAGAAAATATGAACATATCACACCAGTCCTCAGGTCTTTACACTGGCTCCCAGTTAGATTTAGGATTGATTTTAAAGTATTATTACTGGTATATAAATCATTCAATGGCCTAGGACCTCAATACATTGCAGATATGCTCACTGAATATAAATCCAACAGATCACTCAGATCATTAGGATCATATCAGCTAGAAATACCAAGGGTTCACTCTAAACATGGCAAGTCTACTTTTAGCTATTATGCCAGCCGCAGCTGGAACCAGCTTCCAGAAGAGATCAGATGTGCTCCTACAGTAGTCACATTCAAATCCAGACTCAAAACACTTCTGTTTAGCTGTGCATTTACTGAATGAGCACTGTGCCGCTGTTCGTCCGACTGTTTGTACTGTACTGTATTTTATTTTATTTTTCTAAACTGTTTTAATTATTCTTATTTCTTTTAATTATTTTAATTTCTCCTATGTAAAGCACTTTGAATTGCCATTGTGTATGAAATGTGCTATATAAATAAACTTGCCTTGCCTTGCCTTGCCTTGCCTTATACGGCCTACGCTGTCCTCGTCAGCGTCCTCACCGTTAGGTCCACTAAACCTAGCTCCTGGAGCAAATTGTGAAACTCGTACAGCGACGATGTCCCCTACGCAGCTGTTTCTGCTCTCCAGAGCATATACGAGCGGTGACTCTCTCGATTAATGCTAATGCTCGATAAACATCTAAAAAAGATGGCCGCCAACGGGTTTCGAAACTTTCGCCTCTGACGCACGTAAATTTCGCTTCAAACTTGAATTAACACAAAGTGGTCAAGCGTCAAACTAGACACGGTAGACGCGAATTTGACGCGCTATTCGCGTCCGGTGTGAACGCACAGTCACAGTAGATGCGCCTAAATTAGTGACTGCATCTGCTGAACAGACGATTAGTTGTTTAAACTCAATATTAACTGAAAAGTTAAAATAAACTTAAAACTAAGGGTGTTTTCACACCTGAATGTACGCACCAAGGTCCGAACCAAAGTTCACGTTTTGATACATTGTATACATTCGGTTAGTTTTGGTTTGGTTTCACATTGCAATTATGCGAGAGCACTAAAGAACTTTACATGACGTACTTGTGTCCTGTCGTCTTCATCTATATGGGCTGCATCTTGACATTGATTGGTTTGTAAACGGACGTGCGTCTGACGTCAGCGTGTTGTCAATTCGGCGGGTAGCTTTGACAAGAATGAATGAACAGACGCATATCTTTGCCACTATTCTGTTATTATTACGGCATTACTCCCTGCAGCACCGACTACACTCGAGGCTAATTCACATTTTATCTTTGCCGGCAGGACGCAGGACAAATGTTTGTGTGTGTGTGTGTGTGTGTGCGCACGCGTGTGAAACAGCTGGAAGAAACACTGTGGGCAGGACTGACAGATCTGCACATAAATATTCTTCTTCAGTTGTTTAGGCTACAAGGGAACCACCGGAACTTCCTGTAAATGGTCTGAAAGTCCGAACCAAACAGAAAATGCTTTCACACTAGAAACGAACCAAACCTTTGTTCAGTTTGATCCGGACCGAGACTACCTCTTTTCGTAGGACCAAATTTCGTTTGTTTGGTCCGGACCGTGGTCCAGGGGAGGTTTCACACCTGTAATTTTCATTCGGATCAAACTGAAAAGTCCAGAAATCCGGACCAAACAAGGCAGGTGTGAAAGGGCCCTAAGCAGAATCAATAGCAATGAACATGGACTGTAGTACCCTTGGAGGGAGAGAGGAAGTGCTGTCCTACACCATATCTGACCACTGGTTTTATTGGCCAATAAAAGCTTTCCACTCAGCCATGCTCTTCTTGTAAAATGATGTGAGATCTCTCTCATGGATTTTGTCTAAGAGGACCTCCGTCTGTATGACTGAAAGCAGAGTGGCTACACATCAGGTGTAGGGTATAATAGTAGGCCATAAGGTATAAAGCACTCTCGGTAAGCTTGTCTTTTGGAAAGGTGGTTATTGCCACATCTCCTTCCGCTAGGAGGAAGTTGGACGGACTGACAATCAGGACTGGGCAGGAGAGAGGGCTTTCCTTTAAGTAGGAATTGGGGTCTTCTGTTTCCTGTAACACATAACTAGGGTTGGGTACCGAAACCCGGTTCCAATAGGGAACCGGTTCCGACGTAAACGGTAGTAACGAGACCGAATAAGAACGAAACTTTCGGTGCCTGACTTTTTTCACCGCCCCCTATAAAACATCTCGCGGCACGAATGATCCAATAACAAAGTTGGATGTAGACGAAATGTCAAAAGCGTCAGTATATGACGCCCTAGGATGAGAATGGATGAGCATAATCGGTTTAAAAAAACAAAAACAAAAGAAAACTACGAATGCGGATTAGAACCCAAAACCTCTGACACTCTTGACTAAAGTTCAAGTTCAGCTGCAGTGTTCCTCTTCGGGTAAGTCTAGTATTACTGCAAATCTTGCATATCAAGTATGAAGTATATCAAGTATATTTATATGAGGCTATACTATGTGTGTTAAATATTTCTGCTCAGTGTCAGATATCTCTCTGTTTTGTAAAAGTCTATAATATATAATATAATATATAATATATATATATATATATATATATATATATATATATATATATATATATATATATAATATATATAAATAATATGAGAGGACAAAATTTTGATCTTAACTTAAGTGTTTTCGGCTACATCAGTAGCCTTTTAAACGGCACAATTTTTAATTTAATCAGAAATCAGAAAATCTTTTTCAGAAAACACACACAGGTATTATTTTTTTGATAAAGTGTGTGCGGTTTCGTTTTCTTAAGTACCGGTTTAAGAACCGTTTAAGCACCGGAACCGTTTGAAAAATACCGAGTAGGTACTGGTATCGGATAAAACCCAACCAATACCACACATAACACAGACATCCTTCTGTCAGGATAATGCATTTTGGTCATTTGGAACCTAGGGTAGAGGGTTGTTTACAAACACATAACTTTACAAAGCAAAATTTTGACAAAAGTTATAGTACTGAGAAAGCTCCATCTGAAAGTGCAATTTTAACTATACCCAGTGCATTTACTGTTTACACACGTCTAGCCTTCCAAAAGAAGTAAAAACCAAGGCTAGGCTAGTCTTTCTTGGTTATCATTAGGGTGATAAAACCTGCTACCATGTAATGCACCCATTTTTGTACATACTGTGACATAGCCAAGACATCTACTAAGTGAAAATCCTCTTTCTAAAAACAAATGTTTTAGGTGTCTTTGAAGGCTTAGAACATACAGTATGTGAATAGGAAATGCCTTGGGAGTCGTCAGGGGCAGCACCTTCAGTTATATTTTTTTCCGATACTGCAGTCAAAATGATCCTGCAACATTTTACACAGCTCACCTTGAGGACATGCACCAGAGCCTCACTCGCATCTCGTACCCTCTGTGGAGGAGCAGACGTGGAGGGGAATAGTGATGGCAGCACACGTAGGATCTCAAGAGCCTGTTCAGCTGTACAGGAAAAGATTCATTACTTAAACACTTGGACAAAGTGCACAAGGTCAAATCTGATCAAAAGGTATACAACAGACACAATGCTTAAAAAAAAAAAAAAAACATTCAGCAAATAATGGGATAGCCATCATAGATGAAAAAGGAGGACAACAAAATATTAGCTCATGTACTTGACAATTAACATGCCTGAAAGGTGCACCCTAAACCCTATTCACTAATAACACCAAAACAGCATTCCCTACCTTTGTCCATTCCCATTGGTGGTTTCAGCGCCTTTTTCCATAACCCAAAAAACTGCACCTTCTGGCAGAAGTCATGCCATCTTCCCTTCAATTCTACCAGAAAGACTCGGGAGATAAAATGATGTAACGAAGCATACATTTATTGACAGCCCAGCAAGCATTTATAAAGTTCTTTGGCGTAGGCCCCGTCCATAGTTCGTAATCCGAGGGTAGCGGATCTGCATCTCCTGCCTGAAGACGAAGGCAGGGGTGCAGCCGACCCCCCTGGAAGGTATGGACAGGACCATCCTGGTGGTGGTGGTGGTGGTGGTGGGGAGGGTGGAGGTTGTTGTCACGTTGGCATCTGCGAACTCAAACGTGTAAGTACCGATCTTTTATACAGAAAGTATAAAGACGTGATTGGATAGATATGAAGGTAATAGTGACGTAGTAATTAAGTCTTCCTGGCAGAACTTAAGCTAAAGCTTTCATTTCTACCAGAAAGACTCGGGAGATAAAATGATGTAACGAAGCATACATTTATTGACAGCCCAGCAAGCATTTATAAAGTTCTTTGGCGTAGGCCCCGTCCATAGTTCGTAATCCGAGGGTAGCGGATCTGCATCTCCTGCCTGAAGACGAAGGCAGGGGCACAGCCGACCCCCAAAAGTAGGTGGATTGTAGATCCACCAGGACGGGGCCAACCTTCCCCCAAAATTGGTAGACGAAAAGTATACGCACCGGTCGTGAATCCTGAGGTTCCTGAAAGATAGAAAAGGGAGTTACCATAATCAGCATGATGAACGTTAGATGAAATCCTCACGTGCCTATGTTTAATAATTTATTTATTTATTTATTATAATTATTATATATATTTTTTTTTTATAAGAGCATTGCCGCTTTAGCCGTACATAGACAGGCCTCGTTAGACCACACAGACAATGCCACATTGGGCTATACATATACGGGCCTCGATAGACCACACAGATATGGCCGCGTTAGGCCAAACATAGACAGGCCTCGATAGACCACACAGACAATGCCACTTGGCTATACATATACAGGCCTCGATAGATCACACAGATATGGCCGCGTTAGGCCAGACATAGACAGGCCTCGATAGACCATACAGACATTGCCACGTTAGGCCAGACATAGACAGGCCTCGATAGACCACACAAATATAGCCGCATTAGGCCAGACATAGACAGGCCTTGATAGACCAGACAGATATAGCCGCGTTAGGCCAGACATAGACAGGCCTCGATAGACCACACAGACATTGCCGCGTTAGGCCAGACATATACAGGCCCCGATAGACCAGACAGATATAGCCGCGTTAGGCCAGACATAGACAGGCCTCGATAGACCACACAGACATTGCCACGTTTGGCCAAACATAAACAGGCCTCATTAGACCACACGGATATACTCGTATTAGCAAGACATAGACCGGCCTCGTTAGACCACACAGACATTGCCACATTTGGCTATACGTGGACAGGCCTCTTTAGACCACAAAGACATTGCCACACTAGGCTAACGTGGATTTTTTTAATTTTATAAAAAAAAATAAATAATTTTTTCACATAGAGACGAAGCCACGCAAGGCCATTAGCGTAACACCACCACCAGTATTTGCATGGAATTTACCTGATGTTACTGGAGAGCTTGCTGAGCTTCGAGAATGGTTTTTGAATCAGGTCTGATGTATGATTCGAATGCTGATGAAGACCATCTGCCCATGATCTTAATAGCTGACGTGGAGATTCCTCGTTCAGCTGCTGTGGTAGCTGCCCCGATTCTGAATTAATGGCCGGTATAGAGAGAGGGGGATAGACTGCAGCTTTTGATAACAGTGGTTAGGTGAGTTCTGAAACAAGCCTTGGAAAGGGGTGCTCCGTTAGGTAATATAAATAGCGGTGCGTATTTAGAAGGTCTAGGCCGGATTTTAAGAAATTTAACCATAGCTGTGAAGGGACAGAAATTATTATAAATTTTTGAGAATGTTAAGGTAACACCAGAACCTTGAGCATCAGTTTTGGAGTGCTTAAGATAGAGTGTGAAGAATTTAGGTCCAAAGCGTAGATAGGAAAAGGAAATGCCGCAGGCAGGATCGAATTAGTATCTGAAGCGAATTCCCCAGGACGCATAAACCCGTAGAAGGCAGATAAAAACACTGCCTCTAGAAGAATATTAAGGTACGAAGAAAGAAGGCCGTTGTGGACGGAAATAATTAATCTTTGCAATAAAGGCAGGGTAATAGGCAGACGTTTGTCTGTTATTTTGCTGGAAGATTTAACTAACCCCTTAAGTAGTAATCAAATGGATGATTCGGAAAAAAGGCTTTGGAAATTAGGATTATAATATTTAGCGTAGAATTGGACGCCGGCGAGGAGTCTGCGAATAGAAGAAATTTTTAGATTGCGATTTTCAAAATTAAAGACGAGAAAGGAGCAAACGGTCAAAATTAGAATAGGAAAAACAGAAATTTGGAAGGAGAAGCAAAACATTAGAAAAGCGGACCATGCAGACGTATAGGCTTTAAGTGTAGAGGGAGCGACACCTTTAGAAATGTAATGTCTAGCTGACGTAAGCAGGTTGTTTAATTTAGTATTATGTCTGCTAAGGGAGGGCAGGTTGAAGGATCCGGGTTGGCTGAGGGGCACAGCTGTCTGAATGTCTGAAAGCAAAATCGAGAGAGCGCATCAGCAATAACATTGCAGTGGCCGGGTATGTGTTCAGCTTTGATAATGAAGTTAAAAACAACAGATTGCCAAATTAACCGTCTCCGAAAAGGCATGATCGTATGGCAAGATGATCTACCTTTATTAATGATGGCAACTGTGGCTTCGTTATCGCAGAGCATGATGATACGTTTACGTGACCACTCTGGGCCCCAGATGACGCTGGCGACGGCTATAGAATAGATCTCGTAAAGCGCGGATGAAACGGAGTCGGATGCTGTTTTAGGAAAGTCATTAGGCCATTTTTCTGCAAACAATTGGCCTTGGAAGAACCCCCCGAAGCCGATGGAAGGTGCCGCGTCGGTAAATAATTGGAGTTGGAGCGATGATTCAAAATCATCGTTGTAGAAAAAAGAAATACCGTTCCAATCGTTAAGCAATCTTTTCCAGAATTTAATGTCAGACAAACAGCCTTCGTCTAGTTGAATCTGATCGCTTAGCTTTTCCGCGGAATGGGCCAGAGTTAACAACCGTGAGATGAAAGCCCTGCCTTGAGGAATGATTCTCATAGCGAAATTTAGGTGTCCGAGTAGCGAAAGCAAATCGCGCTTTGATATGGAATTTAGGGAGGAATAAGACTCCCAAAAAAACCCCCCAAATGTAAGCCTAACAGCAAAATAGAATTTAAAATTCCATTTAATGCCGAAAAGTGGCCAGTCAGAGGGATGGATTGGCATAGTTTTAAAAGCATCTGTAATATCGACTTTAGCTAGCCAAACACCTTTACCGGCTATCTTAATTAAATGGATAGCATTATCAACCGAGGCGTAATGTAAAGAGAAAGGTGCTAAAGGTATGCATTCGTTCACGCTCGCTGTGTAGGTAGAATGAGGGGAGGACATGTCAAAGATAAGACGTTTTTTACCAGAGTATTTCCATGTTGCGACGCCGATGGAATTAATGCGAAAAGGCGAAAAAGGAGGGGAAGCAAAAGGGCCAATGATGTAGCCTTTATTTACATCTTTTTCTAGCAGATTAGAAACCACTTCTGGTTCAGTAATAGCTGATGCAGATTTTTAGCTATGAAAGAGGTGGTGAGATTGGAAAGGATGCCCACCCGAAACCCTTGAGACAGGCCGGTGATTAGATAATCGACAAAAGTCGGATTGGGGTGAGAGGAGAGGTAGCTAGAGAGATTAGAAACATTAATGGGAGTAGAAGGGTGGCTTCTCAGAATTTTCTCAGAATTGGGGGCTTTTCCTCGGATTGGAGGTTTGTACCGGCGTGGACAGACCGATTTCGGGTGCGGATCCTTGCAGAAACTGCAAATGTGTTCATATTTACATTGAGAGAAAGAACAGACAGATTCATTAAAGTTATTACAAATAATGGCGCCTTTGTGTTCTGTGATGTAGCGTTTCTTGCTGTCATATGGAAGCCTTACATTATCAGCACCTTGGACAGCGTGCGGCTCTTGGCTGGCGAATGCTTTGGGGCAGAAAGATGCCGAGTGTCCGTGAGCGCTAGAAATGTTACAAGCCAGCGTTTTTGCGCCGCCGAAATGGACCAGTCTAGTCTGGAGTTAAAAAGCGAAATGAAGGAAGCTGATTTGGCGGAGAATGATTTATGGTATTCGTAGAATAATGTACCCCCGTATCGTTGATTAAAGTCTGCCATCATGGCTAAATACAAATCCAACTCTTCCCTTCGATCTGGGAAAACCTGACACAGAATGTCTCTGAATATGCTGAAAGCAATGACGAATTCTGCGAATGTAAGATTCCGTTGTAATCTCTGATCGGAAGTTTTAAGCAGGACTGCCACGTCACCACAGTCAACCACCTTCCTGTCAGCAGCAGGCGAGGGAAGCAGAAGAAGCGAAGCAAGGTTTATATCCTTACCTTGGATTATGTTTGTTCTGATCTGAGGAGACACCGTAGCAGCGGCTGGAGAAACGAAAAGCCTACCGAATATCTGGGCAGGGGCTGCTGTTGAAAGGTTAAAGGATGAAGTTTCAGGTGGAGCGGATACATCCTGAAATGGTGTCTGAGCCGGTTGGTTAAAAGTTGGCGGGGCTGAAGAAGTAGACGCGAAGCTCGGGGGATCGCTTAATCCGCTGGCAGGAGGGCGAAATTGAGGAGTAACAGCGAAATTGATAGCCGGATTCGGGCCATTGGAGTTAGCAGCGGAGTGTTCGAATTTTAACATCCTCGATTCCAGACCTTTGACGGTTTGGGAGAGGCTTTGAACCGCTTGGAGGAGTTGAGTGTTAACTCTGTCAGGCTCGGTGATATCCGGATGGACAGGTGCCCGAGCGTGCTGGACAGACCTTGGCTGATGGGAATGCCGGCTGATTCCAGAGTACTGTACATGTCCTCCGTAGACCACGTTGCCCATAGTGAGTCACGGCATTGGAGGCGCGTGCTGCGCCGTGTTGGAAGAGGAGAGGGCGGAACAAACTCGTCATCGGAGTCTGAGTAGTCGCAGACGATTGGGGTATCGAACGCGAGCAATTGTTGTCGCGTCGGCATCTGCGAACTCAAACGTGTAAGTACCGATCTTTTATACAGAAAATATAAAGACGTGATTGGATAGATATGAAGGTAATAGTGATGTAGTAATTAAGTCTTCCTGGCAGAACTTAAGCTAAAGCTTTCATTTCATCGATGAAGTTGGTATTATCCTCATCCAAAATGCGTTTAAGCTCCTCCATCACCTATGAGATATCAAATATACCAATACAAACATTTGAATATATCATTTAAGAGGAAATTGGTATTTTAAACATTGTGTGTGATACCATGGTTTTAATCATGCACAGTCAATAATGACTTGCATGTCCAACGTCCTTGAAACAAGGATATGCTTCTAGAACCTTCTTGTGTCTGTCCTCCTCGCGAACTGCCATAAAAATCATACATTAATATTAGATTAAACTTTCATGGAACTAAATCTTTTAACAAATATCAGCCCTGATCCTAACTACCAAATACCTATTCATTTTTGGAATTTTAACCATTTAAATGCCATTTAAAAAAAATCGAATAATTTTTTGTATAATAAATGCATGAGAACTATTTGCTCGAAACTCATATGGTCATGCAATCACATACAATTGCATGTAGGTACACAAGTACACCCCCCTACAAAGATTTATACTGCCCTCGTTTGTAAAGCAGTCTGGTGTGTGAAATGATTCACGCAAACATGAAAGCATTGCTGTTGATCGTGGGGAATATTCCCTTCGAAAACAAAACTCAGCCACTGCGTCTTCAGCAGTTCGGATTTAGGAACATCAAAATGACTGCTGTGTTCCTTATTAGACCCAAGAACAGAACACCACAATCGCTTAGACGCCATTCTGCTCATAGACAGTGCTCCAGCGTATCAACAATGACCGCGCCGGTCCACACGGACTATGATTGACAGCTCGCTCACGAGCGAGGGCGGGTCTGTGTTGAAACGCTGTGGTCAATCAACAATCGTGGGAGGGGCGTCGATTTTTTTGACGTCACAAAATCAAACGGCTTGATTTGAGATGGGGGAAAACATATAAGAAGATTTTTTTTTTTTTTTTATCATTTTATGATGGTTGTGTACAGGCACTGCCAACACACATTTCAGTACAATCAACTTGTAAAAGTGCATGTACCATTATATGACCCCTTTAAGCTTCTCAAATGTGAATATTTTCTAGCTTCTTTAGTCCTCTATGACAGTGAAATTAACATCTTTAGGTTGTGGACCAAACAAGACTTTTGAGGACATCACCTTGGACTTTATATTGACCAGACAACTGATCAATTAATCTTGAAAATGATTAACAGATGAATCTTTGATGAAAATCATCAGTTACAGCGCACCTCTTTGAATGTCTTCCATCTGGAGTTCTTTTTTGGGGGGATCTCACATTTTGCAATCTTTTGTATAGCTGTGTGTACCAGAGATGGGGGACTCGAGTCACATGACTTGACTCGAGTCAGACTCGAGTCGCAAATTTAAGGACTTGAGACTTGCTTGACTAAATTAAGAAAATGACTCGACTTGACTTTGACTTGAGATCCAATGACTCGAGACTTGACTTGACTTGAACTGTATGACTCGAGAATTACTTGATATACATTTTTATATAAATCATCGCAACATCAATTGATGAACAAAATGAAAGCAACGGAACCATTGACGCCAGTCATCAGATTCTGCGCGATTGCGTGACGCTGCACAAGCCCAGAAAAAACATACATCGCGGTGAGCGCGCGTTAAATACAATAACATCTCCCAGCATCGTTTCTTTTTGGATATAAACACTAAAATTGACCATATTCATACAAGATGATTTGCTGTACGCATAATAACTGGCAAGGGATATCGGACGACGGCCATCACAACCTCGAACAGTCGAACTTCATTCATCACGTCTAAAAGTAAGCTATGGCTTGTTTAACCTGTTTGTTATAGTTAATTTTACTATCGTTAAATCTAGATAGAATATTGGTCAAAACAGCATGCCTCTTTATACACAATTATGTTTTCAAATGTAGCTTAATGTTGTCAATATTCAAATGATAATGGCATATGTTTTGTATAACATTTGCCACATTTCTTTCAAATCATGCTTTAAAGCCAAATATGTCGTTCTTTCCAATGACGAAAAACAACATAGAAAACTGTTAATGTTTTGTGTGTTTTATGTTTCTCTTAAAGCAGGGTTAGATGTTATCAGGGGGTTGGGGGCAAAATGCCAGCAGAAATAATATGCACCCAAAATTCAAAATGTGGTGGAAAAATTGCCCTAGTATGAGTTATTTTTATAATTAGCCTATAACATATGATATTAAAAAATATTTTATAAAACAGTTCAGTAAACAAAGAGTGAATATTGTGATGTGACATTTTAGACATAATATTCCAAATATTCTCTGTTTTTGCTCTATTTCTCCAATGACAATAGTTCCAAACAAGCCACAGAAAGAGTTATGCGTATCTGTGATTCAGTGACCTAGTTGCTTAGTTCCAGAACGAATCTGCCATTTTGAACGAATCAGTTGAATGAATGCTTCTATGACTCGTACATTAAGACGGTGATTTGGCGCCACCTATTGGCGGTTTTTACTTCATAATTAAAAATATATAACTTATAAAAAGGGGATGCCAGTTTGAAGAATGCCATTTGGTGGCATAGGAACCATTATACTTGAATTGTGAATTGTTTAATACCTTTTAATGGTCTTCTGCAATGTTTGAGGCATATTTATTTTGTTCATGCTTTAATGTTGGCCTAATTTCAGTTACATTTACATTTACATTTTAGGCTATGTAGTTTGAAATTTTATTTATTTTTTTATTTTTTAGATTTTTATTGTAGTAACCACTCAGCTGTATGTGGAAATGCATATTAAAAAAAAAAAATTGCAAATAAAACCATAGTCCACAACTTCTGTAGTTTTAACTTATTTTAATATATAAATTCAGTGAAATCATCAAACGTTTGTATGACTTGCCAGTGACTTGTGACCCAAGCTACGACTTGACTTGACTTGCTTGACATAAAGCAGTGACTTGACTTGACTTGACTTGCTTTTCACAAAATTGACTTGGGACTTGCTTGAGACTTGAAGGTTAGGACTTGAGACTTGCTTGTGACTTGCACATGTGTGACTTTCTCCCACCTCTGGTGTGTACACAGTGCACACCACTGTTTAATACATTTTTCAAATCGCTACTAAAAATGTCCAACATGAAACACAGTCATCAACTGGGTGCATTTCACTTACCCATGTATGGAGGCCTTGGTCCTGCAGCATGGGGTAGTACAGTACTATTCTCTTTGCCATTGCAGTAATTTCTGTCTTTGATGGGTATCTGTGTGATTCTCCATCCCCTTTGCCTTCAGAATTGCAATCATACTGGTCATGGTGTTTCGAATGAGCCGGCATCTGAACTCCTTTGACATCTGGCAGTTGCGCTGTTCGCCTCTCTTCGACAACTCAAAGTACTGTTGTCGGACTTGCCCAAGTTCTGTGTCGGTGTGCAATACATATTCTGGAAAGGATAACTTCACAACCTTTTAAGGGGTTGTGTACTTTGCTGGACTTGCGTTCACAGGAGTGGATGTCTGTCGCATGGGTGATGCATTAAAGGGATAGTTCACTTTGAAATTAATTTTTGGTATGTTTTAGCTTACCTCAAGGGCATCCAAGATGTAGGTGTCTTTTTTTCCGCAGTAGTTTCAATTTTTATATTTTTAGGTAAACAGTATTTATATCGTTTTTACCTCTTATACACAGCCATGTCCAAGTGATCTGATCTGACGTGTGCGCAGACTGGTGCATAGATATATACACTAGATGTCGCCTTGTCTACGGCAGTTCATTGGAACGAATGTCTTTAAGGCGACATCTAGTGTATATATCTATGCACCAGTCTGCGCACACGTCAGATCAGATCACTTGGACATGGCTGTGTATAAGAGGTAAAAACTATATAAATACTGTTCGTTTTCTCACACAAACCGCTCGTTTCGTGTCTTAGGCCATCAATGTGTACTTACGATGGGGAATTGTTTAATTTGGACGACGGGGAATTGTTTTAATTTGGACTCTGTGCATGCTCTTTGAGATAATGACCATAGACCTGCATTATATGACTGACAGACAAGAACGGTTTGACCTAAAAATATCAAAATTGAAACTACTGCGGAAAAAAAGACACCTACATCTTGGATGCCCTTGAGGTAAGCTAAAACATACCAAAAATTAATTTCAAAGTGAACTATCCCTTTAAAGGAGGAACTGCCCGATAATTTTGAGTGTTCTTGGCCAGACTCCTGTAAAATAAAAGTACTGCAAAAAGCAACATTTTTGTTTTTTGTGACAACACAAAATGCAATGTAGCATTGACAGCTCTGCACACTGTGACGAGTCTCCAGAGGGCACTTCAGTGTCGCCGTGTAATAACCTCTCATCATTCAATCAGCAGCCAGGAGCAAGTGCGGATCATTCACACCTGAGGAAACAATGCCCCCGCATAATGAGGCTGCATACTTAATGAGCCTTTCATTCAGGTGTGTGACTGAGCCACAAGAAAGAATGCAAGGACTATATATATATATATATATATATATATATATATATATATATATATACACAGTTGCTGTTTTTTTCCCCATAAATTGTGCTTGCAAATTGTATAATATCCAAGGTAAACATTTCGAGTAATTGTGCAGTTAATTCTCATACTGTATTTTCAGAAAGTTTTGGAATATATTCTCTACACAAATGTGTCACTAATAAAACACAATAAAAATAATTTAAAGAGAAGGCTTATATTGACCTTTTAAGATTTTGTTTACATCTATCCTTGTATATATATATTTTTTGCTATTTTATTAAAAAGGTTATACAATTACAACAACAATTAAAATTTTAACAATATTTCAAGTGTAATCTTTCTTTGTAAAAACTAAAGTATACATTTTATCATATTTATTTCAAAGTTAAGGATTCATTAGTTTGAATATAGCCTACATTGGAAAAAACACTATAATAACATCTTAGTTGATGACTTTATTTTTGACAAAACATAATACATATATATACATATACATATATATATATATATATATATATATATATATATTATATAACATATGAGCAGAAATTGGCAACATTATAAGCTTATTTGATGTGGCAGTATTTTACAGTAAACACTTTATAATCTATCCAATTTTTGTAGTCGACTTTTACTCATCTCAGTATAGCAATAGAGTTTGGTAAAAGCTGTTCATTTGTGGGAAAATTGTCAGCTGGAAAATTGTGGGAAAGCTGTCAGCTGGACCGGAGGTGATGGGTGTGTGATGGGTGTGTGATGGGTGCGTGATTCAACATGGCAGCGCGCTGCTGCTAGAAAGACAACAAACTTTTCTTTTTTTTTTTTTTTCTTTTTTTTTTTTTTTTCTCTCCCCCCGCCACGACAACGCCCGGTTAAAACCTGGATTAAAAACCTGGATTAAAACCTGGATTACGACTCGGACCTGGACCACCTGGAGGATTACATTGACAAATGCTTCAATAGACTATGTACAATGGGCCGATCACGCAAAGCAAAAAAAACGCGCACTTCGGACTCTCCCATATCAACTGATTCTTCATCGTCGCCAACATCACCAACATCCACTCCTATCAAAACAAACTGCTGTTCTGACATACTTTTATCAATCAACGAGCGCTTATCTAACTTGGATTCTAGACTCTCACTAATCGAAGTACTTCACAAAGAATTCCAAAATCTTCGCCATAGCCTGGAATACAGTCAACAACAAGTCGATTCGCTCATAGAAGAAAACAAATCATTTAAAAGCTCCGTGGACACACTTACCGCTAAACTTTCCACTGTAAACACTCAACTCACCTCCGTCACCGCTGAGAACAAAGCTATGCAAGAAACCATCCTGGATTTACAGTCACGAAGTATGAGAGACAATTTAATCTTTTCCGGCATTGCCGAATCATCCACTGAAGACCCCGAAAAATCTGTTAAGGACTTCATGGTTAACCAGCTCAAACTTACACCAGAGACTGTTGAACACATCACCTTCCATCGCGTACACCGTTTAGGACAGAAACTCCTCAACTCCACCCGACCCCGGCCCATCATCGTCAAATTTGAACATTTCAAACAAAAAGTACTCGTTCAGCGACAGGGCCGGCAGCTAAAAGGGACTCATTACGGACTCAACGACCAATTTCCACAAGAGATCATCCGCAGACGTAAGCTACTCTTCCCCATCCGCAAGACAATGATCAATCAAGGTAAAAAAGCAATCATTACAGTAGACAAACTATATATTGATGGACAATTGTTCAGAGACAAGGACACTACTCCCTGGCTTTACTAATTCTAGAAACTGTGAAATGATGTATAGACAATAGACCCCTGCTCCTCTCGCATTGCAATTATTATTATTTATTTTTATTTATTTTTGTATTTTTTTTATTTTATTTTTATTATTATTATTTTTTACCCTCCCCCCCCCCCCCCCCCATTTATATTCTTACATTATACTACTTGCACCACGCACACACATTGTATACTAAATGCACCAAATTAGCCTTTTTGCTCACTGTTTACATGTTTTGTTGTTGGTTATAGGTATTTATGTTTGTCCTGTTTTGTTTGTCATTTGGTATTGTAGATCTATAAGTACACACACACACACAACCACACTCACATCCATACACACAGACTTATGCTCACACAAGCGTAATTATGAAATACATACTATAGGTCCATGCAATTAAAATTCTTAACTTGGAACATTCGTGGAGTTGCCTCACAAACAAAAAAAAACAAAGTCCTAAATTACCTAAAAAATACGCAAGCTGATATATGTCTAATACAGGAAACACACTTCTCACAATCTACACAAAACAGCTTAAAAACTACACATTTTAACCACTGTTTTTCCTCCTACTATAATTCAAAACAAAGAGGAGTGTGCATCTTAATAAACAAAAAAATACAATTTAACCACCATACAACCATTTCAGATCCTGAAGGCCGTTCAAATTTCTTTTCCTCTCTTTCAAACCTTTCCAGCGGTCCAATAATTATAGGGGGAGACTATAACACTGTAATCAATCCATCATTGGATAGGTCAAAACATACAGGCAAATCCTGGCAGTCCTCCAAAACAATAAAACAGTTCATGAGTGATTTTGGTCTTGGCGATGGTTGGAGGTTACAACACCCACTCGCCAGAGAATACACTTTTTATTCTAATGTCCACCAAACCTACTCCCGCATTGATCTCTTTCTAACCAGTAATTCAATCATACCAAATATCATAGAAACCAAAATTCATCCCATCAATATTAGTGATCATTCTCCGGTAACTCTCACATGGAACCCACCTGCAATACAGAAGCACCCCACCAGATGGCGTTTTAATACATCTCTCTTGAAAGATCCAGAATTTGACAGCTACTTCAAGAGAGAGTGGACATCCTTCCTTGAAATAAATGACTCTCCAAAGTCGCCAGCATCACTGCTATGGGAAACATGGAAAGTAGTATTACGGGGAAATATTATATCATACTCAGTCCATAAAAAAAAGAAGGACAAAGAAAAAGAAGTCCAACTGGAAGAAAAAATAAAAAAATTGGAAATTTTACACGCAAATAACCAATCAAATACCATCTATAAAGAATTAAGAAAAAATAAATTCTTGCTTAATGAAATAATAAACAAAAGAAACCAGTTTCTGATTCACAGACTTCGTCACGAAACTTTTCACCATAGCAATAAATCCGGAAAATATTTAGCCAGTCAAATTAAAAGAAATAAAGAAAAAACAGCTATAACCTCCATTAGAAACTCAGCAGGGAAGCTAACCAATTCACCAATTGAGATAAACAAAATATTTGAAGAATACTATACAAAATTATACTCATCTGATCTGGACCCAAACCAAGAAGACATAAACCAATTCCTCGATAACACCATTCTACCAAAACTCAACCCAGAACAAATTACCTCTCTCGAATTACCAATCACTGAAAAAGAACTTCATTCCGCACTGAAACACATGCAAAATAATAAAGCACCAGGACCGGATGGCTTCCCTGCTGAGTTCTACGAACATTTTTGGTCAACGTTATACCCACTATTCAGTAGAACAATAACGGAAATAAAACAAAATGCTAAATTCCCATTCCACATGAATACAGCGCTTATATCACTCATTCCTAAACCTAACAAAGACCACACCCTCACATCTAACTACCGTCCTATTTCACTTATAAATGTCGACATAAAAATCATTAGCAAAGCATTATCCCATAGAATTGAAAGAATTATACCATATATCATCCATCCTGATCAGACCGGCTTTATAAAAGGTAGACACGCATCCAACAATACCCGCAGATTATACAATTTAATGCATTACTCATCAGTACAACAGAAAGATACTCTCATTGCCACATTAGACGCTGAAAAAGCTTTTGATAGGGTCAACTGGAAATTTTTATTCACCACACTACAAAAATTTGGCTTTGGAGAGTCATTTATTAACTGGATCAAGATTTTATACACATCACCATCTGCCACAGTCACAACCAATGGACTAACATCACAAAGCTTCACACTGCACAGGGGGACGAGGCAGGGATGTCCACTCTCTCCATCTCTATTCACTATTTTTATTGAACCCTTAGCAGCAGCTATCCGCCAAAACCCAGCAATCAAAGGTATTGAAACACCACAACAAACACATAAAATCTCACTTTATGCAGATGATATTCTACTATTTATACAAGAACCTCTAGCATCTACTCAAGAAATAATTAAAACAATCCAGTCCTTCTCAAAAATGTCAGATTACGCAATAAACTGGAACAAATCTTCCATCCTCCCTTTACATAAAACCAAATGGGATGTGGCACCCCACCAATCACCTATACCTATATGTCATGATCACATCACCTACTTAGGCATTAAGATTTCCTCCAGACTGTCAGAGTTGGTAACACTCAACTTCACACCATTGCTAAAAAAAATAGAAGACGACTTGCTTCGATGGCTCAACCTTCCAATCTCCATAATCGGCAGGATAGCAGCAATAAAGATGACAATTTTACCAAAAATTAATTATCTATTCTCAATGATTCCAACCCACCCCACACTCACTTGGTTTAAATCACTAGACTCCATTATCACTCACTTCTACTGGAAAAATAAAACGCCAAGGATAAAACTCACCACACTACAAAAAAATAAGGTTCAAGGAGGACTAGAAGCACCAAATTTTCATTATTACTCAATGGCTAACCAACTGCAATACATATACAAATGGATCCACCCCACCCAATCCGATATTATATGGATAGATATAGAACAATCACTATGCAAAGAATTAAATATAGCTGACATACCATTCCTCACCAAATCAATCAAACAACACACATGTTTTAATGCTGTAACTATAGCTTCCACTCTGACAGCTTGGTGGAAATTTCACCAAATCACAAATTCTATACTAGCTCCATCTAACCTCACCCCACTGTGGAACAACCGTGACTTCATAAGCAATAAAAAAATACTGAATTTTCGCACATGGGCTGAGAGGGGTATCACCCACATTAACCATATTTTCAAATCTAACACATTAACAACATTTCCGCAATTGGCCCAGGAGTTTGGCATCGGGAGCAATGAATTTTTAAAATACCTACAACTCAAATCTTCTGTTCTGGCAAAAATAAACATCAGAGCCACAAATTTAGAACTTCCACCGGCAATATCAGACTTGGTTAACATTTCCTCTCCAAAGAAACTTCTCTCTAACATATACAAAATCATTTCAAATCAACTTCAGACCATATACTTACCAACAATAAAATGGGAAAACGATCTCTCAATAGCTCCTGATGCCAACTTCTGGACCCAAATCTGTAAAAACATCTATCTCATGTCCAAAAATGCTAATCTTCAATTAATACAATACAAAATACTTCATAGAACACATTACACGGGCAATAGATTAGCTAAAATGGGTTTCACATCAGAAGTTTGCACACATTGCAATCACAATTCTACAGATACATACATTCATGCAACCTGGCACTGCACTCCAATCAAACACTTTTGGGAAGAGGTCACACAGTCACTATCCACTATAATCGGCTGCCGCATCCCACTATCGCCCTCTCTTTGCTTGCTGGGGGACCTCACAATAATTACTAATAAAACTATAAACTCTAAAATGCTCCTCATAGCTCTAACCATCGCCAAGAAAACTATCCTCATGAACTGGAAAACTCGTAACAACATACACATTAACCACTGGAAAAATCTCATTACAGACTTCATTACAATGGAATACACATCTCCCCCTTATAATTACGCATCTGAAACCGACCTCTGCCATCCAACACTTTCTGACCTCTTACAACTATGAATCCTTTCTCTCCTCTCAACTCCGACCCCTCCCACCTTTTAATCAACCCACGGATATTACTGCATTTTTGTTATTTTTGTCATCATTGTCATTATTTTCATTACTGTTATTGTTATGATTATTATTTTTTTTTATTATTGTTGTAATTGCTGTTGTTGTTGTCGTCGTTGCTCTCATCATTGTTGTCGCCTTTTCCGTCATCATCATCATCATCATCATCATTATTATTATTATTGCTGTTTTGGAATTACTAACTTGGTGTTCATTGTTATCACTACTGCTGTGGTTAAATCAATTGATTATTTCCAATTCCTCCCTAATCTTTTCATGTGTTTTTAATGCACCACAAAGTAGAATATAAAAAATACAATAAATAAATAAGTGGATGTGTGTGTATGTATGTGTATGTATATATATATATATATATATGTATATGTATATGTATGTGTATATATGTATATATGTGTGTGTGTATGTATGTGTATATATATGTATATATATATATATGCATTGGAAAAAACTCATAAACACTCAGGCAGGCAAGACAGGTGAGAAGTGGTTTCCATAGGACAGCATCTCTGTCCCAAGTTGAGACACTCTCACACTGTACCCCTTCTTTTAATGCACCTTAGACACTACACATAACATACAAAAAAAAATAAATAAAAAAATAAAATAAAAAATAAAATAAAAAATTATATATATATGTATGTAGTATAGTAGAAAATAGGGACTGAAGAGATGTGGGAGGAGGGTTATCTTATCTTATATTATAATATATTATAATATATTATCTTATTATACTATCTTACTATCTAAAAATTGATTTATCTATAGAGAGTGATGACAATCGTAATTGTTACATAGGAGAAAAGATAGAAATAAAAATTAAAATTGACTAATACAATGTTGGTAGTATGATGGTAGTGAGGAGTGGTGGTGGTGATGATGGTGATGGAGATGGTAATAAATAATAAATGGTTACTTTGCTTACGCATACACACACACGCACGCACGCACACACACACACACACACACACACACACACACACCTATACATTTACACACACACACAAACACCTATACATTTACACACTTTTATTTCACTTCTGGAATTATGGAATTACTAAATTGTTCGTTACTGCACTATTTTGGTCTGTATGTCTGTCTGTTAAATAAAAAAAAAAAAATAAAAATAAATAAAATAAAAAAAAAAAGCTGTTCATTCATTCACACACAAAAATGCAATTCATATTTAAACAGTATTTTTGCCAGCTGTAGCTACACAACAGCGCGCATCTGTGCGTTCATTCACACACAGAAACGCGATTCATATTTAAACAGTCTTTTTGCGTGTACAGACACTTGCGATTAGAACAAAGCAACTAGAACTGACCTATTCCTCAGCCGGA
The DNA here is from genome assembly GCA_021554675.1 of Leuciscus idus. NCBI lineage: Eukaryota > Metazoa > Chordata > Actinopteri > Cypriniformes > Leuciscidae > Leuciscus > Leuciscus idus. The sequence continues at coordinate 1,717,816 of CM038640.1, read as the reverse complement.
TCCGCTCCTCGAAATGAAACTTCCAGCACTTCTGAGGTACATTTTCCAGGATCATTATTAAGATAGTATTATTCCTCACAGCGTCGTAAATTACATGATTCTGAAAGTGAACTCGCGGTGTGTGTTATCCAGCTGATGTGGGCGTTTCACAGGTTTGCATGGATTGCCTCAGATCATTTGCGTTTGAATAGCGCGCGCTCTCCGTGGGCGGGGTCACATTAAAACTTAATGAGATGAGATGAGAACGACTGACATCTCTCTCTTTTCATACATATTACATAAACTAAGAATATTTGAAATATTTAAAAATTACTTCATTTAAAAGAAGAGAATTCAAGCTTCATGCCTGTGTGTCTGTATGCCTGTTTGACTCTCTCTATTAGCGAGTCATGCTTGGACTTCGCTCCTGGCCTGGTCAAGGTTACCTTAAGGCCAAGGTCAGGGTATGTGCCCAAGGTTCTTTCCACGGCGTTCCGCTCTCAGGTTATTAACCTTAACGCTTTCCATCCTCCTCCTTTTGCCTCTGATGAAGATAGGAAACTTAACTTGCTCTGCCCGGTCTGTTCTTTGAAGTTGTATGTAGATCGCTCAGGCGGTTGGAGGAAATCAAACCAGCTTCTGGTATGTTTTGGTGCTGGCCGCCGCGGGCCTGCTGCATCAAAGCAGAGAATTTCCCACTGGGTTACGGACGCTATTTCGCTGGCTTATGAGGTGCGTGGTTTGCCTTCACCTCTTAGCATCAGAGCACATTCCACCAGAAGTGTGGCTTCCTCTCAAGCATTTTTTAGAGGAGCCCTTTTGGAAGACATTTGTGTGGCGGCAGGTTGGTCCTCTCCGCACACTTTTATATGATTCTACAATTTAGATCTTGACATGACTCCAGGTTCCCAGGTTCTTTCTGCTTGAACCGATCATGGTTGTTGTTTGGTCTTGTACCAGTTATGGCAGCGCTTATAGCTTGGCGAGTTTGGTATTTCGTTCCCACTGCGCTATCCGCAGCGTTGAGTGAACCTATGAAAGAGAACGTCTCTGGTTACTTACGTAACCTATGTTCTCTGAATAGGGAACGAGACGCTGCGTTAGCTGGCAAGCTCCTCGCGCTGCCGACAGTTTTTCTTTTCGGCAGAGAAATCTGAGGAGATGATGGCGCTCGCGCGTATATGATGCTGCGACGTAGGAGCGTCGGGGCGGAGCCAGCGTTGCGCGAGCGCCATCAGCCAATGAATTGGCGTGATTCTATAGGGCTTCAGACAATCGGCACATCCAGAGGATATCCCACTGCGCTATCCGCAGCGTCTCGTTCCCTATTCAGAGAACATAGGTTATGTAAGTAACCAGAGACGTTTTCGCGAGCTGATATGGGGGCGTTAACAGTTTGCATGGATTATCTAAGTCATTTGCGTTTGAATAGCGCGTGCTCTCCGTGGGCGGGGTCACATTAAAACTTAATGAGATGAGATGAGAACGACTGACATCTCTCTCTTTTCATACATATTACATAAACTGTGAATATTTGTTTTTCTATAAAAATTACTTAATTTAAAAGAAGAGAATTCAAGCTTCATGCCTGTGTGTCTGTATGCCTGTTTGACTGAGTATTCGCTGAGTTACAGTTCATTTTCGGACGCGTTTCAGAATGGACTTCACTGACAGAGAGTAGGCAGAACTCGCATCATGTTTATTTTTCTTTATTTGGCAAAAAGCACAACACGTTGTTTTTATTGTGAGTATACACAAAAATAATACACACTTAACAGGATCGATTGATGTATGAAACTTGTTTGTAATATCAAAGTCAACAGAGTATTTTGAGTCTCGTTTGAACTGATAAGAAAAAAAACGAGCAAATCACGCCGGCGCGATTGCCGACCCCAGGGGGTTAAATACAGGACGGTTCCGTATTATACGGAATGGTTGGCAACCCTAATAATTTCATGTTCTGAACTCGCCTGCATACCTAACTGTTGCCTGTTCTCTTATGTGTTGTAGGCTACTGTTTAATCAAAGGCACATTGTGACACAAAGGCTGGATTGTTACATTAACCCCCTGAGGTCGGCTAACCCCCTGAGGTCGCCGGTGAGATAGGCTCGTTTTTTTCCTTATCAGTGCAAAAAAATAAAATAAAAAAAAATAACAATAATTTTTACTTTTTATTTTATATGCTTGTGTTATACATCAATCGATCCTGTTAAGTGTGTATTATTTTTGTGTATACTCACAATAAAAACAAAGTGTTGTGCTTTTCACCAAATAAAGAAAAATAAACATGATGCGAGTTCTGCCTCCTCTCTGTCAGTGAAGTCCATTCTGAAACGCGTCCGAAAATGAACCATAACTCAGCGAATACTCAAACAGGCATACAGACACACAGGCATGAAGCTTGAATTCTCTTCTTTTAAATGAAGTAATTTTTATAAAAAAATATATATTCTCTGTTTATGTAATCTTTATGAAAAGAGAGAGATGTCAGTCGTTCTCATCTCAGCTCATTACGTTTTAATCTGCCCCGCCCACGGAGAGCGCGCGCTATTCAAACGCAAATGACTGAGGCGATCCCATACAAACTGTGAACGCCCCTGTCACAGTGTCTGGTTTGAGTTCCCTGGGTCACCACTAGATGTCCTCCTTCCCCACGGTGTCTGTCACATTCTGAACTACATTCCCCACGATCCTTGTTCTTCATTGCACTCAGCTGGCCCTTGTCACTAATCATTGCACTCAGCCAATTCCCCATTAGCATTGTCATTTCCCTGTGTATATAACCCTGTCTGTTTTAGTATGTGTCACGGAGTCCTTGTAATTATCACGCCACTTCTGAGTTCTGTTTCTAAGTATTGCCCGTTGTTTATGTTTATGTTTATGTTTATGTTTGATTGCTACCCTGGTTATGACCTCTGCCTGGACTGGATTTTGAGTAACGGATTTCCCTCATTAAAGATACTTACTGCATTTGGATCTTCTCCTGTGTTTTCTAGTGTGAATCGTGACAGCCCCCATATCAGCTCGAGAAAACAAATCAAGTTTATTCAGATCATTGTACTTGTTTACACTGTCTCGCAGCGCTGTGAGGAATAATAATAATGGAAAATGTACCTCAGAAGTGATTTCGAGGAGCAACGGATGGAATACTGTAGTAAGTTTTAAGTTTTTTTTTCATTCTCAAGTAAATCGCGTTTCTGTGTGTGAATGAATGAACGGCAGAGATGCGCTGTTTACCACAACTCGCAAAAAGACGGTTTAAATTTGAATTGCGTTTCTGTGTGTGAATGAATGATCTGCTTTTAGCAAACTATTTTGCTATACTGAGTAAAAATCGACTGAAATATGTTGAAATAAAATGTATTTGTATAAGCAACGTATTAAACTGCAAATTAACATTTATATTCCTTATAATAAAAACGAAAGACCTATGTTACAGACAAATGAAAGACAACATTTCGTTGATTAGTTTTGGATAGATTACACATTTTTACTGTAAAATATCTGCCACCTCAAATAAGCTTTTGTTTGCCAATTTTTGCTAATATGTTAAATATAGTATGTTTTGTCAATGTAGGCTATATTCGAAGTAATGAATCCTTAACTTTGAAATATGTATGATAAAATGTATACTTTCGTTTTTACAAAGAAAGATTACACTTCAATTGCTGTTGTAATTGTAACCTTTTTAATAAAAAATATATATTTACAAGGTAGATGTAAACAAATTTTAAAAGGTAAATATAAGCCTTTTCTTTAAATTATTTTTATTGTGTTTTATTATTGACAAATTTGGGGAGAGGATACATATTCCAAAACTGAAAATACAGTATGAGAATTAACTGCACAATTACTAGACATGTTTTCCTTGGATATTATACAATTTGCAAGCACAATTTGTAAAAAAAAATAAAAATAAATTGACATGCTTCCAACTGTGAACCAATTTGGTAGAATATATATATATATATATATATATATATATATATATATATATATATATATATTGCTCTTGCATTCTTTCTTGTGGCTATAGGTGACACACCTGAATGAATGGCTCATTAAGTATGCGGGCCCCATTGTCTCCTCAGATGTGTAATCCCTAAATATGCATAATGGTGTTGATTCGTTGACGCCCCTTGCGCATATTGCCTTTACAAACAAAAAGTGTTTTACAAGATTTAAATCAATGTATTGTGTTATGTGAATGATTAGGTAGGATGATTTTCACATAATTTTGAAGAAAAAACTCTAGGCAACGACATCCATTAGTCAAAAGTCTTATTGACACATATTTAGTATGTGTTTTTTGGCCTTATTTCAGAAACTTTAGTTTTTAGTTTTTTCAATAACCATGCATAAAAATTATTCTCTCAAAAATACAAACATGTATATACATGTTGCTCACATATTATGGTAGCCCTGTTTGTGCTAAATAGAGTGTAATTATACCTTTGCCATTAATATGTTTATAAGCAACTGAAAAAAGCACAAATGTCAGGGCATGTCAGAACATCTCAAGGACCCCCAAAACACCTTAGACCCCAGAGGGTTGATTGACATTTCAAAATGCGGCAATTGCTGCTGTTTTGCACAATATCCCTTTGTGCTCCCTGGCAGTCATTTCCCGATTACTTTGAAATGCGACTGGTTTATTTTTGCCGCGGTGGGTTTGCCAGGCCGGCTAGTGCTGCAGTAATAGGCATTCTGGTTGACTACCTACTGTATCTAACAAATTTCAGTCTGGATTTAGGCCGCATCATAGCACAGAAACTCGTTTAAATTACAAATGACTTACTTCTAGCTTCTGACCAAGGCTATATCTCTATGCTAGATTTACTTGATCTTAGTGTTGTGTTCAACACTATAGATCATAAAATACTCTTAAATCGATTACAAAATTACACTGGTATTCAGGGACAGGCATTAAGGTGTTTTAGATCGTATCTATCAGACCGTTACCATTTTGTGTACATAAATGAGGAAAAATCGAAGATAACATCAGTAAATTATGGAATGCCTCAAGGATCTGTGTTAGGCCCTCTGCTACTCTCAATATATATGCTGGCACTTGGTAATATTATAAGAAAACATGGAATTAATTTCCACTGTTATGCCGATGATACTCAGTTATATATTTCGACCAGATGAATTCTCTAAATTCTCTAAGTTGACAGAATGCGTTAAAGTTATAAAATATTGGACAACCTTTAATTTTCTTCTGTTAAATTCAGCTAAGACTGAGGAATTACTTATTGGACCAAAAACCTGTACACAGAATCTCTTAGAACATAATTTGCATTTAGAAGGATGTACTGTAACTCCATCCTCTACAGTTAAAGACCTGGCTGTTATATTAGACAGCAACTTATCTCTCGAAAATCATATTTTAAATTTGACAAAAACAGCCTTTTTCCACCTCAGAAACATCGCTAAGCTTCGGAATATTCTATCTGTTTCTGATGGAGAAAAGTTAGTTCATGCTTTCATGACCTCTAGACTAGATTACTGTAATGCATTAGTAGCTGGTTATCCTGCATCCTCAATAAACAAGCTACAATTAGTCCAAAATTCAGCTGCTAGAGTTCTTACTAGGTCAAGAAAATATGATATATTTTTATATTTTTATATATATATATATGATATAACATCAATTTTATTATCTCTACACTGGTTACCTATTAAGTTATCAATATTGCTACTGACCTATAAGGCCCTAAATGGTTCAGCTCCTGTGTATTTAACTAATCCATCACAATGTTTAAGATCACAAAACTCTGGGCATTTGGTAGTACCTAGAATATCTAAGTCCACTAAAGGAGGGGGAGCGTTTTCACATTTGGCTCCTACACTCTGGAATAGCCTTCCTGATAATGTTCGGGGCTCAGACTCACTCTCCAAGTTTAAATCAAGATTAAAGACGTATCTCCTCAGCCTAGTATTCTTATAATGCATCTCCTATCATTATATTGTTATATCAGATCAAATGCACATGATTATTCTTGCTTGATGTTATGAACAGCAGCTACGCGAATTATTTTCTACTTGCTGCTCTGTTTTATCTTGGGATGCCCATCCTAAGGTAACTAGAGAGTATGTCAGCTCCAGTTTGGATCCAGCCTGTTATGAAGACTTCAGATGCCCAATACCTATGAAGAGACGTCGCCAACCCCTGCAAAGACTTCAGATGACACAAACTCTGAATCAACATGCACCAATGCTATATTTTCTAAATGTCATAATCATTTGTTATCAAACAAGTATTCAATACTTCAATGAGCTCATTGTATCTGCATTAAATGATTACTTTCTTTAAATTAATACATTTTTAGCTAACTTTGACTTTGTATATGTACATTTCTGAAATACTTAGACAATTAGCTCTGATAACAGAACACTCTAAATTGTAATATGGATTTATGCACTTTCTGTAAAGATGTTTTGAAATTATATGTATTGTGAAAGCACTATACAAATAATCGTGAATTGAATCTCTACATGTGCTGTGAGTTTGGGTCACTCACCCTGTGCATTTGAAAAGCAGAACGCGCCAAACATTAGGCTATATTTTTACTCCAATCTCATTTCATAATGTTATAACAAATCCCATCCCAGATCCGGTAAGAGATACAATGTGAAGGGCATTATTACATGTAAAACTAAGAATGTTATTTACATTTTAAGATGTCCTTGTGACATGGTGTATGTGGGAAAGACCACACGTAGTTTAAAACAGAGGATAAGTGAGCATAAAAGCTCTATCAGACGTGCTGACCCTAACTACCCTGTGGCCTGTCACTTTACAGAGTGTGCTCATTCAGTCTCTTCTCTCCGTTTTCAGGGAATTGAGCAGATTAAATTATCTAGAGGTGGCAACATTGATAAAGTGCTATGCCAAAGGGAACTGTACTGGATTCATACTTTGGATGCCTTATATCCCAAAGGTTTAAATGTGGATTTCGACATGAGTGTCATGTTATAGTCACAGCTGTACTGTTTTTATAAGTCTTGAATACTGCAGTTTATGAAGGTTTTTACTGATGTCCTTGCAGTCTCCATGTACTTATACAGCATGTATGTATATATATATGTATATATGTGCTTGTATTTCTGTATTTTTTGTATATTTGTACTTATGTTTGTTTCTTGTAATGGGGGATTTTTATTATGGGGAGTAAATGTGTAAATTATGTAGATTACTCAATATGTTGGGTAGGTTAGAGAAAAACTACAACTCCCACCATTGGACTACAACTCTCACCATTGGACTACAACTCTCCTACCTGGCTTCCACAGGTGTGGTAATCACTGTTAATTATCCTGATGTGTTTGAACACAGTTAAGTTGATTGCTACATTGACTGTTTGTATGCCCTGAGGATGGTCGTTTGACCGAAAGCTTGGCTATTAAATTTGCTGAAAGGATTCAAGTGTGCAGACAGTTTTATTTATTTTTTGAGATCTTCAATAATGTTATAACAAATGAAAACATTTGAAGTAACATATGATAATACATATATGTTTCTCTAGTGTAGTGTACTGAAGTGTTCCTTTTTAATGATTTATCGTTACAACAAACCTGGTGTTCATTATATATTTTTAGTGAATTTTAAATCGCAATTTTAACCAGAAAAATCACAATTAGATGTTCTTCCCCAAATCATGCAGCCCTATACGTTTCTCTTGATATCAGCACCTTCGCTATGTATCTTTGGATTATGTTGTGTTGTAAATAAATCCAAACAATCAAAAGGCCATTCTGTTAAACTCTTCAAATTCTTTGTTCTAGGTCCCTCATAGACCCACCTGATATCGAGGGTATTTGTCCTCCCAAGTGTAAAACACATTAATATTCATGATGAGTCACGCCGTCCTTGCATACAGCTTTCTTACACAAAACATGTCTTACAAATTTAAAATAAATATATAATTTTATGTGAATGAGTGGGCAGAATGATTTTCACATAGTTTAGATGCAAAAAATCTAGACTACGATACAATTTTCAAAAGTCTTGTGAAAAAAAAATTCAGTATGTGTTTTATGTAGAGATGCACCGATTACAATTTTCTAGGCCGATTCCGATTTCCGATTTTTCATTGAGTTTGACCGGCCGATACCGATTTTAGCCGATTCCGATTTCATTTTTTCTAACCACTTTACAGCACACACAAATATTTATTTTCTATATATATTTTTAAAATAAAATACCATATCCTTTTACCCAAACTGAATAATAAAAAGTTTAAATTGGTAAATTTTATATAAATATTTTTGAGTCTTCATTTTCTTTTCTGACATAACCTAATCCAGTTCTTGTTAAAACACACTAGACATGCACATTCTGTGCATTTTGGGCACTTTTGTTTGAAATCATATTTATTTTGTCAATCAAATGTGTGCTTTCACTTTAATTGAGCGTGAGCAGTGCAGACAAAATAGACTCGGCGGCGAAACCCTCGCTTCACTGCTGCTCATGCGACGCTCCTGTTGGGCGCTCACGTGCTGCTCCTGCTCCCGGTGTGAGTGCACTCATTGATTAACATGCAGGCCGAAAAAAATATGCGTGAAATGGCCGTAATTCACGAGGTTTCCTACATGTGCGTTCCGTGTGCATGTGTAATGCTGATGTTGCATGATGTTAATCATGGGGAGCCTGAGTGCATTTGACCGGCATATGTCAGGGCAACCGGCCGGTCATGGCCGATCACGTGAAAATCGGCCAATTCCGGTCACCAGCGGATCAATCGGTGCATCTCTAGTTTTATGGCCTTATTTCAGTGACTACGTTTTTTTGTTTTTTTTCACAAACAACGCATAAACGTCATTTTCTCAAAACTAAAAACTTTTACATTCATGCTGCTGACATATTATAGCAGAGTTTGTGCGGAATATCAGACTTTAGCCATGAAATAACAAGTAACAGAAACTCCCAAGTAACAGAAATAAGCACAATTGTCAGAGCATGTCAAGTCACATTTATTTATATAGCACTTTTTACAATACAGAGTGTTTCAAAGCAGCTTTACAAAGACAACAGGATTTTGCAATTTTTTCAGAGAGACGAAATGCATGTTTCTTAAGTATGTTGTTGAACATCAATAAGTATAACAAAATTAAACATTTTGGAAACATGTTTATCACATAATTAATGTCTTTTCACTGTATTATTTTAAAGATGGGAAACACAATGAATGGATTGTAAAACTAAACAATTATTATTATACTAATACATTATTTTCAGGAACAGTGTACAAAAGTAAGTTGATATTTGACGTAAACTCTTGCCAAGGTTTTAAGGGTGTAAAGTATATGTTTATAATGTGTTAATCAAAACATAACATATTAAACATAACGGAGACTAGTGATGCATGGTGCACCGATACTTCAAAAGTATCGCGATTCTCGGAAATTAAAAACGCCACGATTCCTACATTTATTAGTATCGATACTTCTAAGAATGACCACGTTCCAGATTTGTAAGAGACGTATTTCATGTTGGTGTGTGCAACGCACGCTTCCAGTGCCTCCCTATGGACGTCTGTGTTTTTTCTCCTCACGCACGCAGCAAAGAAGCCGCAGCTGTCATGTGACAAACACTACAGCGAGATGGCTGCATGTGCGAGCATAAGTGATACTGTGGCCGCCGGTCCACGTCTGGTAGAAAAAGATGACGCGAGGAGTGAAATATGGAAGTACTTTGCCCACCTTGCTGACAGTGAGGGCAAAGCTACCGATAAGTCAAGACCTGTTTGTCGTCAGTGCTACAAACAAATGCAAACAAAACAACACCTCGAACCTGGCGAAACACTTGGCCGACAAGCACGCAGAGTTGTACAAGGAGTTTAATTTGTTATTTATGTTTTGATATTTAAGATTTTGTTCATATGTTTAATATAATTGTTGTTCATATTTTCATTCAAAGTCCAGAATTAAAATAAAGCTCACTGGCTGAGTTGCACAACTGACAGAATAAGTTACAATATCTGAGATATTGCTGCTAAATTTTATTTGCTTTTTTACCTTGAATGCCATTGCTTAAATTGATATTATTTATATTTTGATATTTAATCTTCTGAGTTCAGAAACATTGTTTAATATAATCGCTGTTCATATTTTTATTCAAAGTTCAGAATCAAGATAAAGTTATTTAGGGGTGACCCCGAATAGTCGAAGATTCGATGCTTCGATAGGAGGAGCCTGATTCGACTACCGATCTCACGGTCGAATCTTCGCGGAGGTGTTATGAAACGAGGATCATGCCACTTTGGCTATGAGGGCGCTCAATGTCTGATTTCACATAGAACTAGCTTTTATGTCAATACGTTAATATTCAGCCTATTATGATAATGCTGTATATAAAAATGTGCAAAGAAAGAAGCTTTTAATAAATGTTTTTTAACATGCGTGAATAAATCCAAACACCCCGTGACAGATTTAAGTTTCACTTTCAATCCGTGACCGACAGAGGAGCGTCTTCGCAGCAAGGATTTAAATCTTTAACAATGTCTGGGATAAGAAAATCTAAAGTGTGGATGTACACCATCAGAAAGGATATTCTCCAAGGCTGGATTTAGCATCAGGAAAACCATGATCGCACTTCTGCCGGCCAACGTTAACATGTTTCACGCATAGACTGGGTTTCACGTTGGAATGTATTTTATCCGCGCGCACAATTTGAAAAGACTCCAACGGACACAGACAGAGTGAAATACGGGATTTGTTCTCTCGATCAGGTACAAGTGATTTCAAAACTTTTCAGCCGGTTCTAATTTTATTTTTGGATGCTGTGAACATTTTTAGCTAAAAAGACTGCCTCTCCAGTTTAGCAGTTATTGTTGTATTGTTGGGGATATTTTGGGGATATTTAATTTAATTTGATCAATCAATAAATTCCTCTTGAAATAAACTTTGTTGTATTATTTAAATTTAATACTGTGAAGCTGCTTTGATACAATCTGTATTGTGAAAAGCGCTACTTGACTTGACTTGTTTCTGCAGTTAAAAAGACAAAGTTGAAAATTCTGGCTACTATCGTTATTTTAATAATTTCTTTATTTTTATTTTATTTATTAATCTGTCAGGGTTATCTAATCTAACTATTTGTGGCTTGTGTTTTGAATATATGTTCCCCTGCACTTTAGGCATTTTGCACACATTTGCTCCTCATCCTGTGACTTGATTCTGATTTATTTCGTTTTGTATTTTTATTTATTAGAAAGGTAGGCCTATATTCTGTTCTAAATTAATTTAGTAAATTAATTGTTTATTTTTTCGGTGCATCGATGTTGTGCTGTAGGCTGGCCTGCTCGCACAGGTAATTTAGCCGATTTAATTTGATTTGCATGTGAAATGCAAATCTGCAGTGTGGCCTTTCTGGAGTTATTTATGTTATTTCTTAGTTTTATTGATCAAAAATGTTTTTATACATTTTCTTCTATATCTTTGTGTGATTTTCTGTACATCGCGGCTTTGAAACGTTAAAGCCCCGCCCCCAGCCCCACCCCCATACACATGATTCGACTATTAGTCGACTATAGGCAAGACATGACGATTCTGATTCGACTATGAAAATCCATAGTCGGGGACAGCCCTAAAGTTATTACTGGTAACTCTTATGTTTCTTATGATAACTGAGATAATGCTGCTAAATTTATAACTTTTTTTTACCTTGAATGTCATTGCTCTAATTTATTTTTTATATTTTTATATTTCATATTTTGTTCAAATGTTTAATATATCTGCTGTTCATATGTTCATTTATTAGTGTGTTATATGATTAGAATGTTGTCCTGGTTTTAAAATAAAGCACAGCAATGATATTTGAGAGTGTTTCTCCCTTTTCAGGAAAAGTATCGGAAAAGTATCGAAATCGCAATTCTTGACTTGGTATCGGTATCGAAACAATCATTTTGGTATCATGACAACACTAATGGAGACATGCATCGACTTTTTAGTTTTGTCGACTATAGGCTATATTCAGGTTTCAGCAGTTCTCAGCTCAGCGCACGTATACTGTTACAACAGTTCTCTGATAACCAGTGCAGAACCGAGAACTGTTTCTTTCGGACACGTTCGATAGAGAGAACTGATGAGCTGGAGATACTGAGCATGCATGATAGCACCGTCTCTAAACCGAACTTTCTTTCAGCCAAGTGCATGCTGTGCTAATACATGATAGAATTGACGTCATTATGTGAGGACGTAAAAGAACCGGTGAACCGGTTAACAATAAGTGCTTTTGAAGTAAGGGATCAAATATTCAGCAACCCAAGCTTTATCATTTGTTCATCTGTATTATATCTATTTTTTATTAGTTGAACATCAATTACACTTTAACCCTTAAATGGATTTGGGAGTTTTTTGTATTTCCTAATTCGGGGAACAGACACAGTCTCTATATGATGATATCTAGGTGAAAGAGTCTCTATGTGATGGGATTTATCTGACCTCAGTGTCGGTTTAGCCAGTCTGTCTGCTTCCTGACCTGAGCCCCAGACTGTAATGTTTGAGCTCTAAGACTATGAGCCATATTACTAGAGAGAAGAGCAGCACCATCCCAGGAGGGATGTATATCATCTCTTTTCAACAGGTCAGGTCTGCCCCAAAATTTTTTCCAATTGTCTATGAATTCTATATTATTTTGCGGACACCACTTAGACAGCCAGCCCATTGAGTGAGGACAGTCTATCTAAGTACCAGCATTTCAGAACACCTCCAGGGCCCAGAAAACACCACAGACCCCAGAGGGTTAACGCATTATAGTCCTTCACGTCTATTGCGATCTCAAAATTCTGGCCAGTTAAACACATCTCTTTAACCTGGCTTACACATAACACATTATCAACTTCTATAATTCAAATCATGTAAAATGTTAGGCTGCATAAATTAGGTCTGCAGGAACCGGGAACATTTCCCATAACACCTGATGTACTTGTTACATCATAAGAATGGTGTCTATGCTAAAATAAGTCTCTGATTATTTTTATATTTAGGTTTACTGTAGTCCACCGGATCTGGGCCATTTCCAGATCTGATGAAGGACCTGCGCCTGGACACGACGACAACACAGTCCTGAAGTGTCAACTAGTCTCTCCCCTGTGAAGGCCTCCTTCCCTTGCCTTTACCTCTGTACAGATAAAACTTATAAAACGTATAAAATAAAAGCCAGACAAGTAATTTGGTGATGTCACTTTGTAAAGAAAGACTACGCGCCTGCGCACATACATATTCAAACGCACATACCTATAGACTTAACACATAATTTGCATGTGCACACAGTCACCGTTTTCACAGATTCATGTTTTTTAAGTTTACACAGAGGTGATAACGTAAAAAAAAAAAAAAAAAAAAAAACTTGCACCTTGTTACCTATTTCAAAGTTTGCGTTCTTGAGCTACCAAACACCGTTGTCATGCAAATGAACGGCCAGAACGCATTCAAAGTTTTCTTTTTTCAGATTTTTTTTTACTGTTAGTTAATAACTAATGATCTTTGCAACGGAAGTCCATCATTTAAAAACTTACTTTAGCTGGACAATAACTTTATTCTAGAGCTACTGTAAAGCCAAAACAATCTCTGTTACATTCATTTCCTATTATTATTGTAAAGCTGCTTTGAAACAATCTGATAAAAGCACTATGTAAATGAAGGTGACTTGACTTGACTTGACAAGACGCACGTCTCGGAGGCGAGATTTTCGAGTATTTTGGATTTTTTGAAAAAACATACTTGTGCACACTAGTCCTAGGTTTTTTGCTCAATCTGACCCAAACCAGTGCAGAAACATTCTCTGGAGTCTGACTGTCAATAGTGATCGAAGAAAATTCCGATTCACGTTGGCGACAGGACTCCAAAACATTCGGAGTGGGCGAGGCGGGCTTAAAGCCTGGTTCACACGGCAGGATAATTAGGCCGATTTTAGCCCCGATTCACCCCTTCCGACAATCTTAAGGATGCTCTGATTATCGTAAAATAATCTGATCAGATATTCCTGCTGTGTGCGGTGTGTTAAGGCTGCTCTCGTCTGCTCAAATCGGGGATATCCAACATGTTGGATTTATTTGGCCCGATTTCTTCTCGTGTGTGGTGTCCCCTGAGCACGCAGCCTGTGGACTGTGGAGTTTAGCCAATCAGAAAGCGAGGTGACCAGGCGGCGAGGAAACACCGGGAAATATAATCAAAACAGCCGGCGGCATGGCGCACCAGAAAGTCCGGTGGACGTCAGAGATTATCGCCTTTTCTTTTGATAACGTTTTTTTTCGGTTAAAAACAAACTACAAACTATTGCCACTGCATCCTCTTCGTCCATCATGCTTCCACCTTGATCTCGAGGTATTTTGCGCGATTTCCCGTCTGATCTGGGAATGCTCGGGAGTCAAATCGGTTCGTGTGTGATGTGTTGATTTTGCCGTGTGGCTGCGCACCACACACTGTACGACCAAAACTGTTAGACCTGTGATTTTTTATCCCCGTGTGTGGGGTCTCTCAGGTTTGGAAAATCGGCCGACAATTTTAAAATCGTCCCGTGTGAACCAGGCTTTACTTAAATGGCTATAACTCTTCAACGGAATGAGACAATTTCACCTAAGTCGATACACCTGTGTACGGCCTCAGCCTTTGGTTACGTGAAAAAGGACATGAATACGCCTATAGCTGATTGAATATCACGTTATTAATCAGGTGTCCCTAATCAAACACAAACCTGATTCAACTCATCAGCTCGTTAGTAAAGACTCCAAGACTACATGCTGCGTCAGATAAGAGAGACATCAAAAATGTGCCCACAGTGATGGGCTTTTTGTTTTCTATATTTATATTGCTGCACTGTTGCAAGCACCACATTTCTCAAAATTTCAAATATAAAACAGAACATGGGAACATCAAAAACACATCACGTTTTTAAGTTGCTCGTCCTACAGATTCGTGAAGCTAAAGCATCTCTTATGATTCCCCAACTTAGATTACAATTAGAAGCCATCACAATAAACTATAAAGAAATAAATTCTCAATTCAAACAGTTTTATGTTGACTTATACTCCTCAGAACCCCCACCAGATGCTTTCACAGTGAACACTTTTCTTAATGGAATTGAATTTTCCACAATTAATAAAGTGTCCCATGACTCTTCAAATGGCATTCATTTCGAAGAAATTAAGGAATCTATAGCGTACATGAAATCTGGTAAGGTCCCAGTAGCTGATGGATTTTCGTCCGAATTTTATTGTCTTTTCTAATTTAAACCCACTTTTACTTTTGGGTTTTTCAGAAGTCTTCAGAATGCTTATTTGCCTGCAAGTCTCTATCAAGCAACTATTTCACTGCTTCTAAAGAAAGACAAGAATCCACTAGAATGTGGTTCATATCGTCCCATCTCTTTCTTAAATTGTGACCATAAGATCTTAGCAAAACTTTTATCTATCGGTCTTGAAAACTCTGTGGGTCAAATTATTTCACCTGATCAGACTAGCTTTATTCAGGATAGATATTATTTTTCTAATTTTAGGCGCCTTTTTGATATATTGTATTCTTCCCATTCAAACAATCTAGAGGTGGTACTGTCAGACGCTGAAAAGGCGTTTGACTGAGTTGAATGGAACTATCTTTTTCAGGTCATAGGAAAATTCAGATTTGGTCCTACATTTATCTTTTGGATAAAAAATGTGGCCCTTAAAGCTTCTTTACTTATAATGTCCTTTCAGAGTATTTCAAACTACAATGGGGTATAAGACAGGGTTGTCCTCTTTCCCCATTGTTAACTACCATAGCCATTGAACCCCTTGCATTTGCCATACGGTCTAGTGCACAGGTCTGTGGTATCACCCGTGCAGGTATAGTGCATAAGGTTTGTTTATAAGCAGACGACAGTTTTCTTTTTTTGTCTAACCCTCTTATTTCAATTCCAAATTTTTTTCTATACTTGATATCTTTAGTAAGGCAAGGCAAGTTTATTTATATAGCACATTTCATACACTATGGCAATTCAAAGTGCTTTACAAAGAAAGGAATAAAAATAATCACAAAATAAAAGTAAGGGAAATTAAAACAGTTATTCAAAATGCTTAACATAGAGAGGAGTTAAAATAATCACACTATGGCAATTCAAAGTGCTTTGCTCAGTAAAAAGATGATACATAGAATAAACTTTTCATCTGGCAAAACACCGGTGTATCTTATTTTGCATATAGTTTTACTCTTACACAGACTGTGTCTGTGGTGTTTATTCGGCACACCTAAGAATTCCATTGGACCCGATTTTTCCATAAGATCGGACAGGAGGACTGACCTCGTGTTCACTGCCCCACCAGCTCTAGGAATGGAATCAATCCAGTCTGCACCCCACAGAACCTCAAGTTTAATTTACACATCAAACTCAATACTCCACCACAGACCCAGGTCATCAGCATTGTTTCAGCTTTCAATTTCCCCAATTAAGTAAATTTATGTTTGTCTCTTTTCCAATTTTCAGTGCCATTCGAGTTTAGAATCAAAAGGAGGATGCAGAAATAAAATACAGTGTAATCAGTCGGACGCACAGTGGCACCATGGGCGGCGCTAGGGAGGGGCTAGCAGGAGCTTCGGCACCCCCAAGAAAGACCAAAGCAGCCCGATAGCAACCCCAAAAATAATTTCTGGAAGCAATTATATTCAGGCTGTATTCAATGGAAGTCCTGAACCACATTTTGAAGAAAAAAAAAGAAAACATATCTTGTTATTTCGAGATATTAAGTCGTGTCGAAATAACTTCTTATGTCGAAATAACGACTTCTTAAGTCGTTATTTCGACATAATATATGTTATTTCTACATAATATCTCGTTATTTCGACATAATAAGGGGACATTCTAATCTGCATTAAGCCACATTAAGCATTCTTATAATGGTTTTCTATGGGAGGAAAATGCTTAACGTGTTATTAAACGTGATTTTAGAATCATAATGATAAATAAATGCACGCACAATTATCCGTGAACTTGATTTGAACAAAAATCACTTGCATGCACGTTAACTGGAGCGCATCTCATCCTAACTTAACCAAAACTCAGTGTATGCCTCACAGACATGAGAAATACATCAAATACACAAAGCTTGAAATGTCTTTAAATGAAATAATTCAAAACGAAAAAAGAAATAGGCTACTCTCTGATTATGTAATCCATTATATGCATTTCTCTCTATAGGCGCGTTCACTACGAATATGGCGATCGTCAACTTCAGCTTTGCAGCCGACACTGACACAGAAAACACTAGTTTATTAATAAAAATCAATACACGCGTCACCGGATTTACAAATGCACATCTTGCTTGTTGCACGCACACATATTATGTCAAAATAACGAGATGTTATGTTGAAATAACATTACTATTAATAATAAATCTTTTAGAATATTTGATTGAATGCTGAATGTTGCGCTTGTTCAATTTAATAAAATAAAACTTTAATTGTGATCATTAAAATTATTGAATATTAAATATTTAGTGGCCAAATTTTGTTCATTTATTAATAGTATATATATATATATATATATATATATATATATATATATATATATATATATATATATATATATATATATATATATATATCCTATAATTGTGCAGCTCTCCCTGTCAATGATCTAGCACCCCCTCAGCACATGCCTTAGAAATTCTCTGGCACCGCCCCTGAGTGGCACAGTACTCATTCAGTAAATGCACAGCTAAACAGAAGTGTTTTGAGTCTGGATTTGAATGTGACCACTGTAGGAGCACATCTGATCTCTTCTGGAAGCTGGTTCCAGCTGCGGCTGGCATAATAGCTAAAAGCGGACTTGCCATGCTTAGAGTGAACCCTTGGTATTTCTAGCTGATATGATCCTAATGATCTGAGTAATCTGTTTATATTCAGTGAGCATATCTGCAATGTATTGAGGTCCTAGGCCATTGAGTGACTTATATACCAGTAATAATACTTTAAAATCAATCCTAAATGTAACTGGGAGCCAGTGTAAAGACCTGAGGACTGGTGTGATGTGTTCATATGTTCTGGTTCTGCTCAGCATTCTGTATGAGCTGCAACTGTCTTATGGTCTTTTTGGGAAGGCCAGTGAGGAGTCCATTACAATAATCCACCCTGCTGGTGATGAAAGCATGCACAAGTTTCTCTAAGTCTTGTCTGGAAACAAAGCATCTAATTCTGGCAATATTTTTGAGATTATAGTATGCTGATTTAGTTATTGCTTTGACATGACTACTGAAACTAAGGTCTGATTTCAGAATCACACAGAGATTCCTGACTTGATTTTTAGTTGTTTGACCCCTAGAGTGAAGGTATGCGTTCACCTTGAGAACTTCATCTTTGTTTCCAAATGCAATGACTTCAGTTTTGTCTTTGTTTAACTGAAGAAAGTTTTGGCACATCCAACTGTTGACTTCATCAATGCATCAGCACAGGGAGTCAATGGGGCTGTAATCGTTAGGCGATAGGGCTAAGTAGAGCTGTGTGTCGTCTGCATAGCTGTGGTAAGCCATTTGGTTCTTTTTTCATTTTAGGACTATCCCAGAAAGCCCGACCCAGTTTTCCAGCCTGTCAAGAAGTATGTTGTGATCGACAGTGTCAGATGCAGCACTGAGGTCGAGGAGTACCAGCACTGATAATTTGCCTGTATCAGTATTTAAACGAATATCGTTTATTATCTTTAAGAGCGCTCTCTCTGTGCTGTGATGTGGTCGGAAACCAGATTGAAAATTCTCAAAGTATCCATTTGAGATTAAGAATTTGTTCAGCTGATTGAAGACAACTTTTTCAATGATCTTGTCTATGAAAGGAAGATTTGAGATCGGTCTATAATTGCTTAATATGGTCTTATCCAGATTGCTCTTTTTTAGGAGGGGCTTGACAACTGCAGTTTTAAGGGACTTTGGAAAAGTCCCATAGAGAAGTGAGGAGTTTACCACTTCTAGGAGATCTACTTCTAAACAGTGTAACACACTTTTGAAAAAGGAAGTGTGGATTGTGTCAAGGGCGCAGGTTTTAAGGTGCTGTACTGTTTCTTCCAAAATTTTACCACTAATTTCTTCAAAATCAGACATAGTAACTTTCTGCGGATGTGGTCTGATCTGTCTGACCCCAGTGCCACACGAGCATATACTGATCGCCTTTCTGATATTATTGATTTTCTCAGAGAAGAAAGAAGCAAACTCACTGCACTCGCTGTCTGAGAGCATTTCACTGGGAATCTGGCTTGTGGGGTTTGTCAGTCTCTCTACAGTAGCAAAAAGAGTGTGTGTGTTGTTTAAGTTGCTGTTTATAATATTTGAGAAGAAAGTCTGTCTAGCTTTGCCTAGTTCCATATTGAAAGCATGGAGGCTGTCTTTATAGATGTAATATTGACCTACAAGTTTTGTCTTCCGCCACATGCGCTCTGCTTTTCTGCATTGTCTTTTCATATTTTGCACTGCTGTTGAGTTTCTCCAAGGTGCTTTTTGTCTGCCACTCTTCTTCCTGACTTTCACAGGAGCAATATCATCAATTACACTCTGTACTTTTGAGTTAAAAGAATCAAGGAGAAAATCAACAAGAGTCAGCAGACATGCTTGGTGTTAAACATATAGCCTTCATAAATAGTACACTAGTGTTCTCATTTAAGCATCTCCTCTTGACAGACACAGATCTAGCTTCAGTGGCAGGAGTGATAATACCTGAAAACACTGAAGACGATTTTAATGTTATAGAGTATAGAGAGAGGCCCTATAGCTAAGGCAAAGAGGAGAGGTGAAAGTGGGCAAACTTGACGGGTGCCACGAGAAAGAGAGAAATAAGGAGACGTTTCAGAGTTCGTTTTCACACAAGCTGATGGAGTGGAATATAGTAGACAAATCCATGATATTATTTTAGGTCCAAATCCAAATTTTTTTAAGAATGTGAATGAATAATCCCACTCCACCCAGTCAAAAGCCTTCTCCGCATCTAACGAGATGACCATTCTGGCCTTGATGACTTAGAAGTAAAGACTACATTCAGGAGTCTACATATATTGGATAAGAACTGACGACCTAGTATAAAGCCAGTTTGATTATCTGATATAATGGACTGGAGATGAGCTTCTAAACGTTTGGCCAATACTTTAGCTAGTAATTTAATTTAATTATTAATTAGGCTAATAGGTCTGTAGCTGCCACACAATTTAGCATCTTTGTCTTTCTTTAATATTAAGGAAATCAAATCTTGATTTAAGGATGAAAATAAGAAGCCTTGATCTAAGGAGTGATTGTACAGTTCTAATAATAAGGGGGATAACTGAGTGGAAAACTTTTTTTTAAATTCGGCAGGGAAGCCGTCAGACCCAGGAGCTTTTTTCTTTTTTTAAGGTTAGGATACAGGAGGCTATCTCTTCCAAGCTAATAGGCTCATCCAGGCTATTAGCTATATCAGGACTTATCTTAGGTATTTCTAAATGAGAAAGGAAAGACTGAATAGCAGCAATGTCCACACTAGCTTCTGATTTGTAAAGATTAGAATAGAAAGAAGAGAACTGAGTTTATTTTAACCGGATCAGTAATAAGGTTATTTGAGGAGTCATACACCTGTGAGATTAATTCTGAAAAAACAGAGATTCTAATTATTGGACAAAAAACGTCCTCACGTAATAACCTAGAATACTGTCTAACACTTGATGGCTGCTCTGTTAAGTCTTCATCGTCGGTTAGGAACCTGGGTGTGCTCTTTGATACCAATCTTTCATTTGAAAGTCACGTGTCTAGTATCGGTAAAACCGCATTTTTCCATCTTACAAATATATCTAAATTACGTCATATGCTCTCATTGACAAATGCGGAACAGTTAGTTCATGCGTTCATGACCTCTAGGCTAGATTATTGTAATGCTCTACTGGGTGGTTGCCCTGCACGCTTAATAAACAAACTACAGCTGGTCCAAAACGCAGCAGCTCGTGTTCTTACCAGAACTAAGAAGTATGACCATATTAGCCCAGTTCTGTCAACACTGCACTGGCTCCCTATTAAACATCGTATAAATTTTAAAATATTGCTGATTACTTACAAAGCACTAAATGGTTTAGCTCCGCAGTACTTGAGCGAGCTCTTAACGCATTATAGTCCTTCACGTCTATTGCGATCTCAAAATTCCGGCCAGTTAATAATACCTAGAATATCAAAATCGACTGCTGGCGGTAGATCCTTTTCCTATTTAG
Organism: Leuciscus idus; assembly: GCA_021554675.1. NCBI lineage: Eukaryota > Metazoa > Chordata > Actinopteri > Cypriniformes > Leuciscidae > Leuciscus > Leuciscus idus. The sequence goes on along the minus strand of CM038640.1, from coordinate 1,696,649 downwards.
CACCAAAACTTTGGAACAATCTTCCTAACATTGTCCGGGAAGCAGACACACTCTGTCAGTTCAAAGCTAGACTAAAAACACATCTTTTTGACCTAGCATACACATAACACATTATAGACTTCTATAATTCAATGCTAGGCTGCATAGATTAGGCCAGCCGGAACCGGGAACACTTCCCATAAATCCTGGGGCCTGTACCATGAAGGTAGCCGAACAAACTCGGGGTTACAGGATTAGTTTTGAGTTGACAAAACCAAACCGATGTAATCAGGCTTTATTGGTACCATGATGCAGCTCATCAACTTTCTCTGTCAACTCAGGCTTTGATCCTCAAGCTATGATTACTCCACGCGCGCGTGCACATAAAAGAGTGACGTCGACACTGAACAACCAATCGCGGGTAGAGTGAGAGCGATATATTTTTCCGCGGAGGAGCAAGAGATAATCATTCAGAATTACGATGAATTTAAATCTCTGCCAAAGCAAGAGAAGACTGTTGCAGAAAGATTGCTGATTGTTAATGTGTAAGTTAAACAAATACGTTCTATATTTATGTAAAATTATGTATATATGTATGTGTAGCCTATACGTGTAATATAGCCTATAGCCTATTTTTATAATATATAAAAATGTGCATGTACTAAGAAAGATTAATATTCATTGATTTTTAGATTTTTAGATGCAACCTCAACTCCAAATGTTCTTGCCAGCAGATAAAGACAAAATATAAAAATATTATTCAAAGTGGTGAGTATTTACCACAACCTTTTATTATTTTTGTGAACATTTTATCACAAACACTTGTTTGCAGCAAACAGAAATAAAGAGTTAAATTAAGAAAACCAGAATACAGTGTGGCGGAGGAGTTGGCTCTGAGTAGGCAATAAGGGACGGCCAATTATGGATGGGATTACAGGTGCTGTACAATCTGACCCTGGTGCTGGCTCCTCTAACCAAGTAACACTGGGTATGTGTGCAATACATTACTACTTTAAGTTTTAAATATGGCTGACTGTATGTTCTGCAGTAGAGGGAAATACAGTGTCCCTGTTGAAGCCAGCACACATACACACAGTCTCCCATACAGAGGTCAGTATGCAGCAGACAGAACACCAGAAACATAACCTGCTTTACAACAGTTGTGCCTATTTTTATTTATTAGTGTGGAGGAAATGATGAAGACACTCTGTGTGTTCTGAGACAGTTTCTGATGTGAATGCACTGGGCTTTTTATTATGGCAAACATTTGAATGTGTGGCATAAAAAAGGGACTGGCCCTTACACATCTCTTTTATTGTAGGATTTTTCACAACCCTCCCCAGAAACTGAGGCCTCTACCTCAATGGGCTTCAGAAGAAATGTGTAAGGATTTAAAACCCTTGACATAAAGTCAGTCCTGTGTTTGTAGGAAGTTAAGGAACTTTTTGTGATTTGATGAGCCTCCAGAAAACTTGTAATGATCATGTTTGTGGTGGAATTATGTTTCAGGTGGAAACAGACTCAGTCAGGGACTCAGGGCCCTGTACAAAAGGAGTCTTGAACTAGACTGTTCACTAAAGGAGACTTGAACTAGACTGTTCACTAAAGGAGCTGGACTGAGCTGAGGAGGCTCCAAAAAAAAAAACCTCAAAAAAATCAAACAGCTGGATAAAACTGATCTCAGTATGTGAACTTATTTAACCAAGTAACACTTTAGTATGAATATTTATTAATGCAACTTTCTCTTGCTCTCTTTCTCCCTCCCATCCCACAAAACCAATAAAACAGTTTGAGACCTATCTGCAGTTTCAATGTGCTTTTATTAAGTGTAATATTGTATGGTGATTGCATCTACATCTGCACCAGCTGGGTGGTCAAGTGTGATCGGGTCAGTTTCATCGGGGAGAAGCTGGTTTTGTGGTGTTTCTCACTCCTTTCTATTGGTGGCTATATTGTGCAGAATGGCACATGCAGCCACTATCTGTGATGCCCGCTCTGGTGACTCTTAAGCGCCGAACACAGTTGAAATCTGCCTTTAGGATGCCAAAGGTCATCTCTATCTTCCCTCTGGTTTTACTGAGGGCCACATTGAAGGCCCTGTGGCCCTGTCTGAGGGTCATGATAGGGTGTTATTGTGTAGGTTTTTCTATCTCAGTTCTATCTGAGTTCAAATTAACAGTGTTTTGTACTGTACCAAATTTAACTTGATTTCCTCAAAGCGCTGACACAACACAGATTCACGGAAAATTTGTGAGACAAGCACTGGAGCCAGGCCATTTGGCATCCAAACTTGTGATCATACATTCATGACAGTCGTCTGCAGATGAAATGTTTAGTAGATCATTGTTATATCTGTTAATGTTACTATTAATTTAAAGATTCATCTCACAGAAAATAATCATCTCACATATTCACATCATCTCTACCTGAACATTAAGGCTGTGATAGGACTTCCTATTAACATAATCTGCCTCATGTTCCCCTAGAGCAGTGGAGATTGGAGCAATAGACTGCATACATGTTGCAATGACTCTAGGGAATCGTATCATAAGATTAACAGAATAATAATAAAAAAGATTTAAAATAATTCTTAACATGTATTATATTGTATAGTACATTTGTGAAATTTGCTTTTTTTTTTTAAAAAAGATGTGCTCATGTGATGTCACCCTATCAATATATTTTACCGGCAATTTTATAAAAGCCCTCTTTTATGGACATGGTCGATAAATGTCCGGGGAACACTATTAGCTATTACGCTTTTAGCTATTTATGCTTTTCTGCTTTTAGCTATTATGCCAGCCGCAGCTGGAACCAGCTTCCAGAAGAGATCAGATGTGCTCCTACAGTAGTCACATTCAAATCCAGACTCAAAACACTTCTGTTTAGCTGTGCATTTACTGAATAAGCACTGTGCCACTGTTCGTCCGACTGTACTGTACTGTATTTCATTTTATTTTTCTAAACTGTTTTAATTTAAAGCACTTTGAATTGCCATTGTGTATGAAATGTGCTATATAAATAAACTTGCCTTGCCTTGCCTATTAATGAAACTATTCATGTACTCCTGCAGAGCGAGGACCACCTTGCGAATGGTTCGACAAACCGTGTTTTCCCCTAGCTTCTGTTCGTCACCCACCGTGCAAGTATGTACCATTTGCAAAAAAACGCAACGCAATACCATTTGCGGTACAGTAAGTACATGAATTCGACGTGTTAAATTCTTTATGCGCGACTCAAGAAGTTCGCAAAGATAAGACATTCCTTCCGCAGAAAATCTGTATCTTTCATAAATTCATACAAGTAACTATCAGGAAAGGCAAGGGGATTTTGTCTGGCTAAAAACTCTTTCTCTACGAAGTGCTCGTCAAACAATTTGTGCTGAGATGTCCACCGGATTTGGAAGAAAAGGTGAAGTCATTGCAACAGACCCTGGGAATAAGTTACGTCACCTATATGTTTCTTTGCTCTCAGCTGATTGGTCAAACTTCAGTCTGAGATCTTGAATCCAGAACATAACCTGCCCCGGAGCAGGTTAGCCGTGCAGCGTAAGATACCATGGCGACGAACTCCGATTAAAGCCAAGCTACCTTCATAGTACCTAAAACCCAGGGTTGGCGGAAACTAAACTGGAACATAGCTGGCTAGCCACCTAAACCGGCTTCATGGTATAGGCCCCTGATGTACTCGTTACATCATAAGAAGAATGGCGTCTACGCTAATATTAGTCTCTCTGTTTATACCGAGGTTTACCGCAGTCCGTTGGATCCAGGCCGTATCCAGATCTGAAGAAGGACCAGCGCCTGGACGCGACGACAATGCAGTCCTGAAGTGTCAACAAGACTCTCCGTTTCCTGAAGTGAGGTGGACCTCGGCCGTATCCAGATCAGATGGTGGATCTGACCTGGACCTAACCATGACGCATCCTGAAGTGCCAGCCTCATCAGCCCTGTGAAGGCCTCATCGACACGACCAATCTGACTTCTGACCTGTAACGCTGCCTGGATCATAATCATACACTGTTCGCTCATTGGCCAGAGGAGAACTGGCCCCCGACTGAGCCTGGGTTGTCCCAAGGTTTTTTTCTCCATTCTGTCACCTGATGGAGTTTTGGTTCCTTGCCACTGTTGCCTTGGCTTTTGGCTTGCTTAGCTGGGGACATTTAATATTCAACAATATTATTGATCTGCCTTATTTATGGGTGGACGATGATGCAATTTTCTTCTAGAAACAAACTTTTTTGTATTATTTTCATGTTATCAATGTGAAGCTGCTTTGATACAATCTGTATTGTAAAAAGCGCTATATAAATAAAGGTGACTTGACTTGACTTGACTAATAAAACACAATAAAAATAATTTAAAGAGAAGGCTTATATTGACCTTTTAAGATTTTGTTTACATCTATCCTTGTATATTTTTATTTTTATTTTTTTTGGCGCTATTTTACTAAAAAGGTTATACAATTACAACAACAATTAAAATTTTAGCAATATTTCCAGTGTAATCTTTCTTTGTAAAAACTAAAGTATACATTTTATCATATTTATTTCAAAGTTAAGGATTCATTAGTTTGAATATAGCCTACATTGGAACAAACACTATAATAACATCTTAGTTGATGACTTTATTTTTGACAAAACATAATATATATATATATATATAAAACATATGAGCAGAAATTGGCAACATTATAAGCTTATTTGATGTGGCAGTATTTTACAGTAAAAACTTTATAATCTATCCGATTTTCGTAGTCGATTTTTACTCATCTCAGTATAGCAATAGAGTTTGGTGAAAGCTGTTCATTCATTCACACACAGAAACGCGATTCATATTTAAACAGTCTTTTTCCGTGTACAGACACTTGCGAATAGAACAAAGCAAATATAGAACTGACCTATTCCTCAGCTGGAACAGTTGCTCCTCGAAATGAAACTTCCAGCACTTCTGAGGTAAATTTTCCAGGATTATTATTAAGATAGTATTATTCCTCAGAGCGTCGTAAAGTACATGAGTCTGAAAGTGAACTCGCGGTGTGTGTTATCCAGCTGATGTCGGCGTTCACAGGTTTGCATGGATTGCCTCAGATCATTTGCCTTTGAATAGCGCGTGCTCTCCGTGGGCGGGGTCACATTAAAACTTAAAGGGATAGTTCGCCCATTTAAGACATGAAGTTGTGTGCAATCCTTACCAGCACTATAGTGCATACACACTAACCCACTCTGTGGTCACCTCCCTGGTCAGAGTTCTGGCCGCTGGAAGTTTTTCAAGAAAGTAGTCCCGGTTAGTTTCCGGGGCCTCAAAACTGTGCGTTTTTACGTGAAAAAATTATATGCGTTTCAAAGCTTGATTAATTTACATCACAAAAAACACTCCAGACAAAATTCATACCTCAGTTTTAATCGGCACTATTTTCTTTCCATTTCTATCAATCCGCGCTGCTGTCAACGTCAACAGTGCGCACGTTCTGATCAGCTGTTGATAGCGCGACTCGCTGACAACATGTCTGACTACGAAACTTCTGATGATGAAACCAATTTTAGCACAATGTCAGACGGAACAGATGATGATGAAAGTAATTTTAGCACAACGCCAAAGGGATACCTTTATGAACCGGAGTATACCGATGCCGAACTTCAGCAGATGGAGATGGAACGGGAAGAGAGAGAGCGAGAGGACAGAGATGAAGTTGTCCAAGTTGATGCTGGGCCCACAGCTGCAGCAAGAGCCAGGATGAACGACAAATGGTGGTGCACTTGTTCAAATTGTCAAGTTATGCCAACAGAGGTTGAAAGCTATTGCTGCCACGAATGGGAACTCATCATGCCACAGATGCAAAACCTATCGATTGACGAGGAGGCCAACGCAGCGTCTGTCTGCATTACATCCAATGACGTTTTCCCTGCAATGCTAAATGCTGGTGTCCTGGAGACGTTCTTCTACGTACCTAAAATCAATTGGAAAAAGTGACCCAAACCAGCTGGACTTGACGGTCAGATGTCTGCAGAGTAAGTGTGATCTCTCATGTTGCTTTGTAGTTTTTTATTTCAGAATTCGACAACTTCACGTTGTCTTGACCAGTTGGCTATAGAATAGCCTATCTGACTGCATTATTATTTTACTGAGTGGACAGTAATAAAAGTGAGTTGTATACCAAATGTAACTAACCTACATCAACCATTGAAAAACTGTCTTTATAACCAAATGTATCTGCCAATTCATTTCACAATTGGTGCTCAGGGTTTGATGGATACTAGAGTTATTGCAATTATCTATAGGCTATGCATTTCATTCTTACCTCCAGTGTTTCTCCAGACAAATCTTCAGCAGTCATTTTGTTGATTCTGTATAAAGCTCTCCATGCTGTCGTTCAGATTTGAAAAATAACTACAAAGACAAGTACTGTTTTCTAGTTTTCATAAAATATGTACCAGCTTATATTGTGTTGTTTGTTTGCTCTTCTAGACAGTACAGGCTTGTTGCCTATCGCATGGTGACAGAATGGGCCCTAAAAGGAGAGAAGCTCGGCAAAGGCCACAGACGTGTTCTTCCCTCATGTGTGGTGGACCTCATAAGAACAAAATATCCATCACCAAATGGACAATATCAAGGCTTCAAGGAGTCAGAGGAAGCAGAGCTTTTGTTTTAGATGTGTCAAAGAAAAATGTTTTATTGAACATGTAATTTTCAAATAATACATTTTCACATATGTACATGTTGTATGAAAACAGAAATAAACCCTGTGAATGTTTAATTCCTGTCATCCCTGTTGATTATAAGTTATTTTCGGAAGCGGGATGTATGTTGTGCCACCAAGTTATCTTTGTTTGGCTTTGGAGTGGGTGCAATGTTGGCCGGCAGGTTGATTGGAGGATGTATCTGGAACACCTTGTCTCCTAGTGTGACATTTTTGTCAAGCCGCCGTAAAATTACCTGCTGCACCAAGTCTTTCCGGAAGTCTTGTTTTGTTGGCTCATACAGTTTCCTTACAACCCACTGATTGGATTGCCTTGAATGGAAGACGTTGTATTTATCTTTTCCTGTAAATTAGAAGAAGAAATGGATCACTAAAACAGTATTCCCAAATAAAGAAATTGGCCAACAGCACGGCCAAAACAGTGTAATGTGTGAAAGACATGATTATCCACTATAATGTTTCCTAGAAATAATGCCCGGTGGTTGAAAAGAGTAAAGTAATTAATTGGTTTTCTCTTGTGAACTCAAAACCTCTAAAGGTCTAACCCAGTGATAGCATGGCATGACAGGGTGGTTTATACAGTATTCCAATAAATATAGATGATCAGTGTTTTGAAACTAGCAATACATGTATTATGACTTCAATATAGTCCGTTTGTACATATAGTCATTTCATTCAAGAGCAGAATGTTGTTGAATAGTAACTATCTGTGTTAGTACAGTTGTAATAGATGTTGCTGAATAGTAATATTTGGAATATAAATATCAAGTGACATACAGTGGTCTGTTGATAATATTTAAATATGTGTGCTGTTACAAGTTGAAAGGGAGAGGGGGCTATTTGTGTTGTGGTGACATTTGATACAGGTTGTTTGGTCAGAACAGTGATGGCCAAGATTTTGCCAAGAACTATATTTACAACTATCAAGGGAGAACAACGAACACTACACTTGATAAAGATAAGATAAGGTAAGATAAACCTTTATTGTCCCACAATGGGGAAATTCTCGGTGTTGCAGCAGCACAGTGGATAGTTAAAAAAAAGAGTAAAGAATTATAACAATATAATATATACAATATAAACAATGAATAAACAATCAAACAATATTAAATTGAGTCCTTGGCGTGTGTGTGTGGTCTACAAGGGTAAATAAAGTTGTTTCTCATAAAGACGTGCAAGGGACACCCATGACTGCAAAGCCGTGGTTGATGCCAAAATGCAATGCACAGCACAAGAAAGATAAATGGACATGGTCATGTCAATGTAATGGTAGAATCTCTGATGGAATCTTTGAGTCTTGAAACCTGAGGAGGTGTTGATAGGCCAATGGCACTGATTTTGCTAAAACTATGGAAAGTTACCAGTTGTGATCAGTGGTAATGGCCATGATGTGCTGTATCTGCCATACTCACCCAACTCAGTGCTGTCATGCTGACGGCCAACATTGTGGTTGTGATCCAAGACACTCAGTTGGATCCTGGCCTGCATGGTGACATATGAGTAGTGCCGTCTCTTCTCTGCATACTTGAGCATAGAGCTATGAAAAACCTCAAGCTCCCCTAACGAAGAAAAAGATTTTATAAGACATTTTCTACTTCACATATCCAAGACCTGACATTTTATGTCTGCAAAATTATTTCTAATGCTATGAGGGAAAAAATATATATTTGCCTTATTGGAACACTTGCTAATGCACATTTATTTTAGCAAAGGACAGATGCAACATCATATACGTATTTTCCTTCAAGTGGGGCCCTGATTCCCTGTCAAAAGTCAAATAGCCGCAATACACAGGTATGTAATGTAGGGACACACATGATCAACTAAGGACTACTCATAGGAGTAGTCAAACGTACCCGTGTGTTTGAACAGTGTCAACTGATTGAGGTCTTTCAAGAGGTATTTGTCAAGTACAACAGCCTTGAGAGCGTTGTAGGCGCTACAATCATTTGCCAGCCATTTTTTTCTCCTTTGCTGCTCCTCAGAAAGGTCTTCATGGTAGCACTGGTACTCCTGGCCATCATCTTCCCAGCGGTGGATGCCACACACATGATGCAAGATAGAGGTCCACCGGCGTCTCAATTCCTATTGTTTTTGTTTGTTAAAAAGAGACACTGTTTAGCAAATTACACAAGGCAATGATAATACGTTCATCCAATGATGAGCACCGGCTATTAGATTACTAACACAATTGTTGGCAAGCGGCAGTTGTGATTTAAAAATCTAGAACAGATGTTGAGGTGAAAAACATCTAACAATTGCATTATAAAGTAAAATGAGTCTTTTTAGAGTTGAATAATTTACTTCTGAATGCCTATATGACATCAGGTTGTAGAGTAAACTAAACTCCACCTTCTCATCTCCACCACAAGAGCTGCACGACCACCAGAAGTGATTTCCCAGAGACTTGACCCATGGCTGCAAGTCCCGGTTTTCTTTTTTCTTTGCTGCTGCACTTGCCTTCTTCTTCACGCCTACAAAAAGGGGGAAAAAACCCTGATGATAAGTTTATGAGAAATTGATGGGAAAGTCTACAACAGCTTCCTTTACTTGTAATTCTATATGCACAAGTTACCCAACTGCTTCCTTCAATTTATATATGCAAAACTTACTCAATAGTGTAGCTAGTGAATAAAACACATTTGCTGAAGAGAGGCAGAGGCAGAAGAGAAAGACATGTGCAGAAAAGGCACACAAAATCATAAAACGATGACACTATAAAAGAGGCGAAATTACTTACTCCATTTTAAAATAGAATTTATTTTACCTGGATTAGATCAGACATGATGATCTTTTTTGTTGAGTCATCCATAAAGCTGTAGGTAGTGTACTTAGCACTGTAGCCTGGAGAATCAGATCTGGAATATTAAAAAAGGGAAGTGCCTTGTACGGTGCTTGAAAATTATGTAATTGTAATAACATAAGTGCACAATCTCAGTCATACAATACCCAAAACATAAAATGTACCTTGCATCGCCTCCAATGTCTGTGTGTCCACCTGCACATGCAGTGTCCTGAAGCTCTGACAAAATTGACTCTTGCATGTCAGTGTACGCCTGATAAACCACAGGTATCAGATAAGTAGATTGGAGTGAATAGTATGACGTCTTCTTTGGCAGTTGTAAATTGATGAGATCAGCCCACTCTTGAAATTCTGTCTGTGTTGTTCCGGTAAAAATAATGGCTGCTGAAGATACCAGGTTATTCTCTGGCATTCCACGGATCTCAGGACAAGATCACCACACTCCCTTATGTTGATTCAGGCATGTCCATTCCACCTTGATCATGGATCCATTACTCACTGTGGTCTTCTCATCAACGGCTACACCGCAAGTGTGACAAGTTGTAAAAAGTTCCATAAGGGCTGACTCGTTCACAATCCACTTTCTCTCTGACCAGTTGCCTTGCTGGTCTGCTGTCACACTCACATCTGAGGAAGATGATGTAGAGCCACTCAGTGGAAGAAATGTGCGGTCATCAGCTGCTTCTATGGAACTCAAACTTGTATCCAGTGTCTCAGATGCAACCGCAGAGCTTGGGCACATTGACTTTGAATGAAGAAAAACATAGAGAAGTAAAATTGAAGTGTTTGTGTTGATTTACTGAATGTTGGTCACAAACATGGCTGATAGGTGCATGCACCGTGTTTATTTTAAATAATGTGTTCTTTGTGGATGTGTACTTTGTCAGGATTATGACAAAATGTGTAAAAAAGATGGAAATGTGTGCTTACCTGCGACTCTTTCCAAGTGGGGGGTAGGGCTGTGTAAGTGCCAGAGGTTGATGGCCTTGTTCCTCGAATTGCTTCAGCAGGGCTTGTGATAATCAAGGTCAAGTTTTTTTTTTTCTCAGAACACTTCACAGTCCAGAAAACACTTCATATTCGCGGTCACCACTGCTAGCCTCTGTCGGTGCTGTTTCAGCCGTAGTGGGTGCAGACATGCATACCTTGGTAAACACAAGATCAAATCAAATGTTATTGATTGCAACACAAAACCTCAATTGTGTGTGTGTTCAATCAAATAGTTTTCTCAGCAAATTGTACCTATATCCCTATATACTGTTTTTATATTAGACCTCTTTTCACGTGATTTCCACTGGAGTCTAAACATCAGCTTGTTTACCGTACATTTTAGACATGGGATCATAAAGTTAGTAAATAGAGCTTACCCGTGGTACTGGTACAGCAAAACTCTTTAAAATCTGTTTCTTTCTTTTTCCTCCTTGGTTGGGGATGTAATTGTCTTCGCTGAAATGAGCACTGCACACACGAAAATCCTTGATTCTGGATATTTTAGCTCCCGCAGAGTAGCCAATGGCAACCAGCCAAAGCTGTCTCATAGCTATATCCGAAACAGGAAAACGATGGAATCTGAACGATGATCCCGGCACATTCTTGTGGTCACAACCTCCGAATTTTGTGACCATTGTTAATTTTCTACTTTTTACGTCGTTGTCATTCGATTGTGTAAACACTATGGAACAGCTGATGTGCGCACTGTTGACGTTGACAGCAGCGCGGATTGATAGAAATGGAAAGAAAATAGTGCTGATTAAAACTGAGGTATGAATTTTGTTTGAGTGTTTTTTTACGATGTAAATTAATCAAGCTTTGAAACGCATATAATTTTTTCACGTAAAAACGCACAGTTTTGAGGCCCCGGAAACTAACCGGGACTACTTTCTTGAAAAACTTCCAGCGGCCAGAACTCTGACCAGGGAGGTGACCACAGAGTGGGTCAGTGTGTATGCACTATAGTGCTGGTAAGGATTGCATACAACTTCATGTCTTAAATGGGCGAACTAACCCTTTAATGAGATGAGATGAGAACGACTGACATCTCTCTCTTTTCATACATATTACATAAACTGAGAATATTTGTTTTTTATATAAATTACTTCATTTAAAAGAAGAGAATTCAAGCTTCATGCCTGTGTGTCTGTATGCCTGTTTGACTGAGTATTCGCTGAGTTATGGTTCATTTTCGGACTTGTTTCAGAATTGACTTCACTGACAGAGAGAAGGCTGAACTCGCATCATGTTTGGGCGTGACGACTAAGCGTGTTGTTGTGTTTTGGAGCTGCGTCGAAATTGATTCATAATCCTTGATTTTCTTCTTTCACATTTATTTACAAACGTGAACATATCTCCGATACTATTCTTTATAAAAAACAATCAGATTGCTTTGATATCGCTACTTATATTCAACTTTCTGAACTTCCACTACTAGCCTTAGCCCGCTAGCATTGCACGCGTGGTCTCGCCTATCGATCGTCTTATTTACACCCGCATCACTGAAAGGATACGGGTTCTATCCAGGATTTCAGTCCTTAATTAGTAGTGATATTGGTAGTATCACTGCTAATTTATTGTTCATCTGCTATAATGGCGAATATATCGGATGTGTGTCTAACGTTACCTTTGAGTGCAGGTGAGCACACTTTCGAGCTGCATTCGGTGCAGTTAGAGCTGCAGTCCGTGGAGAAGCAGATCCACTAGAGAGGCAAGCCGAGCTGCGAGATCGGCGATCAGCGCTTGAAACATCACGCGCCGATGCTCACAAGTCAGTGATTAGTAACTTTTTGACTCCGACCTCGTCTACTCCGTGTGTTTCTCTGCACGGGACCCGAGCACCCAGGACGCGATCATCCCTGGTTTCATTCACTCCGGCACCGACACAACATCACGGACCCTGGGTTATTCCACAGCGGAAGACGCGAGCCAGGACCAGAGCAAGAACCTCTCCGCCCCTCCCGGTCTTTGAGATCTCCACCCGGAACCGCTTCTCCCCTCTACGCGAGACGGAACGCAATGCTGTGATCATCAGCAGTTCCATCGTCCGGCATGTCCACGTTACCTCAGGTAAAGGTAAGGTGTACACTCACTGCTTTCCTGGTGCTCGTGTACTCGATGTAGCTGCGCAGGTTCCCGGGATCCTAAACGGTGACGAGTGCGTCGGAGCTGTCGTGCTGCACGCGGGAATGAACGACATCAGGCTGCGGCAGACGGAGGTTCTGAAGAAGGACTACAGGAGCCTGATCGAGACGGTACGCAGCACATCGCCTGAAACAACGATCATCGTGTCTGGACCGCTTCCCACGTACCGACTAGGACATGAAAGGTTCAGTGGATTATTTGCTCTAAATGAATGGCTAATGACATGGTGTAATGAACAGAGACTGCTCTTTGTAAATAATTGGAATCTGTTCTGGGAGCGACCTAGGCTCTTCCGTGCTGATGGACTTCACCCCAGCAGAATCGGAGCGGCTCTTCTGTCGGACAACATCTCCGTTAAGACGTTAAACACCACATGACTAGTAAGTCAAAGTCCAAATCACAGTCTTTGCTGTCCCAACTTAATTGATATAAGTACCAATGTAGAACATTATATAGAAACTGTGTCTATTCCTCGTTTAGTGAGGTCAAACATTAAATCTACTGTAGGATCTAGGAAAAATGTAATTGTGATTAACCAGAAAATCTCAATATTAGTGAACAAAAACAATTTCTAAAGCTAGGTCTTCTAAACATTAGATCGCTCACACCTAAGGCGGTTATTGTAAATGAAATGGTCACAGATAATAGTTTCGATGTACTTTGCCTTACTGAAACCTGGCTTAACCAAATGATTATTTCGGTCTTAATGAGTAATTTAGAGCGTAAATGGAAACAAACTCATTTAGAGGTCTTTAGAATCACGTGGAAAGACAGTATGTCACATTATAAAAAGGCCCTAAAAGCAGCCAGGGCTGAGCATCTCCGCAAACTAATAGAAAATAACCAAAATAATCCAAGGTTTTTATTTAACACCGTGGCTAGACTAACAAATAAACAGACATCACCTGAGCAAAATATTCCATTACAGTGTAGTAATAATGATTTTATGAATTTCTTCACTGAGAAAATAGAAAGCATCAGAAACACAATTGTAAATGTACAATCTTTAATGGTGTCTTATGATTCAGCCTCAATTATCGCCCCTCAAGAACAACTACACCGCTTTACAACTAAAGGACAGGAAGAGCTAAATAAACTTATCATTGCATCTAAACCAACAACATGTTTATTAGCTCCAATACCCACTAAACTACTGAAAGAAGTGTTACCTGTAGTGGAAGAGCCTCTTCTTAATATTATTAACTCGTCTTTATCTTTAGGTCATGTTCCAAGAATATTCAAGTTGGCAGCTATTAAACCTCTCATTAAGAAACCACAATTAGATCATAATAACCTAGCAAATTACAGACCCATTTCAAATCTTCCATTTATGTCTAAAATACTAGAAAAAGTTGTGTCCGCTCAATTGTGCTCTTTCTTGCAAGAAAAAGATATGTATGAAAAATTTCAGTCAGGATTCAGGCCGCATCATAGCACAGAAACTGCGCTCGTTAAAATTACAAATGATTTACTTCTAGCTTCTGACCAAGGCTGTATCTCAATACTAGTTTTACTCGATCTTAGCGCTGCGTTCGACACTATAGATCACAAAATACTCTTAGATCGACTACAAAACTACACTGGTGTTCATGGACAGGCATTAAGCTGGTTTAGATCGTACTTATCAGACCACTACCATTTTGTCTGTTTAAATGGGGAAAAATCGAAGATAACGTCAGTAAACTATGGAGTGCCGCAAGGATCTGTGTTAGGCCCTCTGCTATTCTCAATATATATGCTGCCACTTGGAAATATTATAAGAAAACATGGAATTAATTTCCACTGTTATGCTGATGACACTCAATTATATATTTCATCACGACCAGATGAAAACACTAAATTATCTAAATTGACAGAGTGTGTTACAGATATAAAATACTGGATGACGTGTAATTTTCTGCTATTAAATTCAGATAAAACGGAGGTATTACTTATGGGTCCAAAAAACTGCCCACAAAACCTCTTACAATACAACTTTAATTTAGAAGGATGTCCTGTTACTTTATCCACTACAGTAAAAGACCTGGGTGTTATACTAGACCGCAACTTGTCTTTGTCTCCGCAACAAGAACAGCCTTTTTCCACCTTAGAAACATTGCTAAGCTACGTAACATGCTATCTGTTTCTGATGCAGAAAAGTTAGGTCATGCATTCATGACCTCGAGACTAGATTACTGTAATGCTTTATTAGCTGGTTGTCCTGCATCCTCAATAAACAAGCTACAGTTAGTCCAAAATGCAGCTGCTAGAGTTCTTACTAAGTCAAGAAAATTGGATCATATAACACCAATTCTATCATCTCTACACTGGTTACCTATTAAGTTCCGTATCAATTACAAAGTATTACTACTGACCTATATTTAATGGAACTTCTATCGCCCTACAATCCATCGCGCTCTTTAAGATCACTAAATTCGAGGCTTCTGGTCATTCCTAGGATATCTAAGTCCACTAAAGGAGGGAGGGCGTTTTCACATTTAGCTCCTAAACTCTGGAATGGCCTTCCTGATATTGTTCGAGGCTCAGACTCGCTGTCCCAGTTTAAAACTAGATTAAAGACGCATCTCTTTAGCCAAGCGTTCACATAATACTTACCTTTTATACTACAGTTGAATCAGATCGAATGCATTAATATTATGAACAGCAGCTATGCTAATTATTTCCCATCTGCTTTTCTGTTGTTATCTCGGGACGCTAGTCAGTTCGTCAGCTCCAGATTGTTGTCCAGCCTCTCATGGAAACTTCAGATGCCCCAACACCCGTGAAGAGACGACTCAACGCCTGTGAAGAGATGACTCGACGCCTGTGAAGAGACGATTCGACGCCTGTGAAGAGACGACTCGACGCTGGCGATATGTTATGCCCTAAATTAATACATGATTAACTAACTGTATTTTTCTATGTACATTTCTGAAATGCACTTTCTGTAAAGCTGCTTTGAAACAATATGTATTGTGAAAAGCGCTATACAAATAAATTTGAATTGAATTGAATTGAATGTTTATTTTTCTTTATTTGGCAAAAAGCACAACACTGTTTTTATTGTGAGTATACACAAAAATAATACACACTTAACAGGATCGAATGATGTATGAAACTTGTTTGTAAGATCAAAGTCAACAGAGTATTTTGAGTCTCTTTTGCACTAATAAGAAAAAAAGCGAGCCTATCGCGCCGGCGTGATTGTTGACCCCAGGGGGTTAAATAGCACATTAAAATCAGAATTAAAATGAGATGAGTAGTACAGAGACTGTGTTGGAGCTTCAACAGAAGAGACGGTTAATTCAGGGAGAGATAAAAAAAAATAGTATTGGCTTATGGTCTGATAACAACGTGTCAGATATTACAAGTTCAGAGATCGAGGACCCATGGGTGAGCACAAGGTCCAAAGTATGGCCATGTATGTGAGTAAGATCTTTTATCCACTGTTCCAGGTTAAAAGACTTGATGAGGGTTAAGAACTCATTCAAGAGCGTATTTGATGGGCAGCAAACATAAACATTAAAATCACCAACTAATAAAAAGCAATAAAAATGTGTTGTAATAAAGCCCATCAAAAAGAGATGTCATTAGGAAAAAAACAGAGAATGTCGGGAAAGGCCTGCCAGACACCCACCTGTTTTTAGGCAGCCGCTTCACCGCCCTCCACATTAAATATGCAGTGAAACAGTCTGGTCAGCAGAGCTGAGGCCATGCCTCAGGAGTGCATAACCGCCCTGACCGGGAGGATCTTTTAACAGTTTTACCAACTGGTATGCTTTACACCCTAGCCACTAGAGGGCGAAAGGGAGTTTTACCCCTAAGGATGTGCCCTACAAGTCAAAGTAGTGGATAGTAGGGTGTGTGTTAACAGAAGCAGGGAGCTAGCTTTAGCTCTTTTCTTGCCATGTCTGCAAAATCCCCTAATTTGAGGAACAAGAGTGTTCAATACACTCAATGTAAGTGCTTTTGTTTCTATTATACTGGATGGCAGTGTGCTGGCTAAGTGTTTTATTTGATGTTATGTTTTATTCTAGAAAATCTCATCTTTTTTGTTTATGTTTGAAACAGAGGGTTCTCTGCGTGCATGAGAGAAGATTTTATATGGATTGGAAAGGGATTTACTGTATAATCTGACTTTTTGGACTGTCTTTACTGCTGGGATTTATGCTCTCGTGTGACTATTGAGGATTATTTATGAGAATTTATGGAGGTCCCAACTGAAACTCAACTGGACTACAAAGAAATGCCACTGTCGCTAGTATATATGTGAAAGATGTATGCCACATGCTTTTTCCATTTGAGAATGTTTGTTTCTTTGATTTGATGTTTCCTCTTACCCATGCTAAGAATATAACTTATTTGGTTACACTCCCTCAATGTATCTGTCTACTTACCGAATGCATAGGTAAGCATTACAGAATATGGCGCCCGAACAGGGACCTAACAAGTTCATGATTTCTATGATTTCTTATTGTAATGTATGCAGATACAATGGATATTTTTCTGCTATTGGTGTTTTTTTCGTGTTTCTTTTTGAGAAATCTATAAAGTCATTCTTAGTTAAAAGAGGATAGGGATTTTGAAGAAGTGATTTAACATTCTCTGAAAGTACAAGACAGTGGTGAGACAAAACCAAACTTAGAACCAGATTTCACAGCTGAACCATTTCTGAGGTACCGTGAACCCATACAAGATCTGATCCGTTCCCTCAACAGCTTATATCTTGAGTCAGAAGGAGAGGTAGATGCTCAAGAAGAGACAGTTTATTCAACACTGTTTCCACCTCCAGAAGATGATGATGAAAACCTTATTAGTGTCATGATTGCGGCAAGAGTGAATAGCCTGTAGGTTAGAATAGATAAGTGGGAGAAGGATGCAGCAGAGAGTCATAAGGAGAATGCAAGGCACATTCAGAATAGTTTAACAACAGAGCCAATATCTGAATGCCTTAGATGACAGAATACAATATTTGATGGTCCAATGGCAGAGTCAAAGGCAAGAGTACAACCAAGGAAAAAGAGAACTGGAGGAAAGGTTAACGGATATGTTTAAGAGAGGGAGTATAGTGCCTTGAGACAGACTCAGGAGAGACAGATGCAAGAGCTGGGAAGTACAGTGATGGACTGCTTGAAAAGGAGGGACACTCAACTCCAGTCCCTGATTCGTTCTACGCCTCCTGCAGTCTCAACTCCTATCACCAGCCAACCCCCAACATTTTCGGTTAATCAAGTGCCCTCAGCCGCAGATAGTTGTTCACATTCTTTTCATTACAAGGCTGCTGTCAAGTTGGAATTCACCAAGTTTGGAAGTGGGGAAGGTGAACATCCTATTGCATACCTCGAGAAATGTGCAGAATATCTGGCTGTGAGGCCAACATGGCAAGGCTATTGTGGACACAGGTAGTACCTTCTCTTTAAACCAGGAATCCCTGTGGAACAAACTCAAAGGTGAGGGGGAAACCTGGCAATCGAGTCGTGGCCAGACTTTCTCCTCTGCAGAAGGCAGCTTGGACATGACAATTGGCTAAGTCACCTGGGAATGCTCATTGAACGGGTATAATTACCCACTTAGATTGTTTATCATGATAGATCAAGATTTGACCTTTCCTCTTATCCTGGGCCTTGAATTCCTTACATCTGCAGGAATAAAGTTGGACTTTAACACGGCCCCTTATTCCTTGCCTGAAGGGGAAGAGTTGGCACAACCCTTTTCTTACCATCCTTCGTCCTCTTCTGTTACTATTCATATGGCATTGCTTACTGTTCCAATATCTAGTACTGCCTTCACTGCCGTTAAAAATTTGGTGACTCTTGCAGATGCCTCAAGTACTTAGAAAAGACAACTGGAAAGTTGTTAGATTGGTCTACTGTCTCTGCTGATACCATACAGCCATCATTAACCCCCTGGTGTCGGCAATCACGCCGGCGTGATCTACTCGCTTTTTTTCTTATCAGTGCAAAAGAGACTCAAAATACTTTGTCGATTTTGATCTTACATATAAGTGTTATACATCATTCGATCCAGTTAAGTGTCTATTTTTTTTTTGTGTGTGTACTCACAATAAAAACAAAGTGTTGTGCTTTTTGCCAAATAAAGAAAAATAAACATGATGCGAGTCCTGCCTTCTCTCTGTCAGAGAAGTCCATTCTGAAACGCGTCCGATAATGAACTGTAACTCAGTGAATACTCAGTCCCACAGGCATACAGACACACCGGCATATAGCTTGAATTCTCTTCTTTTAAATGAAATAATTTATTTAAAAAACAAATATTTTCAGTTTATGTAATCTGTATGAAAAGAGAGAGATGTCAGTCGTTATCATTTCATCTCATTAAGTGTTAATGTGACCACGCCCACGGAGAGCGCGCGCTATTCAAACACAAATTATCTGAGGGAATCCATGCAAACGTGTCAACGCCCACATCAGCTGGATAAAACGCATCAAGTTTAGTCAGACTTGTGCACTTTACGTCGTCTTGCTTTGCTGTGAGGAATAATACTATCGTAATAATTATCCTGGGAAATATACCTCAGAAGTGCGGTTTAGTTTCATTTTGAGGAGCAACTGATCCAGCTGAGGACTGTGAATAGTAAGTTCTTTATTCTTAAGTGCTTTGTTCTAATCTCGATATGCAATAGTGTCTGTAAACCGCAAAAATACTCTTTAAATATGAATCGCGTGTCTGTGTGTGAATGAATGAACGGCACAGACTTAAGCTGTAGTAAACAACAGCACGCATCTGTGCCTTTCATTCACACTTGCACTTACATTAGTAAACATGTTATTTTTACATGAACACATCTACTAGTTTAGCTTTTACCAAACTATATTGCTATACTGAGATGAGTAAAACAGACGAAATATGAATGTTTAGACAAGATTTCGTTAATTACTTTTGTATAGATTATAAAGTTTTTACTGTAAAAAAGACTACTGTCACATCAATTAAGCTTTTGTTCACCAATTTCTGATCATATGTTAAATATATAAGTGAAGCAAAGGCCCATAGGCCTATAGGCCTATTAAGCACATTGTGACTGATCTCAGCAGTATAACAAATCTACCCAGATATTTGGATCTTTGAGAACATATCTGTGCACAAAAGTCAATGGCAACAAGAAAAGCAGCCGAGATGGAAGAAATAAAGGCATCCTTAAAGCAACACTATGTAACTTTTCAACCTTCATAATATATTTCCAAGATCCTTGTGATGGTACATCGACTTACAATAGGTTGAATGACACGTCTGCCATAGCCTGACAGGGTCTGTATCGCTTTTACTGGCACTATGTAACTTCGGGGTTCGGGTAGTAACCAGAGCACAAAAAGAACTACAAAATTCGACTGCTTTACGGCATACGTCACTTCCCCCACCACTTCGTCAAATTTGGACGTGAGAGGCCAACCAGCGTTTGTTTTCGGCTTTCGTGCGTATGTTTTTGTCATGGGGGTTGTTTACACCTGGCCACTTAATGCGTTTTCTCAGATCGGATAGCTATCCGATCGTGAAAAGTCCAGGTTTAAATGCCCTCCGAAACGCATTTGAGACGGATTTGAATCCGACCGCTCAAACCACTTCAGGAGGAGATCTGAGACGCATTCCAGACGAAACTGGACAAGTGTAAATGCATATGGTTGTTGAAACCACATATGTAAATTGTACGCCTCCCAAAAATGCTAAAAAAATAAATAAAATAAAAACGTGTGAGAGCGTGTTATAGGCTATATGTTATATCCAGATATGACGACGCGCTGGAACACGCATCACCGCAGATGAGCAACTGCATCAAGCCAACTTGCAAACTATCGCAAATCAAAGTGAAAGTAAGTCGCAGACGCTTAACACACAATCTTCATCATTAAAAGTAAAGAAACGAAATGATCTTACCAGGGCTGTTACTGCTCTCTCTTATTGCGGTCTTTGATTTTGAAATTTTAGCTGATGATCTATAAAATGCAGCTCATGTCTGTTGCTTTCGGTGATGTGCACTCCATTAAATCTGCATATAGCGCGAGAATTGAAGATCGAATTTAAATCTGTTTCGCAAAAATACATTTATGTGACCAGGTGTAAATGGAATCGTTTTGATAAATCAGATAGCTATGCCTCACGAATTAGTTTGCCAGCTGAACTCAGGTGTTGTGAGGTGTATTTATCACGTAGTCCTGAGGGATATCAGACAACGCCGTTTGATGTTGATTCCTGCGATTATCATGAGAACAGCTTTCAATATCTCACATAATTATCAGGACATAAATAAGCCTAACGTAGAGGTTGTAAATAGTGTAAACGAGCACAATTTGCAAACTATTATGATAAATTGCAATAATCATTTCTAATGACATCATAACGGTCAATGTAATGAAATAATGCGACGTACATTTAACTTAATTGATGTTATCTGGCATTTTGTAATGTTTACATTCCAATAAAAACAACACAAATTAAATTATATACAGTAGGCCTAGACTATAGACTTGTGATTTAGCTGCAATCATGTAAAAACGTTATAATATAATATATTTACGACAGTGCAAGTATTCCACAGCGACACAATTTCTACTTAGTGTGGCTTTAAAGTTTATGGCAGATGAGATCAGCAAAGTTGCTACTCAACAACAAAGCATCCTGGCCCTAATGGAGGAGATACATAACCTAAGAGAAATAGTAAATCTGAGAGATACAAAGATTGACGAACTTGAACAAAGGATTGATGCATTGGAACAACAAACTTGGAATAAAGATGTAATCATTAACTGGACTAGAGACAAAGCATCGCAGCTATGCTAGAGCAGTAGCTGGAGCAAATGAAGGTGAGGATGCTCCCCTAGAAGAATTGCAGACATTGGAACAACAGGTTTTGCTGTACCTAAGCAGTAAACTTTTGGTCATACCTAGGATATCCAGAACCACCAAAGGAGGGAGAGCATTTTCACATTTGGCTCCTAAACTCTGGAATAGTCTTCCTGATACTGTTCGTTGCTCAGACTCGCTCTCCCAGTTTAAAACTAGATTAAAGTCGCATCTCTTCAGCCAGGCATTCATATAATCCTACAGTTCAAACTACAATCCGGCCTCTAGCTCATAAATGCCAGAGGAGAACTGGCCCCGACTGAGCCTGGGTTCTCCCAAGGTTTTTTTTCTCCATTAGGTCACCTGATGGAGTTTTAGGACACCATTAGGTCACTTGATGGAGTTTTTCGGTTCCTTGCCACTGTTGCCTTTGGCTTGCTCAGTTGGGGATATTTTGGGGATATTTAATTTAATTTGATCAATCAATAAATTCCTCTTGAAACAAACTTTGTTGTATTATTTTAATTTAATACTGTGAAGCTGCTTTGATACAATCTGTATTGTGAAAAGCGCTATACAAATAAACTTGACTTGACTTGACTTAAACATATCGATCTGGATGATAGTAATATCTCTAGCTGCTATGCAATCCCAAACAAGAATCGTAAAGGGAAGCCATCCATAGTTGTACAGTTCGTTTCACAAAAGCACAAGATTGCGCTGCTGCGACAGACCTGGGGCCTCATTTATAAAACTTTGCGTAGGATTTGCGTCAGAAGTGGCGTACGGATGAAACATAGGACGTGCGTACGCACAGTAATATTCGGATTTATAAAACTGTGCACGCACATCCTACGCAGTTTTCCCTTAATAAATCACAATCAATTCTAAATGTAGCGCATCTTTTGCGGCTTCATGTCACGCCCATAGTTGCCCATAAATAGTCCGTGAAACGCCCACAAGTTAATATTCATCGATTGCGAAATCATGGCAAACACAGAGAGGAAAACAAAGAAATGTAACTTCACTCAATGTGAAGTAGAAATTATCGTTGGCGAGGTGGAAAAGAGGAGTAAAATGTTGTTTGGAGGGCACTGTGTGGGCATTACTAATGCCAAAAAGGCACTTGAGTGGCAAAAGGTTGCAGACGCCGTTAATGCTGCAGCCTCACAACCTCGGGCCGTGGCCGAAATAAAAAAGAAATGGTCGGACATCAAAGTCGATGCAAAAAAGCGGCTAGCGCTCCATTGCCAGAGTGTGTCTGCCACGGGTGGGGGAAAGGGGACACCGGAGCTGACCCCTCTTGATGAGAGACTGGCGGCAATTATTGGGGAATCCCTATTAAGTGGAGTGGTGACTGAGGCGGAGGGGGGCACTGACGCGCCAGATGCACCGGATGACATAACATGCCAATATTATTGCTGAACATATTTCACTTTTCTTTTTACAAATATGTGTTAATTTGCATTTCTGTTGTAATCTTCATTTGATTTTGTTTATTTTACACTGCAGATCGATCAAACAGGTGTTCGTGTAGGCTGTTAATTGTAAGACTTGCTTTGTGAAGTCTTTGTGTTATTTATGAGAGGCAGTATTGCCATTTCTTTTACACAACGGTCTACAGTTTCACACACTTTCACGTGTTTCTTCCATTTGCCGACGGTGTCGCCATTTCTAATTTCACCCGTTTTTGTGCGTACGCCTGGGTCAGAGTTTGCGTGAAGAACCGCACATTTCCCCGTCAAGTTTTGGTGGAAACCAAAGCTGAAATGCTTGGGCTAAATTGGAGAGAGACAGATAAATGTGTGCTATGTCATTGGAAATTGCAACAAAAGATGTGTACATGGCGGCACAAGGATCTGATGTGAACACTGTTACTCCTTACACAAAGGATAAAGGACCTTGTATTGTTATGGATGAACATGTGAAGAAATTGGGGAATATAACTATAGATGATATGTCTGACCGGGATGAACTTAAGAGGTATGGTTTTGATAATTAAATTGATCCGGATATGCATTATTATAACAATCTTGACATAAATTGTAATTATTACACAGAACAAGAATTCAACAAGAGTGTGGAAATGTATGGTGCTCTGTCCTTCATACATTTCAATAGCAGAAGTCTATGCAAAAATTACTCCGCTATCAAATAATTTCTTAAGTCCTTTAAAAATTTTACTATAATACTGTAGCTATATCAGAGACTTGGCTTGATGATGGCAAAGTGGGTGACGTGGGTCTTGAGGGATATGAGTTGTATACCACCAATGTTCTGGACTGTGTAACAGTGGAAATTGAAGTAAAGAACACTTCAGAAACATAATTATTAGCTGTGTGTACAGACCGCCAGGAACAAGTTTGTCAACATTTAATGAAAAAATTGCAGATTTGCTTAACAACATGACCACTGACAAAGTACAAATAGTGTGTGGAGACTTCAACATTGATATACTTAATCAACGTGTCCTCAAAGGTACTTCTGAGTTTATAAATATAATGTACAGCAATCATTTTTGTCCACTCATTGATAAGCCAAGCAGAATTACAACAGAAACAGCAACACTAATGGCGCATTTCCACCGAGCGGTACGGTACGGTACGGGTCGGTACCCTTTTATTTGCGTTTCCACTGCCAAAAGTTGAGAATGGTACCAAAAAGCCGAACCGTACCGTACCACTTTTTGGGTACCCTTCCGTTGGGGTACCTAGCACAGTGGTACGGTACTAAAGGGTGGAGCTAGACTCACTGCAGAACGTTGATTGGTTGACAGAGAATCGTCATTTGCGCGTGCCGCAAGGGGAAAGACACAACACACGAGGCGCTATTTTTAAATTACAACAATGTCGCTGCGCAGCATAACTTTACCGTGGTCGACCCAGGAGGTGCAGACCTTGGGTATCATCGGTGAAGAAAGGGTGCAAAGGGAACTCGATGGCATGGTGAGAAACGAAAAGGTTTTTCAGCATGTTTCTGAGAGGATGGCTGTCGAGGGTTACCAGCGGACGTCCGAGCAGTGCCGTATTAAATGCAAGAAACTGCGGAGTGACTATCGTAAGGTGAAAGACCACAACAGCCGGAGTGGTGTTCACAGAAAAAATTGGAAGTGGCTAGAAATGATGGACGCCATCTACGGGCACAGACCGGCGAGTTTGGGACGAGAAGGAGGCATCGATACGGCTACCTCGTTGCTGGAGTCGATGATGGAGCCTCCCGGTAAGTTTGTAATTGTGAAATATAACGTTAGTATACATCGATCACGGGAAAGCTTACGTTCAATGCACAACTTTTGTGCAAGTCTGTTGTTTGTCTGTCAGCCAGCCAGTGTGGTATCAACCGATAATTTGCAAGCTAGCACAACGCTAACGTTAGTTTATTAGCCTGTGGTGGACGGAGTACATGTCCAGTAACGTTACTTGTAGCCTACAGATACCCTAATAAAATACAACTGTTTTATTACTAAACATATTCTACTAAATATATATTAAAGAGAGATGGGTCTAATGATATAGCTTAAGGTAAGAGTAAGAACTCCGTCTGAAAATTATTATGAAATATCAGAGAAAGGTGAAAATGTCCACATTCAATAGGCTTAAACAGTACAGTAATGTTGTGGGGTAAGTACAATATTATGCTTTGGAATGTAGTGCAATAAAAGTTACTCTTATAAAATTATAGATACTTGAAAAAAAAATACTTATGTACATTATACAAAGTAAAAATGCTTTGTTTGGCTACCCACTCAGTCCTACTACGTTGTATGTTCTGTACAGAGAACATACAACCACAAACACCACAAACACAAAACCTATTTTTATTTTACAAAAAAAAGCCATAAGGATAGTCAATCATTCACCGTATAATGAACCGACAAACTCAATATTCTGCAAATTTAAAGCAATAAAATTTTCCGATCTAGTCAGTCTGAATACTGTTGTCTTTATGTTCAAAGTCAATAGGAAAATATTGCCTGAAAATATACTATGTTTGTTTGAAAACAGGGAACAGAAATATAACCTAAGAGGAGAGAACATGTTCAAAAAACAAATGGTCAGAACAAACTTTAAAATGAACACCATTTCGGTAAAAGGGGTCGACTTGTGGAATGGTCTCACCGATGATCTTAAGAGGAGCAATTCCATTCATTATTTTAAAAAACTGTTTAAAATCCAAATTTTTGACAAATATATGAATGCTTAAGAAAAATTGTCTAAGATAAGTTTATGTATAATTGTTGTGCATAAATTGAAACAACACAAGCAACAAACAATCATTTGTAATTAATACCCAATTTGTAATCAAGTGCATATGTATGTATGTATATATGTACAGTATGTATATGAGTATATATACAGTATGTGTATATAAGTATGTGTGTATGTATACATATGTTTATACATGTATATTGTTTATGTTCAAATTTTGATGGGTAGATGTTTTGTAAATAGGGTAGGCGTAATAAGCCATGGCTTCAGCCTACACCTTTTCGGTTACCCTCCTGTTTATAATGAATTTGCTGTACATACATTTTGTTCTATGTTTAGTAACCGAATAAACCTTCATTCAATAGATAGTGATGTTTTGTCAAAAATAAAGTAGGTATATTGAATTATCAACTAAGATGTTATTATAGTGTTTGTTCCAATATTCAAACTAATGAATCCTTAACTTTGAAATACGTATGATAAAATGCATACTTTTTAAAAAGAAAGATTACACTTGAAATAATTGTTGTTGATTTATATGTGAAAACTATTTAATAAAATAGCAAAAAATATATTTACAAAGTAGATGCAAGCAACATCTTAATAGGTCAATATAAACCTTCTCATTAAATTATTTATTATTGTTTTATATTAATGACACATTTGGGGAGAGGATATATTCCAAAACTTTCTGAAAATACAGTATGAGAATTAACTCCATAGTTACTAGAAATGTTTACCTTGGATATTATACAATTTGCATGCATACAAAATAAGTCCTCACATTCTTTCTTGTGGTACTCTCAGTGACACACCTGAATGAAAGGCTCATTATGCAGCTCATGTTGGAGAATTTCCCTTGTCTCATGTAAAAGTCGGAATGCAGTAATACCAAGCAGAAAATAGGTCACAAGGATAAGAGAATGGAAAAGTACCCAAAAACCTGTAGGAGGGATGCAGGTGTTGGGAGGCACTGGAAGAAAAATGTGTTATATAAGATGTTTTGAGATGTTCCACCAATAGAAGAAGGTCTAAGGGAAGATGTTTTTAATGGTGGCAAGGACACAAGGAGTGGCAAAGAAGAAGAGATAGATATGAGGGTGCCCATTGGGCACCTAGCGATAAGAAAAAGGTATAAGACATGAGGATTGGGAATGGTAACTTTAGATGTCCAGCTGGCATCTCACTTTGTTGCTTGTCAAAGTTTATTCTTCTGAGACCTGGAACTTCGAGACTGAAAGATTTCTTTGAGTCCCAAACCAAAAAGACTTTGAATTTGCCACAACATAATTGGTGAGCTCCAGCCAGGAGTGGACGAGGGATCAAGGAGTGGCCACGGTGGGCGTTCTGGCAGAGGCCTCACAAAACAAAGGCGCCATAAAAATAAGGTAAGCAACTTTTTGCTTATATTTGTTTTGTGCTGCCCCTGGTAAGCTAACGCCCATTTAGTGACTGCCTTAAATAAAAGACTCCACCAAAAAAGAACCTAAAACGTTAAACGGAAGGTAATTTCCAGGTCTTAGGAAGCAGCGCATGCGTTGTGTTTCTTGTTTGTTTGTCTTTACGCAAGAAGTGTGTTGTTTGTGTGGCCTCCACAGGGTCAGATGTACCAGCCATGGCAACAGAGTCATCAGAACCAGCAGCATCAAGTGTCAGGGCCTGTCAATCCATGGTGTGGCCAAGATCAAGGCTACTAAGGATGCCCAGAGAATCCTACAGGGTAGGATTTCAGCTTCTAATGATATCATTAGAATATGTCAGCTTCTAATGATATCATCTAATGCTGACCAAGAACCTATGCTGCGGGTTAAAATAGAGGACAAGATAGCACCCATTATGCTTGATACAGGGGCGACGTTTACGTGCTTGAGCCCAAATTATGCCTCTCACCTCTCTAGATCTGGAAAATACGTCAAGATAGAAGGATTCTCTGGACTGACGAAGCTAATCCCAATGACGGCCCCTGTCAGCATAAAAATCAAAAACTCGGAGATAAAAATTCCTGTACTACTGTCAGAACAAACACCAGATAATCTCTTGTGTAGGGATGCTATATGCAAACTAAAATTACAGATATGGTGCTCTCCTGAAGGAATATACATAGATAATACAGGCATAAAACAAATGACAGTAATAGGTAATAGTAACCTACAGGAACCACAAACATATTTTGGTTAGGGAACCTAGAAAAGGGAGTAGGAAAAACACTTGAGAAATGGGGAAAGTATATAAAAGAACAGCTTAGGAAACCAAGCCCACCAGAAACTGAGTTTTATTGTACCATGATATATGACCCCCTTAGAAACTCAAGATTGGAAAAGGACTGGTTAGAAAAAAACAATGGACAGGATGTATATTTGAACTCAAATGATATAATTGTAGGAGCAGCAGGGGCAGCATTGCAAATAGAAGAATGTGACTTTACTAAAACATGGTTTAGGGTAGATGATTCAATCCCACATGTTACTCTATACCTGAATGAATGGTGTCAAGTGAAAGACTTAGGCCCAACGATGTTGAAAGCCACAGAAAAACCCTTTCATTTTTCAAACACCAGATATGACACATATTAAAATTGTATGCGCTACCACCATGATAAGGATCCCTAAATTCATAGTAGAGACAGAAAATAAACATGAATTGAAGTCAAAAATGGAGGAGCTGATATTGGAGATGGAACAAAAGGTACCAATACAGTTGTGGTCTAAACATGACACAGATGTGGGCCTAGTGAAGTCAGCAAATCCTGTTAGATTTAGAGTAAAACCTTTTCAGTTCAGCTGCCAAGAAAACAACAATACCCATTAATTCTTCATTAATTAAGCCTTTTCTGGAGAGCTGGGTGGGCTGCGTTCCTCCAAACATCTTTGGCCTCACCCAGTGTGAGGCCTGGAACTGGACTCACCAATTCTCGATCCTGCACAAGAGAGATAAGAGACTTATGATTAATTAAAATGGTGGCATCGTTTGTCTCTAAAAGGTGTTTCTTTAAAAATGTCTTGATAAAACTATGCTCTTTTGACAGATTAAAAGACACTGAAAGTTCAAAGATCTTAGGTATGACCCCATCCAGAATCGGGTCATGGCTGCTGTCTTGTGTTCTCTGGATGGGGTCAGCGCGTATTTGATATGGAGGGCTGCGAAGCGGCTGCCTAAAAACAGGTGGGGGTCTGGGAGGCGTTTCCCCGCCATTCTCTTTTCTCTTTTTGACAACCTCCCTCTTTAGTCGCTCTCACTTGGACCCCCACAGGAAATAAAAGACAGCCCTCTCCAGGTTGGTCAGGAATCGTCTTGGGGGACTAAAAACAGAACATACAATTAAAATCAGCGGTAAAATCACGGCTTTAAAATTTTTTATCTTGCCTTCGTACGTCAGTTGTCTTAGTCCCCAAAAACCCCAGTCTTTGCCTAACTTTCCCTAACAAGTCAGTCCAGTTTCCCTGTCCTCCACCCTCGTTGTCAAATTTTACACCTAAAATTTTCAAATTGTTGTCTTTAAAATCCAAATCTAGTCCACCTGTGTCAACGTTCCCCCACGGCCCGAAGAGCTGGGCCTCAGACTTTTTCCTATTGAGCTTAGCGCCTGAGGCCCGACCGTACCAGTCAGTCAAGTCCATTGCTCTTCGTACCAATAAAACGTCAGTTGCTAAAAGGGTCACGTCGCCCATATATAAAACACAGGTTGCCGTCAGTCCACCAGTCCCTGGAACGTCTAGTCCTTTAATCCATTTGTCCCTTCTCAAGATTTGTGCCAGTGGCTCAATACAAGCCACATACAAGAGGGGAGATAAGGGACACCCCTGACGGACGCCGCTGTGGATATTTACAGCGTTGGATAACTACAATTCTGCTGATCAGACTGTTGTACAGCAGTCCCACCCAGGCTATGAACCTCCCTGGAAACCCCATTTTATCCAGTACCTTAAACTAACGAAAAATAAATCCTCAACCCCAGACGTTTCTAAACAACACAGCAGTAATGACTTTATGAACTTCTTTACTAACAAGATTGATAATATCAGGGAGAAAATTATAACCATGCAACCATCTACTACAGTATCGCATCAGGCAGTGCATTGTAGTCTCCTTGAAGAAAAATTTGATTCATTCGTTGCTATAGGAGAGGAAGAATTTACTAAACTCGTTAAATCATCTAAATCGACAACATGTATGTTAGACCCTATACCGACTAAGCTACTGAAAGAGATGCTTCCAGAGGTCACAGATCCTCTTCTTAATATCATTAATTCATCTTTGTCGATAGGATATGTACCGAAAACTTTTAAGCTGGCTATGATTAAACCGCTTGTTAAAAAAACGCAACTTGATCCTACAGAATTAGTCAATTATAGGCCGATCTCGAATCTACCTTTTCCGTCAAAGATACTAGAAAAGGCAGTATCCTCACAACTATGCTCCTTTTTAGAAAGAAATGGTATCTGCGAGGATTTCCAGTCAGGATTTAGACCGTACCATAGTACCGAGACAGCTCTCATTAGAGTTACAAATGATTTGCTCTTATCATCCGATCGTGGTTGTATCTCTCTATTAGTTTTACTCGATCTAAGTGCTGTATTTGACACTATCGACCATAACATTCTTTTAAATAGACTCGAAAATTATGTTGGCATTAGTGGAATTGCACTAGCATGGTTTAAATCATACTTATCTGACCGTTATCAGTTTGTAGCAGTAAATGAAGAGATGTCTTATCATTCACAAGATCAGTATGGCGTACCACAAGGCTCAGTACTAGGACCGTTGCTGTTCACTCTGTACATGCTACCCTTAGGAGATATCATTAGGAAGCATGGCATTAGTTTTCACTGTTATGCTGATGATACTCAGCTCTATATTTCTTCACGCCCAGATGAAACTTACCAATTCACAAAATTAACGGAATGCATAGCTGATATAAAAAATTGGATGACTAGTAATTTCTTACTACTTAAAAACACAACCCGAAAACTTGCAGAGAGGCGATCGCAATACTGCCGATTGACAAGACACTTGATCTTAGCCAAAAGGTCGAGAAGCGATGACACAATGACGCAGAGGCGGGGGAGCCGGCAAAGGCCACGCCCACCTGGGCCGCGGCAAGAGGGCCTAAGGTCACCAACAAACAAGCTCACCGAAAATGGATCACAACAGAGTCCACAACACGACACTTTGGAGTGCAACCTGGGAATTTGGATCATCATCATCATCACTCTGCCCTAAAAGTGAGCGGGCAGACCAAAAAGCGCACGTCGTAAAGACTTGAAACTCTGAGAGATTGTAGTTACCCACCGGTCCACAACATCACCAAGGCT
Source organism: Leuciscus idus (assembly GCA_021554675.1). Classification (NCBI taxonomy): domain Eukaryota; kingdom Metazoa; phylum Chordata; class Actinopteri; order Cypriniformes; family Leuciscidae; genus Leuciscus; species Leuciscus idus. The sequence goes on along the minus strand of CM038640.1, from coordinate 1,665,735 downwards.
CGACCCGATCGGCCCCAAGGTGGCGCTGCAGCGATAAAAGCACGGAATGGCTCGTAACTCCTAAACCGTCCGTCGCAGCCCCAAGTGTCTTACATCACCGGAATCCTTGGCTCGGGCCGAACGAGACGCACGCCTCGGATTGGATGGTCGCGCGGCGAGATTTTCGGGTATTTGGGATTTTCCGAAAAACCTACTTTTGCTCAACAGTGACCGGAAAAAAAAGTCGGGATTTCGATTCACGTTGGCGACAGGACGGCAAAACGTTGGCAGTGTGCGAGGCGGGCTTTACTTGAATGGCTATAACTTTCCGATGGCAAAGAGACAATTACACCCAAGTGGGTACACCTGTGTACGGGCTCAGCCTGTGGTCACGTGAAAACCCCCAGGATAGTGTAAGAATTGATAAATTAGGAAATTTCGGGGGGTGTTTCGGGGGGTGACCAGACCCTGAAAGGATAAAAGGACCTCTCTGGAGATTACCATTTGAATGGCTCTCATGCACCATCAAGACGAAAGTCTCACCTCTGAGTCATCCGAATCTACATCTCTTTCCCTCTCCCCTCACCCCTCACCCCCTCTCTCTCATGCTCAGATGATCACCTGAACTCACACAAGAACATGGTTTAATGTGAATATTTAACATTGACTGTTATGTTTTTGGTGTCATTTGAAATGTCTCAAAGTGAGTGGTACAGATATCGCATATCCAGATAGATCAAATAAAAGGTAATAAGGTTTATAGAGGTTTAGAGAAAACTGGTTAAGCCATTTGAGGGTGGTCTCCCCCATCCCCCATGTCACCTGGTCAGGAGGATAAAGGAAAGTGTGCTCGGGCTCTCTGGGGCTTCTTTGCTGGACACAAATGGAATAGGTGATTTCACTCTCTTTCTCTCTCTCTGTCTCTCTCTCTCTCTCTCTCTCTCTTTCTCTTTCTTTCCCTTTCTCTCTCTCTATCTCAGGTACAAGCTGGGTAAGATTCTTTGGTGTAACCAATGTATAACCATGTTCTAGATATTTGAATTGATTGTGGAATTGATCTCTGATATCTGAAATATTAAATTGTTACATGCGATATTTCCTCCAAACCTCTTTGGCCTCACCTAGTGTGAGGCCTGGAACCGGACTCACCAATTCCCGATCCTGCACAAGAGAGATAAGAGACTTATGGTTAGTTAAAATGGTGGCATCATTTGTCTCTAAAAGGTATTTCTTAAAAAAATTCTTAATAAAACTATGCTCTTTTGACAAATTAAAAGACACTGGACTTTTAAGATCAATGGGTAAAATTTTCAAAGTTCTTAGGTATGACCCCATCCAGAATCGGGTCATGGCTGCTGTCTTGTGTTCTCTGGATGGGGTCAGCGCGTATTGGATATGGAGGGCGGCAAAGCGGCTGGCTAAAAACAGGTGGGGGTCTGGGAGGCCTTTCCCGCCATTCTCTTTTTTCTTTTTGACGGCCTCCCTCTTTAGTCGCTCCCACTTGGACCCCCACAGGAAATAAAAGACCGCCCTCTCCAGGTTGGCCAGGAATCGTCTTGGGGGACTAAAAACAGAACAGACAAGTAAAATCAGTGGTAAAATCACGGCTTTAAAAATTTGAATCTTGCCTTCAAACGTCAGTTGTCTTAGTCCCCAAAACCCCAGTCTTTGCCTAACTTTCCCTAACAAGTCAGTCCAGTTTCCTTGTCCTCCACCCTCTCTGTCAAATTTTACACCTATATTTTTCAAATCATTGTCTTTAAAATCCAAATCTAGTCCACCTGTGTCAACGTTCCCCCATGGCCCGAAGAGCTGGGCCTCGGACTTATTCTTGTTGAGCTTGGCGCCCGAGGCCCGACCGTTCCAGTCAGTCAAGTCCATTGCTCTTCGTACTGATACAAGGTCAGTCGCTAAAAGGGTCACGTCATCCATATATAAAACACAGGTCGCCGTCAGTCCACCAGTTCCTGGGATGTCTAGTCCTTTAATCCATTTGACCCTTCTCAAGATTTGTGCCAGTGGCTCAATACAAGCCACATACAGAAGGGGAGATAAGGGACACCCCTGACGGACGCCGTTGTAGAGTTTTACAGCTTTGGATAAATGCCTATTAACCGAGATTCTGCTAGACAGATCGTTGTACAGCAATCCCACCCAGGCTATAAACCTCCCAGGAAACCCCATTTTTCCCAGTACCTGAAACAGGTACTGGTGCGAGACACGGTCAAAGACTTTTTCGAAATCTAAATTTAGGACTACTAGCCGAATGTTTCTGTCTCTCGCATAACAGATGGCGTCTCTGATCAGTACCAGGCTGTCCGTGATCTTCCTGCCGGGCACAGCACATGCTTGATCCAGGTGGATTACGTCCTCTAAAACAGTCGACATACGTGTAGCTAAAATCTTACAAAAAAGTTTACAATCAAAATTTAAAAGAGTGATCGGCCGCCAGTTTCTCAAGTCAGTCTTGTCTCCTTTTTTGTGTAGTAAAGTAACTATCCCTACTCAAATAAAACTCAAAGGGGAGTCCGTTCAAGCCTGGGGACTTCCCCTTTTTAAAACCTTTTTGTGCTTTGTGCATTTCTAAAAGAGTAAAATCCCGGGATAAAAGCACATCTGGACTCTTAACCTTTTTGTCTAAAAACCCTAAAACCTCCTCTAAGATGCCGTTGTGTACTTACATTTACATTTACATTTAGTCATTTAGCAGACGCTTTTATCCAAAGTGACTTACAAATTAGGACTAAATTAAGCGAGTCATCATGAAGAGGCAAAAACAACAACAACGCAAGAAGTGCTCAAAATACGAAGTTCAGGTATTATTCAGAGTAGCATAAGCCTGATAAATGATGTTTCAAAGGGAAAGGAAATAATATAATACATTTAAAAAAAAAAAAAAAAATTTATAAGGTTAAGTGCTCACGGAAGAGATGGGTTTTCAGCTGTCTTTTGAATGTTGTCAGGGATTCTGCATTCCGGATGAGGGTGGGGAGAGCGTTCCACCAGCATGGAACTGTGAATGAGAATGTTCTGGAAAGTGATTTTGTGGCTTTCTGTGATGGAACCACGAGACGTCGCTCGTTGACCGATCGTAGGTGTCTGGTAGGGATGTAGACTCGTAGGAGTGAGTGAAAATAGGAGGGAGCTGAGCCTGTGATAGATCTGTAAGCAAGCGTCAATGCCTTGAACTTGATGCGAGCAGCGAGAGGTAGCCAGTGTAGAGAGATGAACAGAGGAGTGACGTGGGCCCTCTTGGGCTCGTTGAAGACAAGACGAGCTGCAGCATTCTGGATCATCTGTAGGGGTTTGGTTGCACATGCTGGAAGTCCAGCCAGAAGAGCATTGCAGTAGTCAAGCCTAGAGATGACCAGGGCCTGGACGAGAAGTTGTGTTGCATGCTCAGTTAGGAAAGGCCTGATCTTCCTGATGTTGTGCAGTGCAAACCTGCATGATCGAGCTGTCTTTGAAATGTGATCTGTGAAGGTCAGCTGGTCATCAAACGTTACTCCAAGATTTCTGACCGACCTTGATGGGGTGATTAATGATGACTCTAGCTGGATGGTGAAGTCGTGCTGTAGAGACGGATTGGCAGGGAGGACGAGAAGCTCAGTCTTTGCCAGGTTGAGCTGCAGGTGATGTTCCTTCATCCATGTGGAGATGTCCGCCAGACAGCTTGAGATCCGTGCAGCTACTGTGGGATCATCTGGTTGAAATGAGAGGAAGAGCTGCGTGTCATCAGCATAGCAGTGGTAGGAAAAACCGTGTGCCTGTATGATGTGTCCCAGTGATGTGGTGTAGATGGAGAAGAGGAGGGGACCAAGAACTGAACCCTGGGGAACCCCTGTGGTCAGCTGATGTGCTCTGGATACCTCGCCTCTCCATGTGACCTTGAAGGACCTACCTGTGAGATAGGACTCAAACCAGTGGAGTGAAGTTCCTGTGATGCCCAGTGATGAGAGTGTGGACAGAAGGATCTGATGATTCACAGTGTCGAAGGCAGCAGACAGATCCAGGAGAATGAGGACTGAAGATTTGGAAGCAGCTTTTGCGATCCGTAGGGCTTCTGTGACTGACAGTAATGCAGTCTCAGTTGAATGCCCTTTCTTGAAGCCAGATTGGTTGACATCCAGCTGGTTGTTTTGAGACAAGAAGGATGTTACTTGGTTGAAAACAGCTCTTTCAAGTGTCTTCGCAATGAATGGTAGGAGAGAGATAGGTCTGTAATTCTCTACAAATGATGTGTTTAGCGTTGGTTTTTTGAGCAGTGGAGTAACCCGAGCCTGCTTGAATGCTGTAGGGAAAGTGCCAGTATGGAGGGATGAGTTGATGATGTGTGTGAGTGATGGTAGAAGTGTGGGAGAGATGGCTTGTAGAAGGTGTGAGGGGATGGGGTCAAGAGGGCAGGTGGTAGGGTGACTGGAGAGGAGAAGTGTAGATACTTCTTCCTCGGTTAGCGAAGAAAAGGAGGACAGAGGGATATTGGCTGTGGAAGGGGTCGGTCTGGGTTCCTGTGTGTGTGGAGCTTCTTTTGGACTATATAAATGATCATAAAAATCGAATTTCAATTTCACCCATAATCTCTTCTGTGTTTTTGACCTCCCTCCCTGTAAAAGTTTTTAAAGTGGTGATCGACCCTCCCCGTGTTATAGTCTTTTAAAAAAAATATCTGGTACACTTCTCCCCTTCTTCTATTTCTCTCTCCTTACATCTTAAAATCACACCTTTACTCTTAGTTTCAGACAAATCTGACATTTCTTTCTTTACTTCTTTGATTTCTTCTGTAAAATCCAATCCACTGTTTAAAAGGTTAAAATATCTCTGCAGTCTTTTTTGCAGCCCCATCATGCGTCTTTTTTCTTTAATCTTTTTTTCTTTTCCAATTTGTTTAAAAAACTGTCCTGTCCTTTGTTTTACCATCTCCCACCACTGTGCTCGTGAGTCGTAAAAGTCCTGGAGGGTCTGCCATTGGCTGAACTGCTCCCTATACTCACTAATCACTTCCTCATCCTCTAATAGGGAGCAGTTCAGCTTCCACAGCCCTCCCCCTGAAGTCACACCTGTGGGCAGTGAAAGAGTGCAGGACAGCATCATGTGGTCAGGAAAAAAGAGGGGGGTCAATGTAGCATCGGTCGGCGGGCAGTCCCTTGTAAAAACATAGTCAATTCGAGAGACTCTGGCGCCGTCACCACTGAACCAGGTGAAGCCCTCCTCTCTTTGATGCATTATTTTAAAACAGTCAACTAACTTAAAATCTTTGACTATGTCTTTTAATAAAACCGATGTCTTGTCAACCTTAAAATCCTCTCCTACCCTCTATCTGTCTTTTTTGGATAAAACACAATTAAAATCCCCTGCTACCACTAGGGGAGCCCTACCTAACATGTGGGGCTGCAGGTCTTCTAAAAGCTCATACCTGTTATTTTTGTCTGTAAAACCATACACATTTAAAATATTAAAATCCTTACCTAAAAAAGTCAGATTAGCTAAAATTGCCCGGCCATCCCTCACCACAGTGCTGCCCTTCACCAAAATATTGGGATTTTTAATTAAAATAGCAACACCGTAATTTTTGTTAAAATTGGACCCGCTCCAGATGGAAAATCCTGGGGTCCAAACCTCCTCCCACTTCCTGTAATTTGTTAAAAAAGGCAGACCACATTCTTGCAATAAAAACACATCTGACTTAAAAGTTTTTAAAAGGGATAAGACTGATAAGAACAGATTTTTTTTTTTTGGACATATTTTTATTGTGACAATTCATTCATTTATACCATACATCATGTTTTGTGAACCACGTTTTTACAGAATTTTTACATGATTATTTGTTCTTTTTAAGGATAAATAAAATAAATAAACAATTTCTGTTGTCCATGTATATAATTTAAAATAAAAGCATTCTGGTAAAACACATGGATAAATGAATAAAAATGGTAATACATGAAATAAATAAACTTGATAAAACAATTTAAACAAACTTTAAAACTCTCTCTTCCATTGTACAAGAACGGGCGTGTCCTTATAAACCTTTTGAACCATCAACTCAGTTCCTCAAAACCAGTCCCAAAGACCTGGCCTTTCTGGGCCCAGAGGAGATCCTCTTAAACCGGGACACCGCTGCTGCGCCTAAGATGTTGTGGGGGGCATCTACGGGCAGTCAGGGCTCGTGGCTGTGGGGACCTTTCCCTGTGAGGCTCTGGCCCCCACGTCCAAATGGCGACATGCGGTGTACTCCTGCAGCCTTGATTTAGCCAGCTGGATGGTGGCGTGGAGGGACACCTGCATGCGCTTCCCTACCAGTAGGTTTCTGGAGGTCCAAATGGCGTCTTGGATACAGAGGATGGTGAGCCATAGCTTGGGAGATGTTTTTGCTGGCGTTTCCTCTTGGCTCACCCCTCCTCTTCCCATTGGGTAGTCTGGGACCCCCCCTACTGGCAGGTACGGGAATTGCTGGGGGCCAGCTGTCGTGCCACACCCGGGCCGTGGGCAGATGGAATTCTTTGACATACCTCGGGAGTGCATCACGGCCCTGACCGGGAGGATCTCATGGGCAGCCATCCAAGCCAGGTCTAGGTGTCGGTTATGAAGAGCTGAGTGGGATACATTGCGCCAAACCTTTTGGGCTTCACCTAGAGTGAGTCCGCGCACTGGACACACTTGTTCCCGTTCCTGCGCAAGGGAGAGGATAGAACGATGATTGGTTAACACAGTCACACTTTCTTTTACCAAATTAAAATTCTTTAAAAACTTCTTTATATGGGTGTATGCTGGGGGTTGGTTAAAATCCACTGGTATTGTCAAAGCTGTCTGTAAAAATGTTTGGGTTCTTAACCCTCTGGGGTCTGAGCGGTTTTCTGGGCCCTGGAGGTGTTCTGACATGCTCTGACATTTGGTTTTTTTTCAGTTATTTATAAACATGTTAATGGCAAAAGTGTAAATTCACTCTATATAACACAAACAGGGCTAGCATAATATCTGATCAACATGCTTGTAAATCTTTGTATTTTTAAGAGAATAATGTTTATGCGTGGTTATAAAAAAATAAAAAAAAGAAAGTTGCTGAAATAAGACCACAAAACACATTCTAAATATGTGCCCACAAGACTCTTGACTAATGTATGTTGTCGTTTCTAGTTCTGGCTTCAAAATGATGTGAAATTCATCCTGCCTGATCGTTCTCTTAAAACAATACATTGATTTAAACATTGTAAAACAGTTTTTTTGTCAGAAGAGGTTTATGCGTGGGAGGGGTAATCGCTCATCAATATTAATGAGATTCAGACCAGGGGTGTGACATAGACACTCCCCCAATGACTAATGGGCCATCAAGAGAGGCAGCCTGAACAGAGTAGAGGAGATTCAAAGGTTTTGTTTTTCACTGTTTTATTGTAATTCCTCTATGAGGAGGAACTAAATGTTTTAAATTTGCAATGTTTTAAACTCAGCTGTGGTCCAGGTTCCCGTGCAGGCAGGAATCTCAGAGTCTGTGGAACCATATCAATGTCAGTCTCTGTTTTCCATGACAGAGTAGACTGCTTGTTGCTTGTCTGAATGTTTGTCTTGGCCCTCTTTGCAACAGGTGTCTGATGATCACCATCACCTTTATAGCTGTAAAACAAACAAACAACTGTGAGCATGTTTATTACACAAAATATAACAACTGCATTTCAATCATTATAAGTAACATTGGCCAGATGCAAAGCCATACAGACACATAATGTTTGTATGGACTATGTAAAACCAGAATATGTAAACAGAATTATACTAATATCTGAAAGAAAGGGAATAAGTGTACTTACTTTTCAGTTGTTCTCAAAACTGAACGACACCTGTCGCGTGACCTCCCAGTGTGAGTTGCAGGTGAGGTTGAGAGTGATGCTACCACATTCCTATAAAAATAATAATATTAATATTAATAAAGGTTGAACAAAGTACTATGCCAGCACATGCATAACTGATGGACAGTCAGCATTTTGGTAAAACAACAAAAATAAGCTCTTTTATACTAACATTACCAATCACTAATTGTAATATTGTGCATACATAACACCACAATTTTTGCAATTGTGTCTGGTAATTGTGTTTTGCAATTGTGTCTGGCAATCCACACAGGCACATGTAGCATCACTAAGTATATAAACAAAATTGGTCTAACATCTGTAAAATAGTGGGTAAATATGTACTTACTCCTTCTGATTTCTGTCTGTGTTGCTGCGTGCCCTCTTAGTGCGAGTTGCAGTGAGAGGTGAGAGTGAGCAACCTACATCATTCCTTTCAAAAAAAGTTGAAAACTATTATTATCATATAGAGTACTATTCCAGCACATGCACAACTGATGGGCATTAGCATGCTGATAAGATAGCACAAAGAAAAAATATGTAACATTATCAACCAACCTCCAAAAATAAATAAACTCATACAGGCTCAAATTGTAATAAGTATATAAACAAAATTGAACAAACATGGGTAAATATGTACTTACTCTTTCTGACGTTCAACTGTGTTGCTGCGCGCCCTCCGAGTTGCAGATGAAGGAGATGCAGCTACATTCCTGTTTTAAAAAAAGTTGAAAACTATTATAACATAAATATTTCAAAGTATAGTAGCCTATCATTAGTCTATATGAATAACTGATGCAAATAATTGTAGACACGTGCTGTAGGCATATATTGCGTGTAATGGGCCATTACCGGAGATAGCACTACGCAAACATTAACACATTTGCAATTCATCAGCTGGGCATATTTACACATTTCAGCACATACACACATTTGCAATAGATATTTGCAAGCACTCTTCGTTGATGATAATGAGGCAGCATAAACACTAGTCAAAATATAATCTAAACATACATAATATTTTCTAAATTAATTTCAAAATTCGAACTTTCATACAGGCCTATAATCTAAACGTTGTACATATATACAGCATGTCTAGGCTATGCTGTATAAAGTCTTCTGAAGGCACGCGCCGAAACGCGTTTGTGCAAATAAGTTTATTTATGCATGAAGCCTCTCTCCTACTTTATACAGCATAGCCTAGACCATATAAATATAAATTACTCTGAATGGCAAGTATGGAAATGGTCCAACCAGTAAAATCTGTAGCCTACGTTTATTTAAAATAGCTTGTCAACTAATTTCTCTGTACTGTAGGCTAATTGGCCTACGTGTTGTAGCCTAGTCATTAAATAAAACAATTTAGTTCATATTTAGGTTTAAATAAAATCTTTTTAAATTTTTTTTTTTTTTTTTTCATTTATGTTGATTATATGAAAAGTGAAAAGCATGAGTAAGATCATGCGCAATCGCGAGACAAATGGAGTGGGCAGACAAGATTTTGACCATTTCATTAAGTTTATTTTTTGTATAAAGTCTTTCTTTAAAGTGAATTTCGTTTTGTATTAATTGTATCTTAATTTTAATAGTTGTTTCATCAACCAATTGCCTGTATTTAATACATAAGAATTAAAAATAGCAGGAACTGGAGGCCTCATAAATGAACCCAAACTCATAAGCTTTGCCTAAAATACCAGAGAAATATATAGAAAGCTCGAAATGTGTTATTTTAAACAAAACTATTAAAAACGAAAGAAAACAGACTGCATGAAGCCTCTCTCCTACTTTATAAAGCATAGCCTAGACCATTTAAATATAATTACTCTGAATGACAAGTATGGAAATGGTCCAACCAGTAAAATATGTAGCCTACGTTTATACAAAATAGCTTGTCAACTAATGCAAGTAAATTTAAAAAGACTTACTCATCCGAAATATTATTCACGCCTGGATCAAGTCGCTCTTCAAAATACAAACGTTCGTTGTCAGAGTCCTGTTCTTCTTCTGAGGAAAAAGTGAACTCTTCATCGCTATCCAGGACTAGCTGAAGGGCTGTGTGTCATCTTCCAATGGCGCAGGAAAGTGAATGAATGAAACTTGCTGGTTTTAAAGCATTTCAGGGGGCTTTTTACCTTATTTTGCATAGATCACCTCAGCACATTATCTTATGAATAGCGCGCTCTGCGAGTGGGTGTGAACTCATTTCAGGGGGCGTTTACCTTATTTTGCATAGATCACCCCAGCACATTATCTTATGAATAGCGCGCTCTGCGAGAGGGCGTGAACTCATTACAGCTAATTAGATGAGACGGGAGAAACTGTACTTCTCTTTAGTTTCATACAGATTACATTGCAGGAGAATATTTGTTTTGAATGTGAACTGTTTTATTTAAAAGTAGAAATTTAAAGCTTTCTTTAGACGCATGTTTCATGGTTGTGTGATAAGTATTCGCTGAGTTGCAGTTCATTTTCCAGACTTGTTTCAGAAAGATTTTTGCGGAGACAGAGTGAGCTGAAAGCGCACCCTGTTTATTTTATTTATTTAAAAATAAAAACAAGGTATTGATGTTAATGTGAGTGTACACAAAAAAAAAGAAGACCCTCTATAGTTTATAATCATGTATTTATTTTATTTATATGACCATAAATGATGGATTTTTTTAAGTTTATGTTGCTGCTATGTGAAAAAAATCCAGCAAAACGCGTTGGCGCGTTTCTCGACCTCAGAGGGTTAAATAGGACCCCATCGAGAACCGGGCCATGGCTGCTGTTTTTTCTTGTTTGGATGGGGCCAGGGCATATTTTATATGTAGTGCCGTATAAAAAGCTCCTAAGAACAAATAGGGGTCTGGTACGCCTTTTCCTCCGTTTTGTGGTGCTTTTTTCATGGTTACTCTTTTAAGCCTTTCCCACTTAGACCCCCACAGGAAATAAAATATGGCACGGTCCAGGGATACAAGACAGAATATGGGGGGAAAGAAAACAGAGCACAACAATAAAAACAGAGGTAAAATCACAGCTTTTATGATTAAAACCTTTCCTTCAAGAGTCAACTGTCTCAGTCCCCAGAAACCCAATTTTTTCCTCACTTTACCCATCACGTCGTGCCAGTTTCCACTCCCTCTGTCAAACTTAATGCCCAGTATTTTTAAGTCTGTCTTTTTGATAGTAAAGTCCAGTCCAGCAAGCTCACTGGATTTCAAGGGGCCATAGATCTGTGCCTGGGTCTTGTCTCTGTTTAGTCTGGCCCCCGACGCTTTCCCAAACCAGTCTGTCAAGTCCATGGTCCTCTATATTGATAAAACGTCAGTGCATAAAAGGTTGACATCATCCATATATAAAACAGTCTTTGCAGTCAGTCCTCCAGTCCCAGGTATAGTCAGTCCATTGATCCATCTATCCCTTCTCAAAACCTGCGCTAGGGGTTCGATGCAAGCCACATACAGGAGAGGAGATAACGGACAGCCCTGACGGACACCGCTGCGTATATCTATCGCTTTTGAAAGATTCCCATTAACTAGGATTCTGCTGGTTATATCCTTATACAGCAGCCCCACCCACGCTAAAAATCTCCTAGGAAACCCCATTTTTCCCAAAACTTGAAACAAGTAATGGTGCGAGACTCGGTCGAATGCTTTTTCAAAGTCTAAATTTAAAACTATCAGCCGAATATTTCTGTCTCTCGCATAACAGATGGCGTCTCTTATCAGTACGAGGCTGTCCGTGATCTTTCTCCCAGGGACGGCACAGGCTTGATCCGGGTGGATCAGATCTGCTAAAACTGTTGACATTCGTGTTGTTAAAAGTTTGCTAAAAAGTTTACAATCCAAGTTTAAAAGAGTTATGGAACGCCAGTTTTTTAGACCGGTCTTGTCATCTTTTTTATGAAGTAAGGTCATTATTCCCGTCCTAAAACTGTCAGGGAGTCGGTCGATCTTGTCAAAGTCATTAAAAACAGCCAGTAAGTCTTGTCTTAAAATGTCCCAAAAGGTCAAGTAAAATTCTAGAGGAAGTCCATCAACTCCAGGAGTTTTCCCTTTTTAATTTTTTTTTTACACTTTTATCCATCTCAGAGAGATTAAAATTATTTGTCAGAGCGGTATTATCTTTTACTGTTTTCTCCATGCTTGTTAAAATTTCGCTTAAAATACTATCATCACTTACCTTTTCTTCATAAAGTTCCTCATAAAAGCTTTCTACTGCTGATAAAATACCATTTGTGTCTTGTCATTGTTTCTCCTTCTTTGCTTTTCAGTTTGACTATTGCTCTGCCTCCATCAATGATTTTCTTAAAAAAGTATCTTGTGCATTTCTCACCTTCCTCTATTTCCCTTTCTTTGCTCCTAAAAATAATACCTCTACTTTTGACCTCAGCCAAATCTGACATTTCTTTCTTAACTTCTTTAATTTCATCGTTAAAATCAAAACCCTGACTAAGAAGATAAAAGTAACGTTGTAGCCTCTTTTGCAGTCCCACCATTCGTCTCTTTTCTTTAGATTTTTTTCTTTTTCCCTGCCCATCTAAAACAAATCTTGGTCTTTCCCTTTACCATCTCCCACCACTGTGCTCGTGAATCATAAAAGTCTTGTAAGGTCTGCCATTGGCTGTACTGCTCCCTGTAGTCTGTCGTGATCTCCAAGTCTTCCAACAGAGAGCAGTTCAGCCTCCACATCCCTCCACCTGTCGTCACACCTGTGGGAAATGAAAGGGTGCAAGAAATCATAACGTGGTCTGAAAAGAAAACGGGTGTTGATTTAACATTTACTGGTGCAAGGTCCCATGTAAAGATATAATCTATGCGGGAGGCTTTTGTGCCATCACCACTAAACCAGGTGAGTCCCTTTTCCCCAGGATGCATAGTTCTACAACAGTCAGTCAATTTAAAATCCTTTAAAATGTTCTGTAATAAAATAGATGTTTTATCCATTTAAAAATCTTCCCTTTCCCAGCTAGCAGGGAACGTTCTCAGAACGTTGGCGAACATTCCCTACAAGTTTGGTTAATGTTTTAAAGAAAACATTTGAATGTAATGTTCAAAGAATGTTTTGAGGATGTTTTCTCATTCCAAATAATGTTTCTATAAGGTTGAATGTAAACTAAGATATAACGTTTTAACTGTAACATTTTGAGGATGTTTTTAGAGAATGTTATCCTACACAGCAAAAAACTCCAGTGTTAAATTAACACTCCTGGGAATTTATTTGACTCCACACTGAGGCTATGTTTACACGGAAACAATCTGAAGAGAAAACGCAAAAGTGGCGTTGCGTTATCACTTTTTATTCTGCGTTTAGACGAGCGTTATGGGGGGGAAATCTGCATGCATATGGTGACGCAAAAGTGTGTCAAATTCGATGTAGTATGCACTCCAGGCGGCTAGGTGGCAATGTGAAGCACTGCCACACAACAACACCAAGTCCGCGCTGTCTAACAGACTTTTGCGTTTTTACCCTTTACACAGGAACGCGACGGTGGAGCGTTTCTAAGATTTCCACTCTGGAGGGTGGTTTCACCCTCCCAAAAACACTGTCGCCATCTAAACGAAAGGCACATCTGATAAAATATTTTTACGTTTTCACCCGCGAGCGTTTCTCGTGTAAACAGGGCCTCAAAGGGTTAAAGTGTTAAAATATGAGTGTTAAATGAACACTGAAGAGTGTTAAAATGAATGAGATAATTAAGTGATTAATTGTGTGATGATTGACCATTATTGAAGACACCTGATGTTAACAAGCAGAATCACCAAAGGAGAAAATATAATTTTACGTTACCATTATGGTGATCAGTGTTTGCTTTAGTTGGGCTCTTGACCCTTAAACTACTAACTTTAGATTTTGTCTGGCAGTTGTAACTAAGTTATAACTGACAGATGAATAAAGATAAAAGGTGATCAGGTGGTGTTGGTTATGTTTTGACGTAATCATCATTTGACCTGAAACACTAAACTCATTTACACACTAATGGTGCTTTTCCACTGCATGGTACGGTATGGCTCGGTTCGGTACGGCACGCTTTGGCGCTTTTCCACTGCATGGTACGGTACGGCTCGGTTCAGTACGGCTCACTTATGACGCATTTCCACTGCATGGTACGGTACGGTACGGCTCGCTTCGGCTCGCTTTAAATGGTACCACCTCTGTTGAGGTTCCAAGCGTACCGTACCGATACAAAAATGTGACGTGAAGACACTGCAGATCACTGATTGGTCAGACAGAATCATCACTACCAGCGTCATTGTATTTACAACACGAGACACTAAACCCGCTAGATTTAAATAGCCAGTAGACAACAGCCAACACTGTAGTGCCTGTTTTAAAAGTATTTGCTTAAAAAAAAAAAGAGTATAAACTTAAAAAAAATAAATGGCTGAATCGTGGTCAGTGGACGAGGTGCAGACGTTCCACTCGTTGGTTGCCGAGGAGCGGATGGGGAAACACGGAATGAAAAATTCGCATTTAATATGATGATGTCATGGCAGTAGAGACGGCAACTATAACGATCAGTCCCACCCACTTTGAAGCGGTACTAACTGCAGTGGAAAAGCAACCGAGCTAAAACGAACCGAACCGTGCCGTACCGAGTCGAGTCGTACCACGCAGTGGAAAAGCGAAGCGAGCCGAACCGTTCCACGCCGAGTCGAACCGTACCGAGCCGAACCGAGCAGTACCGAGCCGTACCATGCAGTGGAAAAGCGCCATAAGTCATTTAGCAGATGCTTTTATCCAAAGCGACTTACAACAGACGACTAAAGTTTAGAGATTGTTGATTGCAGCAGCCTGGTGCCATTCTGGGTGCCACCAATCAAAACTCATTCATGGCTCCCATCATGCATTGCGTTATGAATAAATTATGATCTGAATTGTTTTAGTAATTTCCTTTTCCTAATTAAATAATTTGTTTGTCACCATTGTTGAGATTCATACACTGAATCTTGATCTCTGTTTGTGCCTAAACACATTGTTTTTTTTATTGTTTTTTCAAAAGAACTTTTAAGAAATCCTTTGGAATAAATAGAAAATTCTGTATCGTATGTTGTAGAATCATTTGATGATGTAATCAACAATATAAATTTAAGTCAGAGATTAGGCTCTAAATGAGTTTTGTGATTCAGGTCAAATGATGATTATATCAAAACATAATCAACAACGTCTGATCATCTTTTCTCTGTGTTCATCTGGGAGTTATAACTCAGTTACAACAGCCAAACAAAATTTAAAGTTAAAAATGTAAGGGTCAAGAGCCCAACTAAAATAAACACTGATCACCACAATAGTGACTTAAAATAGTGATTTTTCTCCTTCAGTGATTCTGCTTGTTAACATCAGGTGTCTTCAATAATGGTCACTCATCGCTCAATTAATCACTTAATTATCTCATTAACTTTTTATCACTGGAGTTTTTGCTGTGTACCTTTTTAGGAGAACATTCTGGGAACCAAAATAAAACTACCCACTGAAAACATTATTAGAACTTCATGGTAATGTTCTCAGAACGTTTTTAGAACAAAACATTTCTAGCTGGGTTCCCCTTTCCTATCATTTTTACTTAAAATGCAATTAAAATCCCCTGCTAAAACGAATGGGGTCTTCCCTAAAAGGTGGAACTGCACATCTTCTAAAACGTCGTACCTTTCATTCTTATCTGTAAAAGCATACATATTTAATATATTAAAATCATGTTCTAAAAAGGACAGATTTATTAACCCCCTGGGGTCGGGGGTTCTGTTGAACTCTGTTGACTTTGATCTTCCATACACGTTTCATACATCAATCGATCCTGTTAAGTGTGTATTATTTTTGTGTATACTCACAATAAAAACAAAGTGTTGTGCTTTTTGCCAAATAAAGAAAAATAAACATGATGCGAGTTCTGCTTTCTCTCTGTCAGTGAAGTCCATTCTGAAACGTGTCCGAAAATGAACTGTAACTCAGCGAATACTCAGACAGGCATACAGACACACAGGCATGAAGCTTGAATTCTCTTCTTTTAAATGAAGTAATTTTTATAAAAAACAAATATTCACAGTTTATGTAATATGTATGAAAAGAGAGAGATGTCAGTCGTTCTCATCTCAGCTCATTAAGTTTTAATGTGACTCCGCCCACGGAGAGCGCACGCTATTCAAACGCAAATGATCTGACGCGATCCCATACAAATCTGTGAAACGCGGCACGCCCACATCAGCTGGATAACACACACCGCGAGTTCACTTTCAGACTCATGTACTTTACGACGCTGTGAGGAATAATACTATCTTGATAATAATCCTGGAAAATTTACCTCAGAAGTTCTGGAAGTTTCATTTCGAGGAGCAACGGGTCCGTATGGAAGGCATTTACTGCCAAATTTAAATAAATAAATTAAATGATTAAAATGAAAATTAAAACCAGATTAACGATTTCATTACAGAAAACTGTATGCAAAAAATGTGACAAAATTGAGAATGAAATTAAATGATTTCATTTTCACAGCATTATCCCTGTCAAATTGAAAAATAAAATGCAATTGGTGATTTCACATTTCATTTTCACTACAGTCTCGAGGCAAGACTGCCAATATTAAAATGAAAAGCCAAACGTGAAAAAGAAACTACAAATACAGTTTTTACAATGCTCTTTAGTAACGCTCACGCAATAATAGTGACACAATTCAAATACAAATGTAAATTTTCGTTTTCATTTTAATTCCTCTTTTATTTCACAGTTTTCATTTTCGTTTTCATTTTCAAAGACAACCTGCATGTAAATTCTATATTAATGAATGGGTGTGGCTTATTCTAGTAATGGCGCTGAGACACGCCTTCTGTAAAGCGAAGTCGTCGACGTCCCGTGTGCATGAGTTGAATGTGTGAAACAAAATTATTTAAATGTGATTATATTGTAATCGAGACGACGAGATATGGCGAAATCTGTTAGTGAGCTTTTGCGGGAAGCTGCCGCAACATTAGAACATGGAAACAACCAGCCTGACCATGTTAGTTATGATGTTAGACTCAGACTAGACCATAATCGACGATGAGGTTCATTCATGTATTAGGCTGTTTTGGAGATTCAACTATTTGGGTGTACAGAAGTCTTAGTAACACAATTTCTACAACAATTATAGCCAGACATTAATACCCACTGGCTTTAACCGAGGACCTCGGCCAATGTTTCATATTCGCGTCGTGCCTAACAACGCCCTTCAGCCGTGACTTATTCAGATACAGCACTAGCCTAGAGTACCTTATTGCTTTTATAAAACGGTTACCACGCAATACAAATATTAATCCCGAAACATATGTATCTATGTGTAACAGGGTTAAAAAGAACATTTGATTTAAAGAATATTGTGTGAATTTCATAAAATAAGGCATTTGGTTGTATTTATTGGTGTTAGAAGGCTCCCCTCCTGTGGCTATTAATGGTACTGCAGATATTGGATTTTGTCGCTCTTCTCTTGCCGTACCGCAGCAGATTCAAGTGTCGATGCTGTGGGTATGTATGGTTTTTCATGCTCTGACGCATTAACAAATTAATTGTGAAAATTATACGTTTCAAGTGAATCTTTTTGACGCAATCTATTTCATACATATATGTGAACATATAGATAATGCATTTAGCACTTTAACACGGTTGTTGAGAGTATTATAAGATGTATTGAATTTCCATGTGCGTCACTCGTGCGAGCACGGATTCATTTCTCGTGACGATTGCGTCTGTCTTAACTATCTGACGATTATTTGTTTTAAGAGTTGAGTGAATGTGTCATTTCTATCTTTCTAGTCCATATGAATGTCTGCAGTCTGTCATCAGCAATGTAAATTGTCTTCTTGTTGTTTCCAAAAAAAGGTATGTTGCTTTCGTGTTTATTCTGTTACAATTGTTAACAAATGTTATTTGACAATTAATGAAGAATTACTGATGTTGTGTGCAATTAACTATTCTGTACATTTACATTGGTGTACTTATAAGTATTATGTTAAGTTTTTCACATTGTATATCATTACTATGTGTTTAATGTGAATAATACAAGTTAGTGGTAACGCAGCAGATTCAAGTGTCGATGCTGTGGTCCATATGAATGTCTGCAGTCTGTCATCAGCAATGTAAATTGTCTTCTTGTTGTTTCCAAAAAAAGATAAATTCGAGCTGAACCCCATTTGTGAGTGTGTCCTTCCACATCCGTTACATATGCAACTTTCATGAACTAAAATAAATCACTAAAAGAATTCCTTCCGCTGGAGAAAAAAAAATAGTCCCTGACCATAAAGCAACAGAAGAAGTTACATTATTTCTCCATTAGATGGAGACAAAGACTGTCTTAATGAGTGAGTCAGTCAGTCAGTAGAGAAGACTTTTGAAATGACTCAAACTTGTGATCACGGAGAAGAAAGACGCAACTGACATGACTATAGGCACGGACAACCCCTATTAACTGTTAAAAGTACAAGATATCACACGTGACCGGACATTCAAATGGATTTTTTATTATGAATATAGGACTGACCTGAAGGAAAATGCTATATCTAGCCTACTGTAAATGCAGGTACACGCTTTCTCGATCTCATCCAGAAGTTGTTACTGGAAATGAAAATCAGCATTGCGATTCTTTTTGTACACAAACTTAAAATAACCAAAAGACAGGTAACAGTTAAACAGTGGACAGATACAGGCTAGTGCTGTATCTGAATAAGTCACGGCTGAAGGGCGTTGTTAGGCACGACGCGAATATGAAATATTGGCCGAGGTCCTCGGTTAAAGCTAGCGGGTATTAATGTCTGGCTATAATTGTTGTAGAAATTGTGTTACTAAGACCTTTGTACACCCAAATATGAATTTCCAAAACAGCCTAATACATGAATGAACCTCATCGTCGATTATGGTCTAGTCTGAGTCTAACATCATAACTAACATGGTCAGGTTGGTTGTTTCCATGTTCTAATGCTGCGGCAGCTTCCCGCAAAAGCTCACTAACAGATTTCGCCATATCTCGTTGTCTCGATTACAATATAATCAAATAATTTTGTTTCACACATTCAACTCATGCACACGGGACGTTGATGGCGCTGTTACTAGAATAAGCCACACCCACTCATTAACATAGAATTTACATGCAGGTTGTCTTTAAAAAAATGAAAAACGAAAATGAAAACTGTGAAATAAAAGAGGAATTAAAATGAAAACGAAAATGTACATTTGTATTTGAATTGTGTCACTATTATTGCGTGAGCGTTACTAAAGAGCATTGTAAAAACTGTATTTGTAGTTTCTTTTTCACGTTTGGCTTTTCATTTTAATATTGGCAGTCTTGCCAATTAAATTATTGTAGTGAAATTGTTGTGTTGAAATTGTTGTGTATTGTAGTGACTGTAGTGAAAATGAAATGTGAAATCACCAATTGCATTTTATTTTTCAATTTGACAGGGATAATACTGTGAAAATGAAATAATTTAATTTCATTCTCAATTTTGTCACATATTTTGCATACAGTTTTCTGTAATGAAATCGTTAATCTGGTTTTAATTTTCATTTTAATCATTTAATTTATTTATTTAAATTTGGCAGAAAATGCCTTCCATAGGTCCGGCTGAGGAATAGGTCAGTTCTATTTGCTTTGTTCTAATCGCAAGTGTCTGTACGCAAAAAGACTGTTTAAATATGAATCGCGTTTCTGTGTGTGAATGAATGAACGCACAGATGCGTGCTGTTGTGTAGCTACTACAGCTGGCAAAAATACTGTTTAAAAATGAATCGCGTTATTGTGTGTGAATGAATGAACAGCTTTTACCAAACTCTATTGCTATACTGAAATGAGTAAAAATCGACTACAAAACCGGATAGATTATAAAGTTTTTACTGTAAAATACTGCCACATCAAATAAGCTTATAATGTTGCCAATTTCTGCTCATATGAATTGAATTATGTATGATAAAATGTACACTTTAGTTTTTACAAAGAAAGATTACACAGGAAATATTGTTACAATTTTAAATGTTGTAATTGTATAACCTTTTTAATAATAAAAAAAAAAAAAAAAAAAAAAATATATATATATATATATACATATACAAGGATAGATGTAAACAAAATCTTAAAAGGTTAATATAAGCCTTCTCTTTAAATAATTTGATTATGCTTTATTAGTGACACATTTGGGTAGAGAATATATTCCAAATCTGAAAATACAGTATGAGAACAATTAACTGCACAATTACTAGAAATGTTTACCTTGGATATTATACAATTTGCAAGCACAATTTGTGGAAAAAACATCAACAACTGTGAACCAATTATATATATATATATATATATATATATATATATATATATATATATATATATATAGTCCTTGCATTCTTTCTTGTGGCTCAGTCACACACCTGAATGAAAGGCTCATTAAGTATGCAGCCTCATTATGCGGGGGCATTGTCTCCTCAGGTGTGAATCTCGCCCACTCGCATATTGCCTTTCCAAACAAAAAGTGTCTTACAAAATTTAAATCAATGTATTGTTTTATGTGAACGATTAGGCAGGATGATTTTCACATCATTTTGAAGAAAAAACTCTAGGCGACAAAATGCATTATTCAGAAGTCTTATTGACACATATTTAGTATGTGTTTTGTGGCCTTATTTCAGAGATTTTCATTTTTAGTTTTTTCAATAACCATGCATAAACATTATTTTCTCAAAAATACAAACATGTACATACATGTTGCTCACATGTTATGGTAGCCCTGTTTGTGCTAAATAGAGTGTAATTACACCTTTACCATTAATATGTTTATAAGCAACTGAAAAAAGCACAAATGTAAGGGCATGTCAGAACATCTCAAGGACCCCAAAAACACCTTAGACCCCAGAGGGTTAAAAGAGCTCTCCCATCTCTCACCACTGTGCTTCCCTTCACCAGGAGCTGAGGGTTTTTAATTAAGATGGCTACTCCATCTGCTCTGTTAAAATTTGATCCGCTCCACACAGATAAGTGGGGCCATTGTTCTTCCCATCTCCTGTAGTTGGACATAAAAGGTAGAGCACATTCTTTTAAAAGCAGGATATCACTATTTTGAGTTTGTAAAAAGGATAAGACAGTTTTGGCTCTCAACTGTGACCTCACACTTCTTACATTTAAGGTAGAGAGTGTGAGTGTCATGATAAGAACATTTAAAAGGGATAAGTACAACATTTTAGAAGAATTCTAAAATTTCAATTAAAAAAGGTATCTGTATCCTGTGAATCCAGCTTTTCCTTTTATTCCCCTTTGGGGGAATCCGGAGATTGAAGCTGTTTCTCCCTTGAGCTAGCTCTAGGGGTTGATGTTTGGCGTTCTATTGACAAAAAGGATACTTCGTTTGGCGAACTGAGTGGAAAGAGTCGGTTCAGATCCTCTGATGAGGAGGAATCCGACCGCAATCCCACCCGATCCCTTTTCTCCTTTTTCTCCTCAATGGGGGATCGGGCGTTCCTTTTTTTTTCCCTCTCAATATAACTCCTGGAAAATCATTACTTACCTCTGTCTTTTGTTTCTCCTCCACTACCTTTTCTTTCTCTTGGTTGTCCTGTTCACTATCACCATCCTTGCTCTGTTCATCTGACTCGGTTTCTTTATCCATTAAGGATTGGTGGAGTTCCATCACCTCATTTTCATCTGCTCCAATCGGGAAATTTTAAATTTGCTCCACCCCTTCTCTCATTTGTTCCGCCTTCTCCTTGCCTCTGTTATCTGCTTTCTCTCCACCAACCACATGGTTTAGCGGGAGATTTGAATTTGGCTCCACCTCCTCGTTATCCTGTGGCACTATCTTCTCCACCGCCATTTTGTGTGCTTTGACTTTGTTGGCAAATGATTTGGGGAAATCTCTGTAGAGATGGAGAAAGTCTCCACAGAGATTACACCTTCTGCCATTGGGACATTCTTCGAAAGAGTGTCCAATTTCTCTACACTTGTTACAAAAGACTTTCTGGCATGCTTCAACAAGATGCCCAAACTCCCCACATCGCCGGCAGAGTTTGGGCATCCCCTGATAGTGGATATAGCCCCTGTTTTCTCCCAGAACTATCATTTGTGGTAAATGCCTCAGACCTTGGAAGCCCTGGGGGTCTTCCCATTGCTTAATGGGGACCCTCCAGGAACAATTCCAAATCCCGTCTTCATCATAAACCTTCATAGCCTGGCCCCTCACAGTGCAAAATCTTCCCAGCCATGTACAAACATCTTCTCCATTTACAGTCTCATTGAACATCTTAACAACAACCACTTTTTGCGTGTTATCAGTTAGTTTCTCAACTTTAAACATGGAGAACTGGGTCTTGTGTGTGTCAAAACGTTGCCAGAAGTCATTTAACAGTGCTGCATTCTTAAAACTCACATCAAAGCCTTTGTTAAAAGGCAGGGTCAGAATACAATTCAAGTCAACAGGGGTAAACCCTAAACATTTCTGCATATATTTCCTGGAAAAATCTAGTCTAGACATTTCCAAGATCTTGCCATCTTTTTCTAAAAGACTAAAACGCACACTGTGGTGCCTCCGCATGCCGGCACGGGCAGCCGACATGTTGGAGGCACCCCCAGCTTTAAAAAGTACTTTAAAAAAAGACTATTTAAAACAGTAAAATTTAAAACAGTGATCAAAGCTAAGACTTACCTTAAAAAGGATTCTCTCAGTAGAAATCTCCTCCTTAAAACAGAAACAACACAATAATAAACACAATAAATAACAATAAAAGAGTACAGCTGTGAGCAGTACAATATACCTCTCTGAAGGTGTGGGAAAGTGCTATAATAAAACACAACCCAAAAACTCGCAAAGAGGCGATCGCAACACTGCCGATTGACAAGACACTTGATCTTAGCCAAAAGGCAGAGAAGCGATGCCACAATGACGCCGAGGCGGGGGAGCCGGCAAAGGCCACGCCCACCTGGGCCGCAGCGAGAGGGCCTAAGGTCGCCAACAAACAAGCTCACCGAAAATGGATCACAACAGAGTGCACAACACGACACTTTGGAGTGCAACCTGGGATTTTGGATCATCATCGTTCAAAAGCACGGAATGGCTCGTAACTCCTAAACCGTCCGTCGCAGACCCAAGTGTCTTACATCACCAGAATCCTTGGCTCGGACCGAACGAGACGCACACCTCGGATTGGATGGTCGCACGACTAGATTATTGGGTATTTTGGATTTTCCGAAAAACCTACTTTTGCACAGTAGTCCTGGGTCGTTTGCCCAGTCTGACCCAAACCGGTGCAGAAAGATTCTCTGGAGTCTGACTGCCAACAGTGACCGGAAAAAAAAGTCGGGATTTCGATTCACGTTGGTGCCGGGACGCCAAAACGTTGGCAGTGGGCGAGGCGGGCTTTACTTGAATGGCTATAACTCTCCCGACGGCAGAGAGACAATTACACCCAAGTGGGTACACCTGTGTACGGGCTCAGCCTGTGGTCACGTGAAAAGGGATGTGGCGACTGGCCACTTGGTGGCGCTGTAAACAGAAAAAAACAACAACTTGAACACGGCCATAGACGACTGTGCATCACGTGATTTTTCACACGTGCACAAGGTATTCATACCACATGATAGAACTCCTCATTCTGAACAACTTTGGACCACTGCTGTCAATCAAAGCGTTCGTTAAATATTGGAGATTATGTGAAGAATGAAAAAAAAAAAAAAAAAAAACCCAATCCTCCTTTCGCAGATTGGTCCCAGGTTGTTTTCTATCTCTTGATCAACCACTGCAGTTCCATTCTCTGGACTTCCTAGGTTTCATCAACCATCAGAAGAAGAAGGAAAAATGAGTGGGGCTTCAACAATCTGCTCTTTTAACCAGTGTGTGTGTCCAGGGGAGAGCGCGAACGCAGTCCCCCACTACCATAAATTATGCAGTCGAGATTCCCAAATTTGGGGAATTCGCAGGGGTCAGCACAACCGGAGTGCAATGTCCGAGCCTCGCCCTGGGTGAACCACCTTCCTGATCATGGTGTCTCCCCTGCCAGGTAAGTATGAATTCCCAGGCCTCCAGTCAGAGGCACCCCGTCCCTCTTCGCAATCCTCACCAACGGTTAGTAAAAGACTCCAAGAGATAAGAGAGACACCAAAAATGTGCAGTGACGGGCTTCTTTTTTTTTCCTTTTCTTTTTTGCATGCTCCGGATCCGGCTCCATGAGCCAAAGATCCATTTAATACGCAGTCCCCGGATAGTGGGCGAATCAGATACTAAACTGATAAGAACAGAGTTTATCATTTATTTATTTTTTCATTTTTTCACACCACCATTACCAGCATTGGATATGATCACCTACGACACCCATACACAGCAATATACACTACTTCCATGAACATCTGCTGTCACACAAAACTAAAACATTTCTTTCATTGAACACTTTAAAGGGGGCGCACCGTTCCCAGAAGTACTGCAATACCGGGTCGATGCGTGGAGTGGACGGAGCAAGCCCCTATTCCATCTCCCAGTTCCAAAAATCAATTTAATATATGGTGCCCGGGTAGGGCACGTATCAGATATTAAACTTTTTTTGAAAAAAGTTTATTGTCACAGTTTTTCATTCCATTTCTAAATTTTTCTTTTAAAAGATTTCACATGTCTTTAAAAGAAAACAAAAAAAGACACAATTAACAGTTAAAAATCAGTTTTGTGTGGTGTGTCGTGTAAAAGTCCATGTGTGTAAAAAAAATTGTTTTAAAAGAAAAGAAAAAGGAATGAAAATAATTAGAAATAAAACATGTAAAACCATAAAACATGCCAACTAAAACATCATCTCTTGTACAGGATCGCGGTGAGTCCCTATCAAGATTGTCCATTCACTCCGGGTCTCCAGAACAGGCTCCGGACCTCCCGCTTCCGGTGCCCAGCGGAGATCCCTCTCCTCCGGCCTGCTGGCCCGCTGTTCCCGTAGCCGGTGTGGTGAGGGTGCATCTACGGGCGGCCAGGGTCGGTGGCGGCCGGGGCCTTCTCCGTGCGGCATGGCCCCCCCATCCGAATAACGACGTGCGGCCCACCCTGCAGCGTTGATGTTATTTTCTACTCGCACGCATGGAGGGGGACCGTCACGCGTTTCTCCACCAGCAGGTTTCTGGTGACCAAGATGGTATCCTTTATGATGTTTAGGGTGAGCCAGAGCGAGGCAAATCGTTGTGATGTTAGCTCCTTCAAGCCCTGACCCATCCCCAGGATAGCGAGCTTGTAGTCCACCTGGGCCCCACCCGCTGGCAGGCACGGGAAAAACAGGGGGCCGGTCTTGG
Source organism: Leuciscus idus (assembly GCA_021554675.1). Lineage (NCBI taxonomy): Eukaryota > Metazoa > Chordata > Actinopteri > Cypriniformes > Leuciscidae > Leuciscus > Leuciscus idus. Next base: position 1,640,679 of record CM038640.1, on the reverse strand, counting down.
CCCACAGGTCCCGCACAGCGCCGCACTCCCAGAGCAGATGGTAGACGGTCTCCGGGGAACCACATCCGGACCGTGGTCAGATGGAATTTTTGGCCATGCCTCTGGATTGCATGACCGCCCTGACCGGGAGGATCTCATGAGCCACCATCCACGATAAGTCATTAAGCCTGTTCTGGAGAGCTGGGTGGGCTGCATTCCTCCAAACGTCTTTGGCCTCACCTAGTGTGAGGCCTGGAATCGGACTCACCGATTCCCGATCCTGCACAAGAGAGATTAGAGACTTGTTGTTAGTTAAAACTGTGACATCTTGATTCTCTTTAAAAATATTTCTTTAAAAATTTCTTGATAAAACAATACTCTTTTGACAGATTAAAAGACACAGGGCACTTTAAGTCAACTGGTAAAATTTTAAAATATCTTAGGTATGACCCCATCCAACGGGTCATGGCTGCGGTCTTGTTCTCTCTGGATGGGGTCGTTGCATATTTAATGTGGAGGGCGGTGAAGCGGCTGGCTAAAAACAGGTGGGGGTCTGGGAGGCCTTTCCCGCCGTTCTCTGTTTTTTTCTTTACGACGTCTCTTTTGAGTCTCTCCCACTTGGACCCCCACAGGAAATAAAACACTGCCCTCTCCAGGTTGATAAGGAAACTTCGTGGGGAACTAAAAACAGAACAGTCAAGTAAAAACAGGGGTAAAATCACTGCTTTAAAAATTTAAATCTTGCCTTCATATGTCAATTGTCTTAGTCCCCAAAAACCCAGTCTTTGTCTAACTTTCCCTAAGATGTCAGTCCAGTTTCCCCGTCCTCCCCCTTCTCTGTCAAATTTCACCCCTAAAACTTTCAAATCGTTATCTTTAAAATCCAAATCTAGTCCACCCGTGTCAACATTCCCCCACGGCCCGAAGAGCTGGGCCTCAGACTTGCTCCTATTGAGCTTGGCGCCTGAGGCCCGACCGTACCAATCAGTCAAGTCCATTGCTCTTCGTACCGATAAGATGTCAGTAGCTAAAAGGGTCACGTCGTCCATATATAAAACGCAGGTTGCCGTCAGTCCACCAGTCCCTGGAACGTCTAGTCCTTTAATCCATTTATCCCTTCTCAAGATTTGTGCCAGTGGCTCAATACAAGCCACATACAGGAGGGGAGATAAGAGACACCCCTGACGGACGCCGCTGTGGATGTTTACAGCCTTGGATAAATGCCCATTAACTACAATTCTGCTGACCAGACTGTTGTACAGCAGTCCCACCCAGGCTATGAACCTCCCTGGAAATTTTGTAATTTTTTTTCAGTACTATTTTTTCCAGTACCTTAAAAAGGAACTGGTGCAAGATGCGGTCGAATGCTTTTTCAAAGTCTAAATTTAGGACTACTAGCCGAATATTTCTGTCTCTCGCGTAACAGATGACATCTCTAATCAGTACCAGGCCATCCGTGATCTTCCTTCCGGGCACAGCGCATGCTTGATCCGGGTGGATTACGTCCGCTAAAACTGTCGACATACGTGTGGCAAAAATTTTGCTAAAAAGTTTACAATCAACGTTTAAAAGAGTAATGGGTCGCCAAATTTTTAAGTCAGTCTTGTCGCCTTTCTTGTGTAATAGTGTCACTATCCCTATTCTAAAACTGTCTGGAAGTCTGTTCAGGGTGTCAAATTCTTTAAAAACGGTCAGTAAGTCATGTGCTAAAATGTCCCAAAAGGTCAAGTAAAATTCAATTGGTAGTCCGTCTAGTCCTGGGGACTTCCCACGCTTAAAACCTTTGAGAGCTTTGTGTATTTCTAAAATCGTAAAATCCTGTCTTAAAAGTGCACATTGACTCTGGAGCTTATTGTCAACATTTTTTTAAACTTCCATTAAGGTATCTTCGTGTACTTATTTTAGGCCATATAAATCACTATAAAAGTTTTCCACCCCTCTTAAAATCTCTTCTGTTTCATTTACTACCCTCCCATCCGATTTCAAAGTTGTCAAAGCCCCTCCCCTTGTTATAATCTTCTTAAAAAAATATCTTGTACACTTTTCACCGTCTTCAACCTCTTGTTCTCTACTCCTTAAAATGACACCTTTACTTTGAATTTGGGCTAAAACTGACATTTCTTGCTTTACTTTTTTTATTTCTTCACTAAAATCAAACCTCATATTTAAAAGATTAAAATACATCTGTAGTCGTTTTTGCAACCCCATCATGCATCTCTTTTCTTTATTCTTTTTCTCTTTTCCTATTTTCTTAAAAAACAGTCTCGTCCTCCCCTTCACCATTTCCCACCACTGTGCTCGTGAGTCGTAAAAGTCCTGGAGGGTCTGCCATTGGCTGAACTGCTCCCTATTCATGGATTTCATCCGGTCCCTTTCCACAGGTGTATTAATCAAGCACAATGCAGTCTGCATTCATAATCTAGGTGCTTGATTTTATACACCTGTGGAAAGGGACCGGATGAAACCCATGAATACTCTTCAACCACTTCCTCATCCTCTAATAGGGAGCAGTTCAGCTTCCACAGCCCTCCCCCTACAGTCACACCTGTGGGAAGTGAAAGGGTGCAGGAGAGCATCATGTGATCAGAAAGGAAGAGGGGGGTCAATGTAGCATCGGTCGGCGGGCAGTCCCTTGTAAAAACATAGTCAATTCGAGAGGCTCTGGCGCCGTCACCACTGAACCAGGTGAAGCCCTCCTCTCTTTGATGCATTGTTTTAAAGCAGTCAACTAACTTAAAATCTTTGACTATATTTTGTAATAAAACCGATGTCTTGTCAGCCTTAAAATCCTCTCCTACCCTCTTTCTGTCCTTTCTTGATAAAACACAATTAAAATCCCCTGCTACCACTAGGGGAGCCCTACCTAGCATGTGGGGCTGTAGGTCTTCTAAAAGCTCATACCTGTTGTTTTTTTCTGTAAAACCATACACATTTAAAATGTTAAAATCCTTACCTAAAAAAGTCAGATTAGCTAAAATTGCCCGCCCATCCCTCACCACAGTGCTGCCCTTCACCAAAACATTGGGATTTTTTATTAAAATAGCAACACCGTCATTTTTGTTAAAATTGGACCCACTCCAGATGGAAAGTCCTGGGCCACATTCTTGCAATAAAAACACATCTGACTTAAAAAGATTTTAAAAGGGATAACACGCTCTGTGCTCGTATATTGCTCTTCACACTTCTCACATTGATTGTGTAGATAGTGAGAGCCATGAGCAGTATGGTTAAAAGGTGTGAGACATTTAAAAGCAACCATGGGACTACAGAGATATAATTAAAATCATGTTACATCTTGTTGCACTTGCCTTTCCTTTTCCCCAGAGAACCTGGGATCAAGGGGGCAAGTGCTTGACGCCTCAGGGCTCGCAGAGAGGACCTCTTGCGACTCCTTTGGCGACGATGTTCTTAGCTTAAAATGCAGAAAAGAGACTTCGTTTGGAGATCTTCCATGGGGGAACTCTCAATGCGCTACCCGCAGCTTTTTCTCCTCTGTTTGAACCTTTTTTTATTTTATTTTTTACATTTTTCATTTATTTTGTTTAAAATGCCACTCAAAGCAATTACAAAGGGAAAAGGGGAGCTGAGCATAAATACATGTTACATTATTGATACATTACCATTTAGACTTCATACAAAATGTTTAGAGGAATTAACTAATCTTCCATACCTTGTTAAAGGGAGAGACATTTGGTATGTTCCAAATCTGATCTACATCATCAACCGTCAATTTCTTTGCATCTCTTACAATATAGTCACCAATACATCTTAAGCTCGATTTTATCACTGATTTAACCGGGATCTCATAAGTCTGGAAGACACAAATATTTCTGGATTTCCATAACGCTTCTTTAAAGATGTTTATAATTGCCCACCAACGAATCCATTTATTTAAATGAACCTCTTTTAATTCTCCATACCAAATATCTCCCTCACTTGGCATTCTGTACAAATTTAACAACCATGGTCGTATTTGATTCCATATCTTCTGAGCATATGAACATTCCCACAAACAATGTCTAATTGTCTCTTCTTCACCACAATTTGTTCTGGGACACAGCGTGGTACGAGTACAATTTCTTTTCTTCAAAAAGACCCGGGTGGGTAAACAATTTTGTACAACTTGCCAAGCGATATCCTTATGGCAATTAAGTAAAAAGTCCTCATTCACATTCCTCCAAACTTTGATACATTCTGATTCAATAAGCTTACAAACAGGGGTCATTTTAAGTAGAGGAGGAGATAACTTTTCTTCTATTAGTAATCTGTTCAAATTATCAATTGGAATGTTAGGCCAAGACGCTTTCTTTATTAGACGCAGTACTCTATCATACATAACTTGTCTAGTTTCTGCATGTGGGGTATTTTGTGGGGTTCTCTTATTCCATAATCTCCTTATTTCTTGGCCTACCCAAAACCTTGCAAAGAAGCTACTGATATTTATTACTTCATCATTTAGACAAGCTTTTATTATAGGAAGAAGAATCATGGCGTCAAATTTAACTTCAAAATCAGGTACTGCTAATCCTCCTTTCTCAGCTTTTTTACATACTATTACGCGTTTCAATTTCTCTTGATTAGAACCCCATAAAAAACGAAACATAATTTTCTTTACTGACTTTAAGAAACGTCTTGGGGCAGGCAAAGTTACCGCTACATATGTGAGCGATGCTATAATCTCTGCATTGATTATTAATACTTTACCCCTAAGAGTGAGGTCTCTTTCTTCCCACTGTTTTATTTTCCACTCTATTTGATGTAATCTAGAGTTCCAATTCCTTTCTTCCATATCTTTACACCATACCATTCCTAATATTTTAATGGCTTTGTCTTGATTTTTCAATCCAAAATTTTGTTTGAGTTCTGTCCAATTTAGATATAAAATCTCACTTTTACTTCTATTAATCTTCATACCCGTTGCTAGCATAAAACGATCACATACCTGTAATGCTTTTTCTACTGAGTGATTATTCGTGAGTAAGAGAGTAAGATCATCCATATATAACGATAACTTTGCTTCTTTGCCCAAGCTCCCTGGAATTACTAGCTCTTTCAATTCAGGATTTTGCCTAATAGCTTGAGCTAATGGTTCTATAGCTAATACAAATAGCAACGGAGATAAGCCACAACCCTGGCGTACTCCTGAACGAACCATAACAGGGGGTGACAGGTGACCATTGACCAAAATACGACTCTGACACTCTGTATATAACAGATTGATCCATCTATACATTGATTTCCCAAGACCGGAGCTATGTAACACTTTGCGTAGGAAACGATGATCTATACTGTCGAAGGCCTTTTCTAAGTCTAATCCCAAAACGCATAAGGGTATTTTGCAATCTTGTGCATAGAGAAAAGAATCTCGTATCAGAGCCAAATTCTGTTGTAGGGATCTACCTTTTACCCCACATGTTTGATCATTCCCTATTAAACTTGTCATGGCAGGTTGAAGGCGAAAAAATATCGCTTTTGACAATATCTTTACATCAGTTCCCAGCAAGGTTAAAGGGCGCCAATTCTTTAAGTCGGATTTATCCCCTTTCTTAAATAGAACTGAAATAATACCCTCTCTCAAAGTTGGGGGGAGTTTACCTAAATTTAGGCTTTCTTTAAACATTACCAGCATTGTGTCTTTTAACTCTTCCCAGAATTTTGCATTAAATTCTTTGGGCAAACCATCCATTCCTGGACATTTATTACCTTTCATACTATTCAGCGCTTTTGTCAAATCGTCGGTCGTGAAATCTTTTTCCATATCAATCAACAGCTCTTCTTCTATATGACTTTCTGAAAGAAGACTACACATAGTTTCCTCATCTATTTCCTTTCAGAGAAAAGGTCTTGATAAAAGGAATGAATATATGAAATTAAATCTTTTGTTTCAGTTATAAGTTCGGTATCTTGTTTTTTTTAATTCATCTATAACCGATCTTGACCGGAGCACTTTTTTGAAAAAATAACGGGTGCACTTTTCGTTGGATTCCATATGTTGTAATCTACTGCTTATTATGAAACTCCTGCCCTGTTCAGCATAGATATCTGAAATACTTTTTTTGAGTCTCATAATATCATCAATAACATCAAATCCGGAATGAGCCATAGTATAGAATTGTTGTTATTTCTTTTGATGTGATTTACAAGCAAAGGCTTTTTTCTTTTGAATTCTTTTACCTTCTTTCATAAAGAATTTTTTTGTTCTAATTTTACAATCTTCCCACCATTCGCCCATGGAGTTATATAAAGGCTGCAAGCTTTTCCATTGACTAAATTTTTCTTTGTAACGACGTGCAACTTCCTGATTCACTAATAGGCTAATGTTCAATTTCCAAAACCCCATACCCCTCTCTCTTACCCCTTTAAATTCTAACTCAGCCTCTACTTTTGCATGGTCGGAAAACATTTTTGGATCTATTCCAGAATTCAGTATTGTTATCTGCGATGAAGTAAAAAGAAAATCAATTCTGGAATAACTTCGGCCATTAGTCCAACTATATCCAGGGATATCTGGGTGTTTAATTCTAAAGGAATCAACTAATCCGAAGTCTTTTACTAATTTAATCAATTCTTGGGAACTCGAGTCCAAATAGACAATAGAGTAAGAATTTCGATCCTTCTGACTTAAAGGTGCTCTAAGTGATGCCGGGAGTGTTGACATTCGAATTGTTGTCAAACAAAACGGAGGCTAGCTAGACCCTCCCTCCTCCTCATCCCGTCCCCTCCCTCCTCCTCATCCCGTCTCCTCCCTCCTCCCCTCCCTTCCGGCATAAAGGAAAGTCAAAGTAGTCACTAAAAACAAAGTTAAGTTTTACTGATACTTCATTCAATGTGTAATGTCACCAAGTTAGATAAATGCTTTTATATATTGCAGAACTGAATGCAGAAAAAGAGAAACATTATCTTAAAATCGTTTCGCCACCTGAGGTTATACTATAACGTTAGCTCCCATAAAAGGACGCAATAATAGCAAGATAACGTTAGCTTCGCGTTTCCCAGTGAGCATAAACAACGGCGGCGGCGTAAACAAATTTAGTCATAGTTGTCAATAGCCTATAAATGAACATTCAAATCCATAACAAACAGTGGGTGAAAACAATCATTCACACAAATTGTCGACCTACTGTGAATTTGCTTGACCATTTACAATAGAGATTGATCGCTAGCTGCTAGAAACATATATGTTGTATTCACCAAAGCTAACGCTGACTGCATAGTTCTAGCTAATTACATCCTTGTGTTGGTTTGGCGAACATGAACGTTAATTTAGAAAGAAAAATGGATTTACCTGTTCTGCAAAAACAGAGCAACTGAATGTCGGATTGGAAGCCCTTCTGCCGGCGGAGTTCTCGCCACCTTTCGAGGGTTTTTCCAATGTAAATTCGGGACTTCGCGCGTTCCTTATCCTTGTCCCTCTTCTTTGCAATTTGTTCATCGGAACATCGTCTCTTTGGTCGTGTGTCGGCCATAATTCAAACTTCCCTCTTCATGCTTCTCTCTCCTCCACACACCCCCTTCATGTGTACGCGCACTAACCCCCAAACCCCACCCTCAAATACTTCTCGCCAGTTATTGGCTGGAGCACTGTTTGTTGTGTTTCATGGTACGAGTGAGCCCAGTTTGTTTTTGTTGCCGTTTGTGGAGCCTGTGGTGTCTAGAGAGACCGCTTTTTTTTACAGTGTGTTCAGGGGACAGGCAGCTAGCGGATAGTGAGGAGATGTTTGCTGTATGTGACAAAAACATTTTTGGTCTAAAAAACGCGCGACATCACTTAGAGCACCTTTAAAGGACAATTGAAGTCACCTCCTAAAATTTATTCTTTCCCACAGATTAATAAAGGTATTATTGCTTTCAAGACTTCTTTTCGACCTTGTAAGTCTGTGGGGCAATATACATTAATCACACGAAAACAAATATTATCTAATTTTACATCTGCATATATTAATCTCCCATTTACAACGTCTTGTGTTTTGAGAACTTTTAAAGCATTACCTTTAAAAAGGATTGCAACACCTGAAGATTTTTTATTATTATCTCCAGACCATACTGACTGACCATATGTCCATCTGTCCTCTAGTTGTTTGTAATCTAGTTTGAAACGTATATTACACTCCTGAAGTAAGCAAATGTCATGATCAGCATTATATAGATAGGAAAACAGAGTTGCATTTCACTGGATCCATAATGCCTCTTGTGTTGATAGTTGATACCGATAGGGGGCCATAGAGGGAAAAAGGGGGGGAAAGGGTGGACAGAGAGCATTAAGGAGGTTCCGTTATACTTTTCGGCCTTTTCCTCTTTTTCTTTTTGTCTTGTGTTTCCGTTCTTATAGGCAGCGGCTGTTTATTAATTTGCATAGTACAAGAAAGGGTAGTCATTTCATTAGAGTCAAGAAAAGGGGTCGAATTAGATGACAGGGATGCCCAACTTAAGTCCTCTTGATCTTGGATTCCCGATGGAACATTGGACAATGGAGAGGAATCTCTTCCTTCTACCATAGGATCACCAGATGAAGAGGAATCCGAAAGAAGTGGAAAGGATGCGGGAAGAGTCGCCAAAGCCTCAAGTAGTATATTTCCATTGAAGGACTGGGATTTCTGTGTAGGAGTGGAAGAACCCAAAAGAGGAAACTCTATAAGTGATTTAGGTAAATTAATTTCCAGATGGAACTCTTGCTCTTGCGGAACAGTGTTATCACCATTTCCTGCAACGTTTTCTTTCCCTGATAGTCCAAAATCTTCTTTGCCGGAAATCGGAAGGGAGAGGGTTCTCAAAGTAGCATCTTCATCTTGTTCCTTTGTTGTATTGGCTACTGAGAGGTGTTGTTTACTAGGGGTGTAACGATACGCGTATTCGTATCGAACCGTTCGGTACAAGGCTTTCGGTTCGGTTTTCGGTACGCATTACGTACCGAACGGTTCGTTGGACCATTTTTTCGGCCGACCAAAATTTCGTTATTTCAAATGAAGGCGCGTCGCGGGTGGCAAGCACGCTCATAGAGGCTGTACCGTTCGGTACGTAATGCGTACCGAAAACCGAACCGAAAGCCTCGTACCGAACGGTGAATTTCAAATGCTTTTTGAATTCACCACTGAAGTAATAACATCGCTGCGAGATCTAGTGAGAAACATGCACATTTCTCTGTTATTAACGGATCAAACAGCGCTGACGTGGAAACCAGGAAGAAACATTGTGCCATGAATGAACTGGCCGGTGTCCACAGATCAGCAACATTCACCGTGGAATGGATTTGCTGTAGTAACACTAACTGCAAGGTATGGAAGTTTGTCAGGAATAGTGGGCTATAATGCTTTCAAGTAACATTACGTCTGTTTTATTTTGACATTATGAATACAATTGCTGCCCTCAAATGTTAATCTGAACTAAAATAAACCTTTGTTTATAACTAGCCTACTACTACAATATTACATTTCATTTTGTCCAAGGAGCTGTTTTGTTTTATATGCTCATAAGAAGAGTCAAGTATAGCTCCATTATTGCTCAGTAAAAAAATCAACAAAAAAAATAAATAAAAAAATCATACTTTATGATGTTAGTTTCATTAAATAAATAAAAATTAAATAAAAAATTAATTCAAGGAAATTTCTCTGGCATTTATTTATTTTTGCTGTAGCCTATGGAAAACGTACCGAACCGAACCGTACCGAACCGTGACACAAGTGTATCGTATCGAACCGAACCGAACCGTGAATTTTGTGAACCGTTACACCCCTATTGTTTACTAAGGATATGATCATCCATTTCAGTTACTTCCGGAGGATTTATCTCCTCTTCCCAAGTCGTCACCGGTTGCTGTCGAGCTTTATTTGCATATGCAGATGGACAATATCGAAATCTATGATTATCTGCACCACACAGATTACACTTCATAGGTACCGGGCATTTTTTTGAAAGATGACCATGGTTTTTGCAATTTCTACAAAAAAAACATTCACATTGAGCTGCTAGATGGTTCAGTGATCCACATTTCCTACACTCCTTAGGTTGGCCATTATAAAACACAAAGCCTCTAATGGTGCCTAACTGGATGACTGACGGCAGATGGAGAAGCTCTCCTTTCTCGTTAGTTCTCAAACGAACCTGGTATTTGGATGCTCCAGTCTTAATTCCGTCTTTAACTTGAAAGGCTTTTGTGACTGTGCAGTGCAATGAGAGCCATGTGGAAATATCTTCAATTTTAATCCTCTCTGAATACATCATCACAGTCACAGTTCTGAGTTGTCTCTCAGCCAAGGGGATCAATTCAATCTTTCGAAAACAGGCAGCTTCTTTCTTTTTTGTCTGAAACCTTTCCAAGCATTGTTCGTATAACAGTAGAGTGGCAAAAATAACTTCAAAAGTTTTCCTACCCGGTAAGGCAAAAATGTAGTCCAGTTGAGAAGGGTTAAAACCCAACTCCGTTTGCAGTATCCTTCTGCTGAAAGTCATCCGATCCATTTCTAAATCTTCCGACAGCTCAAATCTTGCCGCATTCCGCCGTGGTGCTTGGGTCACCATTTTCTTTCTCCAATCCCCAAAGATTGAGGGCAAACTAATCGAAAAAGGGTTCTGAACCAAGGAATCCCTGGGTGAACCACCTTCCTGATCATGGTGTCTCCCATGCCAGGTAAGTATGAATTCCCAGGCCTCCAGTCAGAGGCACCCTGTCCCTCTTCGCAATCCTCCCCAACGGTTAGTAAAAGACTCCCAGAGATAAGAGAGACATCAAAAATGTGCAGTGATGGGCTTCTTTTTTTTTTCTTTTCTTGTTTTCATGCTCTGGATCCGGCTCCATGAGCCAAAGATCGATTTAATACGCAGTCCCCGGATAGTGGACGAATCAGATACTAAACTGATAAGAACAGAGTTTATCATTTATTTATTTTTGAATTTCTTATTTTTTCACACCACCATTACCACACTGATTCTTGAGAGTCGGGACAAAACATGTCCCACATAGAAAGGTCTAATTTAGGGACTGTTCGTTTTTTATTTAAGGGGCCACCGGAGGAGTTTTGAGATCTGTTGTCAAAAAAGACATGACCCTCCCTTCGCCAGCAATACATTTTTCTATGACCCTCCAAAATGATTGTGAAAAAAGGCATGACCCTCCCCGATAATTTATTGATTAGCCTACTTCTGTACTGGTTTGCGCTTGGCAAAGATGTTCAGATAGCCATTGTTTGTTTTTTTTTTTAAACCATAAACTTTCTCATCTTACTAGGGCTGTAACGATAGACCAAACCTACGATTCGGTTCGTATCACGATTTTTGATTTTAGATTTGAAAAAAATCATATTTTCGGTGCTGATGCGGTGTGACTCGTTCAACATGTGGGTGGCGCTGCCAAAAAAGCATCTAAAAGCTGTCACAAAATACCGGCAAAAGTAGCCTAATGATTATCAATATGTCAAATATAGCAAGGAGACATTTTAATTGTTTATTAATAAACAAGTGTTTTCTGTGTCGACTGCAAAGATGAAGTTGACAATGCGTCGCGATCTTCTCAGAACGCGCCAGAGAGAAATGCACATTTCATAAGCAGAAAGCAGTCTGTTTTCCTTCGTTTTGAATTGTTCTGTTTAAAAGTAGACATTTCAAGCTTTCTATATATTTCTCAGGTCTGTGAGGCAAGTAGTATACCTTACGCTTTCAGTTCATTTATGAGAGAAGAGTCAGTTCACTCGCCCGCACCTACGTGTCATGATTATCTATTTTCTACTATATTTACTTCTTATTTATTAAATCCAGATGAAACATTGATTAAAAATAAGATACAATTAATAAAAAAAACGAAATTCACTTTAAAGAAAGGATTTGTGCTTTCTGTTTGAGGTCTCTGTGACATTTTTAAAGTCGCTTTCAGAGCAGTCATGTCCGTAATGGAGAACTGTCACACCCGTAACATTTATTTTTTTATTTTTTACATAAATGTGAACACGAAAAATAAAATAAAAATAATATTTTTCGATCTTTATTCATCCGGTGGGTATATATCTTTTGGTTTGCACAGTGTAATTTAGGCTATAGAATTACAAAAAAATATTTTGCCACCTAAAAGTTAAAGATTTTTTGTGTATTTCCCTCATATTAAATAGCCTATAAAACGCATGTGTAGACTGATATTTTTCTAATGTCTTGACTCCTTTCAGACGTTTCAAAATATTGGTATTAAATGCATTTTCTGAGAATTTATATTTAAAGTTTTGACTGCAAATGTCACGTCCATAACACTGGAATCGCCCAATTTTAACCAATTTATCCTCAACTAGTTTTTGTGGTGTAGCCTAGGTCTACCTATTTTATTATGTTAACTTAAATAATACTAATAGTAATTTAAAGATGTGGTAGCCCTACATCTTACACATCGTGGAAACAAAATAAGAATGGAAACTAAAATATGGTAGTATCGCGCTACAGCGCACATTCTATCAGCAGTTCTGGCGCCTCAGTCCCAAGTAAAACTCGACGTACGTTCACATCACGTTAATGCAGCGGTAGAGTTACACTCACAGGACACTGTGCACTTATTCGCAATCACAAAAGTTCATTATTTGCTCGTGCTTTAAAGCTTTGCCGGGTAAACATTTCTTTGGCATTCTGTTCTGACATGATGCACTCTTTCTAAGCGCGAACTGAAGTGCGCGAGCACTGTCGAACAGCGCCAAACTGGATTTTTGTTGGGTCAGACCAGAGAATATACGGGCTCTGGTCAGACCCATCTGATATCGAAGGGGGGCTGATAACGCGAGATCAACATGGAGCTAAATGGAAAAAATAGCACCAAACAAGCCACTTTGAAATGTTGCTGTTTTCATGAATATAAAAGTTGGGTGACCCTCCCCCTAGACTAAAAAAAGTTGGATGACCGACCCTCCCCTCAACAAAGAATAAAAAGACATGACCCTCCCCTATTTTCCTCCGGTGGCCCCATCCATAAATACCGAACGGTCCCTTATAGCAAAAATTAAGAAATTCATCATGACTGACATACTTACAAATTTAAATCTAAAGGAATTGTATATACCTATCTGATTTTTAGAATAAACTTTTTGGGGAAAATTTGTTTAAATGTATGGTCTGTGGTTAGAAGGTCCATGTTATTGCACTTGTCCTCAGCAAGAGGTCACAATATTAACCATCCCAAAAAACTTAAAAAAAGCTCTACAATTGTGAAAACATATAAATCAAATAAAAAATAAGGGGTATAAATATAAAAAACAATGCATGAAGTGAACATCAAACAATATTTTCCATAAAAAGCTGCCTATTAAAGTTGTGTCCTCAGTTTCTGTCAACTCCGTCAGATTTTTTCATAAAGCTCTTTAACCCTCTGGGGTCTGAGGGGTTTTTGGGGTCCTTGAGATGTTCTGACATGCCCTGACATTTGTGCTTTTTTCAGTTGCTTATAAACATATTAATGGCAAAGGTATAATTACACTCTATTTAGCACAAACAGGGCTACCATAATATGTGAGCAACATGCATGTACATGTTTGTATTTTTGAGAGAATAATGTTTATGCATGGTTATTGAAAAAACTAAAAACTAAAGTTTCTGAAATAAGGCCACAAAACACATACTAAATATGTGTCAATAAGACTTTTGACTAATGGATGTCGTTGCCTAGAGTTTTTTCTTCAAAATGATGTGAAAATCATCCTACCTTATCATTCACATAACACAATACATTGATTTAAATCTTGTAAAACACTTTTTGTTTGTAAAGGCAATATGCGCAATGATTCAACAGCATCATGCATATTTAGTGATTCACACCTGAGGAGACAATGGGGCCCGCATACTTAATGAGCCATTCATTCAGGTATGTCACCTATTGCCACAAGAAAGAATGCAAGAGCAATATATATAAATATATTTTTCTACCAAATTGGTTCACAGTTGGAAGCATGTCAATTTATTTTTATTTTTTTTACAAATTGTGCTTGCAAATTGTATAATATCCAAGGAAAACATGTCTAGTAATTGTGCAGTTAATTCTCATACTGTATTTTCAGTTTTGGAATATGTATCCTCTCCCCAAATTTGTCAATAATAAAACACAATAAAAATAATTTAAAGAAAAGGCTTATATTTACCTTTTAAAATTTGTTTACATCTACCTTGTAAATATATATTTTTTATTAAAAAGGTTACAATTACAACAGCAATTGAAGTGTAATCTTTCTTTGTAAAAACGAAAGTATACATTTTATCATACATATTTCAAAGTTAAGGATTCATTACTTCGAATATAGCCTACATTGACAAAACATACTATATTTAACATATTAGCAAAAATTGGCAAACAAAAGCTTATTTGAGGTGGCAGATATTTTACAGTAAAAATGTGTAATCTATCCAAAACTAATCAACGAAATGTTGTCTTTCATTTGTCTGTAACATAGGTCTTTCGTTTTTATTATAAGGAATATAAATGTTAATTTGCAGTTTAATACGTTGCTTATACAAATACATTTTATTTCAACATATTTCAGTCGATTTTTACTCAGTATAGCAAAATAGTTTGCTAAAAGCAGATCATTCATTCACACACAGAAACGCAATTCAAATTTAAACCGTCTTTTTGCGAGTTGTGGTAAACAGCGCATCTCTGCCGTTCATTCATTCACACACAGAAACGCGATTTACTTGAGAATGAAAAAAAAACTTAAAACTTACTACAGTATTCCATCCGTTGCTCCTCGAAATCACTTCTGAGGTACATTTTCCATTATTATTATTCCTCACAGCGCTGCGAGACAGTGTAAACAAGTACAATGATCTGATTAAACTTGTGTTTTCTCGAGCTGATATGGGGGCGTTCACAGGCTTGCGTGGATTGCCTCAGTAATTTGCGTTTGAATAGCGCGCGCTCTCCGTGGGCGGGGCCGATTAAAACGTAATGAGCTGAGATGAGCTCGACTGACATCTCTCTCTTTTCTTACAGATTACATGAACTGAGAATATTTGTTTTTTATATAAATTACTTCATTTAAAAGAAGAGAATTCAAGCTTCATGCCTGTGTGTCTGTATGCCTGTTTGACTGAGTATTCACTGAGTTATTGTTCATTTTCGGACGCGTTTCAGAATGGACTACACTGACAGAGAGAAGGCAGAACTCGCTTCGTGTTTATTTTTCTTTATTTGGTAAAAAGCAAAACACTTTGTTTTTATTGTGAGTATACACAAAAATAATACACATTTAACAGAATCGATTGATGTATGAAACATGTTTGTAATATCAAAGTCAACAGAGCTAAATTAATCTCTTTTGAACTTAATAAAAAAAAAAAACAAGCTGGTATCGCCGGCGATACAGCCGACCCCAGGGGGTTAAATCAGGAAATAGCATGGTCAGCTATATCCCTGAGGACCCCTTTTCATCTCCCTACCTGTGGTGAATACAGCACTACCACACATGCTCTGGTACATTTTAAATTTTTTTTATATTTTAGACAAACAATGTCAATATTCCTATGGTCACAGCTGCACCATGTCAATACCATCTTTCTGTTAAGATACTTTTTTTTAAACCATAGTGGATTGAATTTAAGCATTTTAGTGAGGTTATTGGGACAGCTAGCAACTGAGAAAAAACTACCTAGCTGCAGTATACAATACATGTTTTGGCGGGAAAATACATGCCCTTACGTCAACTCCGTCAGACGTCAACTCCGTCAGGTTCTATGTCTGACGGAGTTGACCTGTAAGCTGACGGAGTTGACAAATCCACCAATAACCTCTTAATGTGCGAATATAATATTATTTGTGAATATAGTGAAGGGTTAAACTGTTATTTCAGGGTTTTATTTACACATAAATGCTCATACATAGCATGCATTACATTATTTAACCATACGCATCTGACTTGTAGAGAATGGGCAGGCAGTGGTCTGCTTATTATTGTGTAACGTGTAACTTTGCCAGCACTTTAATATATATATATTTATATATGTAGAGACAGAGATAGAGAAATGAGAAGCCAGTGTAGGGCTGGGCGATATGGCCAAAAAAAATTATCACGATCATTTTTTTTATATCAGTCGATATCGATAATTATCACAATAAATGTCAAATTTAATAATGTCAAGTGTTAATTATGGTTTTAAACTACTCTTTTTTTTTTTTTTTTGTCAGAACATATCATGACAAACAGGTGAACATTTCACAAATCTGAGGTAAAACATTCAAACATTTTTTGTCAACACTGTCAGTTTTTCGTCAACACCGTCAGATCTTCGTCAACAGCGTTGGATGTATGTATGTTTTTGTAAAAATTTTTTTGGGGAAAAATATTCTTCCTTCAGTTTATGTTGTTTTTGTAATAAAGGACCATCTGATCTACATCCTCTTATGTTTTATTTATTTAAGGAATTTGTTTTTACAATATTGAAATTAAAATCAAAGTTTGAAAATGCAAATATTTAGAAATCTGAGTTTTCAGAATAGTGTGAAATCACAACTTAAGTTTATATATTGGATTTTTTTTACATATCAGAGTAACTAAACACTATTACAATATACTTCAGAACTTTAGATTCTTGTTGGTGTCACATTGTCTGGTTTGTGTATTCCTGGTGTCCACTAGAGGTCCTCTTCCCCACGGTGTCATCCACATTATGAACTGCATTCCCCACAATCCTTGTCTGTACCAATCACTGTTCATTGCACTCAGCTGTTCCCCGTCATCATTGTTCCCAGCTGTTCCCTGTTTTATTGTTAGTTCTGTGTGTATATATCCCTGGTTGTTTCAGTGTTTGTCATGGAGTCCTTGTCTATTATCACACCACTTCTGAGTTCTGCTTTGTTGCCTGTTTTGTATTGTTTTATGTTTTGGATTGCTTCTTTGGTTTTGACCCCTGCCTGGACTGTTTGTGAGTACGGATTTCCCTAATAAATTGCTGCGATTGGATCTACCTGTTTCCTGTGTGTGTATCGTGACAGTTGGATTGGAAGAATTAAAATTGTATACTTTTTAGTGTGTCTGACGGAGTTGACACAAATCCAGTTCTGAAGGGAAACATGTTTATTTGTTAAAAATGTGTTTTTATTTAGAACCTGTTCCTTTACATGGTTAAATAGCTAAGACCTTTCTCTGCAGAAACATATAACTCTAATTGATATAGTGTGTGTTTTAAAAAAAAGTTTTTTTCCCGACTCTCAAGAATCAGTGACCAGCATTGGATATGATCACCTACGACACCCATACACAGCAATATACACTACTTCCATGAACATCTGCTGTCACACAAGACTGAAACATTTCTTTCATTGAACACTTTAAAGGGGGTGCACCGTTCCCAGAAGTACTGCAATACCGGGTCGATGCGTGGAGTGGACGGAGCAAGCCCCTATTCCATCTCCCAGTTCCAAAAATCAATTTAATATATGGTGCACATATCAGATATTAAACTGATAAGAACAGATTTTTTTTTTTTATTAACACCAAAACCATACATTACCACAAAATCACTCAAGATTAATACAACATAAAAAAACAGCAAATTCCAATAAGCAAAATCATAACCAAACAAAAAGACAAAGAGAAGCACTCTCCCTTTACCCCACCCCAACCCTCTCCATACCCTCCTGGTCACCTCTTCGCCATAACACACTTTGAAAGCTTTAGCCTCCGCTGACATTTTCCCCAGTAATTGTAAAAATGGCCTCTTTGACTCCAATCGGGGAGTCTGCTTCCTTAAGCACACAGTTCTTGTTTCCCAAAGAACATGCTTCCCCTCAGAAATCGTACTCCAAATTATTCTCCTACGTCCTCTTGCAAAACCTTCTAAACCCACCCCATATAACACCAGATTCCTTGAAATGATTGGCCCTCCCCATCTATCCCACCATCGCATTACTGACCTCCACAACGCACCGGCCCCTGGACATGTCCAAAAGACATGCTCAATTGTCTCATCTTGGCCACAACCAATTGGGCATTTTGGAGACCTACCTGAACCATGCCTATACAATCTTTCTCTCACTGGTAACCCAGAGCTGTTAACCAGTTTAGATCTTTACAGAAACCAGTTAGATACGATGGTTGCAACAAAGTCCAATTCACTCCATATGGTGAATCTGCTTTCTCTACACCTTCCACTAACTCATCTCTCAGCCTATAGTACAGTTTTTTGTGATCCAAGATAAGGGACAGCTCTAGACTCCAAGGTTTACGGGAAATGAAATCTGCCACTTTATGATACTGTTCTGGCCTATTTGTCGACCAGGGCATTGTACCCCTCCAATTTCCCAAAGTCCTCAAAGGAAAAGCAAGCCAGAACTGGGCTAAAACCTTAGCCTTATGCACAGTCTCTTGGGATGCTATGCGAGCCGCCCAGGAACAGAAGATAGCCTCCATCTTCAAAGGAATGCATGAGATCCCTCTCCCTCCTTCCCTCACCAGACGGTACATCTGTGACCTAGCCACCATTTCGGTACTATTCTTCCACAGAAAAGAGAAAACCAGCTTTTCTAACTTTCTCCCGTACCAAAAGGGAACAGGAAACACATAGGCAAAGTAATTCAAGCTAGGGAGAAGGTCAGCCTTCACCACCTCTAGCCTTCCCCACAAAGATAGCCCCCTTGAGTTCCACCTTACTATCTTCGCCTGGACTACCTTCAATCTTGCCTCCCAATTCTCTTTTGCACTGTTTCTTCAAAAAAATCTGACACCAAGGATTTTCAGCCCGTCTACACAAATATTATAACCTCCTCTTGCCTCTGTTTTATCAGCCCACAGCCCAAAAAACATGACTGAGGACTGTAATGGGAGATTTTTGATTTTCATTACTTACTTTGATTTTCATTAACATACACAGGATTGACTTCTATGTGTGCTGCTGACCATGTGATATAATGATTTATGTGGAACTTCTGTGAGGCAGGAGAAGAGGGGGAGACGCCGAAGCCCTGACCCCTAAGGTCAAAGGGTGTCCAATTTAGGACTTGCAGGCTGCAAGTTAAGCTAAACTAAAGTTCAGTGTATAATAGGATCACTGGTGGAGTGTCTTATCCATCTATGGAATGTTTAAAGAACCTTGAAGATAACAGTATAAAGACTGGCCTGCCTCTCTCTCCTGGTCGCACTTGTTTCACAGACTGTACTGGTGACTTCTGTGTGGCAACTGGGCCTTCTTGCAAGAATAAATTACTTTTGAAATGATTATTTGATTCCAGACTGTCTCTTACGCCAAAGATGATTGTTTAGAGAAAAATTGCCATAACAGGACTTACCCACATTTACACGTGCCCCGGACACATTACAAAACCCCTCCAGAATTCTGCCAACCACCTTGAAATCAGAAACTGAGGTCAGAAACAGGGTTGTATCGTCTGCATAAGCAGCCACTTTGGCACATATTCCTCCACCTCCAGGCAAATGAACGCCTGTAAAAGAAGGCGCTGTTCTCAATGCTGCCAGCAGAGGTTCCAGAGACAAAACATAAAGTAGGGGAGACAAGGGGCACCCCTGCCGTACTCCCCCTAACTGTTCCACCTTTTCCGAAAAATGACCATTTACCCCTATTCTACTGAAAGCATTCCTGTAGAGCAATTTAACCCAAGCTCTGAAGACTGGTCCAAACCTTATGTGCTTCAAAGTAGCATCCAGGAAGGTATGACTAACCCTGTCAAAAGCCTTCTCTTGGTCCAAACTCAAGATGGCTAAAGGAAGCTGACGCTGTTCTGCCCAACTGATTATGTCTCTGACCAGAGCCAAATTCAAAGAAATTGACCTGCCTGGGACCCCATATGTCTGGTCTGCCTGAACAACTGACCCTATAATCCTTTTAAGCCTCTCTGTCAGAACTTTGTTAACTTCTGATTACAAAATTTTGGCCAAAGTAATTGGCCTCCAATTCCCCAACTCTTCTTTCAATCCTTTCTTATACAATAGCGACACCAGCCCAGTTCTCATTGTAACTACCATCTCACCTCTTCTAAGGCATTCCTGGTACACTCCCACAAGTTCATTTCCTATCCACGGCAGAACCATCTTATAAAAAGCAGCCGGAAGGCCATCACATCCCGGAGCCATACCCTTTTTAAGAGAAGACACCGCAGAGCTAACTTCTTGTAAAGTCAGGGGCCCTTCTAGTGCTGTCTTCTCTTCCTCCTCTAAGCCCCCTCCCAAGACCTCCAAAAAATCCTCATATGTTGTAACTGAAGGAGTTCTATCGCTAAATAACTCCCTATAAAAACCTTCAACTACATCCAGCATCCCCTTTACCGAAGTCTGCACAGCCCCCTGTCCCCTCAGACCCTCTATGTAACTTTTTCTTTGTCTGCCTCGCACCGTGGCAAAAAACAACAACTGGTTGGCTTTTCATCAGAGTCATTTTTGGACACTTGACCCTTGCAAGAAAGACTTAGCCTCCTCCCAGAAATAGTTTTTTAATTCCTCCTGCAAATATCTAGCCCTGGCCCATCCCTCAGCTGACCCTAAAGCACCTTCTGTCCATAGAGCTTGAAGCTCTTCTGACCACTTGTTTATTTTTCCCCGCTTACTTCTTGCCTTCTCCCTTCCCCAATTATGGCAGAAAAAAGCGACTCTCTCTTTGAACCCCTCCCACCAATCCCCTTGTGACTGAAACAAACCTCGCAAATTTTTCCATCCAGACACCAAATTAAAGAGTGCTGTACAAAAAGCTCTATCACTCAAAAAAGAGATATTGAACCTCCACACACCTCTCCCCCGCTTCTCCCCTCCCACTTCCAACCATACTCCCACCATACAGTGGTCTGAACACCACATGGGTACTTGCGTATAATTGAACACCTTGACATGTGACGGTACAAAAATATAATCCAAACGTGCCGCCACCTGCCTGCTATTTTGCCAAGTGAAAGTGGGATCAAGCCCCCCCGCCCCTCGAAAAGAGTCAAGTAGCGAGAAGGCTGTTTTCAAATGAGCCAGCAAACTACCTGAAGCATTGTCCAAAGACACATTAAAATCTCCTCCCAACACTAGCAGCCTGTTAGTGAACAGAACGGCATTCAAGCTATCTAGAAACCCCTCCCTGTCTTACGACACCCATACACAGCAATATACACTACTTCCATGAACATCTGCTGTCACACAAGACTAAATCTTTCATTGAACACTTTAAAGGGGGTGCACCATTCCCAGAAGTACTGCAATACCGGGTCGATGCGTGGAGTGGACGGAGCAAGCCCCTATTCCATCTCCCAGTTCCAAAAATCAATTTAATATATGGTGCCCGGGTACCAATATATTGGTATCAGATATTAAACTGATAAGAACAGATTTTTTTTTATTTTTTTTTTTTTTATATATATTTTTTTTTTATGGTGCCCGGGTAGGGCACATATCAGATATTAAACTGATAAGAACAGATTTTTTATTTTTTTTATTTTATTGATTTTTTTTATTTACAATATTTTTCCACTTCACCCCACAAAAACATATATTTCTCTTTTTCCATCCTTATTTTCCACATTTTAGTTTCCATTAACACTTTGTATTTCAACTCATACCACAACTGTTTTGATGTTCTACCTTCTTTTTTCTTTTTTACTTGAGCATTTCTTTCTTCCCACAATATCTCTTTACCAATACTTATTATGCACCAGATTATTTTTCCTTTTTTAAACTGTACCAACCCTTCTCCTCTTATAATTAAGTCAGGATTCAAAACAATATCTATTATTACTAACCTTAACAGTTGTTGTGTTCTTTTCCAAAAACAATGAGCTAGATAACATTCCCAAAAAACATGTTGCAGAGTCTCGTCCCCTGGACAACCTCTTAGACAACTTTTAATACATGTGGATCCTTGATTATATAATCTTTCTCTCACCGGCAATCTATTCAATGTTGCCAGCCAATTCAAATCCTTCCTCTCATTACTTAAATCTTTATGTTGAATACATTTCCACTTAACTTTTTTCTTTCTCAATTCTGCTTTTTGTGTTACTACCATTTTTCCTTTTAAATCTTGATATAATTGTTTATGATTTTTTAGTAACTCCTCCTTTACACACTCAGGATGTGCTCTTAAAAACAAAATTAACTTTTCATATTGCCAAGGTCTACTCTCAGCCTTTGGTCCTCTATTGTCTAGGGGAACAATTTTCCTTAATGGCAAAGCTGCCCACATTTTTACAAAATACGTAGCTTTATGCTGCACATTGTCTATTAGTATCTTACATAAAAAAACAAACGTACAGTACTTCTAACTTTAAAGGAATACACACCACCTCTCTACCTCCCTCTTCTACCTCTAGGTACATCTGTTCCCTCTTAACAGGTTCGTACTTCCCTCCCCATATAAATGAAAAGACCAACCTAGTCAAAATTAATTTACTTTTGGTAGGAATTGGAAAGATTAGGGCTAAGTAAATCAAACTAGACAACAGGTCTATCTTAACTACTAGCCCCTTCCCCGTAATGCTAAGCTTTCTGCACTTCCAAATATTCAATTTCTTTTTCACCCTCTCAATTTTTTCCTCCCAGTTTAGTTTAGCCAAATCTTTATGATAAAATTTAACCCCCAAAATTTTGATTCCCGTAGGACACACCGAAAAACCGTGCCTCACCTCTTTCCTTCCTTTCCATTTTCCACAATACATTAATGATGATTTGGCATGGTTTATGGCCGAGCCAGTAGCTGCACAATACATTCCCAATATTTGTAAAATTTTCTCCAGACCTCTATCTGTAGATATAAATACAGTTGTATCGTCTGCATACTGAGATACTTTTACCCGTTCACCCAAACCTCCTGGAATGTGTACTCCCTCAATGTGTTGCTCATTCCTTATTCTTTCTGCCAAAGGCTCTATAAACAAGACATATAACAATGGAGACATTGGACATCCCTGCCTCACGCCACCCCTTTGTTCAATCGGCTCACTCAAAAACCCATTTATCTTCACCCTACTATGTACTTTATTGTATAGCACCCTTACCCATGAAATAAACCTTTCCCCAACATTCATTTTTCCTAACACTTTAAATAAAAATTCATGATTAGCCCTATCAAAAGCTTTCTCCTGGTCTAGACTCAGTATGCATAAAGGCAGATCCCTCTCCTCCACCCAGCTAATGATATCTCTTATGAGTAATAGATAAAAGAACCAGCCCTTCCCTTAACCCCACAAGTTTGATCTGGGTTCACTAATACTGCCATCACCTCCCGTGACCTATTTGTTAAACATTTACTTAAAATTTTATAATCAGTTGTTAATACAGTTATTGGTCTCCAATTTCTGATATCTTTTTTTTTTCACCTTTCTTATGGATAAGGTGTATAACCCCAGAGCTCATAGACCCAGTTAGCTTACCTGTCTTATACACCTCTCTGTATACCAACACCAAGTCTCTTTTTATTATGTCCCAGAAGCACCCATAAAACTCTTTAGGCAACCCATCCCCCCCTGGTGTTTTATTTCCTTTCATGGAAGTAAGGGCTGCTTTAATTTCCTCTTCCTTAATCTCTCCTTCTATTCCCTCTCTATGTTCCTCAGATAAAACTCTCTTTATACCTCCCAATAATTCCTCTCCCTTCCTCCCATCTACCTCTCTTTTAGAAAACAGTTCCTTACTTAAATATGTTTTCTTTCCCTTTAACCTCTCCTTTTTCTGACATAAACCCATCAATTATTTCTCCTTTTTGTTTCTGTTTTATTGTTTGAAAAAAATATTTAGTTACTTTTTCATCCTTTTCCCTTTCTTCTATCTTTGCTAAAAATGCAACTCCTCTGCCTTTTTATTATAGTACCTTTTAATTTTCCCCTTTATCTCCGCAATTTCCTCCTCTCTCACCTCTAACTCTCCATTTTGATTTGCCATTATTTTTTGCAATCTATTATTGTCCCTCCAGACCTCCTTTCTTTCCTGTCTTCTTTTCTTTTCTGTATATCTTATGCAAAAACCAGCAATTTCTATTTTCAACACTTCCCACCATTCTAAAAGTGATACATACCCAACTTTAAACTCTTGCCATAATTTGTAAAAATCTTTAAATTCCTTTTTAAAGATGTCATCCTCCAGCAAACTAATATTCATTTTCCAATAACCCTTACCCATATTTACCTCATTATTTACTATTGTGACTAACACCATTTCGTGATCTGAACACCAGCACGGTAAAATCCTCAGCTCTTTTATTTCTATCCCATGTGTTATAAAAAAATAGTGTAGTCTACTTCTATTCCCCCTCGTATTACCCCATGTAAACCCTGAATCGTCTTTATTACCTTTCCTATATGCATCCTGTAAAAAATGCTCTTTTAATTCCTTTTTTAAATAAATCCCTGAAAAATCAACTTGCCCATTTTTTTCCAAACTATCCAAAGTTATATTAAAATCTCCTCCCATTATTACACATCTATTGGTATCCCACAAATTTGGTACGTTTTTGAAAAAATCCAATCGTTTACTTCTAATACAGGGTGCATATACATTAATAAAACGATATCTATACTCACCCCATCGTGCATCTAGACATTGTAATCTCCCCGGCACCAATGATACTTAGTTCTCTATCATAAATCCATTATTCTTAAACACAATCCCCAGCCCATCCGAATGTACGTTTCCAATACTCCAATATGAAACCCCAGAAGTCCATACTTTAGTGAAAGTTATTGTATCTTCTTCACCTTTCAGATGACACTCTTGTAGGAATGCCACCTCAAAGTCCATGGATAACAAGGAAAAAAACAAAGCACTCCTCTTTCCAGCATCCCTCAGACCTCTCACATTGAGGGATAAAAATTTCAAGTCCGTCATTTATGAAGATCAGCAGGTAATGTTTTCTTTTTCTTTCCATTTCCTTTCCCCTTATCTGTCCCTTCTATGAATCCAGTGGTCCCTATAAAAAACTCCACATCTTCCCTCGATAGGTAACCACCAGACAGCGACCCCGACTCCAAAACCTCCACCTCCTCCTCCGATGTTGATAAAGGAGGCACTATCGGGGATCCAGGCGTCGATGACCCATCCACAATCTCAGGTAAGCCCGAAGACTCCTCCTCATCCGTCCGATAATCCAGCGCACTAAACGAATTTAATATCTCTATCTTGTTTTCTTCCTCGTTTCCTTCTAATTTCCTTTTATTTGCCCTAAGAGCAAACTTCCAAGACTCTTCAGCTCCTTGCTCTTTCTCATCCTCAGTTCTGTCACCCCAGGAAATATTGGTTTTGTGCTGTAAGGTGTCTGGAATCACTGTATCCTGTAACTCACCACCCTCCTCTTCCATTTTCTCCGACTCCTCAATGGCTGGATTCGTTAGCTCAGCTAGGACAAGGCCTGAAACAGAGCTCCTTGCTGTAACCTCTCTCACACCCTCCATTATTTCTGTATCTGTGGGTGAACCTATCTGGCTTACTTCCTCATTTTGGCCAGTAGGAGCTCCATGGTATGCCTGTACTTCCTTAATAACAACCTCAATGGGCCTAAGGTCTCCTCCTTCTTCTCCTCTTGCTGCACTGGCATACGTTCTTTTCCGTTTTGGGCATGTCTTGAAGAGATGATCAGTAGCCCCACACTCTTTGCACACTTTAGGTTTTGGACACTCCGAAGCAGCATGACCCGGATCTTTACAATTCAGACATCTTATATTGCATTGGTATTCCAAGTGTCCAAATTCCTGACATCTCCTACAATATTGAGGCTGACCAGAATACACTATGTATCCCCTTACCCCTGCAATCTTAAAACTGGCCGGAGGATGATGGTAACCCTGAAAACCAGCTGGGTCCTCATTGAGTAACACTTGATACTGCCTTTGTCCATTCCACACCCCGAATCTGTCTCTTCTGTACCTTGCCGTAGATATTATTCTAACATGGTTTCGAAGAAAAGATTCCACCTCTTCATCTTCCATGTTCATGTCAAACATATTGATTGTCAAAATCCGGAAATTATTTCTCCCCAAAGACTGCATTCTAAAATTATCCAGAAGATGCTCACGTTCCTTTTCTCTGAACTTTTCCAAAAATCCCTGGAACAAAATGCTGTCTTTCATCGTGACATCAAAATACTTGTCTTTGCCATTTCTTTGAATTCCAAGAATCCCCGGAGGCTCAATCTTCAACAAATCGATGATGACTTTTTGGATGAATTCCTCCCTTTCTGGCATCTCTTCTTCTCTGGATCTTTCCCAGTAAAGTCTCGTCTATGGAGGTAGATTTGTGTCTTTATTATTCAATCAAAAAAAAGGTTGCTTCAATCAAAAAATATATTTTCAATCAAAAAAACCCGTTTCAATCAAAGAAAAAAAGTGTTTGAATGCAAAAATATATTTGAGACTCAAAAAAATGCATTTGAACACTATTTTTTTTTGCTTGAAAATGTTTTTTTTTGATAGAAGTGAAGGTTTTTTTGTTTGAAGCAACTTTTTTGATTGAAGTATTGTTGTTTTGTGTTTGGGCCATATTATGGGTAGGACATTTGTGTCTTTATAATTCAATCAAAAAAGAAGTTGCTTCAAACAAACAAAAAATATTTTCAATAAAAAAATCACTTCAATCAAAAAATAAACCTTTTCAATCATAGAAAAAATGTTTTTGAATGCAAAAAAATATTTGAGATTCAAAAAATTGCACTTGAACACTTTTTTTTTGATTGAAAATGTTTTCTTTGATTGAAGTAATCTTTTTTGTGTTTGGACCATGTTATGGGTAGGACATTTGTGTCTTAATTATTCAATCCCAAAAAAGTTGCTTCAATCAAAAAAAAAACATTTTCAATCAAAAAAAAATATTTTCAATCAAAGAAAAAACTGTTTAAATGCAAAAAAAAAAAAAATCATTTGAAGTGTTTTTTTTTTTATTGAACTTTCTTTTTTTTTGAATGAAGTGAAAAAAGTTTTGAAGTCGTTTTTTTTTAAAATCATTTTGACACAAACGTACCGCAGTGGGGGCGGGTGCTTCCCCATTGGTCAGACATGCTTGAGTGACAAGTGTCTACACCAACGACGTCTTTCTGACAAGCAAGTCATGGTCGCCACTCGCCAGCGAGCCAGGAAGCAGTGGTGGAGTTGTTGGTAAGTAGATAAAACCGTATTAAAATGATTGGTGTCACGTTATTAGCCTACTCTGTTTGATATTTCGATTAAACATACAGCTTGCTAACTTAGCTCACGTTGACTAATTTGTGTGATGGTGTTAGATATCTGACGCCTCATATTGTCAGGCAGGCTAGCAGGGTGCGCTAACGGCTAATTGAATTGTTTATTTCACTTAAGTAACGTTACAGAGGCTTGCTATGTGCTAGTGCTATATTGTGTTATAATACGTAACGTCATTAGTGGTCAAACAACAGTCCACAGGCCAACTGTTGCCCACAGCGCTGCCTGTTTAGCAGCAACAGGTCATGCAGAGCCTGAGTCTATCTTCTCACACAGCCCACAGGATTACAGCTATTTGACCGTCCCGCTCTCTCTCTCGCTCACGGGTAGTGGTCTCCCCACCATCACAGTCAAATGCATTAATGCCATTATGCTTAACGGTTACACTAACAAGCCATCAAAATTGATGGCTTGTATAATAAAAGTAACCATACGACACTATTGAGCAGTTATAATTGAGAGTGCAGCAATACCTGTATCGATATCAATACTGCTTATCAATACTTCAAATAATTTGATGCAAAAAATAAAGTATCACATAAAGAAATTAATGTGTCATGCCTACAGAGCACAGCACCTAGAGACACCAAAACTTAGGCCAAGCCAGGACCAGAGTCCTACATTATCAATCAGCATTGCAATAAAATAGAAAAATACAACTTCAGACAACTTTCACTCACACACCTTCTAATAAAACATCTTACATAAACATGTCAATAAATCAACACTGAATAAGGCAAGACTTGTAATGGGTTGACAGGACAATACTATATGATATTAGAAATCTAAATAAATGAATACTAATTAAACAAACCATCTTGTCTTCTTTTCCAAAGATTTTCATTAAACTAAGAGCTTTTGTGTCTCAACTGAATGCCAAATTTACCAGAAGGATCATTATTGGCACAATACTTTAAGCTAGTAACTACTTGTACACTATGTCAGACAATAAGCATCACTTCATTGAACTGCCAGTTTTCCATGTGGAGTTGTGCAGGACATTAGGCTACTTATAAATAATGCCTGACACAGCTAGTTTGCGCACCGAGCAACGGAATATATATTCATGTTACCGGTGGTATGCAACATTATTTTCCGTACGGGACGGCATATGTAAGCCCCGCTCTCAAAATAACAGCATCTGCCTCTGTGTCTGCGAGCATTTGACTGTGATGGTGGGGAGACCACTACCCGTGAGCGAGAGAGAGAGCGGGACGGTCAAATAGCTGTAATCCTGTGGGCTGTGTGAGAAGATAGACTCAGGCTCTGCATGACCTGTTGCTGCTAAACAGGCAGCGCTGTGGGCAACAGTTGGCCTGTGGACTGTTGTTTGACCACTAATGACGTTACGTATTATAACACAATATAGCACTAGCACATAGCAAGCCTCTGTAACGTTACTTAAGTGAAATAAACAATTCAATTAGCCGTTAGCGCACCCTGCTAGCCTGCCTGACAATATGAGGCGTCAGATATCTAACACCATCACACAAATTAGTCAACGTGAGCTAAGTTAGCAAGCTGTATGTTTAATCGAAATATCAAACAGAGTAGGCTAATAACGTGACACCAATCATTTTAATACGGTTTTATCTACTTACCAACAACTCCACCACTGCTTCCTGGCTCGCTGGCGAGTGGCGACCATGACTTGCTTGTCAGAAAGACGTCGTTGGTGTAGACACTTGTCACTCAAGCATGTCTGACCAATGGGGAAGCACCCGCCCCCACTGCGGTACGTTTGTGTCAAAATGATTTAAAAAAAAAACGACTTCAAAACTTTTTTCACTTCATTCAAAAAAAAAGAAAGTTCAATAAAAAAAAAAACACTTCAAATGATTTTTTTTTTTTTTGCATTTAAACAGTTTTTTCTTTGATTGAAAATATTTTTTTTTGATTGAAAATGTTTTTTTTTTGATTGAAGCAACTTTTTTGGGATTGAATAATTAAGACACAAATGTCCTACCCATAACATGGTCCAAACACAAAAAAGATTACTTCAATCAAAGAAAACATTTTCAATCAAAAAAAAAGTGTTCAAGTGCAATTTTTTGAATCTCAAATATTTTTTTGCATTCAAAAACATTTTTTCTATGATTGAAAAGGTTTATTTTTTGATTGAAGTGATTTTTTTATTGAAAATATTTTTTGTTTGTTTGAAGCAACTTCTTTTTTGATTGAATTATAAAGACACAAATGTCCTACCCATAATATGGCCCAAACACAAAACAACAATACTTCAATCAAAAAAGTTGCTTCAAACAAAAAAACCTTCACTTCTATCAAAAAAAACATTTTCAAGCAAAAAAAAATAGTGTTCAAATGCATTTTTTTGAGTCTCAAATATATTTTTGCATTCAAACACTTTTTTTCTTTGATTGAAACGGGTTTTTTTGATTGAAAATATATTTTTTGATTGAAGCAACCTTTTTTTTGATTGAATAATAAAGACACAAATCTACCTCCATACTCGTCGTGTTCTTTATCCTTCTCTCAAAAACTCCCTCCTCCATCTCTTCACCACTCTTTCTCAAAACTTTAGCCACCAAGTACTGCGGTCATGCCACTTGCACTTGATCTTAGCCAAAAGGCCGAGAAGCGATGCCGCAATGACGCCGAGGCGGGGGAGCCGGCAAAGGCCACACCCACCTGGGCCGCGGCGAGAGGGCCTAAGGCCGGTGACACACTGGATGCGTGGCGTGAGCGTGGCGTTTCTGTTGCGTGTCAGCTGCGTGGCGGCTGCGTCGCGTTTTCCATGTCTTTGCACACCAGAAGCGTGTCTGACGCGGCGCTGCTGCTGCTAGGTGACATATTGGTGATATATTTGACACATGGGGAGAGAGTTGTGGAAGGCCTATACTTCATGTTAAACATAAATATATAGCAGCAGAGACAACGTCGGCAGTGTTGACGGCAATATAGACTATAGAATATTTCGTTCTGTATTGACAGGTGCAGTATTTGAAAATCGATAATATTTTTTTAAATTGCATTTATATTTGCATTTATGTCAAACCCTAGACACTTTCAAACATCAAAATGACATTTATTAATATGTATTCGTGTCAAAATGTCATATAAACATCTTTTCCTATTCAATTTTGCTTGGAAACGCTTCCAAGACGCTTGCGTGTCGCGTGAAAAATAGGCGTCGGTTCTATTTCTAGCATGCACGCGTTTTCCGCGCGGCTCGAGCCGCGCCTGAGACGCGCACGCAGTGTGCAAGCTCTAACCTGTTAACATGGGAGCCGAAATAAAAACGGACACGCCACGCAGCTGAGACGCTTACGCCACGCATCCAGTGTGTCACCGGCCTTAGGTCGCCAACTAACAAGCTCACCGAAAATGGATCACAACAGAGTGCACAACACGACACTTTGGAGCGCAACCTGGGATTTTGGATCATCATCGTTCAAAAGCACGGAATGGCTCGTAACTCCTAAACCGTCCGTCGCAGACCCAAGTGTCTTACATCACCGGAATCCTTGGCTCGGGCCGAACGAGACGCAAGCCTCGGATTGGATGGTCGCGCGGTGAGATTTTCGGGTATTTTGGATTTTCCGAAAAACCTACTTTTGCACAGTAGTCCTGGGTCGTTTGCCCAATCTGACCCAAACCGGTGCAGAAAGATTCTCTGGAGTCTGACTGCCAACAGTGACCAGAAAAAAAGTCGGGATTTCGATTCACGTTGGCGACGGGACGCCAAAACGTTGGGAGTGGGCGAGGCGGGCTTTACTTGAATGGCTATAACTCTCCCGACGGCAGAGAGACAATTACACCCAAGTGGGTACACCTGTGTACGGGCTCAGCCTGTGGTCACATGAAAAGGGATGTGGCGACTGGCCACTTGGTGGCGCTGTAAACAGAAAAAAACAACAACTTTAACACGGCCATAGACAACTGATTTTTCACACGTGC
The DNA here is from genome assembly GCA_021554675.1 of Leuciscus idus. Lineage (NCBI taxonomy): Eukaryota > Metazoa > Chordata > Actinopteri > Cypriniformes > Leuciscidae > Leuciscus > Leuciscus idus. Next base: position 1,609,682 of record CM038640.1, on the reverse strand, counting down.
ACAAGGTATTTATACCACATGATAGAACAACTCATTCTGAACAACTTTGGACCACTGCTGTCAATCAAAGCGTTCGTTAAATATTGGAGATTATGTGAAGAATGAAAAACAAACAAAAAACAACAACAAAAAACAAGCCTCCTTTCGCAGATTGGTCCCAGGTTGTTTTCTATCTCTCGATCAACCACTGCAGCTCCATTCTCTGGACTTCCTAGGTTTCAACCATCATCAGAAGAAGAAGAAAAAAAAAAAAAAAATGAGTGGAGCTTTAACAATCTGCTCTTTTAACCAGTGTGTGTGTGTGTCCAGGGGAGAGCGCGAACGCAGTCCCCCACTACCATAAATTATGCAGTCGAGATTCCCACATTTGGGGAATTCGCAGGGGTCAGCACAACCGGAGTGCAATGGCCGAGCCTCGCCCTGGGTGAACCACCTTCCTGATCATGGTGTCTCCCCTGCCAGGTAAGTATGAATTCCCAGGCCTCCAGTCAGAGGCACCCTGTCCCTCTTCGCAATCCTCACCAACGGTTAGTAAAAGACTCCAAGAGATAAGAGAGACACCAAAAATGTGCAGTGACGGGCTTCTTTTTTTTTCCTTTTCTTTTTTTCATGCTCCGGATCCGGCTCCATGAGCCAAAGATCCATTTAATACACAGTCCCCGGATAGTGGACGAATCAGATTCTAGACTGATAAGAACAGAGGGTAACACTTTATTTTACGGTGTCCTTGATACAGAGTAATTACTTAGTTAATTACTTAGTAATAAACATTGTAATTACATGTACCAAAATGTAATTAACATGTAACTAAGTTATGGTACAGCCTGTACTTACAGATTGTAATTACACACATGTAATAGGCAGCTACTGTTACACATATGTAACAAGCCGAGTCTGTTACATACATGTTACAAACTTGGTACATTGTAATTATGTAAGAAAGTATTTAGTACCACACATGTACCTTAGTTTGAATTAACTCACTAGTTCACAGCTTAAATACATGCATTAGCTTCCTAATTACATTGCAATTACAGGAAATTACACAGGTATAAGCTACGTAAAATAAAGTGTATTAAGACTGTACTTAAGTGGACTTCATGTGTATCTACATACCTTATCCATATGTACCTTAGTTTGATTTAACTCACTAGTTCACAGCTTAAATACATGCATTAGCTTCCTTATTACATTGCAATTACATAATATTACACAGGTATAAGCAACGTAAAATAAAGTGTATCAAGACTGTACTTAAGTGGACTTCATGTGTATCTACATACATTATCCATATGTACCTTAGTTTGGATTAACTCACTAGTTCACAGCTTAAATACATGCATTAACTTCCTAATTACATTGCAATTACATAATATTACACAGGTATAAGCTACATAAAATAAAGTGTATCAAGACTGTACTTAAGTGGACTTCATGTGTATCTACATACCTTATTCATATGTACCTTAGTTTGAATTAACTCACTAGTTCACAGCTTAAATACATGCATTAGCTTCCTAATTACATTGCAATTACATAAAATTACAAAGGTATAAGCTACGTAAAATAAAGTGTATCAAGACTGTACTTAAGTGTACTTAATTTGTATTTACATACCTGATCCATATGTACCTTAGTTTGAATTAACTCACTAGTTCAGGGCTTAAATACATGCATTAGCTTCTTAATTACATTGCAATTACATAATATTACACAGGTATAAGCTACGTAAAATAAAGTGTATCAAGACTGTACTTAAGTGTACTTCATTTGTATTTACATACCTTATCCATATGTACCTTAGTTTGAATTAACTCACTAGTTCAAAGCTTAAATACATGCATTAGCTTCCTAAATACATTGCAATTACATAATATTACACAGGTATAAGCTACGTAAAATAAAGTGTATCAAGACTGTACTTAAGTGGACTTCATGTGTATCTACATACATTATCCATATGTACCTTAGTTTGGATTAACTTACTAGTTCACAGCTTAAATACATGCATTAACTTCCTAATTACATTGCAATTACATAATATTACACAGGTATAAGCTACGTAAAATAAAGTGTATCAAGACTGTACTTAAGTGTACTTCATTTGTATTTACATACCTTATCCATATGTACCTTAGTTTGAATTAACTCACTAGTTCAAAGCTTAAATACATGCATTAGCTTCTTAATTACATTGCAACTACATAATATTACACAGGTATAAGCTACGTAAAATAAAGTGTATCAAGACTGTACTTAAGAGTACTTAATTTCTATCTTACCTTGTCCATATGTACCTTAGTTTGGGTAAACTCACTAGTTCACAGCATAAATACAAGCAGTAGCTTCCCAACTACATTACAATGACTGAATACTGTATTTTAACTCAATAGTGTAGAGTTGAATTGATGTGGTGTTACCCTTTCCATCCACCTGCCTGCACACAAAAGGTGACATTATCAAAATGACAAGTCAAATTGTAAATTTATTTTCCCCCTTCAAATACAACATATAATTAACTGCTAAAATGTACAATGTTTCACAAACATTAATGAGAATACATATTTTATAAATGAAATTTACACTCTAAAGTGTATTCTTGAAAGTCCACTGAGGTCAGTGGACAAAAGTCAAAACTAATGGACTCACACTCTGTATTTTTGACTTATGTCGTGAATGAGCCTTCCAAAGATGCCTTTCTTGGTTTTCTTTCCTAGCCAATATGTCCATTCAATAAACTTCAAGTGGCTCTTTAGCATTTTCTCAGTACGGTTCCCCCTTAATCTCCACACTTGTCCTTTAATTGTTTGCCAGTATCTCTCAATGTGTTGAGTGTGGCTGCCAGTCTGTGGATCCACAAAGTTATTCTTGTGGTTTACCGGATAGTGATGATATCCTTCTTTAGTGAGGGACTGTACATATGCCCGCCAGGAATCACTGTAGATTGTTGAACCGCTTCTAACATGCCGTTTAATGATTGGGATCAGAGTTGTGCGTGCTCGTGAAGGGACCAGCTTAAGAACAGGTCTTCGGCTACTGTGGTGTACTTCTAACAGACCAAACACCCATCCATGTCTTGCCCAAGTACCACCATACCGTCCACGGTTATACTATAAGAAATACATCATTTCAGTTATGTATACACAAATACACAATACATCTTAAAAGTTTGCACATAAAATCTTAACCAAATGCAGTTCTGCTATGCTAAATTACTAGTAATTACTAATTACTAACTAGATTTGAGCTGATTTTTTTTTTTTTTTTACCTTTCTTTTATGAGTGAATTTTGACTCATCAATTACAACGAAACGATGTCTCGATCGCCCTCCAATTTTGAATTGGTGCTTTCTTTTCATCCTTCTCAATGCATTTGTGCACACCTTTTAATTAAAAACCATTGTTAGAAAGCATAAAAAGCAAACTATTACACCAGATTTAGTTTCAAGCATATGAAGAGTTCAGATGCAAAAGCCTCTAAATGCCATCTGAAATTTCCTCCTAGAATGATCATTTTTATGAAGCTTGTATATTTAAGTTCAGTAATTTCACTTAAATGGCAATGAAAATTACCTATTAATTGCCATTTAAGTGAAATTATTGAAACTAAATATACGAGCTTGATAAAAATTATCATTCTAGATGAAAATTTCAGATGGCATTAACAGGTTTTTGCATCTGAACTCTTCATATGTACTCTAAACTTGATTTGTTTACAATTTTTTCAACAATCCCAGGATGCACACCAGAGTTGTATTTAACAAAATGGGAATTTACATTATAACAGAACAGAATCCAAAACTAATCAAATCAAAACTAACACTTAAGCTTACCTTTCTGAGCTTTTTGTTCATTTTTGAGAGTGTTGTTGAACTGGATGCCACTCCATCTTCCATCATGTCAATCTGGCGTAATCTCAATCCTTGAGCAAACCTATAAAACAACAAAGTTAGTATTTACAAAACGTAAAACCTTACCAATGTCAGAAATTAAAGTTTGTGACATTTTCCCAATGAAAATGATCATTAGGGGGATTTGTTTTTACTTACATTATATAATGTATCTGTCCCATCTTTTATATAAAAAAAATTACTTAAAATTGCATCTGTAGTGGCAAATTGTTTAATGCTGCCCAGATGTGGCATACATGCATTTACACAGCAGTTAAACATTTTTATTTTAATTTTATATTTAAATTAACAATAATAAAATGAATGAAAAAGGCCAATGGTACCTTTAAATAACCTAAATTATGAGGCATGTTATATATTTATAGATATTTGTCATGCTTGCAAAAAAAAAAAAAAAAAAAAAAACTATTAGATTTTTTTTTAAATGTTCCAACATGAATTTGAGCAAGAAAATCAGTGTTTTTAAGCCTGCACAAATAAATACTACATGTTCATACAGAACAAACTTATATAAGTTAATAAATGTATATTAATGTATATAAGGAAATAAATAATATATATCAGATTCTTTCAGATTGGGGCCTATGGTTGGGGCACACATTCAACTGCAGAACAGGGTTAATGCAAGTAACTCAAGACATGTTTTATTCTATTTTTACAGAATAAACTTGGTTTGTGTACTAACACATCAATACATACTAATTAGAGGTTTATGATATGTTAGTTTCCTAGTATAAAATTGTGTTTAAAGAAACACAACAAATAGATTATTTTGTTGATACTAGTATACCTACTGTATATAATTGAATTTGTTAGATAATGCTATTTGTCTTTCCTTCCTGTAATGGGGTGGCTCAGGGAGAAGCCACAGAAACAGCTTGTTGTATAACCAAAAGAATATCCAGTAAAAAACAACAACAACAACAACAAAAAAACCCTGCAAGCATAATCATAAACAAGCCATAAATTCACTGGGACTCTTATTTTGACATGTTTATGCTTTACTACTGTTGCTACAGTTTTACTTCTTTTTATTCTTGTTTTTTTTTTTTTCTCTTTTTTACCAAATTTTTTTTCTGACCATGATCGAGGGACATAAAATATGCCCTTTTACAACCATATAACATATTACAATAATATTAAAAACACAATTCCACAAGCCAGTACAATGTGCAACATCGCAGCATTTTGACTTTGAAATCACATGTATCGACATTTCTCTGTTTTTCCATCGGCAGGAAAAATTAATAACACTTAATATTATAATTAAGAATTTTGCTATAATAATTAAGCTATTTTACCCTCTTTATATGGCCTTAAATCTGGTCAAACAGAGCCACGGAAATCCTATAACATGTCTGATGGCTACTTAACTTCTAAGAAAGCATGTTGTGGAGTTTAATGATATATATATATATATATATATATATATATATATATATATAAAATTGTGTGAATTACCTGTAAATAAACATAAACCATTGATGAAGGTCTTTATGAGATCCTGAAAAAATTGATCCAGTCCGGATTGATTTTTTCTTCCTTTGGGTGTGGTTCTGTTTGCAATAGCACACCCTGTTTTTTTTTTTTTAAAAAGAAAGAAAAAGATGAATGGTAGTAAAGTGATCAGTAAATTAAAAATAAATAAATGACTCCTTTTTTCCAAACCACTCACCAGGTATATCCATCTTTTCTGTTGTCTTTCACGAACTTCATTTTTCTTCTGCAGTGTCCACATCTCATTTTTTTGGCCAATAATTTATTTCGCTGCATCCATTTAATAAGCTTTATCTTGTCATTTTGTTTGTGCTGTGGCAATGGTACAGACACCATATTTGAAATCCCGCGCTGCCGCGCCTAGCCGCCAACCTGCGCGTGCGCGGTTTCTGTACGTCAACCGCATTACCACGTGACCCAATAACGTTCTCTATTGTTTAAAAAAAGGAATCGTCTGGAGACGCCTGCAAAACGAGTACGAGTCGAGAAGATACTGTAGGTATGGTATAAGTGTTTTTGTTGCTATATACATATTTAGATAATATATTGATGTGAGATGTATTAAATTATGTATAGGATTGTTGATTGCACCGTCTCATTTGACTGCTTTACTATAAACTTTACAATAGGCAATGTCAGATAACCACTACAGTCTATGGTCAGACTCTCTCTCTCTCTCTCTCTCTCTCTCTCTCTCTCTCTCTCTCTCTATCTTATCTATGTATCCCTCTCTTTCTCTCTTTCTCTCTCTCTCTCTCTCTCTATAGCCTATATATATATATATATTGTCTATGTATCTCTATCTATGTATATCTATCTCTTTCTCTCTATCTTGATAGATATACATATACTTACTTTTAATAAAAATAAAGTACATTCACCGATTTTAATATTAAATATCATAGCCAAAAAAGTTTTAATGATGTGGTTTATCACTATTTATTCTGACCCAGGTCCACCATGGCCAGCAAAAGAGGGAAAAAGAAAATGAAAAAAAGTATGGATGAAGAGACTGTAGAGAGCCCCAAAAATGTGACAGAAGATCTACAAGTTGCTGAAGAAGTAGAGAAGCATGGAGAAGACCAGATCATGCTAGATGAAGATAATGTGTCCAGCGAGGAGAGTGTACAGTGTGATGAGATGGTTCTGGCCAGTGGTAAGAGTTTAATCATTGTATTCGGTCTTGATTCTGAGAATGTAAGCATTCCTCAATTGAAATTTTGAAATATAGATATTTGCCTTAGATTTTTAACTGGTACACAGAAACGGGACCACACTTATTAAGCATACTTAATAAGCATACATTGCTTATTTTATTAACATTGATGTTTCAAGTTCATTTTTATTATCAGACAATGTCACTGATTTTAATTTAGTAGATTATTTTTAACATCATGCTTTTTTATCTTATGTTAAAATGGTATTGTCAAATAACATTTGTTTATTTATTTGTTACATTTTGTTTTATCTCTTATTGAAATCTTATTTAGCGCTTTGGTTAAAGTGGAAATCTAAGTGCTTCATAAATATGCCTTAACTCTACATTAAATATTTTGTTGATTGCAGATAAAACCAGCTACCTGAAGTTGCTGAAGAAAAATAAAAGACTGCGGAAAAAAATTAAGAAAATGCATGAGGAAATTGACATTTTGAAGAAAAAATTGAGGGCAAGAACAGGTTGGTGACTATGGCTGGGTGAGGTCTGTTAAGATGTTAGCGGAATGAAATGTAGAACTGCTTTGCGACAACAGGATGGGGCTGATTTTAAAATAAGTCATTTTTGCAAAGATTACCCATTTCTTTTCAAGCTTTAGTTCTTTGTCAGGAGATAGCAGATGCCAAAGCTTAAAATACATCCACAGTAAAAAAAAAAAAAAAATTACTGGCAGTTGAGGCTTATTTATAGTGTGAACTGAAGGCACTGGAATACAAATGAAAACCAGTTCACACAAAAAGTACATTTTTATAATGTGATGTTTTTTTTTTTTTTTGGGTGGGGGGGCAGGGAAGTCAAAAAAGTACAAATCCCGTGATTCAGATGATTCCAGCTCCACCTCCACCTCCAGCTCCAGCTCAAGCTCCACCTCCAGCTCCACCTTCAAATCCACCTCAAGCTCCTCACTTTCATCCTCTTCGTTCTCCAAAATGAAGAAATCCCGCAAGAAGAGTAAAAAGGAGCACTGTCATCCTCTGGCAATGGCGAGAGGTACTGTTGTGTTTGGCAACCATTTTGCAATTAAGGGCCATAGTGTTACCTTTTTTTTTTCTAACAGGAATAACTACTATTAGGGACACTTATCATTTGAAATGTTTATCCCTTGGCACACCTTCCTAGGCTTGCCAACGTCTTATTATATTTAGTAAATGAATACATAAGACTATTTCAATTAACATCAAATTTACATCATACATCAATAACAAGATACAATGATTAAATACAAATGTGTAAAAGAGTCATGATTGTTATTCTAAGAATGTTTTATAACTATGCAATTTGCTAGAATGTTGTTGGGCTTACCTCACATGTTTCTTGTTTTTCTTCAGAAATAATGGGATAGCCTGCAATAGATTAGCCAGCAGACAGGGCAGTTCACAGTAGAGTGCACATACTGGATAACAGTGTTCTTCAAATCTGACTTTGGTGGGCCTGTAGAGTTTAGCTCCATCCCTAATAAAAAAAAATTTCTTTTTTTTACTATTGATAGAATCCTGCTGTTCTTACCTGCAGTGGTTCCCAAACCCTGTTTTTGTAGCCCCCAACACTGTACATTTCACATGTCCCCATTGAACACACCCAATTCAATACTACATCTCAATTCGCCTTCATATACTACACCCTAAAAGTATACTCCTTTTGTGAGGAAAAAGTACATACATTTGAGTATGTATGAGAGGCATAGTATCCAGCTTTGGGACATAATACTTCATCATCTTTAACAGACAGCTCTGTTGCTTAGTTATGTGCATCCTGTCACCGTTTAAACTGCCCTGTCAATCATCTTATCACAGTTCCACATTCCACAGATCCACAGTCTTTCATGAGGAGAAACTCTCATGTGGATAACAATTAATAAATAGGTTTACGTATATTAAACAACATTGAATAAATATATTTTTTCAATGCATGTAGATAAGAAAGTTGTTTGGCTGGCAGTTTATATGACACAGACTTGATTCTTGTCTGTACTGTGATCATTTACAATGCTGCCTATGACAATTGGGTGGGAGTAAGCAATGCTATTTAATATATAATTTCAGTCCTATTCTAGTCAGTTTAAAGTAAATGGCTTATAATTCTGTTTTTCTTGTTTTCTTTGCAGCTCGCACAATTGACGATGTGGTACGTCGGTACCACAAAGTTGCGAAGGCCTACAAGAGTCAGGGGAGCATGAATAAGGCCTTCAAATTTGTAGGTGTGGATCGTAACACACTGGCTCTGTCTGCTCCCCTGGCTGAAATTACAATCGCAGCTCCAAAGTTTTTAAAGAGCCTCCCACCATTTAATCTCAAAAAAGAGAAGCTTTTAGATTATTCAAAGCGTTGTGCAGAATCAATGACTCCAGAGGTCCGTGCTAAAATTGAAGAGCTAAAAGCGAAAGGCAAGCTTCTGCCAATCAAGTATAAATATAGATAAGACCCTTATTTTTCAGTTGTTTTATATTGGGGCTATTGTATTATTTGTTTCTGAATCAGTCCCGGTAATATGTTTTGCTTAACAATGTTTAAAAAGCCATTTTATTTTTGTGTTGCAATCTTTTAAAACTTCAGAATAAAGTTTTGAATTGTAAAAATCTGCTCACATCTCATTAATTTCCATTATTTGTATTGACAGGCAGGTGGCTACAAAGGGTAGGTACACTTAAAGTTTGGGTATATTTAATTTGTAGCCTTATGCTTTGTTTTTTTAGCACTCAAAAATCACTCGTCTATGAACAGGCTACACTCATCACACAAATAGTGTATGCAGATATCAGCGGACTGTGCTGATGACAAAAATCATGTATTTATGCTCTGAACTAGTTAATCCAATCTAAGGCACAGATGGATAAGGTAAAATAGAAATGAAGCACACTTAAGTACAATCTTGATACACTTTATTTTACGTAGTTTATACCTGTGTAATATTATGTAATTGCAATGTAATTAGGAAGTTGATGCATGTATTTAAGCTGTGAACGAGTGAGTTCATTTAAACTAAGGTACATATGAATAAGGTAAGATAGAAATGAAGTACACTTAAGTACAGTCTTGATACACTTTATTTTACGTAGCTTATACCTGTGTAATATTCTGTAATTACAATGTAATTAGGAAGTTAATGCATGTATTTAAGCTGTGAACTAGTGAGTTAATTCAAACTAAGGTACATATGAATAAGGTAAGATAGAAATGAAGTACACTTAAGTACAGTCTTGATACACTTTATTTTACGTAGCTTATACCTGTGTAATGTTATGTAATTGCAATGTAATTAGGAAGTTAATGCATGTATTTAAACTGTGAACTAGTGAGTTAATTCAAACTAAGGTACAAATGGATAAGGTATGTAGATACACATGAAGTCCACTTAAGTACAGTCTTGATACACTTTATTTTACGTAGCTTATACCTGTGTAATATTATGTAATTGCAATGTAATTAGGAAGCTAATGCATGTATTTAAGCTGTGAACTAGTGAGTAAATTAAAACTAAGGTACATATGGATAAGGTATGTAAATACAAATGAAGTCCACTTAAGTACAGTCTTGATACAATTTATTTTACATAGCTTATACGTGTGTAATATTATGTAATTGCAATGTAATTAGGAAGCTAATGCATGTATTTAAGCTGTGAACTAGTGAGTTAATTCAAACTAAGGTACATATGGATAAGGTATGTAGATACACATGAAGTCCACTTAAGAACAGTCTTGATACACTTAATATTACACTACGTAAAATAATGTAATTGCAATGTAATTAGGAAGTTAATGCATGTATTTAAGCTGTGAACTAGTGAGTTAATTCAAACTAAGGTACATATGGATAAGGTATGTAAATACAAATGAAGTACACTTAAGTACAGTCTTGATACACGTTATTTTACGTAGCTTATACCTGTGTAATATTATGTAATTGCAATGTAATTAGGAAGCTAATGCATGCATTTAAGCTGTGAAAGTGAGTTAATTCAAACTAAGGTACATGTGTGGTACTAAGTACTTTCTTACATAATTACAGTGTACCAAGTTTGTAACATGTATGTAACAGACTCGGCTTGTTACATATGTGTAACAGTAGCTGCCTATTACATGTGTCTAATTACAATCTGTAAGTACAGGCTGTACCATAACTTAGTTACATGTTAATTACATTTTGGTACATGTAATTACAATGTTTATTACTAAGTAATTAACTAAGTAATTACTCTGTATCAAGGACACCGTAAAATAAAGTGTTACCGAACAGGGTTTATCATTTATTTATTTTGGAATTTTTTTTTTTTTCACACCACCATTACCAGCATTGGATATGATCACCTACGACACCCATACACAGCAATATACACTACTTCCATGAACATCTGCTGTCACACAAGACTGAAACATTTCTTTCATTGAACACTTTAAAGGGGGTGCACCGTTCCCAGAAGTACTGCAATACCGGGTCGATGCGTGGAGTGGATGGAGCAAGCCCCTATTCCATCTCCCAGTTCCAAAAATCAATTTAATAAATGGTGCCCGGGTAGGGCACGTATCAGATATTAAACTGATAAGAACAGATTTTTTTTTTTTTTTTTTTTTTTTTTTTTGAAAAAAGTTTATTGACACATTTTCATTCCATTTCCACATTTTTTCCCTTTTAAGCATAACACATGACTTTTAAAACAAAGATTACACAATTAATAGTTAAAAATCAGTTAGGGTTTGTGTGTTGTGTAAAAGTCCATGTGTGTAAAATGTTTGGTTTAAAGCAGAGGTAAAATTAGTGAAAATAAAAGAAATAAAAGATGTTAACCCTCTAAGCGCCAAAGTCGCAAAATTGCGACAAGACCTCATACTTAATAAAACAGGCTGTAGATCCTAATATGGTGTAATATCTCATTTGTATTCCCTACCACTAGATGGCAGACATGTAATACTTCAATTCAAGACCAAAATGACGTCATGTTCCTATTCAAAGTGTTGGAGGAAACAGCAGAGCAAGTGAGCGATCGTGTCATTGATGCGGAAGCAGTTCAGTTCAGAGCGTCTGAGTAAATTGTGAGATTTGTGAGAGAAAATCGTCAAATGGCTAATAAAAACTTTTACCGTGAGGATGTGTTGCAAATGTTATTCACCGATTCTGACTCTGAAGGGGAATATTTGCCTTTTGGAAATGACGAACGGCAGTCTAATGATCGCGCTTCTCCTGGTACATCTTTGCCCCGCAATGGTGCCGCGCGCTTCTCCCGGTACATCTTTGCCGCGCGCTTCTCCCAGTACATCTTTGCCATGCAATGGTGCCGCGCGCTTCTCCCAGTACATCTTTGCCACGCAATGGTGCCGCCCGCGCCTCTCCCGGTACAACTTTGCCGCGCAATGGTGCCGCCGCGCAAGGAGCGAGTGTTCACGAAACACAAACAGATCATTTTGACCATTTCCCCAACGGGGATGGGGGTGGCAGGGGTGGACGTGGTCTTAGTGTACATAGGAGAGCTGTTGCTAGAGGTAAAGGCAGCAAATTCCAACATCAATTCAATATCTAATATTTCCTGAATATTACTGATGAACTGATCAAAAAGTAGGCTACTGTTCACATGCGTTTTACTACTATATAGTATAGTAATAATTTAGTACTTTCTCCTGTTATTGTTGGTTTCCTCTTTTCTCATCATTTGGAATGAGGATAAATATATATATATATATATATATATATATATATATATATATATATATATATATAAAACATGCAAATAAGTTCAAACATCAGTTCAATATCTACTATTTTCTGAATATTATGAAATTCAAGAGGGCCGCCCCCTGATGATGTCATAATATGCAAATTAGATGAGTATATTTACACCCCACATAAACTTTCAGTCATCCCCAACATTTTTCTAATTTACAGTATATCTCTATCTTTAAGCCCTTTCAAACCACAAGCTTTTGAAATTTTGATGTCAAAATCCAGCATTTTTTCAAAAAAACCTTGGCACCTAAAGGGTTAAACAATAAAACATGCCAACTAAAACATCATCTCTTGTACAGGATCGCGGGTGAGTCCCTATCAAGATTGTCCATTCACTCCAGGTCTCCAGAACAGGCCCCAGACTCCCCGCTTCCAGTGCCCAGCGGAGATCCCCTCTCCTCCGGCCCGCTGTTCCTGTAGCCGGTGTGGTGAGGGTGCATCTACGGGCGGCCAGGGTCGGTGGTGGCCGGGACCTCTTCCGTGCGACCCCAGCCCCCCCATCCGAATAACGACGTCCGGCGCCTCCTGCAGCGTTGATCTTACTCGTTGCTCGCACGCGTGGAGGGGCACCGTAACGTGTTTCCCCACCAGCAGGTTTCTGGTGGTCCAGATGGCATCCTTGATATGGTTGAGGGTGAGCCAGAGCGAGGTAAATTGTTTTGATGTCAGCTCCTTCAAGCCCTGACCCACCCCCAGGATGGCGAGCTTGTATTCCATCTGGACCCCACCTGCTGGCAGGCACGGGAAAACCAGGGGGCTGGTCCTGGCCCACAGGTCCTGCGCAGCACCGCACTCCCAGAGCAGATGGTAGACGGTCTCCGGGAAACCACATCCGGACCGTGGGCAGATGGAGTTTTTGGCCATGCCTCTGGAGTGCATGACCGCCCTGACCGGGAGGATATCATGAGCCACCATCCACGATAAGTCCTTAAGCCTGTTCTGGAGAACTGGGTGGGCTGCGTTCCTCCAAACATCTTTGGCCTCACTTAGTGTGAGGCCTGGATCCGGACTCACCAATTCCCGATCCTGCACAAGAGAGATAAGAGACTTGTGGTTAGTTAAAATGCTGGCATCATTTATCTCTAAAAGGTATTTCTTTAAAAATTTCTTTATAAAACTGTATTCTTTAGGCAAGTTAAAAGACACTGGACATTTAAGATCAATGGGTAAAACTCTCAGCGATCTTAGGTAAGACCCCATCCAGAATCGGGTCATGGCTGCTGTCTTGTGTTCTCTGGATGGGGTCAGCGCGTATTGAATGTGGAAGAATGCGGCAAAGCGGCTGCCTAAAAACAGGTGGGGGTCTGGGAGGCCTTTCCCGCCATTCTCTTTTTTCTTTTTGACGACCTCCCTCTTTAGTCGTTCCCACTTGGACCCCCACAGGAAATAAAAGACCGCCCTCTCCAGGTTGGCCAGGAAACGTCTTGGGGGACTAAAAACAGAACAGACAAGTAAAATCAGTGGTAAAATCACGGCTTTAAAAATGTAAATCTTGCCTTCGTACGTCAGTTGTCTTAGTCCCCAAAACCCCAGTCTTTGCCTGACTTTCCCTAACATGTCAGTCCAGTTTCCGTGTCCTCCACCCTCTTTGTCAAATTTGACTCCTAAAATTTTCATGTTATTGTCTTTAAAATCCAAATCTAGTCCACCTCTGTCCACGTCACCCCACGGCCCGAAGAGCTGGGCCTCGGACTTACTCCTATTGAGCTTGGCGCCCGAGGCCCGACCGTACCAGTCAGTCAAGTCCATTGCTCTTCGTACTGATACAAGGTCAGTCGCTAAAAGGGTCACGTCATCCATATATAAAACACAGGTCGCCGTCAGTCCACCAGTTCCGGGGATGTCTAGTCCTTTAATCCATTTGTCCCTTCTCAAAATTTGTGCCAGTGGCTCAATACAAGCCACATACAGAAGGGGAGATAAAGGGCACCCCTGACGGACGCCGCTGTAGAGTTTTACAGCTTTGGATAAATGCCCATTAACCAAAATTCTGCTAGACAGATCATTGTACAGCAATCCCACCCAGGCTATAAACCTCCCAGGAAAACCCATTTTTCCCAGTACCTGAAGCAGGTACTGGTGCGAGACGCGGTCAAAAGCTTTTTCAAAATCTAAATTTAAGACTACTAGCCGAATGTTTCTGTCTCTCGCATAACAGATGGCGTCTCTGATCAGTACTAGGCTGTCCGTTATCTTCCTGCCGGGCACAGCGCATGCTTGATCCAGGTGGATTACGTCCTCCAAAACAGTCGACATGCGTGTAGCTAAAATCTTACTAAAAAGTTTACAATCAAAATTTAAAAAAGTGATCGGTCGCCAGTTTCTCAAGTCAGTCTTGTCTCCTTTTTTGTGTAGTAATGTAACTATCCCTACTCTAAGGCTGTCTGGAAGTCTGTCAAGAGTCTCAGGTTCTTTAAAAACTGTCAATAAGTCGTGTGCTAAAATGTCCCAGAAAGTCAGATAAAACTCGAAGGGGAGTCCATCCATGCCTGGGGACTTCCCTTTCTTAAAACCTTTTAATGATTTTTCCAGTTCTAAAAGAGTAAAATCTTGGGATAAAAGCACGTCTGGACTCTTAACTTTTTTTTCTAAAAACCCTAAAACTTCCTCTAAGATGCCATCGTGAACCTCTTTTGGGCTATATAAATTATCATAAAAACTTTCAATTTCCCCCAAAATCTGCTCTGTGGTATTTACTACCCCCCCCCCCCCCCACCCCCTGTAAAAGTTTTTAAAGTATTGACAGCCCTTCCCCGAGATATTGTTTTTTTGAAAAAAAAATCTTTTTTTACTTCTTTAATTTCTTCTGTAAAATCCAATCCACTGTTTAAAAGGTTAAAATATCTCTGCAGTCTTTTTTGCAGCCCCATCATGCGTCGTTTTTCTTTATTCTTTCTTTGTTTTCCAAATTGTTTAAAAAACTGTCCTGTCCTTTGTTTTACCATCTCCCACCACTGTGCTCGTGAGTCATAAAAGTCCTGGAGGGTCTGCCATTGGCTGAACTGCTCCCTATACTCGCTAATTACTTCCTCATCCTCTAATAGGGAGCAGTTCAGCTTCCACAGCCCTCCCCCTACAGTCACACCTGTGGGTAGTGAAAGAGTGCAGGACAGCATCATGTGATCAGAGAAGAAGAGGGGGGTCAATGTAGCATTGGTCGGCGGGCAGTCCCTTGTAAAAACATAGTCAATTCGAGAGGCTCTGGCACCGTCACCACTGAACCAGGTGAAGCCCTCCTCTCTTTGATGCATTGTTTTAAAGCAGTCAACTAACTTAAAATCTTTGACTATATTTTGTAATAAAACCGATGTCTTGTCGACCTTAAAATCCTCTCCTACCCTCTTCCTGTCCTTTCTTGATAAAACACAATTAAAATCCCCTGCTACCACTAGGGGAGCCCTACTTAGCATGTGGGGCTGCAGGTCTTCTAAAAGCTCAAGCCTATTGTTTTTCCCTGTAAAACCATACACATTTAAAATGTTAAAATCCTTACCTAAAAAAGTCAGATTAGCTCAAATTGCCCGCCCATCCCTCACCACAGTGCTGCCCTTCACCAAAACATTGGGATTTTTTATTAAAATAGCAACACCGTCATTTTTGTTAAAATTGGACCCACTCCAGATGGAATGTCCTGGGGTCCAAATCTCCTCCCACTTCCTGTAATTTGTTAAAAAAGGCAGACCACATTCTTGCAATAAAAACACATCTGACTTAAAAGATTTTAAAAGGGATAACACGCTCTGTGCTCGTATATTGCTCTTCACACTTCTCACATTGATTGTGGAGATAGTGAGAGCCATGAGCAGTATGGTTAAAAGGGTGTGAGACATTTAAAAGCAACCAAGGGACTACAGAGATATAATTAAAATCATGTTACATCTTGTTGCACTTGCCTTTCCTTATCCCCAGAGAACCTGGGATCAAGGGGGCAAGTGCTTGACGCCTCAGGGGTCGCAGAGAGAACCTCTTGCGACTCCTTTGGTGACGATGTTCTTAGCTTAAAATGCAGAAAAGAGACTTCATTTGGAGATTCTGCGGGCCACATGCGGTCTAGATCTTCCAGGGGCGAACTATCTAGCCGATGCACTACCCGCAGCTTTTTCCCCTCTGTTTGAACCAGAGGAGATCTCGCAGTTCTTTTCTGCACTTGAGCATTGGGGAGCGAACAATCTGTTTCACTCCCACTAGTGGACCCGCTAGCCTCAGACACGGTTACTAGGGAGGAAGCCATTTCCTCCTCTTCATCCTCCATACTGTCTTCTTTTCCATTTTCATTTTGAGGATTGGCTTCCTCCCCCTCACCAACTGCCAGAATTGACTCCGCCCCTGTGGCCGCCCCACTTCCTCCTTCCTGTCCAATCCCTGAGGCTGGCTGGGGGTTTGAATTTCCCGCCAAAACCTCAGGGCCCGCCTCCTCAATTGTTTGTTCTTTTGGTGGGGCGGCCATTTTGTTGCTTTTTAACTTGTTGGCAAAACTTTTAGGGCAGTCTCTGTAGAGATGGGATGATTCTCCACAGAGGTTGCACTTTCTGCCATTTTGGCACTCCTCAAAAATATGCCCAATTTCTCTGCACTTCCTACACACTACTTCTTGGCATGCCTCGGCGAGATGTCCAAGTTTGCCACACTTGCGGCATAGCTTGGGCATCCCTTGGTAATGGATGTAGCCTCTATTCTCTCCCAACACAATCATTGAAGGTATTTGACTCAGGCCATGGTAGCTGTTGGGATCTGCCCATTGTTTAATGGGCACTCTCCACGCACAGCTCCAGATACCGTCTTCATCTAAAACCTTGACTGGTTGTCCACGAATAGAGCAATATCTTGCCAACCATACAGCAATGTCATCTCCACTTACTGTTTCATTAAACATCCTGACAATCACAACTTTTAGTGAATTATCAGTCAGTTTTTCCACAGTGAACATGGAGAAATTGGCTTTACACATTTCAAACCAAGTCCAAAAAGTACTTAGCAAAGAAGCCGAAGCAAAGCTTACATCAAAACCATGATTCAGGGGCAGAGTCAACAGGCAGTTTATGTCCACAACTTTAAAACCAAGAATCTGTTGGATGCACTTCCTAGAAAAGTCCAGTCTGGACATGGCCAGGAGAGTGCCATCCTCTTTTGTTTTGAATTTAAAACGCACGCTGTGGTGCCTCCTCACACCGGCACGAGCAGCCGACATGTTGGAGGCACCACCAGCCTGCTGCGGCTAAAACCCAACAATAAATATACAATAAATAAATAAATTAAAACCTGCTTACCTTAAAACAAGATTCCTCGCAGAAACGAGTCGTCACTTAAAAGGCCGCTTGTCAATGTACCTCCTGAAGGATGTAGGTCCCGTGTGACAAGCCACACACGAAACCAAAAGGTCCCACAAGAGACGATCGCTGTCCCAAACTTCTGACCAGACCACGTGATCTTAGCCAAAAGGCCGAGAAGCGATGCCGCAATGACGCCGAGGCAGGGGAGCCGGCAAAGGCCACGCCCACCTGGGCCGCGGCGAGAGGGCCTAAGGTCGCCAACAAACAAGCTCACCGAAAATGGATCACAACAGAGTGCACAACACGACACTTTGGAGCGCAACCTGGGATTTTGGATCATCATCGTTCAAAAGCACGGAATGGCTCGTAACTCCTAAACCGTCCGTCGCAGACCCAAGTGTCTTACATCACCGGAATCCTTGGCTCGGGCCGAACGAGACACACGCCTTGGATTGGATGGTCGCGCTGGCGAGATTTTCGGGTATTTTGGATTTTCTGAAAAACCTACTTTTTTTTCCTTTTATAAAAAAATAAAAAAAAGTTTATTGGCACATTTTCATTCTTTACATTTCCTCATTTTTCTTTTAAAAATTACACATGTCTTTAAAACAAAAATGACACAATTAAGGGTTAAAACTCAGTATTGGGTGGTGTGTCGTGTAAAAGTCCATGTGTGTAAAATGTTGGTTTAAAAGAAGGTAAAATGAATGAAAATAAATAGCAATAAATGATGTAAAACAATAAAACATGCCAACTAAAACATCATCTCTTGTACAGGATCGCGGGTGAGTCCCTATCAAGATTTTCCATTCACTCCAGGTCTCCAGAACAGGCTCCGGACCTCCCGCTTCCGGTGCCCAGCGGAGATCCCCTCCCTCCGGCCCGCTGGCCCGCTGTTCCCGTAGCCGGTGTGGTGAGGGTGCATCTACGGGCGGCCAGGTACGGTGGTGGCCGGGACCTTTCCGTGCGACCCCAGCCCCCCCATCCGAATGACGACGTCCGGCGCCTCCTGCAGCGTTGATCTTATGAGTTGCTCGCACGCGTGGAGGGGCACCGTAACGCGTTTCCCCACCAGCAGGTTTCTGGTGGTCCAGATGGCATCCTTGATATGGTTGAGGGTGAGCCAGAGCGAGGTAAATTGTTTTGATGTGAGCTCCTTAAAGCCCTGACCCACCCCCAGGATGGCGAGCTTGTATTCCATCTGGACCCCACCCGCTGGCAGGCACGGGAAAACCAGGGGGCTGGTCCTGGCCCACAGGTCCCGCACAGCACCGCACTCCCAGAGCAGATGGTAGACGGTCTCCGGGGAACCACATCCGGACCGTGGGCAGATGGAGTTTTTGGCCATGCCTCTGGAGTGCATGACCGCCCTGACCGGGAGAATCTCATGAGCCACCATCCACGATAAGTCCTCATGCCTGTTCTGGAGAGCTGGGTGGGCTGCGTTCCTCCAAACGTCTTTGGCCTCACCTAGTGTGAGGCCTGGAACCGGACTCACCGATTCCCGATCCTGCACAAGAGAGATAAGAGACTTGTGGTTAGTTAAAATGGTGGCATCATTGGTCTCTAAAAGGTACTTTTTAAAAAATTTCTTTATAAAACTGTATTCTTTAGGCAAGTTAAAAGACACTGGACGTTTAAGATCAATAGGTACAATTTTCAAAGTTCTTAGGTAAGACCCCATCCAGAATCGGGTCATGGCTGCTGTCTTGTGTTCTCTGGATGGGGTCAGGGCGTATTGAATGTGGAGGGCGGCAAAGCGGCTGCCTAAAAAGAGGTGGGGGTCTGGGAGGCCTTTCCCGCCATTCTCTTTTTTCTTTTTGATGACCTCCCTCTTTAGTCGTTCCCACTTGGACCCCCACAGGAAATAAAAGACCGCCCTCTCCAGGTTTCCCATGAATCGTCTTTGGGGACTAAAAACAGAACAGACAAGTAAAATCAGTGGTAAAAACACGGCTTTAAAAATTAAAATCTTGCCTTCAAACGTCAGTTGTCTTAGTCCCCAAAACCCAAGTCTTTGCCTGACTTTCCCTAACAAGTCAGTCCAGTTTCCTTGTCCTCCACCCTCTCTGTCAAATTTTACACCTAAAATTTTCTAATTATTGTCTTTAAAATCCAAATCTAGTCCACCTGTGTCAACGTTCACCCACGGCCCAAAGAGCTGGGCCTCGGACTTATTCCTATTGAGCTTAAAGTCAAGTCCATTGCTCTTCGTACTGATAAAAGGTCAGTCGCTAAAAGGGTCACGTCATCCATATATAAAACACAGGTCGCCGTCAGTCCACCAGTTCCTGGGATGTCTAGTCCTTTAATCCATTTATCCCTTCTCAAGATTTGTGCCAGTGGCTCAATACAAGCCACATACAGAAGGGGAGATAAAGGACACCCCTGACGGACGCCGCTGTAGAGTTTTACAGCTTTGGATAAATGCCCATTAACCAAAATTCTGCTAGACAGATCGTTGTACAGCAATCCCACCCAGGCTATAAACCTCCCAGGAAACCCCATTTTTCCCAGTACCTGAAGCAGGTACTGGTGCGAGACGCGGTCAAAGGCTTTTTCGAAATCTAAATTTAGGACTACTAGCCGAATGTTTCTGTCTCTCGCATAACAGATGGCATCTCTGATCAGTACCAGGCTATCCGTGATCTTCCTGCCGGGCACAGCGCATGCTTGATCCAGGTGGATTACGTCCTCTAAAACAGTCGACATACGTGTAGCTAAAATCTTACTAAAAAGTTTACAATCATAATTTAAAAGAGTGATTGGTCGCCAGTTTCTCAAGTCAGTCTTGTCTCCTTTTTTGTGTAGTAAAGTAACTATCCCTACTCTAAAGCTGTCCGGAAGTCTGTCAAGAGTCTCAAATTCTTTAAAAACTGTCAATAAGTCGTGTGCTAAAATGTCCCAGAAAGTCAGATAAAACTCAAAGGGGAGTCCATCCATGCCTGGGGACTTCCCCTTTTTAAAACCTTTTAGTGCTTTGTGCATTTCTAAAAGAGTAAAATCCTGGGATAAAAGCACATCTGGACTCTTTACCTTTTTGTCTAAAAACCCTAAAACTTCCTCTAAGATGCCATTGTGTACCTCTTTAGTGCTGTATAAATTATTGTAAAAACTTTCAATTTCCCCTAAAATCTGATCTGTTGTATTTACTTCCCCCCCTGTAAAAGTTTTTAAAGTATTAATTGACCCTCCCCGTGTTATTGTCTTTTTAAAAAAATATCTAGTATACTTTTCCCCTTCTTCTATTTCTCTCTCTTTACATCTTAAAATGACACCTTTACTCTTAGTTTCAGACAAATCTGACAAAGCTTCCACAGCCCTCCCCTACAGTCACACCCGTGGGTAGTGAAAGGGTGCAGGAGAGCATTATGTGTTCAGAAAAGAAGAGGGGGGTCAATGTAGTATCGGTCGGCGGGCAGTCCCTTGTAAAAACGTAGTCAATTCGAGAGGCTCTAGCGCCATCACCACTGAACCAGGTGAAGCCCTCCTCTCTTTGATGCATTGTTTTAAAGCAGTCAACTAACTTTGAATCTCTGAATATATTCAGAATATAATCTTTGAATATATTTTGTAATAAAACCGATGTCTTGTCGACCTTAAAATCCTCTCCTACCCTCTTTCTATCCTTTCTTGATAAAACACAGTTAAAATCCCCTGCTACCTAGCATGTGGGGCTGCAGGTCTTCTAAAAGCTCATACCTATTGTTTTGTCCTGTAAAACCATACACATTTAAAATGTTAAAATCCTTACCTAAAAAAGTCAGATTAGCTAAAATTGCCCGCCCATCCCTCACCACAGTGCTGCCCTTCACCAAAACATTGGGATTTTCGATTAAAATAGCAACACCGTCATTTTTGTTAAAATTGGACCCACTCCAGATGGATAGTCCTGGGGTCCAAATCTCCTCCCACTTCCTGTAATTTGTTAAAAAAGGCAGACCACATTCTTGCAATAAAAACACATCTGACTTAAAAGATTTTAAAAGGGATAACACGCTCTGTGCTCGTATATTGCTCTTCACACTTCTCACATTGATTGTGGAGATAGTGAGAGCCATGAGCAGTATGGTTAAAAGGGTGTGAGACATTTAAAAGCAACCAAGGGACTACAGAGATATAATTAAAATCATATTACATCTTGTTGCACTTGCCTTTCCTTATCCCCAGAGAACCTGGGATCAAGGGGGCAAGTGCTTGACGCCTCAGGGGTCGCAGAGAGAACCTCTTGCGACTCCTTTGGCGACGATGTTCTTAGCTTAAAATGCAGAAAAGAGACTTCATTTGGAGATTTTGCAGGCCACATACGGTCTAGATCTTCCAGGGGGGAACTATCTAGCCGATGCGCTACCCGCAGCTTTTTCCCCTCTGTTTGAACCAGAGGAGATCTTGCAGTTCTTTTCTGCACTTGAGCATTGGGGAGCGAGCAATCTGTTTCACTCCCACTAGTGGACCCGCTAGCCTCAGACACGGTTATTAGGGAGGAAGCCATTTCCTCCTCTTCATCCTCCATACGGTCTTCTTTTCCATTTTCATTTTGAGGATTGGCTTCCTCCCCCTCACCAACTGCCAGAATTGACTCTGCCCCTGTGGCCGCCCCACTTCCTCCTTCCTGTCCAATCCCTGAGGCTGGCTGGGGGTTTGAATTTCCCGCCATAACCTCAGGGCCCGCCTCCTCAATTGTTTGTTCTTTTGGTGGGGCGGCCATTTTGTTGCTTTTTAACTTGTTGGCAAAACTTTTAGGGCAGTCTCTGTAGAGATGGGATGATTCTCCACAGAGGTTGCACTTTCTGCCATTTTGGCACTCCTCAAAAATATGCCCAATTTCTCTGCACTTCCTACACACTACTTCTTGGCATGCCTCGGCGAGATGTCCAAGTTTGCCACACTTGCGGCATAGCTTGGGCATCCCTTGGTAATGGATGTAGCCTCTATTCTCTCCCAACACAATCATTGAAGGTATTTGACTCAGGCCATGGTAGCTGTTGGGATCTGCCCATTGTTTAATGGGCACTCTCCACGCACAGCTCCAGATACCGTCTTCATCTAAAACCTTGACTGGTTGTCCACGAATAGAGCAATATCTTGCCAACCATACAGCAATGTCATCTCCACTTACTGTTTCATTAAACATCCTGACAATCACAACTTTTAGTGAATTATCAGTCAGTTTTTCCACAGTGAACATGGAGAAATTGGCTTTACACATTTCAAACCGAGTCCAAAAAGTACTTAGCAAGGAAGCCGAAGCAAAGCTTACATCAAAACCATGATTCAGGGGCAGAGTCAACAGGCAGTTTATGTCCACAACTTTAAAACCAAGAATCTGTTGGATGCACTTCCTAGAAAAGTCCAGTCTGGACATGGCCAGGAGAGTGCCATCCTCTTTTGTTTTGAATTTAAAACGCACGCTGTGGTGCCTCCTCACGCCGGCACGAGCAGCCGACATGTTGGAGGCACCACCAGCCTGCTGCGGCTAAAACCCAACAATAAATATACAATAAATAAATTAAAACCTGCTTACCTTAAAACAAGATTCCTCGCAGAAACGAGTCGTCAATTAAAAGCCGCTTGTCAATGTACCTCCTGAAGGATGTAGGTCCCGTGTGACAAGCCACACACGAAACCAAAAGGTCCCACAAGAGGCGATCGCTGTCACAAACTTCTGACCAGACCACGTGATCTTAGCCAAAAGGCCGAGAAGCGATGCCGCAATGACGCCGAGGCGGGGGAGCCGGCAAAGGCCACGCCCACCTGGGCCGCGGCGAGAGGGCCCAAGGTCGCCAACAAACAAGCTCACCGAAAATGGATCACAACAGAGTGCACAACACGACACTTTGGAGCGCAACCTGGGATTTTGGATCATCATCGTTCAAAAGCACGGAATGGCTCGTAACTCCTAAACGGTCCGTCGCAGACCCAAGTGTCTTACATCACCGGAATCCTTGGCTCGGGCCGAACGAGACGCACGCCTCGGATTGGATGGTCGCGCTGGCGAGATTTTCGGGTATTTTGGATTTTGCGAAAAACCTACTTTTGCACAGTAGTCCTGGGTCGTTTGCCCAATCTGACCCAAACCGGTGCAGAAAGATTCTCTGGAGTCTGACTGCCAACAGTGACCGGAAAAAAAGTCGGGATTTCGATTCACGTTGGCGACGGGACGCCAAAACGTTGGCAGTGGGCGAGGCGGGCTTTACTTGAATGGCTATAACTCTCCCGACGGCAGAGAGACAATTACACCCAAGTGGGTACACCTGTGTACGGGCTCAGCCTGTGGTCACGTGAAAAGGGATGTGGCGACTGGCCACTTGGTGGCGCTGTAAACAGAAAAAAACAACAACTTGAACACGGCCATAGACGACTGTGCATCACGTGATTTTTCACACGTGCACAAGGTATTCATACCACATGATAGAACTCCTCATTCTGAACAACTTTGGACCACTGCTGTCAATCAAAGCGTTCGTTAAATATTGGCGATTGTGTGAAGAATGAAAAACAAACAAAAAACAACAACAAAAAACAAGCCTCCTTTCGCAGATTGGTCCCAGGTTGTTTTCTATCTCTCGATCAACCACTGCAGCTCCATTCTCTGGACTTCCTAGGTTTCAACCACCATCAGAAGAAGAAGAAGATGAAAAAAAAAAAAAAAAATGAGTGGAGCTTTAACAATCTGCTCTTTTAACCAGTGTGTGTGTGTGTCCAGGGGAGAGCGCGAACGCAGTCCCCCACTACCATAAATTATGCAGTCGAGATTCCCACATTTGGGGAATTCGCAGGGGTCAGCACAACCGGAGTGCAATGGCCGAGCCTCGCCCTGGGTGAACCACCTTCCTGATCATGGTGTCTCCCCTGCCAGGTAAGTATGAATTCCCAGGCCTCCAGTCAGAGGCACCCCGTCCCTCTTCGCAATCCTCACCAACGGTTAGTAAAAGACTCCAAGAGATAAGAGAGACACCAAAAATGTGCAGTGACGGGCTTCTTTTTTTTTCCTTTTCTTTTTTGCATGCTCCGGATCCGGCTCCATGAGCCAAAGATCCATTTAATACGCAGTCCCCGGATAGTGGGCGAATCAGATACTAAACTGATAAGAACAGAGTTTATCATTTATTTATTTTGGAATTTTTTCATTTTTTCACACCACCCTTGGATATGATCACCTACGACACCCATACACAGCAATATACACTACTTCCATGAACATCTGCTGTCACACAAGACTGAAACATTTCTTTCATTGAACACTTTAAAGGGGGTGCACCGTTCCCAGAAGTACTGCAATACCGGGTCGATGCGTGGAGTGGACGGAGCAAGCCCCTATTCCATCTCCCAGTTCCAAAAATCAATTTAATATATGGTGCCCGGGTAGGGCACGTATCAGATATTAAACTGATAAGAACAGATTTTTTTTCTTTCGAAAAAAGTTTATTGTCACAGTTTTTCATTCCATTTCTACATTTTTCTTTTAAAAGATTTCACATGTCTTTAAAACAAAACAAAAAGGGACACAATTAACAGTTAAAAATCAGTTTTTGTGGTGTGTCGTGAAAAGTCCATGTGTGTAAAAATGTTGGTAAAAGAAAAGTAAAAGGAATGAGAATAAATAGCAATAAAAGATGTAAAACCATAAAACATGCCAACTAAAACGTCATCTCTTGTACAGGGTCGCGGGTGAGTCCCTATCAAGTTTGTCCATTCACTCCGGGTCTCCAGAACAGGCTCCGGACCTCCCGCTTCCGGTGCCCAGCGGAGATCCCCTCTCCTCCGGCCCGCTGGCCCGCTGTTCCCGTAGCCGGTGTTGGTGAGGGTGCATCTACGGGCGGCCAGGGTCGGTGGCGGCCGGGACCTTCTCTGTGCGGCCTGGCCCCCCCATCCGAATAACGACGTGCGGCCCACCCTGCAGCGTTGATGTTATTTTCTGCTCGGACGCGTGGAGGGGGACCGTCACGCGTTTCCCCACCAGCAGGTTTCTGGTGGCCCAGATGGTATCCTTTATGATGTTTAGGGTGAGCCAGAGCGAGGCAAATTTCTGTGGTGTCAGCTCCTTCAAGCCCTGACCCACCCCTAGGATAGCGAGCTTGTAGTCCACCTGGGCTCTACCCGCTGGCAGGCACGGGAAAACCAGGGGGCCGGTCTTGGCCCACAGGTCCCGCGCAGCGCCGCACTCCCAGAGCAGATGGTAGACGGTCTCCGGGGAACCACATCCGGACCGTGGGCAGGTGGAGTTTTTGGCCATGCCTCTGGAGTGCATGACCGCCCTGACCGGGAGGATCTCATGAGCCACCATCCACGACAAGTCCTTAAGCCTGTTCTGGAGAGCTGGGTGGGCTGCGTTCCTCCAAACGTCTTTGGCCTCACCTAGTGTGAGGCCTGGAATTGGACTCACCGATTCCCGATCCTGCACAAGAGAGATTAGAGACTTGTGGTTAGTTAAAACTGTGACATCTTGATTCTCTAAAAGGTATTTCTTTAAAAATTTCTTGATAAAACAATACTCTTTGGGCAAGTTAAAAGACACTGGACATTTAAGATCAACTGGTAAAATTTTCAAAGTTCTTAGTTAAGACCCCATCCAGAATCGGGTCATGGCTGCTGTCTTGTGTTCTCTGGATGGGGTCAGGGCGTATTGGATGTGGAGGGTGGCAAAGCGGCTGCCTAAAAACAGGTGGGGGTCTGGGAGGCCTTTCCCGCCATTCTCTTTTTTCTTTTTGACATCCTCCCTCTTTAGTCGTTCCCACTTGGACCCCCTCTTCGCAATCCTCACCAACGGTTAGTAAAAGACTCCAAGAGATAAGAGAGACACCAAAAATGTGCAGTGACGGGCTTCTTTTTTTTTCCTTTTCTTTTTTGCATGCTCCGGATCCGGCTCCATGAGCCAAAGATCCATTTAATACGCAGTCCCCGGATAGTGGGCGAATCAGATACTAAACTGATAAGAACAGAGTTTATCATTTATTTATTTTGGAATTTTTTCATTTTTTCACACCAGCATTGGATATGATCACCTACGACACCCATACACAGCAATATACACTACTTCCATGAACATCTGCTGTCACACAAGACTGAAACATTTCTTTCATTGAACACTTTAAAGGGGGTGCACCGTTCTCAGAAGTACTGCAATACCGGGTCGATGCGTGGAGTGGACGGAGCAAGCCCCTATTCCATCTCCCAGTTCCAAAAATCAATTTAATATATGGTGCCCGGGTAGGGCACGTATCAGATATTAAACTGATAAGAACAGATTTTTTCTTTTGACATATTTTTATTGTAACAATTCTTTCATTTATACCATACATCTTTTTTGTAAACCACGTTTTTACAGAATGTTTACATAATTATTTGTTTTGTTTAAAGATAAATAAAATAAATAAACAGTTTCTGTTGTCCATGTATATAATTTAAAATAAAAGCATTCTGGTAAAACACATGGAGAAATGAATAAAAATGGTAATACATGAAATAAATATCTTGATAAAACAATTAAAACAAACTTAAAAACTCTCTCTTCCATTGTACAAGAACGGGTATGTCCTTATAAACCTTTTGAACCATCAACTCAGTTCCTCAAAACCAGTCCCAAAGACCTGGCCTTTCTGGGCCCAGAGGAGATCCTCTTAAACCGAGGCACCGCTGCTCCGCCGAAGATGTTGTGGGGGGCATCTACGGGCAGTCAGGGCTCGTGGCTGTGGGGACCTTCCCCTGTGAGGCTCTGGCCCCCACGTCCGAATGGCGACATGCGGTGTAGTCCTGCAGCCTTGATTTTGCCAGCTGGATGGTGGCGTGGAGGGACACCTGCATGCGCTTCCCTACCAGCAGGTTTCTGGAGGTCCAAATGGCGTCTTTAATGCAACAGATGGTGAGCCAGAGCTCGGTCTGTGTTTGTGCTGGCATTTGCTGGCTCACCTCACCTCTGACCATTGGGTAGTTTGGGACCCCCCCTGCTGGCAGGTACGGGAATTGCTGGGGGCCAGCTGTTGCCCACAGGTCCCTCACAGCGCTGCACTCCCAGAGCGCGTGCCTCACGGTCTCGGGCGCGCCACACCCGGGCCGTGGGCAGATGGGGTTCCTCGACATGCCTCGGGAGTGCATCACGGCCCTGACCGGGAGGATCTCATGGGCAACCATCCACGCCAGGTCCCGGTGTCGGTTCTGGAGAGCTGAGTGGGACACATTTCGCCAAACCTTTTGGGCTTCACTTAAGGTGAGCCCGCGCACTGGACACACTTGTTCCCGTTCCTGCACAAGGGAAAGGATAGAGCGGTGATTAGTTAAAACAGTCACGTTTTCTTTTTCCAAATTAAAATTCTTTAAAAACTTTTTTATGTGAGCGTATGCAGGGGGTTGGTCAAATGCAAGTGGTGTTGTCAAGTCTGTTGGTAAAATTTTGATGGATCTTAAAAAGGACCCCACCCAGAACCGGGCCATGGCTGCTGTTTTGTCTTGTCTGGATGGGGCCAGGGCATACTTTATGTGTAATGCAGTGTATTGGGCTCCTAAAAACAAATAAGGGTCTGGGACGCCTTTTCCTCCGTTTTTTGGTGCTTTCTTCATGGTTACTCTTTTTAGCCTCTCCCATTTGGATCCCCACAAAAAATAAAACATGGACCGGTCCAGGGATAAAAGAAAGAATCTAGGGGGAAAGAAAACAGAACATAGCAATAAAAACAATGGTAAAATCACAGCTTTTAGAATTAAAACCTTTCCTTCAAAAGTCAGCTGTCTCAGTCCCCAGAACCCCAATTTTTTCCTCACTTTTCCAATCACATCATGCCAGTTTCCACTCCCTCCCCCGTCTCTGTCAAATTTGATGCCCAGTATTTTTAAAAGTGATGTCCAGTCCAACAGTCTTGCTTGGTTCCCATGGGCCATAGAACTGCACCTGGGTCTTGTCTCTGTTCAGTCTAGCTCCAGACGCTTTCCCAAACCAGTCTGTCAAGTCCATTGTCCTCTGTATTGATGAAACGTCAGTGCATAAAAGATTGATATCGTCCATATATAAAACAGTCTTTGCAGTCAGTCCTCCGGTCCCGGGTATGGTCAGTCCCGTTATCCACTTGTCCCTTCTCAAGATCTGCGCTAGGGGTTCGATGCAAGCCACATACAGGAGAGGAGATAACGGACAGCCCTGACGGACACCACTGCGTACATCTATCGCTTTTGAAAGATTCCCATTAACTAGGATTCTGCTGGTTATATCCCTGTACAGCAATCCCACCCAAGCTAAGAATCTCCCAGGAAAGCCCATTTTCCCCAATACTTGAAACAAGTAATGGTGCGAGACTCTGTCAAATGCTTTTTCGAAATCTAGATTTAACACTATCAGCCGAATGTTTCTGTCTCTCGCATAACAGATGGTATCTCTTATCAGTACGAGGCTGTCTGTGATCTTCCTCCCAGGGACGGCGCAGGCTTGATCCGGGTGGATCAATTCTGCTAAAACTGTTGACATTCGTATTGTTAAAAGTTTGCTAAAAAGTTTACAGTCAAAGTTTAAAAGGGTTATAGGACGCCAGTTTTTTAGATCCGTCTTGTCATCTTTTTTGTGTAATAGTGTCATTATACCCATTCTAAAACTGTCTGGAAGTCGGTCGAGGTTATCAAGGTCATTAAAAACAGCCAGTAGGTCTAGTCTTAAAATGTCCCAAAAGGTCAGATAAAATTCTAGGGGAAGTCCGTCGGCTCCGGGGGACTTCCCCCTTTTACATTTTTTTATACTTTTGTCCATCTCAGGGAGATTAAAATCATTTGTCAAACCTGCACTATCTTTTACAGTATTCTCTATAAAGGTTAGAGTTTCATTTAAAATCACATCATCACTTGCCTTTTCCCCATAGAGTTCCTCATAAAAACTTTCTACTACTGTTAAAATACCATTTGTGTCTGTCACCATTTCTCTTTCTTTATTTCTTAATTTCACCATGGCTCCACCTCTATTGAGTATTTTCTTAAAAAAGTATCTTGTGCATTTCTCTCCCTGCTCTATTTCCTTTTCTTTACTTCTAAAAACAATTCCTCTACTTTTAACTTCTGCCAGTTCAGACATTTCTTTTTTAACTTCTTTTATTTCATCATTAAAATCAAACCCCTGATTAAAAAGATGAAAATAGCGTTGTAACCTCTTTTGCAGTCCCACCATTTGTCTCTTTTCCTTACATGTTTTCTTTTTCCCTGCCCATCTAAAAAAAGTCTTGGTCTTTCCCTTCACCATCTCCCACCACTGTGCTCTTGAGTCAAATAAGTCTTGTAGGGTCTGCCAATTGCTATACTGCTCCCTGTATTCTTTTACTATTTCTGGGTCTTCCAACAGGGAGCGGTTTAGCTTCCACAGACCTCTACCTGTTGTCACACCGGGGGGAAGTGATAGGGTGCAAGAAAGCATAGTGTGATCTGAAAAGAAAAGAGGGGTTAATCTGGCATCCATTAATGACCAGTCTCTGGTAAAAATGTAATCAATGCGGGAGGCTCTGGTACCATCACCACTAAACCAGGTGTGGCCCACATTGTTGGGATGCATGGATTTAAAAGCGTCAGTCAGTCTAAAATCTTTTATTATGTTTTGCAATAAAACTGTAGTCTTGTCCTCTTTAAAATCCTCTGATGCCCCTTTCCTATCTTTCCTCTGTAAAACACAATTAAAATCTCCTGCAAAGATTAAAGGATTCTTGCCTAGTAAGTGGGACTGCAGATCTATTAAAAGGCTGTATCTGTCATTCTTTTCTGTGTTCCCATAAAAGTTTAGTACATTAAAATCCCTCCCTAAAAAAGTCAAATTGGCTAAAAGTGCCCGTCCATCTCTTAATATTGTGCTCCCCTTCACCAATATTTGTGTGTTTTTTATCAGGATGGCCACTCCGTCTGCTTTGTTTTGGTTTGAACCACTCCATAAGGAGGGTCCTTGCTGCCATTTATCTTCCCACTTCTTACAGTCTTTTAAAAAGGGTAAGGCACATTCCTGTAATAAAAACACATCAGAAGGCTGTGTACTTAAGAAATTTAAAACCATTTGTGCTCTCGTTTGTGACTTCACACTTCTCACGTTTACAGTTGAGATGGTGATGTTTGTGAGCATTAAAATGAGTATAAAAGAAGACAGATACAACATTTTAAAAGTTTTAAAAATTTAAAAACAAACTATCCATTAAAAAACAAGTTTTCTTGTAAAACAAACTCTTCCTGCATTCCCACCAGAGGGGAGGCAGGGGGGTGAGTTTGTTTTCCTTCTGAGTCACAGGGTGAGCTCCTGGGTGTGGATGATTTCAGCTCAATCGCTAAGAAAGAAATCTCATTTGCTGTATGACTTGGAAATAATCTATTCAGATCGTCTGACGAGGAAGAGTCAGAGAATCTTCCCATTTTATCTTTCTCTATTTCTTTCAAGAGGGGGGAGTGTGCCACTCTCTTTTTCTTACTTGATTGAGCACAGGGGAGTTGATCGCTTGATTTACTTTTTGTTTGTACCTTGTCTGTGTCCTCCCCAGCATTTTCACTTACTTCTGTGTTGTCTTCACCTGTCTCTTCCATTTGATCTTCCTCACCCTGTTGTACTTCACTCCTTTGCTCCACCCCTTCGTTACCTCTGTCACCTGTTCCCTCTCCACCAATCACCAGATTTGGCGGGAAATTGGGATCTTTTGGCTCCGCCCCCTTGTTATCCTTTTGTCTGCTTTCCTCAACCGCCATTTTGTTTGCTTTAACTTTGTTAGCAAAAGACTTAGGGCAATCTCTGTAGAGGTGAGCGGAGTCTCCACAGAGATTGCAACTTCTGCCATTGGGGCACTCTTCAAAAGTGTGCCCAATTTCTCTGCATTTTTTACAAAACACCTTTTGACAAGCCTCTACCAGGTGCCCGAACTCTCCACACTTGCGGCACAGCTTGGGCATTCCCTGGTAGTGGATGTAGCCTCTGTTTTCACCAAGAACTATCATTGATGGCAGATGTCTTAGGCCCTGATAGCCCTGGGGATCTTCCCACTGTTTGATCGGGATTCTCCAGGAGCAGTTCCAAATACCATCCTCATCCACCACCTTCATAGCCTGGCTCTTTACAGTGCAAAATCTACCCAGCCATACACAAATGTCTTCTCCAGTCACAGTCTCATTGAACATCCTAACAATCACAACCTTGTGTGTGTTGTCAGATAGCTTCTCAACTTTAAACATGGAGAACTGGGTCTTTACCTTCTCAAATCTATGGCAAAATTCTGACAACTGTGCTGCATTTCTAAAACTAACATCAAAGCCTTTATTAAAAGGCAGGGATAAAATACAATTTAAATCTTGAGGTGCGTAATTCAAAACTTTCTGAACATATTTCCGAGAAAAATCTAAACGGGAAATTTCAATCGGCTTGCTTTCATGTTCTAAAAGGGTAAAACGCACGCTGTGGTGCCTCCGCATGCCGGCACGAGCAGCCGACATGGTGGAGGCACCACAAGCCTGTTAAAACGAGAAGGATTAAAAATAATAATAGAGAGCGGGTTAAAAAGGAGAACAAAAAATACTAAACAATAAACAATTTAAAAATACAGCAGAATGTCAAAATAAAAGAGCAATAAGAAGGACTTACTTTAAAATCAAAAGTTCACTCCAGGAGTTGTTCCAACAACGGAATAAAACGCCCGAAATGTCTCTCCACTGGATATAACCCTAAGCCACTAAACCGGAAAAAGGCTCGCTCCTATAGAGAGTCGATCCCTGTCTCAACCCTTGAACTTGCCAAAAGGCCGAGAAGCGATGCCGCAATGACGCCGAGGCGGGGGAGCCGGCAAAGGCCACGCCCACCTGGGCCGCGGCGAGAGGGCCCAAGGTCGCCAACAAACAAGCTCACCGAAAATGGATCACAACAGAGTGCACAACACGACACTTTGGAGCGCAACCTGGGATTTTGGATCATCATCGTTCAAAAGCACGGAATGGCTCGTAACTCCTAAACGGTCCGTCGCAGACCCAAGTGTCTTACATCACCGGAATCCTTGGCTTGGGCCGAACGAGACGCACGCCTCGGATTGGATGGTCGCGCAGGCGAGATTTTCGGGTATTTTGGATTTTGCGAAAAACCTACTTTTGCACAGTAGTCCTGGGTCGTTTGCCCAATCTGACCCAAACCGGTGCAGAAAGATTCTCTGGAGTCTGACTGCCAACAGTGACCGGAAAAAAAGTCGGGATTTCGATTCACGTTGGCGACGGGAGGCCAAAACGTTGGCAGTGGGCGAGGCGGGCTTTACTTGAATGGCTATAACTCTCCCGACGGCAGAGAGACAATTACACCCAAGTGGGTACACCTGTGTACGGGCTCAGCCTGTGGTCACGTGAAAAGGGATGTGGCGACTGGCCACTTGGTGGCGCTGTAAACAGAAAAAAACAACAACTTGAACACGGCCATAGACGACTGTGCATCACGTGATTTTTCACACGTGCACAAGGTATTCATACCACATGATAGAACTCCTCATTCTGAACAACTTTGGACCACTGCTGTCAATCAAAGCGTTCGTTAAATATTGGCGATTGTGTGAAGAATGAAAAACAAACAAAAAACAACAACAAAAAACAAGCCTCCTTTCGCAGATTGGTCCCAGGTTGTTTTCTATCTCTCGATCAACCACTGCAGCTCCATTCTCTGGACTTCCTAGGTTTCAACCACCATCAGAAGAAGAAGAAGATGAAAAAAAAAAAAAAAAATGAGTGGAGCTTTAACAATCTGCTCTTTTAACCAGTGTGTGTGTGTGTCCAGGGGAGAGCGCGAACGCAGTCCCCCACTACCATAAATTATGCAGTCGAGATTCCCACATTTGGGGAATTCGCAGGGGTCAGCACAACCGGAGTGCAATGGCCGAGCCTCGCCCTGGGTGAACCACCTTCCTGATCATGGTGTCTCCCCTGCCAGGTAAGTATGAATTCCCAGGCCTCCAGTCAGAGGCACCCCGTCCCTCTTCGCAATCCTCACCAACGGTTAGTAAAAGACTCCAAGAGATAAGAGAGACACCAAAAATGTGCAGTGACGGGCTTCTTTTTTTTTCCTTTTCTTTTTTGCATGCTCCGGATCCGGCTCCATGAGCCAAAGATCCATTTAATACGCAGTCCCCGGATAGTGGGCGAATCAGATACTAAACTGATAAGAACAGAGTTTATCATTTATTTATTTTGGAATTTTTTCATTTTTTCACACCACCATTGGATATGATCACCTACGACACCCATACACAGCAATATACACTACTTCCATGAACATCTGCTGTCACACAAGACTGAAACATTTCTTTCATTGAACACTTTAAAGGGGGTGCACCGTTCCCAGAAGTACTGCAATACCGGGTCGATGCGTGGAGTGGACGGAGCAAGCCCCTATTCCATCTCCCAGTTCCAAAAATCAATTTAATATATGGTGCCCGGGTAGGGCACGTATCAGATATTAAACTGATAAGAACAGATTTTTTTTCTTTCGAAAAAAGTTTATTGTCACAGTTTTTCATTCCATTTCTACATTTTTCTTTTAAAAGATTTCACATGTCTTTAAAACAAAACAAAAAGGGACACAATTAACAGTTAAAAATCAGTTTTTGTGGTGTGTCGTGAAAAGTCCATGTGTGTAAAAATGTTGGTAAAAGAAAAGTAAAAGGAATGAGAATAAATAGCAATAAAAGATGTAAAACCATAAAACATGCCAACTAAAACGTCATCTCTTGTACAGGGTCGCGGGTGAGTCCCTATCAAGTTTGTCCATTCACTCCGGGTCTCCAGAACAGGCTCCGGACCTCCCGCTTCCGGTGCCCAGCGGAGATCCCCTCTCCTCCGGCCCGCTGGCCCGCTGTTCCCGTAGCCGGTGTTGGTGAGGGTGCATCTACGGGCGGCCAGGGTCGGTGGCGGCCGGGACCTTCTCTGTGCGGCCTGGCCCCCCCATCCGAATAACGACGTGCGGCCCACCCTGCAGCGTTGATGTTATTTTCTGCTCGGACGCGTGGAGGGGGACCGTCACGCGTTTCCCCACCAGCAGGTTTCTGGTGGCCCAGATGGTATCCTTTATGATGTTTAGGGTGAGCCAGAGCGAGGCAAATTTCTGTGGTGTCAGCTCCTTCAAGCCCTGACCCACCCCTAGGATAGCGAGCTTGTAGTCCACCTGGGCTCTACCCGCTGGCAGGCACGGGAAAACCAGGGGGCCGGTCTTGGCCCACAGGTCCCGCGCAGCGCCGCACTCCCAGAGCAGATGGTAGACGGTCTCCGGGGAACCACATCCGGACCGTGGGCAGGTGGAGTTTTTGGCCATGCCTCTGGAGTGCATGACCGCCCTGACCGGGAGGATCTCATGAGCCACCATCCACGACAAGTCCTTAAGCCTGTTCTGGAGAGCTGGGTGGGCTGCGTTCCTCCAAACGTCTTTGGCCTCACCTAGTGTGAGGCCTGGAATTGGACTCACCGATTCCCGATCCTGCACAAGAGAGATTAGAGACTTGTGGTTAGTTAAAACTGTGACATCTTGATTCTCTAAAAGGTATTTCTTTAAAAATTTCTTGATAAAACAATACTCTTTGGGCAAGTTAAAAGACACTGGACATTTAAGATCAACTGGTAAAATTTTCAAAGTTCTTAGGTAAGACCCCATCCAGAATCGGGTCATGGCTGCAGTCTTGTGTTCTCTGGATGGGGTCAGGGCGTATTTAATGTGGAGGACGGCAAAGCGGCTGCCTAAAAACAGGTGGGGGTCTGGGAGGCCTTTCCCGCCATTCTCTTTTTTCTTTTTGACGACCTCCCTCTTTAGTCGTTCCCATTTGGACCCCCACAAGAAATAAAATACCACCCTCTCCAGGTTGGCCAGGAATCGTCTTGGGGGACTAAAAACAGAACAGACAAGTAAAATCAGCGGTAAAATCACAGCTTTAAAAATTAAAATCTTGCCTTCAAAAGTCAGTTGTCTTAGTCCCCAAAAGCCCAGTCTTTGCCTAACTTTCCCTAACATGTCAGTCCAGTTTCCCCGTCCTCCACCCTCTCTGTCAAATTTTACACCTAAAATTTTCAAATCATTGTCTTTAAAATCCAAATCTAGTCCCCCTGTGTCCACGTCACCCCACGGCCCGAAGAGCTGGGCCTCGGACTTGCTCCTATTGAGCTTGGCGCCCGAGGCCCGACCGTACCAGTCAGTCAAGTCCATTGCTCTTCGTACTGATACAAGGTCAGTCGCTAAAAGGGTCACGTCATCCATATATAAAACACAGGTCGCCGTCAGTCCACCAGTTCCTGGGATGTCTAGTCCTTTAATCCATTTATCCCTTCTCAAGATTTGTGCCAGTGGCTCAATACAAGCCACATACAGAAGGGGAGATAAAGGACACCCCTGACGGACGCCGCTGTAGAGTTTTACAGCTTTGGATAAATGCCCATTAACCAAAATACTGCTAGACAGATCGTTGTACAGCAATCCCACCCAGGCTATAAACCTCCCAGGAAACCCCATTTTTCCCAGTACCTGAAGCAGGTACTGGTGCGAGACGCGGTCAAAGGCTTTTTCGAAATCTAAATTTAGGACTACTAGCCGAATGTTTCTGTCTCTCGCATAACAGATGGCGTCTCTGATCAGTACCAGGCTGTCCGTGATCTTCCTGCCGGGCACAGCACATGCTTGATCCAGGTGGATTACGTCCTCTAAAACAGTCGACATACGTGTAGCTAAAATCTTACTAAAAAGTTTGCAATCATAATTTAAAAGGGTGATTGGTCGCCAGTTTCTCAAGTCAGTCTTGTCTCCTTTTTTGTGTAGTAAAGTGACTATCCTCTAAAGCTGTCCGGAAGTCTGTCAAGAGTCTCAAATTCTTTAAAAACTGTCAATAAGTCGTGTGCTAAAATGTCCCAGAAAGTCAGATAAAACTCAAAGGGGAGTCCATCCATACCTGGGGACTTCCCCTTTTTAAAACCTTTTAAAGCTTTGTGCATTTCTAAAAGAGTAAAATCTTGGGATAAAAGCACATCTGGACTCTTTACCTTTTTATCTAAAAATCCTAAAACTTCCTCTAAGATGCCATTGTGTACCTCTTTAGTGCTGTATAAATTATTGTAAAAACTTTCAATTTCCCCTAAAATCAGATCTGTTGTATTTACCTCCCCACCTGTAAAAGTTTTTAAAGTATTAATTGACCCTCCCCGTGTTATTGTCTTTTAAAAAAAATATCTAGTACACTTTTCCCCTTCTTCTATTTCTCTCTCCTTACATCTTAAAATGACACCTTTACTCTTAGTTTCGGACAAATCTGACATTTCTTTCTTTACTTCTTTTATTTCTTCTGTAAAATCCAATCCACTGTTTAAAAGGTTAAAATATCTCTGCAGTCTTTTTTGCAGCCCCATCATGCGTCTTTTTTCTTTGTTCTTTTTATCTTTTCCAATTTGTTTAAAAAACCGTCCTGTCTTTTGTTTCACCATCTCCCACCACTGTGCACGTGAGTCGTAAAAGTCCTGGAGGGTCTGCCATTGGCTGAACTGCTCCCTATACTCTTTGACCACTTCCTCATCTTCTAATAGGGAGCAGTTCAGCTTCCACAGCCCTCCCCCTACAGTCACACCCGTGGGTAGTGAAAGGGTGCAGGAGAGCATCATGTGATCAGAAAAGAAGAGGGGGGTCAATGTAGCATCGGTTGGCGGGCAGTCCCTTGTAAAAACATAGTCAATTCGAGAGGCTCTGGCGCCGTCACCACTAAACCAGGTGAAGCCCTCCTCTCTTTGATGCATTTTTTTATAGCAGTCAACTAACTTAAAATCTTTGACTATATTTTGTAATAAAACCGATGTCTTGTCGACCTTAAAATCCTCTCCTACCCTCTTTCTGTCCTTTCTTGATAAAACACAATTAAAATCCCCTGCTACCACTAGGGGAGCCCTACCTAACATGTGGGGCTGCAGGTCTTCTAAAAGCTCATGCCTGTTATTTTTGTCTGTAAAACCATACACATTTAAAATGTTAAAATCCTTACCTAAAAAAGTCAGATTAGCTAAAATTGCCCGCCCATCCCTCACCACAGTGCTGCCCTTCACCAAAATATTGGGATTTTTGATTAAAATAGCAACACCGTCATTTTTGTTAAAATTGGACCCGCTCCGGATGGAAAGTCCTGGGGTCCAAATCTCCTCCCACTTCCTGTAGTTTGTTAAAAAAGGCAGACCACATTCTTGCAAT
Source organism: Leuciscus idus (assembly GCA_021554675.1). Taxonomy (NCBI): domain Eukaryota; kingdom Metazoa; phylum Chordata; class Actinopteri; order Cypriniformes; family Leuciscidae; genus Leuciscus; species Leuciscus idus. Next base: position 1,571,904 of record CM038640.1, on the reverse strand, counting down.
AAAAACACATCTGACTTAAAAGATTTTAAAAAGGATAACACGCTCTGTGCTCGTATTTTGCTCTTCACACTTCTCACATTGATTGTGGAGATAGTGAGAGCCATGAGCAGTGTGGTTAAAAGGGTGTGAGACATTTAAAAGCAACCAAGTGACTACAGAGATATAATTAAAATCATGTTACATCTTGTTGCACTTGCCTTTCCTTTTCCCCAGAAGACCTGGGATCAGGGGAGCAAGTGCTTGACGCCTCAGGGCTCGCAGAGAGGGCCTCTTGCGAATCCTTTGGCGACGATGTTCTTAGCTTGAAATGCAGGAAAGAGACTTCATTGGGAGATTCTGCGGGCCACATACGGGCTAGATCTTCCAGGGGGGAACTATCTAGCCGATGCGCTACCCGCAGCTTTTTCTCCTCTGTTTGAACCAGAGGAGATCTCGCAGTTCTTTTCTGCACTTGAGCATTGGGGAGTGAACAATCTGTTTCACTCCCACTAGTGTACACACTAACCTCAGACACGGTTACTAGGGAGGAAGCCATTTCCTCCTCTTCATCCTCCATATTGTCTTCTTTTTCAATTTCATTTTGAGGATTGGCTTCCTCCCCCTCACCAACTGCCAGAATTGACTCCGCCCCTGTGGCCGCCCCACTTCCTCCTTCCTGTCCAATCCCTGAGGCTGGCTGGGGGTTTGAATTTCCCGCCAAAACCTCAGGGCCCGCCTCCTCAATTGTTTGTTCTTTGGGTGGGGCGGCCATTTTGTTGCTTTTTAACTTGTTGGCAAAACTTTTAGGGCAGTCTCTGTAGAGATGGGATGATTCTCCACAGAGGTTGCACTTTCTGCCATTTTGGCACTCTTCAAAAATGTGCCCAATTTCTCTGCACTTCCTACACACTACTTCTTGGCATGCCTCGGCGAGATGTCCAAGTTGACCACACTTGCGGCATAGCTTGGGCATCCCTTGGTAATGGATGTAGCCTCTATTCTCTCCCAACACAATCATTGAAGGTATTTGACTCAGGCCATGGTAGCTGTTGGGATCTGCCCATTGTTTTATGGGCACTCTCCACGCACAGCTCCAGATACCGTCCTCATCTAAAACCTTGACTGGTTGTCCACGAATAGAGCAATATCTTGCCAACCATACAGCAATGTCATCTCCACTTACTGTTTCATTAAACATCCTGACAATCACAACCTTCAGTGAATTATCAGTCAGTTTTTCCACAGTGAACATGGAGAAATTGGCTTTACACATTTCAAACCGAGTCCAAAAAGTACTTAGCAAGGAAGCCGAAGCAAAGCTTACATCAAAACCATGATTCAGGGGCAGAGTCAACAGGCAGTTTATGTCCACAACTTTAAAACCAAGAATCTGTTGGATGCACTTCCTAGAAAAGTCCAATCTGGACATGGCCAGGAGAGTGCCATCCTCTTTTGCTTTGAATTTAAAACGCACGCTGTGGTGCCTCCTCACGCCGGCACGAGCAGCCGACATGTTGGAGGCACCACCAGCCTGCTGCGGCTAAAACCCAACAATAAATATACAATAAATAAATTAAAACCTGCTTACCTTAAAACAAGATTCCTCGCAGAAACGAGTCGTCACTTAAAAGCCGCTTGTCAATGTACCTCCTGAAGGATGTAGGTCCCGTGTGACAAGCCACACACGAAACCAAAAGGTCCCACAAGAGGCGATCGCTGTCCCAAACTTCTGACCAGACCACGTGATCTTAGCCAAAAGGCCGAGAAGCGATGCCGCAATGACGCCGAGGCGGGGGAGCCGGCAAAGGCCACGCCCACCTGGGCCGCGGCGAGAGGGCCCAAGGTCGCCAACAAACAAGCTCACCGAAAATGGATCACAACAGACGAGGGCGAGGCGGGCTTTACTTGAATGGCTATAACTCTCCCGACGGCAGAGAGACAATTACACCCAAGTGGGTACACCTGTGTACGGGCTCAGCCTGTGGTCACGTGAAAAGGGATGTGGCGACTGGCCACTTGGTGGCGCTGTAAACAGAAAAAAACAACAACTTGAACACGGCCATAGACGACTGTGCATCACGTGATTTTTCACACGTGCACAAGGTATTCATACCACATGATAGAACTCCTCATTCTGAACAACTTTGGACCACTGCTGTCAATCAAAGCGTTCGTTAAATATTGGCGATTGTGTGAAGAATGAAAAACAAACAAAAAACAACAACAAAAAACAAGCCTCCTTTCGCAGATTGGTCCCAGGTTGTTTTCTATCTCTCGATCAACCACTGCAGCTCCATTCTCTGGACTTCCTAGGTTTCAACCACCATCAGAAGAAGAAGAAGATGAAAAAAAAAAAAAAAAAAATGAGTGGAGCTTTAACAATCTGCTCTTTTAACCAGTGTGTGTGTGTGTCCAGGGGAGAGCGCGAACGCAGTCCCCCACTACCATAAATTATGCAGTCGAGATTCCCACATTTGGGGAATTCGCAGGGGTCAGCACAACCGGAGTGCAATGGCCGAGCCTCGCCCTGGGTGAACCACCTTCCTGATCATGGTGTCTCCCCTGCCAGGTAAGTATGAATTCCCAGGCCTCCAGTCAGAGGCACCCCGTCCCTCTTCGCAATCCTCACCAACGGTTAGTAAAAGACTCCAAGAGATAAGAGAGACACCAAAAATGTGCAGTGACGGGCTTCTTTTTTTTTCCTTTTCTTTTTTGCATGCTCCGGATCCGGCTCCATGAGCCAAAGATCCATTTAATACGCAGTCCCCGGATAGTGGGCGAATCAGATACTAAACTGATAAGAACAGAGTTTATCATTTATTTATTTTGGAATTTTTTCATTTTTTCACACCACCATTGGATATGATCACCTACGACACCCATACACAGCAATATACACTACTTCCATGAACATCTGCTGTCACACAAGACTGAAACATTTCTTTCATTGAACACTTTAAAGGGGGTGCACCGTTCCCAGAAGTACTGCAATACCGGGTCGATGCGTGGAGTGGATGGAGCAAGCCCCTATTCCATCTCCCAGTTCCAAAAATCAATTTAATATATGGTGCCCGGGTAGGGCACGTATCAGATATTAAACTGATAAGAACAGATTTTTTCTTTCGAAAAAAGTTTATTGGCACATTTTCATTCTTTACATTTCCTCATTTTTCTTTTAAAAATTACACATGTCTTTAAAACAGGAATGACACAATTAAGGGCTAAAACTCAGTATTGGGTTGTGTGTTGTGTAAAAGTCCATGTGTGTAAAATGTTGGTTTAAAAGAAGGTAAAATGAATGAAAATAAATAGCAATAAATGATGTAAAACAATAAAACATGCCAACTAAAAAATCATCTCTTGTACAGGATCGCGGGTGAGTCCCTATCAAGATTGTCCATTCACTCCAGGTCTCCAGAACAGGCTCCGGACCTCCCGCTTCCGGTGCCCAGCGGAGATCCCCTCCCTCCGGCCCGCTGGCCCACTGTTCCCGTAGCCGGTGTGGTGAGGGTGCATCTACGGGCGGCCAGGTACGGTGGTGGCCGGGACCTTTCCGTGCGACCCCAGCCCCCCCATCCGAATGACGACGTCCGGCGCCTCCTGCAGCGTTGATCTTATAAGTTGCTCGCACGCGTGGAGGGGCACCGTAACGCGTTTCCCCACCAGCAGGTTTCTGGTGGTCCAGATGGCATCCTTGATATGGTTGAGGGTGAGCCAGAGCGAGGTAAATTGTTTTGATGTGAGGTCCTTCAAGCCCTGACCCACCCCCAGGATGGCGAGCTTGTATTCCATCTGGACACTACCCGCTGGCAGGTACGGGAAAACCAGGGGGCTGGTCCTGGCCCACAGGTCCCGCGCAGCACCGCACTCCCAGAGCAGATGGTAGACGGTCTCCGGGGAACCACATCCGGATCGTGGGCAGATGGAGTTTTTGGCCATGCCTCTGGAGTGCATGACCGCCCTGACCGGGAGAATCTCATGAGCCACCATCCACGATAAGTCCTTATGCCTGTTCTGGAGAGCTGGGTGGGCTGCGTTCCTCCAAACGTCTTTGGCCTCACCTAGTGTGAGGCCTGGAACCGGACTCACCGATTCCCGATCCTGCACAAGAGAGATAAGAGACTTGTGGTTAGTTAAAATGGTGGCATCATTGGTCTCTAAAAGGTACTTTTTAAAAAATTTCTTTATAAAACTGTATTCTTTAGGCAAGTTAAAAGACACTGGACGTTTAAGATCAATGGGTAAAATTTTCAAAGTTCTTAGGTAAGACCCCATCCAGAATCGGGTCATGGCTGCTGTCTTGTGTTCTCTGGATGGGGTCAGGGCGTACTGAATGTGTAGGGCGGCAAAGCGGCTGCCTAAAAAGAGGTGGGGGTCTGGGAGGCCTTTCCCGCCATTCTCTTTTTTCTTCTTGATGACCTCCCTTTTTAGTCTCTCCCACTTGGACCCCCACAGGAAATAAAAGACCGCCCTCTCCAGGTTTGCCAGGAATCGTCTTTGGGGACTAAAAACAGAACAGACAAGTAAAATCAGTGGTAAAATCACGGCTTTAAAAATTAAAATCTTGCCTTCAAACGTCAGTTGTCTTAGTCCCCAAAACCCAAGTCTTTGCCTGACTTTCCCTAACAAGTCAGTCCAGTTTCCTTGTCCTCCACCCTCTCTGTCAAATTTTACACCTAAAATTTTCAAATGATTGTCTTTAAAATCCAAATCTAGTCCACCTGTGTCAACGTTCCCCCACGGCCCGAAGAGCTGGGCCTCGGACTTACTCCTATTGAGCTTAGCCCCCGAGGCCCGACCGTACCAGTCAGTCAAGTCCATTGCTCTTCGTACTGATAAAAGGTCAGTCGCTAAAAGGGTCACGTCATCCATATATAAAACACAGGTCGCCGTCAGTCCACCAGTTCCTGGGATGTCTAGTCCTTTAATCCATCTATCCCTTCTCAAGATTTGTGCCAGTGGCTCAATACAAGCCACATACAGAAGGGGAGATAAGGGACACCCCTGACGGACTCCGCTGTAGAGTTTTACAGCTTTGGATAAATGCCCATTAACCAAAATACTGCTAGACAGATCGTTGTACAGCAATCCCACCCAGGCTATAAACCTCCCAGGAAACCCCATTTTTCCCAGTACCTGAAGCAGGTACTGGTGCGAGACGCGGTCAAAGGCTTTTTCGAAATCTAAATTTAGGACTACTAGCCGAATGTTTCTGTCTCTCGCATAACAGATGGCGTCTCTGATCAGTACCAGGCTGTCCGTGATCTTCCTGCCGGGCACAGCGCATGCTTGATCCAGGTGGATTACGTCCTCTAAAACAGTCGACATACGTGTAGCTAAAATCTTACTAAAAAGTTTGCAATCATAATTTAAAAGAGTGATTGGTCGCCAGTTTCTCAAGTCAGTCTTGTCTCCTTTTTTGTGTAGTAAAGTAACTATCCCTACTCTAAAGCTGTCCGGAAGTCTGTCAAGAGTCTCAAATTCTTTAAAAGCTGTCAATAAGTCGTGTGCTAAAATGTCCCAGAAAGTCAGATAAAACTCAAAGGGGAGTCCATCCATGCCTGGGGACTTCCCCTTTTTAAAACCTTTTAGTGCTTTGTGCATTTCTAAAAGAGTAAAATCCTGGGATAAAAGCACATCTGGACTCTTTACCTTTTTGTCTAAAAACCCTAAAACTTCCTCTAAGATGCCATTGTGTACCTCTTTAGTGCTGTATAAATTATTGTAAAAACTTTCAATTTCCCCTAAAATCTGATCTGTTGTATTTACTTTCCCCCCTGTAAAAGTTTTTAAAGTATTAATTGACCCTCCCCGTGTTATTGTCTTTTTAAAAAAATATCTAGTACACTTTTCCCCTTCTTCTATTTCTCTCTCCTTACATCTTAAAATGACACCTTTACTCTTAGTTTCAGACAAATCTGACATTTCTTTCTTTACTTCTTTGATTTCATTTGTAAAATCCAATCCACTGTTTAAAAGGTTAAAATATCTCTGCAGTCTTTTTTGCAGCCCCATCATGCGTCTTTTTTCTTTGTTCTTTTTTTCTTTTCCAATTTGTTTAAAAAACCGTCCTGTCCTTTGTTTCACCATCTCCCACCACTGTGCACGTGAGTCGTAAAAGTCCTGGAGGGTCTGCCATTGGCTGAACTGCTCCCTATATTCTTCAACCACTTCCTCATCCTCTAATAGGGAGCAGTTCAGCTTCCACAGCCCTCCCCCTACAGTCACACCCGTGGGTAGTGAAAGGGTGCAGGAGAGCATCATGTGATCAGAAAAGAAGAGGGGGGTCAATGTAGCATCGGTCGGCGGGCAGTCCCTTGTAAAAACGTAGTCAATTCGAGAGGCTCTGGCGCCATCACCACTGAACCAGGTGAAGCCCTCCTCTCTTTGATGCATTGTTTTAAAGCAGTCAACTAACTTAAAATCTTTGACTATGTTTTGTAATAAAACCGATGTCTTGTCGACCTTAAAATCCTCTCCTACCCTCTTTCTATCCTTTCTTGTTAAAACACAATTAAAATCCCCTGCTACCACTAGGGGAGCCCTACCTAGCATGTGGGGCTGCAGGTCTTCTAAAAGCTCATACCTATTGTTTTTTCCTGTAAAACCATACACATTTAAAATGTTAAAATCCTTACCTAAAAAAGTCAGATTAGCTAAAATTGCCCGCCCATCCCTCACCACAGTGCTGCCCTTCACCAAAACATTGGGATTTTTTATTAAAATAGCAACACCGTCATTTTTGTTAAAATTGGACCCACACCAGATGGAAGGTCCTGGGGTCCAAATCTCCTCCCACTTCCTGTAATTTGTTAAAAAAGGCAGACCACATTCTTGCAATAAAAACACATCTGACTTAAAAGATATTAAAAGGGATAACACGCTCTGTGCTCGTATATTGCTCTTCACACTTCTCACATTGATTGTAGAGATAGTGAGAGCCATGAGCAGTATGGTTAAAAAGGTGTGAGACATTTAAAAGAAAACCATGGGACTACAGAGATATAATTAAAATCATGTTACATCTTGTTGCACTTGCCTTTCCTTTTGCCCAGAGAACCTGGGATCAAGGGGGCAAGTGCTTGACGCCTCAGGGCTCGCAGAGAGGACCTCTTGCGACTCCTTTGGCGACGATGTTCTTAGCTTGAAATGCAGAAAAGAGACTTCATTTGGAGATTCTGCGGGCCACATACGGTCTAGATCTTCCATGGGGGAACTATCTAGCCGATGCGCTACCCGCAGCTTTTTCTCCTCTGTTTGAACCAGAGGAGATCTCGCAGTTCTTTTCTGCACTTGAGCATTGGGAAAAGAGCAATCAGTTTCATTCCCACTTGTTGACATACTAACCTCAGACACGGTTTCAAGGGAGGAAACCGTTTCCCCCTCTCCATCCTCCATTTTGTTTCCACTTATTTTTTCCTGGGGGGTGGTTTCCTCCCTCTGCTCTTTCTCTGTCTCTGCAACTGAGGCCGCCCCACTTCCTCCTCCTTGTCCAATCCCTGAGGCTGGCTGGGAATGTGAAATTCCCGCCAAAACCTCAGGGCCCGCCTCTTCCTCTCTTTGTTCTTTTGTTTGCTCCTTGGGTGGGGCGGCCATTTTGTTGCCTTTCAATTTGTTGGCAAAGCTTTTGGGGCAATCTCTGTAGAGATGGTCGGTTTCACCACAAAGATTACACCTTCTGCCAATGGTACATTCCTCAAAGATGTGACCAATTCCTCTACACTTCCCACATGTTAATTCCTTGCATGCATCGGCTAAATGCCCTATTCTCCCACACTTCCTACACAGTTTAGGCATTCCTTGGTAGTGAATGTAGCCTCTGTTCTCTCCCAACACAATCATAGAAGGCAGATGCTTCAGGCCCTGGTAGCCCCCGGCGTCTTCCCATTGTTTAATGGGAATTCGCCAGGAGCAATTCCAGATACCATCTTCATCTAACACTTTGACTGGTTGACCCCGAACAGTGCAAAATCTGCCCAACCAGACACAAATGTCCTCCCCATTCACTGTTTCATTAAACATTCTGACAATCACAGTTTTTAGTGAATTGTCAGAAAGTTTCTCCACAGTAAACATAGAGAATTGGGCTTTGCATGCATCAAACCTTTGCCAGAATTCAATTAACAGGGAAGCACTTTTAAAACTTAAATCAAAACCTTTGTTCAGGGGGAGAGTAACTAGGCAGTTCAAGTCATCAGGTCTAAAATTGAGGGCTTTCTGGATCAGCTTCCTGGAGAAGTCAAGACGTGACAACCCCAGGAGCTTACCATCCACCTCTTTAAATAAAAAGCGCACGCTGTGGTGCCTCCGCATGCCGGCACGAGCAGCCGACATGGTGGAGGCACCAACAGCTTTTAAAATACAAAACCTTAAAAACCAATAATAAATAAATGAATAAATAACTTACCATAAAACCAAAAGATTCCTTGGAAAACCAAGTCGTCCGATAAAAGGCACTGCCAATATACCTCTCAAAAGTTTGAGGCTCAAGCCACTGAACGACCCAAGCCGGAAAAACCTCCAAGAGGCGATCGCAGTCTCAACCGTCTGACCAGACACTTGATCTTAGCCAAAAGGCCGAGAAGCGATGCCGCAATGACGCCGAGGCGGGGGAGCCGGCAAAGGCCACGCCCACCTGGGCCGCGGCGAGAGGGCCCAAGGTCGCCAACAAACAAGCTCACCGAAAATGGATCACAACAGAGTGCACAACACGACACTTTGGAGCGCAACCTGGGATTTTGGATCATCATCGTTCAAAAGCACGGAATGGCTCGTAACTCCTAAACGGTCCGTCGCAGACCCAAGTGTCTTACATCACCGGAATCCTTGGCTCGGGCCGAACGAGACGCACGCCTCGGATTGGATGGTCGCGCTGGCGAGATTTTCGGGTATTTTGGATTTTGCGAAAAACCTACTTTTGCACAGTAGTCCTGGGTCGTTTGCCCAATCTGACCCAAACCGGTGCAGAAAGATTCTCTGGAGTCTGACTGCCAACAGTGACCGGAAAAAAAGTCGGGATTTCGATTCACGTTGGCGACGGGAGGCCAAAACGTTGGCAGTGGGCGAGGCGGGCTTTACTTGAATGGCTATAACTCTCCCGACGGCAGAGAGACAATTACACCCAAGTGGGAACACCTGTGTACGGGCTCAGCCTGTGGTCACGTGAAAAGGGATGTGGCGACTGGCCACTTGGTGGCGCTGTAAACAGAAAAAAACAACAACTTGAACACGGCCATAGACGACTGTGCATCACGTGATTTTTCACACGTGCACAAGGTATTCATACCACATGATAGAACTCCTCATTCTGAACAACTTTGGACCACTGCTGTCAATCAAAGCGTTCGTTAAATATTGGCGATTGTGTGAAGAATGAAAAACAAACAAAAAACAACAACAAAAAACAAGCCTCCTTTCGCAGATTGGTCCCAGGTTGTTTTCTATCTCTCGATCAACCACTGCAGCTCCATTCTCTGGACTTCCTAGGTTTCAACCACCATCAGAAGAAGAAGAAGATGAAAAAAAAAAAAAAAAAATGAGTGGAGCTTTAACAATCTGCTCTTTTAACCAGTGTGTGTGTGTGTCCAGGGGAGAGCGCGAACGCAGTCCCCCACTACCATAAATTATGCAGTCGAGATTCCCACATTTGGGGAATTCGCAGGGGTCAGCACAACCGGAGTGCAATGGCCGAGCCTCGCCCTGGGTGAACCACCTTCCTGATCATGGTGTCTCCCCTGCCAGGTAAGTATGAATTCCCAGGCCTCCAGTCAGAGGCACCCCGTCCCTCTTCGCAATCCTCACCAACGGTTAGTAAAAGACTCCAAGAGATAAGAGAGACACCAAAAATGTGCAGTGACGGGCTTCTTTTTTTTTCCTTTTCTTTTTTGCATGCTCCGGATCCGGCTCCATGAGCCAAAGATCCATTTAATACGCAGTCCCCGGATAGTGGGCGAATCAGATACTAAACTGATAAGAACAGAGTTTATCATTTATTTATTTTGGAATTTTTTCATTTTTTCACACCAGCATTGGATATGATCACCTACGACACCCATACACAGCAATATACACTACTTCCATGAACATCTGCTGTCACACAAGACTGAAACATTTCTTTCATTGAACACTTTAAAGGGGGTGCACCGTTCCCAGAAGTACTGCAATACCGGGTCGATGCGTGGAGTGGACGGAGCAAGCCCCTATTCCATCTCCCAGTTCCAAAAATCTATTTAATATATGGTGCCCGGGTAGGGCACGTATCAGATATTAAACTGATAAGAACAGATTTTTCTTTCGAAAAAAGTTTATTGTCACAGTTTTTCATTCCATTTCTACATTTTTCTTTTAAAAGATTTCACATGTCTTTAAAACAAAACAAAAAGGGACACAATTAACAGTTAAAAATCAGTTTTTGTGGTGTGTCGTGAAAAGTCCATGTGTGTAAAAATGTTGGTAAAAGAAAGTAAAAGGAATGAGAATAAATAGCAATAAAAGATGTAAAACCATAAAACATGCCAACTAAAACGTCATCTCTTGTACAGGGTCGCGGGTGAGTCCCTATCAAGTTTGTCCATTCACTCCGGGTCTCCAGAACAGGCTCCGGACCTCCCGCTTCCAGTGCCCAGCGGAGATCCCCTCTCCTCCGGCCCGCTGGCCCGCTGTTCCCGTAGCCGGTGTTGGTGAGGGTGCATCTACGGGCGGCCAGGGTCGGTGGCGGCCGGGACCTTCTCTGTGCGGCCTGGCCCCCCCATCCGAATAACGACGTGCGGCCCACCCTGCAGCGTTGATGTTATTTTCTGCTCGGACGCGTGGAGGGGGACCGTCACGCGTTTCCCCACCAGCAGGTTTCTGGTGGCCCAGATGGTATCCTTTATGATGTTTAGGGTGAGCCAGAGCGAGGCAAATTTCTGTGGTGTCAGCTCCTTCAAGCCCTGACCCACCCCTAGGATAGCGAGCTTGTAGTCCACCTGGGCTCTACCCGCTGGCAGGCACGGGAAAAACAGGGGGCCGGTCTTGGCCCACAGGTCCCGCGCAGCGCCGCACTCCCAGAGCAGATGGTAGACGGTCTCTGGGGAACCACATCCGGACCGTGGGCAGGTGGAGTTTTTGGCCATGCCTCTGGAGTGCATGACCGCCCTGACCGGGAGGATCTCATGAGCCACCATCCACGACAAGTCCTTAAGCCTGTTCTGGAGAGCTGGGTGGGCTGCGTTCCTCCAAACGTCTTTGGCCTCACCTAGTGTGAGGCCTGGAATTGGACTCACCGATTCCCGATCCTGCACAAGAGAGATTAGAGACTTGTGGTTAGTTAAAACTGTGACATCTTGATTCTCTAAAAGGTATTGCTTTAAAAATGTCTTGATAAAACAATACTCTTTGGGCAAGTTAAAAGACACTGGACATTTAAGATCAACTGGTAAAATTTTCAAATATCTTAGGTACGACCCCATCCAGAAACGGGTCATGGCTGCGGTCTTGTTCTCTCTGGATGGGGTCGTTGCATATTTAATGTGGAGGGCGGTGAAGCGGCTGCCTAAAAACAGGTGGGGGTCTGGGAGGCCTTTCCCGCCATTCTCTTTTTTCTTTTTAACGACCTCCCTCTTTAGTCGTTCCCATTTGGACCCCCACAGGAAATAAAATACCGCCCTCTCCAGGTTGGCCAGGAATTGTCTTGGGGGACTAAAAACAGAACAGACAAGTAAAATCAGTGGTAAAATCACAGCTTTAAAAATTAAAATCTTGCCTTCGTAAGTCAGTTGTCTTAGTCCCCAAAACCCGAGTCTTTGCCTAACTTTCCCTACCAAGTCAGTCCAGTTTCCTTGTCCTCCACCCTCTCTGTCAAATTTGACTCCTAAAATTTTCAAATTATTTTCTTTAAAATCCAAATCTAGTCCCCCTGTGTCAACGTTCCCCCACGGCCCGAAGAGCTGGGCCTCGGACTTACTCCTATTGAGTTTAGCGCCCGAGGCCCGACCGTACCAGTCAGTCAAGTCCATTGCTCTTCGTACTGATAAAAGGTCAGTTGCTAAAAGGGTCACGTCGTCCATATATAAAACACAGGTCGCCGTCAGTCCACCAGTTCCTGGGATGTCTAGTCCTTTAATCCATGTATCCCTTCTCAAGATTTGTGCCAGTGGCTCAATACAAGCCACATACAGAAGGGCAGATAAGGGACACCCCTGACGGACACCGCTGTGGATATTTACAGCATTGGATAAATGCCCATTAACTACAAATCTGCTGATCAGACTGTTGTACAGCAGTCCCACCCAGGCTATGAACCTCCCTGGAAACCCCATTTTATCCAGTACCTTAAAAAGGAACTGGTGCGAGATGCGGTCGAATGCTTTTTCAAAGTCTAAATTTAGGACTACTAGCCGAATGTTTCTGTCTCTCGCGTAACAGATGGCGTCTCTGATCAGCACCAGGCTGTCCGTGATCTTCCTTCCGGGCACAGCGCATGCTTGATCCGGGTGGATTACGTCCGCTAAAACCGTCGACATACGTGTGGCTAAAATTTTGCTAAAAAGTTTGCAGTCAACGTTTAAAAGAGTAATGGGTCGCCAGTTCCGTAAGTCCGTCTTGTCTCCTTTTTTATGTAAAAGTGAAACTATCCCTATTCTAAAGCTGTCAGGAAGTCTTTCAAGAGTCTCAAATTCTTTAAAAACAGTCAGTAAGTCGAACGCTAAAATATCCCAAAAAGTTAAATAAAACTCCAGAGGAAGTCCGTCTGTACCAGGGGACTTTCCTCGTTTAAAACTTTTAAGAGCTTTGTGAATTTCTAAGATGTTAAAAGTGGCGCAGTGGGGTGGGAGTGGCGCAATGGATAAGACACATGCCTTTGGTGTGAGAGACCCGGGTTCGAATCCACTGTGAGACACCAATGTGTCCCTGAGCAAGACACTTAACCCCTAGTTGCTCCAGAGGCGTGCGACCTCTGACATATATAGCAATTGTAAGTCGCTTTGGATAAAAAGCGTCAGCTAAATGAATAAATGTAAAATGTAAATGTAAAATCTTGAGATAAAATTGTACATTCGCTGTCGACTTTCTTTTCTAAAAACTCTAAAACTTCCCTTAGCGTGTCATTGTGAACTTCTTTTGTGCTGTATAGGTTTTCATAAAATACTTCAGTTTCCTTTAAAATTTCTTTTGTAGTGTAAACCTCCCTTCCTCCACTTTTCAAAACAGTGATAGCCCCACCCCGTGAAATAATCTTTTAAAAAAAATACCTAGTACACCTTTCACCTTCCTCCAACTCCCTCTCCCTGCTCCTTAAAATGACACCTTTGCTTTGACTTTCGGATAAAACTGACATTTCTTGTTTTATTTCTTTAATTTCTTCGCTAAAATCAATCCCATTATTGGAAAGATTAAAATACCTCTGTAGTCGTTTTTGCAGCCCCATCATGCATCGATTTAATCTATTCTTTTTATTTTTCCCTATCTTTCTAAAAAACTGTCTCGTCCGTTCCTTTACCATCTCCCACCACTGTGCACGTGAGTCGTAAAAGTCTTGGAGGGTCTGCCATTGGCTGAACTGCTCCCTGTACTCACTAACTACTTCCTTATCTTCCAAAAGGGAGCAGTTCAGCTTCCACAGCCCTCCCCCTACTGTCACACCGGTGGGCAGTGAAAGGGTGCATGACAGCATTATGTGATCTGAAAAAAAGAGGGGGGTTAATGTTGCATCGGTTGGCAGGCAGTCCCGTGTAAAAATGTAGTCAATGCGGGAGGCTCTGGTGCCGTCACCACTGAACCAGGTGAAGCCCTCCTCTCTGTGATGCATTGTTTTAAAACAGTCTACTAATTTAAAATCTCTAACTAAACCCTGCAATAAAACCGATGTTTTGTCAACTTTAAAATCCTCTGTCCTCTTCCTATCCTTGCCACTGTTGCCTTTGGCTTGCTCAGTTGGGGATATTTTGGGGATATTTAATTTAATTTTATCAATCAATAAATTCCTCTTGAAACAAACTTTGTTGTATTATTTTAATTTAATACTGTGAAGCTGCTTTGATGCAATCTGTATTGTGAAAAGCGCTATACAAATAAACTTGACTTGACTTGACTTGACTATCTTTCTTAGTTAAAACACAGTTAAAATCCCCTGCTACCACTAGGGGAGCCCTACCTAACATGTGGGGCTGCAGGTCTTCTAAAAGCTCATGCCTGTTATTTTTGTCTGTAAAACCATACACATTTAAAATGTTAAAATCCTTACCTAAAAAAGTCAGATTAGCTAAAATTGCCCGCCCATCCCTCACCACAGTGCTGCCCTTCACCAAAATATTGGGATTTTTGATTAAAATAGCAACACCGTCATTTTTGTTAAAATTGGACCCGCTCCAGATGGAAAGTCCTGGGGTCCAAATCTCCTCCCACTTCCTGTAGTTTGTTAAAAAAGGCAGACCACATTCTTGCAATAAAAACACATCTGACTTAAAAGATTTTAAAAAGGATAACACGCTCTGTGCTCGTATTTTGCTCTTCACACTTCTCACATTGATTGTGGAGATAGTGAGAGCCATGAGCAGTATGGTTAAAAGGGTGTGAGACATTTAAAAGCAACCAAGTGACTACAGAGATATAATTAAAATCATGTTACATCTTGTTGCACTTGCCTTTCCTTTTCCCCAGAAAACCTGGGATCAGGGGAGCAAGTGCTTGACGCCTCAGGGCTCACAGAGAGGGCCTCTTGCGAATCCTTTGGCGACGATGTTCTTAGCTTGAAATGCAGGAAAGAGACTTCATTGGGAGATTCTGCGGGCCACATACGGGCTAGATCTTCCAGGGGGGAACTATCTAGCCGATGCGCTACCCGCAGCTTTTTCTCCTCTGTTTGAACCAGAGGAGATCTCGCAGTTCTTTTCTGCACTTGAGCATTGGGGAGTGAACAATCTGTTTCACTCCCACTAGTGTACACACTAACCTCAGACACGGTTACTAGGGAGGAAGCCATTTCCTCCTCTTCATCCTCCATATTGTCTTCTTTTTCAATTTCATTTTGAGGATTGGCTTCCTCCCCCTCACCAACTGCCAGAATTGACTCCGCCCCTGTGGCCGCCCCACTTCCTCCTTCCTGTCCAATCCCTGAGGCTGGCTGGGGGTTTGAATTTCCCGCCAAAACCTCAGGGCCCGCCTCCTCAATTGTTTGTTCTTTGGGTGGGGCGGCCATTTTGTTGCTTTTTAACTTGTTGGCAAAACTTTTAGGGCAGTCTCTGTAGAGATGGGATGATTCTCCACAGAGGTTGCACTTTCTGCCATTTTGGCACTCTTCAAAAATGTGCCCAATTTCTCTGCACTTCCTACACACTACTTCTTGGCATGCCTCGGCGAGATGTCCAAGTTGACCACACTTGCGGCATAGCTTGGGCATCCCTTGGTAATGGATGTAGCCTCTATTCTCTCCCAACACAATCATTGAAGGTATTTGACTCAGGCCATGGTAGCTGTTGGGATCTGCCCATTGTTTTATGGGCACTCTCCACGCACAGCTCCAGATACCGTCTTCATCTAAAACCTTGACTGGTTGTCCACGAATAGAGCAATATCTTGCCAACCATACAGCAATGTCATCTCCACTTACTGTTTCATTAAACATCCTGACAATCACAACCTTCAGTGAATTATCAGTCAGTTTTTCCACAGTGAACATGGAGAAATTGGCTTTACACATTTCAAACCGAGTCCAAAAAGTACTTAGCAAGGAAGCCGAAGCAAAGCTTACATCAAAACCATGATTCAGGGGCAGAGTCAACAGGCAGTTTATGTCCACAACTTTAAAACCAAGAATCTGTTGGATGCACTTCCTAGAAAAGTCCAATCTGGACATGGCCAGGAGAGTGCCATCCTCTTTTGCTTTGAATTTAAAACGCACGCTGTGGTGCCTCCTCACGCCGGCACGAGCAGCCGACATGTTGGAGGCACCACCAGCCTGCTGCGGCTAAAACCCAACAATAAATATACAATAAATAAATTAAAACCTGCTTACCTTAAAACAAGATTCCTCGCAGAAACGAGTCGTCACTTAAAAGCCGCTTGTCAATGTACCTCCTGAAGGATGTAGGTCCCGTGTGACAAGCCACACACGAAACCAAAAGGTCCCACAAGAGGCGATCGCTGTCCCAAACTTCTGACCAGACCACGTGATCTTAGCCAAAAGGCCGAGAAGCGATGCCGCAATGACGCCGAGGCGGGGGAGCCGGCAAAGGCCACGCCCACCTGGGCCGCGGCGAGAGGGCCCAAGGTCGCCAACAAACAAGCTCACCGAAAATGGATCACAACAGAGTGCACAACACGACACTTTGGAGCGCAACCTGGGATTTTGGATCATCATCGTTCAAAAGCACGGAATGGCTCGTAACTCCTAAACGGTCCGTCGCAGACCCAAGTGTCTTACATCACCGGAATCCTTGGCTCGGGCCGAACGAGACGCACGCCTCGGATTGGATGGTCGCGCTGGCGAGATTTTCGGGTATTTTGGATTTTGCGAAAAACCTACTTTTGCACAGTAGTCCTGGGTCGTTTGCCCAATCTGACCCAAACCGGTGCAGAAAGATTCTCTGGAGTCTGACTGCCAACAGTGACCGGAAAAAAAGTCGGGATTTCGATTCACGTTGGCGACGGGAGGCCAAAACGTTGGCAGTGGGCGAGGCGGGCTTTACTTGAATGGCTATAACTCTCCCGACGGCAGAGAGACAATTACACCCAAGTGGGAACACCTGTGTACGGGCTCAGCCTGTGGTCACGTGAAAAGGGATGTGGCGACTGGCCACTTGGTGGCGCTGTAAACAGAAAAAAACAACAACTTGAACACGGCCATAGACGACTGTGCATCACGTGATTTTTCACACGTGCACAAGGTATTCATACCACATGATAGAACTCCTCATTCTGAACAACTTTGGACCACTGCTGTCAATCAAAGCGTTCGTTAAATATTGGCGATTGTGTGAAGAATGAAAAACAAACAAAAAACAACAACAAAAAACAAGCCTCCTTTCGCAGATTGGTCCCAGGTTGTTTTCTATCTCTCGATCAACCACTGCAGCTCCATTCTCTGGACTTCCTAGGTTTCAACCACCATCAGAAGAAGAAGAAGATGAAAAAAAAAAAAAAAAAATGAGTGGAGCTTTAACAATCTGCTCTTTTAACCAGTGTGTGTGTGTGTCCAGGGGAGAGCGCGAACGCAGTCCCCCACTACCATAAATTATGCAGTCGAGATTCCCACATTTGGGGAATTCGCAGGGGTCAGCACAACCGGAGTGCAATGGCCGAGCCTCGCCCTGGGTGAACCACCTTCCTGATCATGGTGTCTCCCCTGCCAGGTAAGTATGAATTCCCAGGCCTCCAGTCAGAGGCACCCCGTCCCTCTTCGCAATCCTCACCAACGGTTAGTAAAAGACTCCAAGAGATAAGAGAGACACCAAAAATGTGCAGTGACGGGCTTCTTTTTTTTTCCTTTTCTTTTTTGCATGCTCCGGATCCGGCTCCATGAGCCAAAGATCCATTTAATACGCAGTCCCCGGATAGTGGGCGAATCAGATACTAAACTGATAAGAACAGAGTTTATCATTTATTTATTTTGGAATTTTTTCATTTTTTCACACCAGCATTGGATATGATCACCTACGACACCCATACACAGCAATATACACTACTTCCATGAACATCTGCTGTCACACAAGACTGAAACATTTCTTTCATTGAACACTTTAAAGGGGGTGCACCGTTCCCAGAAGTACTGCAATACCGGGTCGATGCGTGGAGTGGACGGAGCAAGCCCCTATTCCATCTCCCAGTTCCAAAAATCAATTTAATATATGGTGCCCGGGTAGGGCACGTATCAGATATTAAACTGATAAGAACAGATTTTTCTTTCGAAAAAAGTTTATTGTCACAGTTTTTCATTCCATTTCTACATTTTTCTTTTAAAAGATTTCACATGTCTTTAAAACAAAACAAAAAGGGACACAATTAACAGTTAAAAATCAGTTTTTGTGGTGTGTCGTGAAAAGTCCATGTGTGTAAAAATGTTGGTAAAAGAAAGTAAAAGGAATGAGAATAAATAGCAATAAAAGATGTAAAACCATAAAACATGCCAACTAAAACGTCATCTCTTGTACAGGGTCGCGGGTGAGTCCCTATCAAGTTTGTCCATTCACTCCGGGTCTCCAGAACAGGCTCCGGACCTCCCGCTTCCAGTGCCCAGCGGAGATCCCCTCTCCTCCGGCCCGCTGGCCCGCTGTTCCCGTAGCCGGTGTTGGTGAGGGTGCATCTACGGGCGGCCAGGGTCGGTGGCGGCCGGGACCTTCTCTGTGCGGCCTGGCCCCCCCATCCGAATAACGACGTGCGGCCCACCCTGCAGCGTTGATGTTATTTTCTGCTCGGACGCGTGGAGGGGGACCGTCACGCGTTTCCCCACCAGCAGGTTTCTGGTGGCCCAGATGGTATCCTTTATGATGTTTAGGGTGAGCCAGAGCGAGGCAAATTTCTGTGGTGTCAGCTCCTTCAAGCCCTGACCCACCCCTAGGATAGCGAGCTTGTAGTCCACCTGGGCTCTACCCGCTGGCAGGCACGGGAAAAACAGGGGGCCGGTCTTGGCCCACAGGTCCCGCGCAGCGCCGCACTCCCAGAGCAGATGGTAGACGGTCTCTGGGGAACCACATCCGGACCGTGGGCAGGTGGAGTTTTTGGCCATGCCTCTGGAGTGCATGACCGCCCTGACCGGGAGGATCTCATGAGCCACCATCCACGACAAGTCCTTAAGCCTGTTCTGGAGAGCTGGGTGGGCTGCATTCCTCCAAACGTCTTTGGCCTCACCTAGTGTGAGGCCTGGAATTGGACTCACCGATTCCCGATCCTGCACAAGAGAGATTAGAGACTTGTGGTTAGTTAAAACTGTGACATCTTGATTCTCTAAAAGGTATTGCTTTAAAAATGTCTTGATAAAACAATACTCTTTGGGCAAGTTAAAAGACACTGGACATTTAAGATCAACTGGTAAAATTTTCAAATATCTTAGGTACGACCCCATCCAGAAACGGGTCATGGCTGCGGTCTTGTTCTCTCTGGATGGGGTCGTTGCATATTTAATGTGGAGGGCGGTGAAGCGGCTGCCTAAAAACAGGTGGGGGTCTGGGAGGCCTTTCCCGCCATTCTCTTTTTTCTTTTTAACGACCTCCCTCTTTAGTCGTTCCCATTTGGACCCCCACAGGAAATAAAATACCGCCCTCTCCAGGTTGGCCAGGAATTGTCTTGGGGGACTAAAAACAGAACAGACAAGTAAAATCAGTGGTAAAATCACAGCTTTAAAAATTAAAATCTTGCCTTCGTAAGTAAGTTGTCTTAGTCCCCAAAACCCGAGTCTTTGCCTAACTTTCCCTACCAAGTCAGTCCAGTTTCCTTGTCCTCCACCCTCTCTGTCAAATTTGACTCCTAAAATTTTCAAATTATTTTCTTTAAAATCCAAATCTAGTCCCCCTGTGTCAACGTTCCCCCACGGCCCGAAGAGCTGGGCCTCGGACTTACTCCTATTGAGTTTAGCGCCCGAGGCCCGACCGTACCAGTCAGTCAAGTCCATTGCTCTTCGTACTGATAAAAGGTCAGTTGCTAAAAGGGTCACGTCGTCCATATATAAAACACAGGTCGCCGTCAGTCCACCAGTTCCTGGGATGTCTAGTCCTTTAATCCATGTATCCCTTCTCAAGATTTGTGCCAGTGGCTCAATACAAGCCACATACAGAAGGGCAGATAAGGGACACCCCTGACGGACACCGCTGTGGATATTTACAGCATTGGATAAATGCCCATTAACTACAAATCTGCTGATCAGACTGTTGTACAGCAGTCCCACCCAGGCTATGAACCTCCCTGGAAACCCCATTTTATCCAGTACCTTAAAAAGGAACTGGTGCGAGATGCGGTCGAATGCTTTTTCAAAGTCTAAATTTAGGACTACTAGCCGAATGTTTCTGTCTCTCGCGTAACAGATGGCGTCTCTGATCAGCACCAGGCTGTCCGTGATCTTCCTTCCGGGCACAGCGCATGCTTGATCCGGGTGGATTACGTCCGCTAAAACCGTCGACATACGTGTGGCTAAAATTTTGCTAAAAAGTTTGCAGTCAACGTTTAAAAGAGTAATGGGTCGCCAGTTCCGTAAGTCCGTCTTGTCTCCTTTTTTATGTAAAAGTGAAACTATCCCTATTCTAAAGCTGTCAGGAAGTCTTTCAAGAGTCTCAAATTCTTTAAAAACAGTCAGTAAGTCGAAAGCTAAAATATCCCAAAAAGTTAAATAAAACTCCAGAGGAAGTCCGTCTGTACCAGGGGACTTTCCTCGTTTAAAACTTTTAAGAGCTTTGTGAATTTCTAAGATGTTAAAATCTTGAGATAAAATTGTACATTCGCTGTCGACTTTCTTTTCTAAAAACTCTAAAACTTCCCTTAGCGTGTCATTGTGAACTTCTTTTGTGCTGTATAGGTTTTCATAAAATACTTCAGTTTCCTTTAAAATTTCTTTTGTAGTGTAAACCTCCCTTCCTCCACTTTTCAAAACAGTGATAGCCCCACCCCGTGAAATAATCTTTTAAAAAAAATACCTAGTACACCTTTCACCTTCCTCCAACTCCCTCTCCCTGCTCCTTAAAATGACACCTTTGCTTTGACTTTCGGATAAAACTGACATTTCTTGTTTTATTTCTTTAATTTCTTCGCTAAAATCAATCCCATTATTGGAAAGATTAAAATACCTCTGTAGTCGTTTTTGCAGCCCCATCATGCATCGATTTAATCTATTCTTTTTATTTTTCCCTATCTTTCTAAAAAACTGTCTCGTCCGTTCCTTTACCATCTCCCACCACTGTGCACGTGAGTCGTAAAAGTCTTGGAGGGTCTGCCATTGGCTGAACTGCTCCCTGTACTCACTAACTACTTCCTTATCTTCCAAAAGGGAGCAGTTCAGCTTCCACAGCCCTCCCCCTACTGTCACACCGGTGGGCAGTGAAAGGGTGCATGACAGCATTATGTGATCTGAAAAAAAGAGGGGGGTTAATGTTGCATCGGTTGGCAGGCAGTCCCGTGTAAAAATGTAGTCAATGCGGGAGGCTCTGGTGCCGTCACCACTGAACCAGGTGAAGCCCTCCTCTCTGTGATGCATTGTTTTAAAACAGTCTACTAATTTAAAATCTCTAACTAAACCCTGCAATAAAACCGATGTTTTGTCAACTTTAAAATCCTCTGTCCTCTTCCTATCTTTCTTAGTTAAAACACAGTTAAAATCCCCTGCTACCACTAGGGGAGCCCTACCTAACATGTGGGGCTGCAGGTCTTCTAAAAGCTCATGCCTGTTATTTTTGTCTGTAAAACCATACACATTTAAAATGTTAAAATCCTTACCTAAAAAAGTCAGATTAGCTAAAATTGCCCGCCCATCCCTCACCACAGTGCTGCCCTTCACCAAAATATTGGGATTTTTGATTAAAATAGCAACACCGTCATTTTTGTTAAAATTGGACCCGCTCCAGATGGAAAGTCCTGGGGTCCAAATCTCCTCCCACTTCCTGTAGTTTGTTAAAAAAGGCAGACCACATTCTTGCAATAAAAACACATCTGACTTAAAAGATTTTAAAAAGGATAACACGCTCTGTGCTCGTATTTTGCTCTTCACACTTCTCACATTGATTGTGGAGATAGTGAGAGCCATGAGCAGTATGGTTAAAAGGGTGTGAGACATTTAAAAGCAACCAAGTGACTACAGAGATATAATTAAAATCATGTTACATCTTGTTGCACTTGCCTTTCCTTTTCCCCAGAAAACCTGGGATCAGGGGAGCAAGTGCTTGACGCCTCAGGGCTCGCAGAGAGGGCCTCTTGCGAATCCTTTGGCGACGATGTTCTTAGCTTGAAATGCAGGAAAGAGACTTCATTGGGAGATTCTGCGGGCCACATACGGGCTAGATCTTCCAGGGGGGAACTATCTAGCCGATGCGCTACCCGCAGCTTTTTCTCCTCTGTTTGAACCAGAGGAGATCTCGCAGTTCTTTTCTGCACTTGAGCATTGGGGAGTGAACAATCTGTTTCACTCCCACTAGTGTACACACTAACCTCAGACACGGTTACTAGGGAGGAAGCCATTTCCTCCTCTTCATCCTCCATATTGTCTTCTTTTTCAATTTCATTTTGAGGATTGGCTTCCTCCCCCTCACCAACTGCCAGAATTGACTCCGCCCCTGTGGCCGCCCCACTTCCTCCTTCCTGTCCAATCCCTGAGGCTGGCTGGGGGTTTGAATTTCCCGCCAAAACCTCAGGGCCCGCCTCCTCAATTGTTTGTTCTTTGGGTGGGGCGGCCATTTTGTTGCTTTTTAACTTGTTGGCAAAACTTTTAGGGCAGTCTCTGTAGAGATGGGATGATTCTCCACAGAGGTTGCACTTTCTGCCATTTTGGCACTCTTCAAAAATGTGCCCAATTTCTCTGCACTTCCTACACACTACTTCTTGGCATGCCTCGGCGAGATGTCCAAGTTGACCACACTTGCGGCATAGCTTGGGCATCCCTTGGTAATGGATGTAGCCTCTATTCTCTCCCAACACAATCATTGAAGGTATTTGACTCAGGCCATGGTAGCTGTTGGGATCTGCCCATTGTTTTATGGGCACTCTCCACGCACAGCTCCAGATACCGTCTTCATCTAAAACCTTGACTGGTTGTCCACGAATAGAGCAATATCTTGCCAACCATACAGCAATGTCATCTCCACTTACTGTTTCATTAAACATCCTGACAATCACAACCTTCAGTGAATTATCAGTCAGTTTTTCCACAGTGAACATGGAGAAATTGGCTTTACACATTTCAAACCGAGTCCAAAAAGTACTTAGCAAGGAAGCCGAAGCAAAGCTTACATCAAAACCATGATTCAGGGGCAGAGTCAACAGGCAGTTTATGTCCACAACTTTAAAACCAAGAATCTGTTGGATGCACTTCCTAGAAAAGTCCAATCTGGACATGGCCAGGAGAGTGCCATCCTCTTTTGCTTTGAATTTAAAACGCACGCTGTGGTGCCTCCTCACGCCGGCACGAGCAGCCGACATGTTGGAGGCACCACCAGCCTGCTGCGGCTAAAACCCAACAATAAATATACAATAAATAAATTAAAACCTGCTTACCTTAAAACAAGATTCCTCGCAGAAACGAGTCGTCACTTAAAAGCCGCTTGTCAATGTACCTCCTGAAGGATGTAGGTCCCGTGTGACAAGCCACACACGAAACCAAAAGGTCCCACAAGAGGCGATCGCTGTCCCAAACTTCTGACCAGACCACGTGATCTTAGCCAAAAGGCCGAGAAGCGATGCCGCAATGACGCCGAGGCGGGGGAGCCGGCAAAGGCCACGCCCACCTGGGCCGCGGCGAGAGGGCCCAAGGTCGCCAACAAACAAGCTCACCGAAAATGGATCACAACAGAGTGCACAACACGACACTTTGGAGCGCAACCTGGGATTTTGGATCATCATCGTTCAAAAGCACGGAATGGCTCGTAACTCCTAAACGGTCCGTCGCAGACCCAAGTGTCTTACATCACCGGAATCCTTGGCTCGGGCCGAACGAGACGCACGCCTCGGATTGGATGGTCGCGCTGGCGAGATTTTCGGGTATTTTGGATTTTGCGAAAAACCTACTTTTGCACAGTAGTCCTGGGTCGTTTGCCCAATCTGACCCAAACCGGTGCAGAAAGATTCTCTGGAGTCTGACTGCCAACAGTGACCGGAAAAAAAGTCGGGATTTCGATTCACGTTGGCGACGGGAGGCCAAAACGTTGGCAGTGGGCGAGGCGGGCTTTACTTGAATGGCTATAACTCTCCCGACGGCAGAGAGACAATTACACCCAAGTGGGAACACCTGTGTACGGGCTCAGCCTGTGGTCACGTGAAAAGGGATGTGGCGACTGGCCACTTGGTGGCGCTGTAAACAGAAAAAAACAACAACTTGAACACGGCCATAGACGACTGTGCATCACGTGATTTTTCACACGTGCACAAGGTATTCATACCACATGATAGAACTCCTCATTCTGAACAACTTTGGACCACTGCTGTCAATCAAAGCGTTCGTTAAATATTGGCGATTGTGTGAAGAATGAAAAACAAACAAAAAACAACAACAAAAAACAAGCCTCCTTTCGCAGATTGGTCCCAGGTTGTTTTCTATCTCTCGATCAACCACTGCAGCTCCATTCTCTGGACTTCCTAGGTTTCAACCACCATCAGAAGAAGAAGAAGATGAAAAAAAAAAAAAAAAATGAGTGGAGCTTTAACAATCTGCTCTTTTAACCAGTGTGTGTGTGTGTCCAGGGGAGAGCGCGAACGCAGTCCCCCACTACCATAAATTATGCAGTCGAGATTCCCACATTTGGGGAATTCGCAGGGGTCAGCACAACCGGAGTGCAATGGCCGAGCCTCGCCCTGGGTGAACCACCTTCCTGATCATGGTGTCTCCCCTGCCAGGTAAGTATGAATTCCCAGGCCTCCAGTCAGAGGCACCCCGTCCCTCTTCGCAATCCTCACCAACGGTTAGTAAAAGACTCCAAGAGATAAGAGAGACACCAAAAATGTGCAGTGACGGGCTTCTTTTTTTTTCCTTTTCTTTTTTGCATGCTCCGGATCCGGCTCCATGAGCCAAAGATCCATTTAATACGCAGTCCCCGGATAGTGGGCGAATCAGATACTAAACTGATAAGAACAGAGTTTATCATTTATTTATTTTGGAATTTTTTCATTTTTTCACACCAGCATTGGATATGATCACCTACGACACCCATACACAGCAATATACACTACTTCCATGAACATCTGCTGTCACACAAGACTGAAACATTTCTTTCATTGAACACTTTAAAGGGGGTGCACCGTTCCCAGAAGTACTGCAATACCGGGTCGATGCGTGGAGTGGACGGAGCAAGCCCCTATTCCATCTCCCAGTTCCAAAAATCTATTTAATATATGGTGCCCGGGTAGGGCACGTATCAGATATTAAACTGATAAGAACAGATTTTTCTTTCGAAAAAAGTTTATTGTCACAGTTTTTCATTCCATTTCTACATTTTTCTTTTAAAAGATTTCACATGTCTTTAAAACAAAACAAAAAGGGACACAATTAACAGTTAAAAATCAGTTTTTGTGGTGTGTCGTGAAAAGTCCATGTGTGTAAAAATGTTGGTAAAAGAAAGTAAAAGGAATGAGAATAAATAGCAATAAAAGATGTAAAACCATAAAACATGCCAACTAAAACGTCATCTCTTGTACAGGGTCGCGGGTGAGTCCCTATCAAGTTTGTCCATTCACTCCGGGTCTCCAGAACAGGCTCCGGACCTCCCGCTTCCAGTGCCCAGCGGAGATCCCCTCTCCTCCGGCCCGCTGGCCCGCTGTTCCCGTAGCCGGTGTTGGTGAGGGTGCATCTACGGGCGGCCAGGGTCGGTGGCGGCCGGGACCTTCTCTGTGCGGCCTGGCCCCCCCATCCGAATAACGACGTGCGGCCCACCCTGCAGCGTTGATGTTATTTTCTGCTCGGACGCGTGGAGGGGGACCGTCACGCGTTTCCCCACCAGCAGGTTTCTGGTGGCCCAGATGGTATCCTTTATGATGTTTAGGGTGAGCCAGAGCGAGGCAAATTTCTGTGGTGTCAGCTCCTTCAAGCCCTGACCCACCCCTAGGATAGCGAGCTTGTAGTCCACCTGGGCTCTACCCGCTGGCAGGCACGGGAAAAACAGGGGGCCGGTCTTGGCCCACAGGTCCCGCGCAGCGCCGCACTCCCAGAGCAGATGGTAGACGGTCTCTGGGGAACCACATCCGGACCGTGGGCAGGTGGAGTTTTTGGCCATGCCTCTGGAGTGCATGACCGCCCTGACCGGGAGGATCTCATGAGCCACCATCCACGACAAGTCCTTAAGCCTGTTCTGGAGAGCTGGGTGGGCTGCATTCCTCCAAACGTCTTTGGCCTCACCTAGTGTGAGGCCTGGAATTGGACTCACCGATTCCCGATCCTGCACAAGAGAGATTAGAGACTTGTGGTTAGTTAAAACTGTGACATCTTGATTCTCTAAAAGGTATTGCTTTAAAAATGTCTTGATAAAACAATACTCTTTGGGCAAGTTAAAAGACACTGGACATTTAAGATCAACTGGTAAAATTTTCAAATATCTTAGGTACGACCCCATCCAGAAACGGGTCATGGCTGCGGTCTTGTTCTCTCTGGATGGGGTCGTTGCATATTTAATGTGGAGGGCGGTGAAGCGGCTGCCTAAAAACAGGTGGGGGTCTGGGAGGCCTTTCCCGCCATTCTCTTTTTTCTTTTTAACGACCTCCCTCTTTAGTCGTTCCCATTTGGACCCCCACAGGAAATAAAATACCGCCCTCTCCAGGTTGGCCAGGAATTGTCTTGGGGGACTAAAAACAGAACAGACAAGTAAAATCAGTGGTAAAATCACAGCTTTAAAAATTAAAATCTTGCCTTCGTAAGTCAGTTGTCTTAGTCCCCAAAACCCGAGTCTTTGCCTAACTTTCCCTACCAAGTCAGTCCAGTTTCCTTGTCCTCCACCCTCTCTGTCAAATTTGACTCCTAAAATTTTCAAATTATTTTCTTTAAAATCCAAATCTAGTCCCCCTGTGTCAACGTTCCCCCACGGCCCGAAGAGCTGGGCCTCGGACTTACTCCTATTGAGTTTAGCGCCCGAGGCCCGACCGTACCAGTCAGTCAAGTCCATTGCTCTTCGTACTGATAAAAGGTCAGTTGCTAAAAGGGTCACGTCGTCCATATATAAAACACAGGTCGCCGTCAGTCCACCAGTTCCTGGGATGTCTAGTCCTTTAATCCATGTATCCCTTCTCAAGATTTGTGCCAGTGGCTCAATACAAGCCACATACAGAAGGGCAGATAAGGGACACCCCTGACGGACACCGCTGTGGATATTTACAGCATTGGATAAATGCCCATTAACTACAAATCTGCTGATCAGACTGTTGTACAGCAGTCCCACCCAGGCTATGAACCTCCCTGGAAACCCCATTTTATCCAGTACCTTAAAAAGGAACTGGTGCGAGATGCGGTCGAATGCTTTTTCAAAGTCTAAATTTAGGACTACTAGCCGAATGTTTCTGTCTCTCGCGTAACAGATGGCGTCTCTGATCAGCACCAGGCTGTCCGTGATCTTCCTTCCGGGCACAGCGCATGCTTGATCCGGGTGGATTACGTCCGCTAAAACCGTCGACATACGTGTGGCTAAAATTTTGCTAAAAAGTTTGCAGTCAACGTTTAAAAGAGTAATGGGTCGCCAGTTCCGTAAGTCCGTCTTGTCTCCTTTTTTATGTAAAAGTGAAACTATCCCTATTCTAAAGCTGTCAGGAAGTCTTTCAAGAGTCTCAAATTCTTTAAAAACAGTCAGTAAGTCGAACGCTAAAATATCCCAAAAAGTTAAATAAAACTCCAGAGGAAGTCCGTCTGTACCAGGGGAATTTCCTCGTTTAAAACTTTTAAGAGCTTTGTGAATTTCTAAGATGTTAAAATCTTGAGATAAAATTGTACATTCGCTGTCGACTTTCTTTTCTAAAAACTCTAAAACTTCCCTTAGCGTGTCATTGTGAACTTCTTTTGTGCTGTATAGGTTTTCATAAAATACTTCAGTTTCCTTTAAAATTTCTTTTGTAGTGTAAACCTCCCTTCCTCCACTTTTCAAAACAGTGATAGCCCCACCCCGTGAAATAATCTTTTAAAAAAAATACCTAGTACACCTTTCACCTTCCTCCAACTCCCTCTCCCTGCTCCTTAAAATGACACCTTTGCTTTGACTTTCGGATAAAACTGACATTTCTTGTTTTATTTCTTTAATTTCTTCGCTAAAATCAATCCCATTATTGGAAAGATTAAAATACCTCTGTAGTCGTTTTTGCAGCCCCATCATGCATCGATTTAATCTATTCTTTTTATTTTTCCCTATCTTTCTAAAAAACTGTCTCGTCCGTTCCTTTACCATCTCCCACCACTGTGCACGTGAGTCGTAAAAGTCTTGGAGGGTCTGCCATTGGCTGAACTGCTCCCTGTACTCACTAACTACTTCCTTATCTTCCAAAAGGGAGCAGTTCAGCTTCCACAGCCCTCCCCCTACTGTCACACCGGTGGGCAGTGAAAGGGTGCATGACAGCATTATGTGATCTGAAAAAAAGAGGGGGGTTAATGTTGCATCGGTTGGCAGGCAGTCCCGTGTAAAAATGTAGTCAATGCGGGAGGCTCTGGTGCCGTCACCACTGAACCAGGTGAAGCCCTCCTCTCTGTGATGCATTGTTTTAAAACAGTCTACTAATTTAAAATCTCTAACTAAACCCTGCAATAAAACCGATGTTTTGTCAACTTTAAAATCCTCTGTCCTCTTCCTATCTTTCTTAGTTAAAACACAGTTAAAATCCCCTGCTACCACTAGGGGAGCCCTACCTAACATGTGGGGCTGCAGGTCTTCTAAAAGCTCATGCCTGTTATTTTTGTCTGTAAAACCATACACATTTAAAATGTTAAAATCCTTACCTAAAAAAGTCAGATTAGCTAAAATTGCCCGCCCATCCCTCACCACAGTGCTGCCCTTCACCAAAATATTGGGATTTTTGATTAAAATAGCAACACCGTCATTTTTGTTAAAATTGGACCCGCTCCAGATGGAAAGTCCTGGGGTCCAAATCTCCTCCCACTTCCTGTAGTTTGTTAAAAAAGGCAGACCACATTCTTGCAATAAAAACACATCTGACTTAAAAGATTTTAAAAAGGATAACACGCTCTGTGCTCGTATTTTGCTCTTCACACTTCTCACATTGATTGTGGAGATAGTGAGAGCCATGAGCAGTATGGTTAAAAGGGTGTGAGACATTTAAAAGCAACCAAGTGACTACAGAGATATAATTAAAATCATGTTACATCTTGTTGCACTTGCCTTTCCTTTTCCCCAGAAAACCTGGGATCAGGGGAGCAAGTGCTTGACGCCTCAGGGCTCGCAGAGAGGGCCTCTTGCGAATCCTTTGGCGACGATGTTCTTAGCTTGAAATGCAGGAAAGAGACTTCATTGGGAGATTCTGCGGGCCACATACGGGCTAGATCTTCCAGGGGGGAACTATCTAGCCGATGCGCTACCCGCAGCTTTTTCTCCTCTGTTTGAACCAGAGGAGATCTCGCAGTTCTTTTCTGCACTTGAGCATTGGGGAGTGAACAATCTGTTTCACTCCCACTAGTGTACACACTAACCTCAGACACGGTTACTAGGGAGGAAGCCATTTCCTCCTCTTCATCCTCCATATTGTCTTCTTTTTCAATTTCATTTTGAGGATTGGCTTCCTCCCCCTCACCAACTGCCAGAATTGACTCCGCCCCTGTGGCCGCCCCACTTCCTCCTTCCTGTCCAATCCCTGAGGCTGGCTGGGGGTTTGAATTTCCCGCCAAAACCTCAGGGCCCGCCTCCTCAATTGTTTGTTCTTTGGGTGGGGCGGCCATTTTGTTGCTTTTTAACTTGTTGGCAAAACTTTTAGGGCAGTCTCTGTAGAGATGGGATGATTCTCCACAGAGGTTGCACTTTCTGCCATTTTGGCACTCTTCAAAAATGTGCCCAATTTCTCTGCACTTCCTACACACTACTTCTTGGCATGCCTCGGCGAGATGTCCAAGTTGACCACACTTGCGGCATAGCTTGGGCATCCCTTGGTAATGGATGTAGCCTCTATTCTCTCCCAACACAATCATTGAAGGTATTTGACTCAGGCCATGGTAGCTGTTGGGATCTGCCCATTGTTTTATGGGCACTCTCCACGCACAGCTCCAGATACCGTCTTCATCTAAAACCTTGACTGGTTGTCCACGAATAGAGCAATATCTTGCCAACCATACAGCAATGTCATCTCCACTTACTGTTTCATTAAACATCCTGACAATCACAACCTTCAGTGAATTATCAGTCAGTTTTTCCACAGTGAACATGGAGAAATTGGCTTTACACATTTCAAACCGAGTCCAAAAAGTACTTAGCAAGGAAGCCGAAGCAAAGCTTACATCAAAACCATGATTCAGGGGCAGAGTCAACAGGCAGTTTATGTCCACAACTTTAAAACCAAGAATCTGTTGGATGCACTTCCTAGAAAAGTCCAATCTGGACATGGCCAGGAGAGTGCCATCCTCTTTTGCTTTGAATTTAAAACGCACGCTGTGGTGCCTCCTCACGCCGGCACGAGCAGCCGACATGTTGGAGGCACCACCAGCCTGCTGCGGCTAAAACCCAACAATAAATATACAATAAATAAATTAAAACCTGCTTACCTTAAAACAAGATTCCTCGCAGAAACGAGTCGTCACTTAAAAGCCGCTTGTCAATGTACCTCCTGAAGGATGTAGGTCCCGTGTGACAAGCCACACACGAAACCAAAAGGTCCCACAAGAGGCGATCGCTGTCCCAAACTTCTGACCAGACCACGTGATCTTAGCCAAAAGGCCGAGAAGCGATGCCGCAATGACGCCGAGGCGGGGGAGCCGGCAAAGGCCACGCCCACCTGGGCCGCGGCGAGAGGGCCCAAGGTCGCCAACAAACAAGCTCACCGAAAATGGATCACAACAGAGTGCACAACACGACACTTTGGAGCGCAACCTGGGATTTTGGATCATCATCGTTCAAAAGCACGGAATGGCTCGTAACTCCTAAACGGTCCGTCGCAGACCCAAGTGTCTTACATCACCGGAATCCTTGGCTCGGGCCGAACGAGACGCACGCCTCGGATTGGATGGTCGCGCTGGCGAGATTTTCGGGTATTTTGGATTTTGCGAAAAACCTACTTTTGCACAGTAGTCCTGGGTCGTTTGCCCAATCTGACCCAAACCGGTGCAGAAAGATTCTCTGGAGTCTGACTGCCAACAGTGACCGGAAAAAAAGTCGGGATTTCGATTCACGTTGGCGACGGGAGGCCAAAACGTTGGCAGTGGGCGAGGCGGGCTTTACTTGAATGGCTATAACTCTCCCGACGGCAGAGAGACAATTACACCCAAGTGGGAACACCTGTGTACGGGCTCAGCCTGTGGTCACGTGAAAAGGGATGTGGCGACTGGCCACTTGGTGGCGCTGTAAACAGAAAAAAACAACAACTTGAACACGGCCATAGACGACTGTGCATCACGTGATTTTTCACACGTGCACAAGGTATTCATACCACATGATAGAACTCCTCATTCTGAACAACTTTGGACCACTGCTGTCAATCAAAGCGTTCGTTAAATATTGGCGATTGTGTGAAGAATGAAAAACAAACAAAAAACAACAACAAAAAACAAGCCTCCTTTCGCAGATTGGTCCCAGGTTGTTTTCTATCTCTCGATCAACCACTGCAGCTCCATTCTCTGGACTTCCTAGGTTTCAACCACCATCAGAAGAAGAAGAAGATGAAAAAAAAAAAAAAAAAATGAGTGGAGCTTTAACAATCTGCTCTTTTAACCAGTGTGTGTGTGTGTCCAGGGGAGAGCGCGAACGCAGTCCCCCACTACCATAAATTATGCAGTCGAGATTCCCACATTTGGGGAATTCGCAGGGGTCAGCACAACCGGAGTGCAATGGCCGAGCCTCGCCCTGGGTGAACCACCTTCCTGATCATGGTGTCTCCCCTGCCAGGTAAGTATGAATTCCCAGGCCTCCAGTCAGAGGCACCCCGTCCCTCTTCGCAATCCTCACCAACGGTTAGTAAAAGACTCCAAGAGATAAGAGAGACACCAAAAATGTGCAGTGACGGGCTTCTTTTTTTTTCCTTTTCTTTTTTGCATGCTCCGGATCCGGCTCCATGAGCCAAAGATCCATTTAATACGCAGTCCCCGGATAGTGGGCGAATCAGATACTAAACTGATAAGAACAGAGTTTATCATTTATTTATTTTGGAATTTTTTCATTTTTTCACACCAGCATTGGATATGATCACCTACGACACCCATACACAGCAATATACACTACTTCCATGAACATCTGCTGTCACACAAGACTGAAACATTTCTTTCATTGAACACTTTAAAGGGGGTGCACCGTTCCCAGAAGTACTGCAATACCGGGTCGATGCGTGGAGTGGACGGAGCAAGCCCCTATTCCATCTCCCAGTTCCAAAAATCAATTTAATATATGGTGCCCGGGTAGGGCACGTATCAGATATTAAACTGATAAGAACAGATTTTTCTTTCGAAAAAAGTTTATTGTCACAGTTTTTCATTCCATTTCTACATTTTTCTTTTAAAAGATTTCACATGTCTTTAAAACAAAACAAAAAGGGACACAATTAACAGTTAAAAATCAGTTTTTGTGGTGTGTCGTGAAAAGTCCATGTGTGTAAAAATGTTGGTAAAAGAAAGTAAAAGGAATGAGAATAAATAGCAATAAAAGATGTAAAACCATAAAACATGCCAACTAAAACGTCATCTCTTGTACAGGGTCGCGGGTGAGTCCCTATCAAGTTTGTCCATTCACTCCGGGTCTCCAGAACAGGCTCCGGACCTCCCGCTTCCAGTGCCCAGCGGAGATCCCCTCTCCTCCGGCCCGCTGGCCCGCTGTTCCCGTAGCCGGTGTTGGTGAGGGTGCATCTACGGGCGGCCAGGGTCGGTGGCGGCCGGGACCTTCTCTGTGCGGCCTGGCCCCCCCATCCGAATAACGACGTGCGGCCCACCCTGCAGCGTTGATGTTATTTTCTGCTCGGACGCGTGGAGGGGGACCGTCACGCGTTTCCCCACCAGCAGGTTTCTGGTGGCCCAGATGGTATCCTTTATGATGTTTAGGGTGAGCCAGAGCGAGGCAAATTTCTGTGGTGTCAGCTCCTTCAAGCCCTGACCCACCCCTAGGATAGCGAGCTTGTAGTCCACCTGGGCTCTACCCGCTGGCAGGCACGGGAAAAACAGGGGGCCGGTCTTGGCCCACAGGTCCCGCGCAGCGCCGCACTCCCAGAGCAGATGGTAGACGGTCTCTGGGGAACCACATCCGGACCGTGGGCAGGTGGAGTTTTTGGCCATGCCTCTGGAGTGCATGACCGCCCTGACCGGGAGGATCTCATGAGCCACCATCCACGACAAGTCCTTAAGCCTGTTCTGGAGAGCTGGGTGGGCTGCATTCCTCCAAACGTCTTTGGCCTCACCTAGTGTGAGGCCTGGAATTGGACTCACCGATTCCCGATCCTGCACAAGAGAGATTAGAGACTTGTGGTTAGTTAAAACTGTGACATCTTGATTCTCTAAAAGGTATTGCTTTAAAAATGTCTTGATAAAACAATACTCTTTGGGCAAGTTAAAAGACACTGGACATTTAAGATCAACTGGTAAAATTTTCAAATATCTTAGGTACGACCCCATCCAGAAACGGGTCATGGCTGCAGTCTTGTTCTCTCTGGATGGGGTCGTTGCATATTTAATGTGGAGGGCGGTGAAGCGGCTGCCTAAAAACAGGTGGGGGTCTGGGAGGCCTTTCCCGCCATTCTCTTTTTTCTTTTTAACGACCTCCCTCTTTAGTCGTTCCCATTTGGACCCCCACAGGAAATAAAATACCGCCCTCTCCAGGTTGGCCAGGAATTGTCTTGGGGGACTAAAAACAGAACAGACAAGTAAAATCAGTGGTAAAATCACAGCTTTAAAAATTAAAATCTTGCCTTCGTAAGTCAGTTGTCTTAGTCCCCAAAACCCGAGTCTTTGCCTAACTTTCCCTACCAAGTCAGTCCAGTTTCCTTGTCCTCCACCCTCTCTGTCAAATTTGACTCCTAAAATTTTCAAATTATTTTCTTTAAAATCCAAATCTAGTCCCCCTGTGTCAACGTTCCCCCACGGCCCGAAGAGCTGGGCCTCGGACTTACTCCTATTGAGTTTAGCGCCCGAGGCCCGACCGTACCAGTCAGTCAAGTCCATTGCTCTTCGTACTGATAAAAGGTCAGTTGCTAAAAGGGTCACGTCGTCCATATATAAAACACAGGTCGCCGTCAGTCCACCAGTTCCTGGGATGTCTAGTCCTTTAATCCATGTATCCCTTCTCAAGATTTGTGCCAGTGGCTCAATACAAGCCACATACAGAAGGGCAGATAAGGGACACCCCTGACGGACACCGCTGTGGATATTTACAGCATTGGATAAATGCCCATTAACTACAAATCTGCTGATCAGACTGTTGTACAGCAGTCCCACCCAGGCTATGAACCTCCCTGGAAACCCCATTTTATCCAGTACCTTAAAAAGGAACTGGTGCGAGATGCGGTCGAATGCTTTTTCAAAGTCTAAATTTAGGACTACTAGCCGAATGTTTCTGTCTCTCGCGTAACAGATGGCGTCTCTGATCAGCACCAGGCTGGCCGTGATCTTCCTTCCGGGCACAGCGCATGCTTGATCCGGGTGGATTACGTCCGCTAAAACCGTCGACATACGTGTGGCTAAAATTTTGCTAAAAAGTTTGCAGTCAACGTTTAAAAGAGTAATGGGTCGCCAGTTCCGTAAGTCCGTCTTGTCTCCTTTTTTATGTAAAAGTGAAACTATCCCTATTCTAAAGCTGTCAGGAAGTCTTTCAAGAGTCTCAAATTCTTTAAAAACAGTCAGTAAGTCGAACGCTAAAATATCCCAAAAAGTTAAATAAAACTCCAGAGGAAGTCCGTCTGTACCAGGGGACTTTCCTCGTTTAAAACTTTTAAGAGCTTTGTGAATTTCTAAGATGTTAAAATCTTGAGATAAAATTGTACATTCGCTGTCGACTTTCTTTTCTAAAAACTCTAAAACTTCCCTTAGCGTGTCATTGTGAACTTCTTTTGTGCTGTATAGGTTTTCATAAAATACTTCAGTTTCCTTTAAAATTTCTTTTGTAGTGTAAACCTCCCTTCCTCCACTTTTCAAAACAGTGATAGCCCCACCCCGTGAAATAATCTTTTAAAAAAAATACCTAGTACACCTTTCACCTTCCTCCAACTCCCTCTCCCTGCTCCTTAAAATGACACCTTTGCTTTGACTTTCGGATAAAACTGACATTTCTTGTTTTATTTCTTTAATTTCTTCGCTAAAATCAATCCCATTATTGGAAAGATTAAAATACCTCTGTAGTCGTTTTTGCAGCCCCATCATGCATCGATTTAATCTATTCTTTTTATTTTTCCCTATCTTTCTAAAAAACTGTCTCGTCCGTTCCTTTACCATCTCCCACCACTGTGCACGTGAGTCGTAAAAGTCTTGGAGGGTCTGCCATTGGCTGAACTGCTCCCTGTACTCACTAACTACTTCCTTATCTTCCAAAAGGGAGCAGTTCAGCTTCCACAGCCCTCCCCCTACTGTCACACCGGTGGGCAGTGAAAGGGTGCATGACAGCATTATGTGATCTGAAAAAAAGAGGGGGGTTAATGTTGCATCGGTTGGCAGGCAGTCCCGTGTAAAAATGTAGTCAATGCGGGAGGCTCTGGTGCCGTCACCACTGAACCAGGTGAAGCCCTCCTCTCTGTGATGCATTGTTTTAAAACAGTCTACTAATTTAAAATCTCTAACTAAACCCTGCAATAAAACCGATGTTTTGTCAACTTTAAAATCCTCTGTCCTCTTCCTATCTTTCTTAGTTAAAACACAGTTAAAATCCCCTGCTACCACTAGGGGAGCCCTACCTAACATGTGGGGCTGCAGGTCTTCTAAAAGCTCATGCCTGTTATTTTTGTCTGTAAAACCATACACATTTAAAATGTTAAAATCCTTACCTAAAAAAGTCAGATTAGCTAAAATTGCCCGCCCATCCCTCACCACAGTGCTGCCCTTCACCAAAATATTGGGATTTTTGATTAAAATAGCAACACCGTCATTTTTGTTAAAATTGGACCCGCTCCAGATGGAAAGTCCTGGGGTCCAAATCTCCTCCCACTTCCTGTAGTTTGTTAAAAAAGGCAGACCACATTCTTGCAATAAAAACACATCTGACTTAAAAGATTTTAAAAAGGATAACACGCTCTGTGCTCGTATTTTGCTCTTCACACTTCTCACATTGATTGTGGAGATAGTGAGAGCCATGAGCAGTATGGTTAAAAGGGTGTGAGACATTTAAAAGCAACCAAGTGACTACAGAGATATAATTAAAATCATGTTACATCTTGTTGCACTTGCCTTTCCTTTTCCCCAGAAAACCTGGGATCAGGGGAGCAAGTGCTTGACGCCTCAGGGCTCGCAGAGAGGGCCTCTTGCGAATCCTTTGGCGACGATGTTCTTAGCTTGAAATGCAGGAAAGAGACTTCATTGGGAGATTCTGCGGGCCACATACGGGCTAGATCTTCCAGGGGGGAACTATCTAGCCGATGCGCTACCCGCAGCTTTTTCTCCTCTGTTTGAACCAGAGGAGATCTCGCAGTTCTTTTCTGCACTTGAGCATTGGGGAGTGAACAATCTGTTTCACTCCCACTAGTGGACACACTAACCTCAGACACGGTTACTAGGGAGGAAGCCATTTCCTCCTCTTCATCCTCCATATTGTCTTCTTTTTCAATTTCATTTTGAGGATTGGCTTCCTCCCCCTCACCAACTGCCAGAATTGACTCCGCCCCTGTGGCCGCCCCACTTCCTCCTTCCTGTCCAATCCCTGAGGCTGGCTGGGGGTTTGAATTTCCCGCCAAAACCTCAGGGCCCGCCTCCTCAATTGTTTGTTCTTTGGGTGGGGCGGCCATTTTGTTGCTTTTTAACTTGTTGGCAAAACTTTTAGGGCAGTCTCTGTAGAGATGGGATGATTCTCCACAGAGGTTGCACTTTCTGCCATTTTGGCACTCTTCAAAAATGTGCCCAATTTCTCTGCACTTCCTACACACTACTTCTTGGCATGCCTCGGCGAGATGTCCAAGTTGACCACACTTGCGGCATAGCTTGGGCATCCCTTGGTAATGGATGTAGCCTCTATTCTCTCCCAACACAATCATTGAAGGTATTTGACTCAGGCCATGGTAGCTGTTGGGATCTGCCCATTGTTTTATGGGCACTCTCCACGCACAGCTCCAGATACCGTCTTCATCTAAAACCTTGACTGGTTGTCCACGAATAGAGCAATATCTTGCCAACCATACAGCAATGTCATCTCCACTTACTGTTTCATTAAACATCCTGACAATCACAACCTTCAGTGAATTATCAGTCAGTTTTTCCACAGTGAACATGGAGAAATTGGCTTTACACATTTCAAACCGAGTCCAAAAAGTACTTAGCAAGGAAGCCGAAGCAAAGCTTACATCAAAACCATGATTCAGGGGCAGAGTCAACAGGCAGTTTATGTCCACAACTTTAAAACCAAGAATCTGTTGGATGCACTTCCTAGAAAAGTCCAATCTGGACATGGCCAGGAGAGTGCCATCCTCTTTTGCTTTGAATTTAAAACGCACGCTGTGGTGCCTCCTCACGCCGGCACGAGCAGCCGACATGTTGGAGGCACCACCAGCCTGCTGCGGCTAAAACCCAACAATAAATATACAATAAATAAATTAAAACCTGCTTACCTTAAAACAAGATTCCTCGCAGAAATGAGTCGTCACTTAAAAGCCGCTTGTCAATGTACCTCCTGAAGGATGTAGGTCCCGTGTGACAAGCCACACACGAAACCAAAAGGTCCCACAAGAGGCGATCGCTGTCCCAAACTTCTGACCAGACCACGTGATCTTAGCCAAAAGGCCGAGAAGCGATGCCGCAATGACGCCGAGGCGGGGGAGCCGGCAAAGGCCACGCCCACCTGGGCCGCGGCGAGAGGGCCCAAGGTCGCCAACAAACAAGCTCACCGAAAATGGATCACAACAGAGTGCACAACACGACACTTTGGAGCGCAACCTGGGATTTTGGATCATCATCGTTCAAAAGCACGGAATGGCTCGTAACTCCTAAACGGTCCGTCGCAGACCCAAGTGTCTTACATCACCGGAATCCTTGGCTCGGGCCGAACGAGACGCACGCCTCGGATTGGATGGTCGCGCTGGCGAGATTTTCGGGTATTTTGGATTTTGCGAAAAACCTACTTTTGCACAGTAGTCCTGGGTCGTTTGCCCAATCTGACCCAAACCGGTGCAGAAAGATTCTCTGGAGTCTGACTGCCAACAGTGACCGGAAAAAAAGTCGGGATTTCGATTCACGTTGGCGACGGGAGGCCAAAACGTTGGCAGTGGGCGAGGCGGGCTTTACTTGAATGGCTATAACTCTCCCGACGGCAGAGAGACAATTACACCCAAGTGGGTACACCTGTGTACGGGCTCAGCCTGTGGTCACGTGAAAAGGGATGTGGCGACTGGCCACTTGGTGGCGCTGTAAACAGAAAAAAACAACAACTTGAACACGGCCATAGACGACTGTGCATCACGTGATTTTTCACACGTGCACAAGGTATTCATACCACATGATAGAACTCCTCATTCTGAACAACTTTGGACCACTGCTGTCAATCAAAGCGTTCGTTAAATATTGGCGATTGTGTGAAGAATGAAAAACAAACAAAAAACAACAACAAAAAACAAGCCTCCTTTCGCAGATTGGTCCCAGGTTGTTTTCTATCTCTCGATCAACCACTGCAGCTCCATTCTCTGGACTTCCTAGGTTTCAACCACCATCAGAAGAAGAAGAAGATGAAAAAAAAAAAAAAAAAATGAGTGGAGCTTTAACAATCTGCTCTTTTAACCAGTGTGTGTGTGTGTCCAGGGGAGAGCGCGAACGCAGTCCCCCACTACCATAAATTATGCAGTCGAGATTCCCACATTTGGGGAATTCGCAGGGGTCAGCACAACCGGAGTGCAATGGCCGAGCCTCGCCCTGGGTGAACCACCTTCCTGATCATGGTGTCTCCCCTGCCAGGTAAGTATGAATTCCCAGGCCTCCAGTCAGAGGCACCCCGTCCCTCTTCGCAATCCTCACCAACGGTTAGTAAAAGACTCCAAGAGATAAGAGAGACACCAAAAATGTGCAGTGACGGGCTTCTTTTTTTTTCCTTTTCTTTTTTGCATGCTCCGGATCCGGCTCCATGAGCCAAAGATCCATTTAATACGCAGTCCCCGGATAGTGGGCGAATCAGATACTAAACTGATAAGAACAGAGTTTATC
The DNA here is from genome assembly GCA_021554675.1 of Leuciscus idus. Lineage (NCBI taxonomy): Eukaryota > Metazoa > Chordata > Actinopteri > Cypriniformes > Leuciscidae > Leuciscus > Leuciscus idus. The sequence continues at coordinate 1,532,834 of CM038640.1, read as the reverse complement.
ATTTATTTATTTTGGAATTTTTTCATTTTTTCACACCAGCATTGGATATGATCACCTACGACACCCATACACAGCAATATACACTACTTCCATGAACATCTGCTGTCACACAAGACTGAAACATTTCTTTCATTGAACACTTTAAAGGGGGTGCACCGTTCCCAGAAGTACTGCAATACCGGGTCGATGCGTGGAGTGGACGGAGCAAGCCCCTATTCCATCTCCCAGTTCCAAAAATCAATTTAATATATGGTGCCCGGGTGGGCACGTATCAGATATTAAACTGATAAGAACAGATTTTTTCTTTCGAAAAAAGTTTATTGGCACATTTTCATTCTTTACATTTCCTCATTTTTCTTTTAAAAATTACACATGTCTTTAAAACAAAAATGACACAATTAAGGGCTAAAACTCAGTATTGGGTTGTGTGTTGTGTAAAAGTCCATGTGTGTAAAATGTTGGTTTAAAAGAAGGTAAAATGAATGAAAATAAATAGCAATAAATGATGTAAAACAATAAAACATGCCAACTAAAACATCATCTCTTGTACAGGATCGCGGGTGAGTCCCTATCAAGATTGTCCATTCACTCCAGGTCTCCAGAACAGGCTCCGGACCTCCCGCTTCCGGTGCCCAGCGGAGATCCCCTCCCTCCGGCCCGCTGGCCCGCTGTTCCCGTAGCCGGTGTGGTGAGGGTGCATCTACAGGCGGCCAGGTACGGTGGTGGCCGGGACCTTTCCGTGCGACCCCAGCCCCCCCATCCGAATGACGACGTCCGGCGCCTCCTGCAGCGTTGATCTTATAAGTTGCTCGCACGCGTGGAGGGGCACCGTAACGCGTTTCCCCACCAGCAGGTTTCTGGTGGTCCAGATGGCATCCTTGATATGGTTGAGGGTGAGCCAGAGCGAGGTAAATTGTTTTGATGTGAGGTCCTTCAAGCCCTGACCCACCCCCAGGATGGCGAGCTTGTATTCCATCTGGACACTACCCGCTGGCAGGTATGGGAAAACCAGGGGGCTGGTCCTGGCCCACAGGTCCCGCGCAGCACCGCACTCCCAGAGCAGATGTCGTACGGTCTCCGGGCGATTACACCCGGATCGTGGGCAGGTTGAGTCTTTGGCCATGCCTCTGGAGTGCATAACCGCCCTGACTGGGAGGATCTCATGGGCCACCATCCACGCTAGGTCCTTATGCCTGTTCCGGAGAGCCTGGTGGGCAGCGTTCCTCCAAATTTGCTTGGCCTCACCGAGGGTGAGGCCTGGGATTGGACTCACTAATTCCCGGTCCTGCACAAAAGAGACAAGAGCCTTGTGGTTAGTTAAAACTGTGACATCTAAATCCTCTAAAACATGCTTCTTTAAAAACTTCTTGATAAAACTGTATTCTTTTGGGAGGTTAAAAGACACAGGGGTTGTCAAGTCTACTGGTAAAAGTTTTAAAAATCTTAAGTAAGACCCCATCCAAAATCGTGCGAAAGCTGCCGTCTTGTTTTCTTTGGATGGGGTCACGGCATATCTAATGTGAAGGGCGGTAAAAATGCTGCCTAAAAACAGGTGGGGGTCTGGGAGGCCTTTTCCACCATTTTCTGGTCTCCTCTTGACCACCTCCCTCTTCAATCTTTCCCACTTGGACCCCCACAGGAAATAAAACACCGCCCTCTCTAGGTCCCTCAGGAATTTCCTAGGTGGGATAAAAACAGAACAGACAAGTGACATTAGAGGTAAAATGACAGCTTTAAAAATTAAAACTTTACCTTCCAAAGTCATCCGTCGTAGTCCCCAAAACCCCAGTCTTTTCCTAACTTTCCCTAGCAAGTCAGTCCAGTTTTCACGTCCACCCCCTTCCTTGTCAAATTGAACTCCTAAAATCTTAAAATCTGTGTTTTTAAAATCTACATCAAGTCCATCTGTGTCTGTCTCGTCCCACGGTCCGAAGAGCAGGGCCTCGGACTTGTTGGAAACCCCATTTTTTGCAGTACCTGAAAGAGGTACTGGTGCGAGACTCGGTCAAATGCTTTTTCAAAATCTAAATTTAGGGCTACAAGCCGAATGTTTCTGTCTCTCGCATAACAGATGGCATCTCTAATCAGAACTAAGCTGTCTGTTATCTTTCTTCTGGGCACAGCGCAGGCTTGATCCGGGTGGATTACGTCCTCTAAAACGGTCGACATTCGTGTAGCTAAAACTTTACTAAAAAGTTTGCAATCAAAATTTAAGAGTGTGATAGGTCTCCAGTTTTTTAAGTCAGTCCGGTCACCTTTTTTGTATAGTAAAGAGACTATCCCTGTTCTAAAACTGTCCGGAAGTCTGTCAAGGGTCTCAAAGTCTTTAAAAATAGTCAATAATTCGTGAGCTAAAATATCCCAAAAGGTGAGATAAAACTCCAGGGGGAGTCCATCTGCCCCTGGGGACTTCCCCCTCTTAAAACCTTTTAGTGCTTTTTGAGTTTCTAAAATGGTAAAATCTTGGATTAAAAGCTCATTTGGACTATTTACTTTCTTGACTAAAAAATTTAAAACTTCCTTTAGAGTGGTTTCATGTACTTCTTTGGGACTATATAGCTCCTGGTAAAAATTTTCTACCCCTTTTAAAATTTCACGTGTTGTTTTTACATCCCTCCCTTCTACTTTTACACTAGTCATAGCCCCTCCCCTTGTTAACCCTCTGGAGTCTGAGCGTTTTTTTGGGCCCTGGGGGTGTTCTGACATGCTCTGACATTTGTGCTTTTTTCAGTTGCTTATAAACATATTAATGGCAAAGGTGTAAATTCACTCTATATAGCACAAACAGGACTACAATAATATGTGAGCCACATGTATGTACATGTTTTCATTTTTGAGAGAATAATGTTTATGCGTGGTTATCGAAAAAACTAAAAATTAAAAATTTTGAAATAAGGCCACAAAACACATACTAAATATGTGGCAATAAGACTTTTGACTTATGGATGTCGTCGCCTATAGTTTTTTCTTCAAAATTATGTGAAAATAGTCTTGCTTTATCGTTCACATAAAACCATACATTGATTTAAATTGATGTAAAACAGGTTTTGCTTGGAAAGCCAATATGCGAGGGGGCGTGAACGAGGAGTGGTTTACACCTTAGAATACACCCACTCTGCATAATTAGCCATTCACTCAGGTGTGACACTGACTGAGCCACAATGCAAGGACAAAAGATATATTTAGAAGAAGACTTATATTGACCATTTAAGATTTTGCTTACATCTATCTTGTAAATATGTTTTGCTATTTTATTAAAACGGTTACAATTACAACAATAATTACAATTTCAACAATATTTCAAGTGTACTCTTTCTTTGTAAAAAAAAATGATTATAGGCCCTACATTTAATCTATGTATTCATTAGTTTGAATATAACCAACATTGGAACAGCTAACATCTTAGTTGATGACTTTATTTTTGACAAAAATAGTATTTTATATATAGAAATGGCTAAACAAAAGCTTATTTGATGTGGCAGTATATTCTACAGTAAAAACTGTACCCAAATCTAGTCAACAAAATGTTGTCTTTCATATTTCGTCTGACTGTAACGTTGTTTTCATGAAATATTAGGGCATATTGTTAATTTGCAGTTTAATACGTTGCTTATACAAATAGCCTACATTTTATTTCAACATTCAGTCGATGTTTACTTATCTCAGTATAGCAATACAGTTTGCTAAAACATCATCATTCATTCACACACACGATTTAAATTTAAACTGTCTTTGCCAGCTGTGGTAAACAGCGCGCATTCATGCCGTTTATTCATTCATAAACAGAAACCCACGTGAAGAAATTCACGTGAGAAGGAAAAAACTTACTTGTATTCCTCAGCTCGCTCCTCGATATACCCGCACTTCTGAGGGACATTTTCCATTAGTATTATTCCTCACAGCGCTGCAAGACGGTGTAAACAATGATCTAAATAAACTTGTGTGTTTTCTCGAGCTGATGGGGGCGTTCACAGGATTGCCTCAGCCATTTGCGTTTGAATAGCGCGCGCTCTCCGTGGGCGGGGCCGATTATAACGTAATGAGATGAGATGAGCTCGACTGGAATCGCTCTCTTTTAATACAGATTTCACAAGATGAGAATAATTGTTTTTTTATATAAATTACTTCATTTAAAAGAAGAGAATTCAATCTTCATGCCTGTGTGTCTGTATGTCTGTTTGACTGAGTATTCGCTGAGTTATTGTTAATTTTCGGACGCGTTTCAGAATGGACTACACTGGCAGAGAGAAGGCAGAACTCGCTTCGTGTTTATTTTTCTTTATTTGGCAAAAAGCACAACACTTTGTTTTTATTGTGAGTATACACAAAAATAATACACATTTAACAGAATCGATTGATGTATGAAACTCCTATGGAAAATCAAAGTCAACAGAGTATTTATGAGTCTCTTTTACACTAATAAAAAAAAAGCGAGCTGGTATCGCCGGCGATACCGTAGACCTCAGGGGGTTAATATCTTTTTAAAAAAATATCTAGTACATTTTTCGCCTTCTTCTATCTCTCGCTCTTTACTTCTTAAAATAACCCCTTTACTTTGAAAACTGGATAAAACTAACATTTCTTTTTTGACCTCTTTAATTTCATCATTAAAATCAAAGCCATTATTGAAAAGATTAAAATATCTTTGTAGTCTTTTTTGCAGCCCCATCATGTGTCTCTTTTCCCTATTCTTCTTGTCCCTTCCTACTTTCATAAAAAACTGTCTTGTCCGGTCCTTTACCATCTCCCACCACTGTGCATGTGTATCGTAAAAGTCTTGGAGGGTCTGCCATTGGCTAAACTGCTCCCTATATTCCCTAACTACATCCTCGTCTTCTAAAAGGGAGCAGTTCAGCTTCCACAGCCCTCCCCCTACAGTCACACCTGCGGGTAGTGAAAGGGTGGAAGATAGCATTAAGTGATCGGAAAAGAAGAGGGGGGTCGCTGTAGCATCGGTTGGCGGGCAATCTCTTGTAAAAATATAGTCGATGCGAGAGGCTTTGGCACCATCACTACTGAACCAAGTGTAGCCCTCCTCTCTTTGATGCAAATTTTTAAAACAGTCGACTAATTTAAAATCTCTTACTAAGCCCTGTAATAAAACCGTTGTCTTATCGACCTTAAAATCCTCTCCTACCCTCTTCCTATCTTTTTTTGATAAAACACAGTTAAAATCCCCTGCCACCACTAGGGGAGCCCTACCTAACATGTGGGGCTGCAAGTCTTCTAAAAGCTCATACCTTTCATTTTTTCCTGTAAAACCATACACGTTAAGAACATTTAAATCTCTACCTAAAAAATTCAGATTTGCTAAAAGAGCCCGCCCTTCCCTCACCACCGTGCTGCCCTTCACCAAGATATGGGGATTTTTAATTAAAATAGCAACACCGTCATTTTTATTTTGGTTTGATCCACTCCATATGGAGGGACCAGGTGACCATAGCTCCTCCATCTTGGTATACCTAGTTAAAAAGGGCAAAGCACACTCTTGTATTAAAAACAAATCTGATTTACAAGTATTTAAAAAGGATAAAATGCTCTGTGCTCGTATGGTGGACCTCACACTTCTTACATTGATGGTTGAGATAGTGAGGGCCATGAGCAGTATGATTAAAAAGGTATGAGACATTTAAAACAGAAGACAATAAAAGACTACAATAAAATAATTAAAATCATGTGATGTCTTGTTGCATTTGCCTTTCCTTTCTCCCAGAAGGACTGGGGTCAGGAAGGCAAATGCTTACCACCTCTGGGGCTACAGAGGAACCCTCTTGCAGCTCTTTCGGCGATGATGTTCTTAGCTTTACGTGCAAAAAGGATACCTCATTTGGGGATTCTAGGGGCCACATACGTTGCGGATCTTCCAGAAGGGAACTATCCGAACGATGTGCTACCCTAGCCTTTTTCTCCTCTGTATCAAACAGAGGAGATCCCGCAGGCCTTTTTTGCACCTGAGCATTTGGGAGTGAAAGCTCAGTTTCACTCCCACTGGTTTCTACACATACATCTGGAACCGTTTCTAGAGATGAAACTGTTTCTTCCTCTGTCTCCTCTCCTTCCTTGTCTTTCTCAGTGGTGGTGACTTTCGTTTGAGTTTGAATATTTGACTCTGCCCCTGTGGCCGCCCCACTTCCTTCCTCTAGCCCAATCCCTGAGGCTGGCAGGAGATTTGAAATTCCCGCCAAAACCTCAGGGACCACCTCCTCCTTCCTTTGTTCTTTTGTTTGGTGTGCTTGTGGGGCGGCCATTTTTAGCTTGTTGGCAAAACTTTTAGGGCAGTCTCTGTAGAGATGGGTTGATTCTCCACAAAGATTGCACCGCCTGCCATTGGTACATTTTTCAAAACTGTGACCAATTTCTTTGCACTTCCCACATACTAATTCTTGGCATGCCTCGGCAAGATGCCCCACTCTTCCACATTTCCTACACAACTTAGGCATCCCTTGGTAGTGTATATAGCCTCTGTTTTCTCCCAGCACAATCATAGAAGGTAGATGTTTCAGGCCTTGGTAGCCCCCAGCATCTTCCCATTGCTTAATGGGAATCCGCCAGGAGCAATTCCAAATGCCATCCTCATCTAGCACTTTGACAGGCTGACTTCTAACAGTGCAAAATCTACCCAGCCAGACACAAATATCATCTCCAGTCACAGTTTCATTGAACATCCTGACAATCACAGTTTTAAGTGTGTTATCAGAAAGTTTCTCCACCGTGAACATGGAGAACTGGGCCTTAACAGTTTCAAACCGTTGCCAAAAATCATTAAGAAGGGAAGCAGCCTTGAAGCTCAAATCAAATCCCTTGTTTAGTGGCAGAGTCATCAAACAATTCAAGTCGTCAGGCTTAAAATGTAAGGTCTTTTGGATCAGCTTCCTGGAAAAATCCATGCGGGACATACCCAGGAGCTTCCCCTCAACCTCTCTGAATATAAAACGCACGCTGTGGTGCCTCCGCACGCCGGCACGAGCAGCCGACATGATGGAGGCACCGACAGCCTAAAAGGTTTAAAACTATACAATAAATAAATAAATAATTAAAAGAATGACCAGGTAAAGGATAAAAAAAAGGTCTTACCTTAAAACTGTAAAATCCAAAAGCAGCAAGTACAATTTACCTCCTGAGAGGTGTGGGGCCCGGGACACAAGTAATCTCGAGCCAAGAACCTCCAAGAGGCGATCGCTGTCTCCTCCTGACGACCAGATACTTGATCTTAGCCAAAAGGCCGAGAAGCGATGCCGCAATGACGCCGACGCGGGGGAGCCGGCAAAGGCCACGCCCACCTGGGCCGCGGCGAGAGGGCCCAAGGTCGCCAACAAACAAGCTCACCGAAAATGGATCACAACAGAGTGCACAACACGACACTTTGGAGCGCAACCTGGGATTTTGGATCATCATCGTTCAAAAGCACGGAATGGCTCGTAACTCCTAAACGGTCCGTCGCAGACCCAAGTGTCTTACATCACCGGAATCCTTGGCTCGGGCCGAACGAGACGCACGCCTCGGATTGGATGGTCGCGCTGGCGAGATTTTCGGGTATTTTGGATTTTGCGAAAAACCTACTTTTGCACAGTAGTCCTGGGTCGTTTGCCCAATCTGACCCAAACCGGTGCAGAAAGATTCTCTGGAGTCTGACTGCCAACAGTGACCGGAAAAAAAGTCGGGATTTCGATTCACGTTGGCGACGGGAGGCCAAAACGTTGGCAGTGGGCGAGGCGGGCTTTACTTGAATGGCTATAACTCTCCCGACGGCAGAGAGACAATTACACCCAAGTGGGTACACCTGTGTATGGGCTCAGCCTGTGGTCACGTGAAAAGGGATGTGGCGACTGGCCACTTGGTGGCGCTGTAAACAGAAAAAAACAACAACTTGAACACGGCCATAGACGACTGTGCATCACGTGATTTTTCACACGTGCACAAGGTATTCATACCACATGATAGAACTCCTCATTCTGAACAACTTTGGACCACTGCTGTCAATCAAAGCGTTCGTTAAATATTGGCGATTGTGTGAAGAATGAAAAACAAACAAAAAACAACAACAAAAAACAAGCCTCCTTTCGCAGATTGGTCCCAGGTTGTTTTCTATCTCTCGATCAACCACTGCAGCTCCATTCTCTGGACTTCCTAGGTTTCAACCACCATCAGAAGAAGAAGAAGATGAAAAAAAAAAAAAAAAAATGAGTGGAGCTTTAACAATCTGCTCTTTTAACCAGTGTGTGTGTGTGTCCAGGGGAGAGCGCGAACGCAGTCCCCCACTACCATAAATTATGCAGTCGAGATTCCCACATTTGGGGAATTCGCAAGGGTCAGCACAACCGGAGTGCAATGGCCGAGCCTCGCCCTGGGTGAACCACCTTCCTGATCATGGTGTCTCCCCTGCCAGGTAAGTATGAATTCCCAGGCCTCCAGTCAGAGGCACCCCGTCCCTCTTCGCAATCCTCACCAACGGTTAGTAAAAGACTCCAAGAGATAAGAGAGACACCAAAAATGTGCAGTGACGGGCTTCTTTTTTTTTCCTTTTCTTTTTTGCATGCTCCGGATCCGGCTCCATGAGCCAAAGATCCATTTAATACGCAGTCCCCGGATAGTGGGCGAATCAGATACTAAACTGATAAGAACAGAGTTTATCATTTATTTATTTTGGAATTTTTTCATTTTTTCACACCAGCATTGGATATGATCACCTACGACACCCATACACAGCAATATACACTACTTCCATGAACATCTGCTGTCACACAAGACTGAAACATTTCTTTCATTGAACACTTTAAAGGGGGTGCACCGTTCCCAGAAGTACTGCAATACCGGGTCGATGCGTGGAGTGGACGGAGCAAGCCCCTATTCCATCTCCCAGTTCCAAAAATCAATTTAATATATGGTGCCCGGGTAGGGCACGTATCAGATATTAAACTGATAAGAACAGATTTTTTCTTTCGAAAAAAGTTTATTGGCACATTTTCATTCTTTACATTTCCTCATTTTTCTTTTAAAAATTACACATGTCTTTAAAACAAAAATGACACAATTAAGGGCTAAAACTCAGTATTGGGTTGTGTGTTGTGTAAAAGTCCATGTGTGTAAAATGTTGGTTTAAAAGAAGGTAAAATGAATGAAAATAAATAGCAATAAATGATGTAAAACAATAAAACATGCCAACTAAAACATCATCTCTTGTACAGGATCGCGGGTGAGTCCCTATCAAGATTGTCCATTCACTCCAGGTCTCCAGAACAGGCTCCGGACCTCCCGCTTCCGGTGCCCAGCGGAGATCCCCTCCCTCCGGCCCGCTGGCCCGCTGTTCCCGTAGCCGGTGTGGTGAGGGTGCATCTACGGGCGGCCAGGTACGGTGGTGGCCGGGACCTTTCCGTGCGACCCCAGCCCCCCCATCCGAATGACGACGTCCGGCGCCTCCTGCAGCGTTGATCTTATAAGTTGCTCGCACGCGTGGAGGGGCACCGTAACGCGTTTCCCCACCAGCAGGTTTCTGGTGGTCCAGATGGCATCCTTGATATGGTTGAGGGTGAGCCAGAGCGAGGTAAATTGTTTTGATGTGAGGTCCTTCAAGCCCTGACCCACCCCCAGGATGGCGAGCTTGTATTCCATCTGGACACTACCCGCTGGCAGGTACGGGAAAACCAGGGGGCTGGTCCTGGCCCACAGGTCCCGCGCAGCACCGCACTCCCAGAGCAGATGGTAGACGGTCTCCGGGGAACCACATCCGGACCGTGGGCAGATGGAGTTTTTGGCCATGCCTCTGGAGTGCATGACCGCCCTGACCGGGAGAATCTCATGAGCCACCATCCACGATAAGTCCTTATGCCTGTTCTGGAGAGCTGGGTGGGCTGCGTTCCTCCAAACGTCTTTGGCCTCACCTAGTGTGAGGCCTGGAACCGGACTCACCGATTCCCGATCCTGCACAAGAGAGATAAGAGACTTGTGGTTAGTTAAAATGGTGGCATCATTGGTCTCTAAAAGGTACTTTTTAAAAAATTTCTTTATAAACCTGTATTCTTTAGGCAAGTTAAAAGACACTGGACGTTTAAGATCAATGGGTAAAATTTTCAAAGTTCTTAGGTAAGACCCCATCCAGAATCGGGTCATGGCTGCTGTCTTGTGTTCTCTGGATGGGGTCAGGGCGTACTGAATGTGTAGGGCGGCAAAGCGGCTGCCTAAAAAGAGGTGGGGGTCTGGGAGGCCTTTCCCGCCATTCTCTTTTTTCTTCTTGATGACCTCCCTTTTTAGTCTCTCCCACTTGGACCCCCACAGGAAATAAAAGACCGCCCTCTCCAGGTTTGCCAGGAATCGTCTTTGGGGACTAAAAACAGAACAGACAAGTAAAATCAGTGGTAAAATCACGGCTTTAAAAATTAAAATCTTGCCTTCAAACGTCAGTTGTCTTAGTCCCCAAAACCCAAGTCTTTGCCTGACTTTCCCTAACAAGTCAGTCCAGTTTCCTTGTCCTCCACCCTCTCTGTCAAATTTTACACCTAAAATTTTCAAATGATTGTCTTTAAAATCCAAATCTAGTCCACCTGTGTCAACGTTCCCCCACGGCCCGAAGAGCTGGGCCTCGGACTTACTCCTATTGAGCTTAGCCCCCGAGGCCCGACCGTACCAGTCAGTCAAGTCCATTGCTCTTCGTACTGATAAAAGGTCAGTCGCTAAAAGGGTCACGTCATCCATATATAAAACACAGGTCGCCGTCAGTCCACCAGTTCCTGGGATGTCTAGTCCTTTAATCCATCTATCCCTTCTCAAGATTTGTGCCAGTGGCTCAATACAAGCCACATACAGAAGGGGAGATAAGGGACACCCCTGACGGACTCCGCTGTAGAGTTTTACAGCTTTGGATAAATGCCCATTAACCAAAATACTGCTAGACAGATCGTTGTACAGCAATCCCACCCAGGCTATAAACCTCCCAGGAAACCCCATTTTTCCCAGTACCTGAAGCAGGTACTGGTGCGAGACGCGGTCAAAGGCTTTTTCGAAATCTAAATTTAGGACTACTAGCCGAATGTTTCGGTCTCTCGCATAACAGATGGCGTCTCTGATCAGTACCAGGCTGTCCGTGATCTTCCTGCCGGGCACAGCGCATGCTTGATCCAGGTGGATTACGTCCTCTAAAACAGTCGACATACGTGTAGCTAAAATCTTACTAAAAAGTTTGCAATCATAATTTAAAAGAGTGATTGGTCGCCAGTTTCTCAAGTCAGTCTTGTCTCCTTTTTTGTGTAGTAAAGTAACTATCCCTACTCTAAAGCTGTCCGGAAGTCTGTCAAGAGTCTCAAATTCTTTAAAAACTGTCAATAAGTCGTGTGCTAAAATGTCCCAGAAAGTCAGATAAAACTCAAAGGGGAGTCCATCCATGCCTGGGGACTTCCCCTTTTTAAAACCTTTTAGTGCTTTGTGCATTTCTAAAAGAGTAAAATCCTGGGATAAAAGCACATCTGGACTCTTTACCTTTTTGTCTAAAAACCCTAAAACTTCCTCTAAGATGCCATTGTGTACCTCTTTAGTGCTGTATAAATTATTGTAAAAACTTTCAATTTCCCCTAAAATCTGATCTGTTGTATTTACTTCCCCCCCCTGTAAAAGTTTTTAAAGTATTAATTGACCCTCCCCGTGTTATTGTCTTTTAAAAAAAATATCTAGTACACTTTTCCCCTTCTTCTATTTCTCTCTCCTTACATCTTAAAATGACACCTTTACTCTTAGTTTCAGACAAATCTGACATTTCTTTCTTTACTTCTTTGATTTCATTTGTAAAATCCAATCCACTGTTTAAAAGGTTAAAATATCTCTGCAGTCTTTTTTGCAGCCCCATCATGCGTCTTTTTTCTTTGTTCTTTTTTTCTTTTCCAATTTGTTTAAAAAACCGTCCTGTCCTTTGTTTCACCATCTCCCACCACTGTGCACGTGAGTCGTAAAAGTCCTGGAGGGTCTGCCATTGGCTGAACTGCTCCCTATATTCTTCAACCACTTCCTCATCCTCTAATAGGGAGCAGTTCAGCTTCCACAGCCCTCCCCCTACAGTCACACCCGTGGGTAGTGAAAGGGTGCAGGAGAGCATCATGTGATCAGAAAAGAAGAGGGGGGTCAATGTAGCATCGGTCGGCGGGCAGTCCCTTGTAAAAACGTAGTCAATTCGAGAGGCTCTGGCGCCATCACCACTGAACCAGGTGAAGCCCTCCTCTCTTTGATGCATTGTTTTAAAGCAGTCAACTAACTTAAAATCTTTGACTATGTTTTGTAATAAAACCGATGTCTTGTCGACCTTAAAATCCTCTCCTACCCTCTTTCTATCCTTTCTTGTTAAAACACAATTAAAATCCCCTGCTACCACTAGGGGAGCCCTACCTAGCATGTGGGGCTGCAGGTCTTCTAAAAGCTCATACCTATTGTTTTTTCCTGTAAAACCATACACATTTAAAATGTTAAAATCCTTACCTAAAAAAGTCAGATTAGCTAAAATTGCCCGCCCATCCCTCACCACAGTGCTGCCCTTCACCAAAACATTGGGATTTTTAATTAAAATAGCAACACCGTCATTTTTGTTAAAATTGGACCCACACCAGATGGAAGGTCCTGGGGTCCAAATCTCCTCCCACTTCCTGTAATTTGTTAAAAAAGGCAGACCACATTCTTGCAATAAAAACACATCTGACTTAAAAGATATTAAAAGGGATAACACGCTCTGTGCTCGTATATTGCTCTTCACACTTCTCACATTGATTGTAGAGATAGTGAGAGCCATGAGCAGTATGGTTAAAAAGGTGTGAGACATTTAAAAGAAAACCATGGGACTACAGAGATATAATTAAAATCATGTTACATCTTGTTGCACTTGCCTTTCCTTTTGCCCAGAGAACCTGGGATCAAGGGGGCAAGTGCTTGACGCCTCAGGGCTCGCAGAGAGGACCTCTTGCGACTCCTTTGGCGACGATGTTCTTAGCTTGAAATGCAGAAAAGAGACTTCATTTGGAGATTCTGCGGGCCACATACGGTCTAGATCTTCCATGGGGGAACTATCTAGCCGATGCGCTACCCGCAGCTTTTTCTCCTCTGTTTGAACCAGAGGAGATCTCGCAGTTCTTTTCTGCACTTGAGCATTGGGAAAAGAGCAATCAGTTTCATTCCCACTTGTTGACATACTAACCTCAGACACGGTTTCAAGGGAGGAAACCGTTTCCCCCTCTCCATCCTCCATTTTGTTTCCACTTATTTTTTCCTGGGGGGTGGTTTCCTCCCTCTGCTCTTTCTCTGTCTCTGCAACTGAGGCCGCCCCACTTCCTCCTCCTTGTCCAATCCCTGAGGCTGGCTGGGAATGTGAAATTCCCGCCAAAACCTCAGGGCCCGCCTCTTCCTCTCTTTGTTCTTTTGTTTGCTCCTTGGGTGGGGCGGCCATTTTGTTGCCTTTCAATTTGTTGGCAAAGCTTTTGGGGCAATCTCTGTAGAGATGGTCGGTTTCACCACAAAGATTACACCTTCTGCCAATGGTACATTCCTCAAAGATGTGACCAATTCCTCTACACTTCCCACATGTTAATTCCTTGCATGCATCGGCTAAATGCCCTATTCTCCCACACTTCCTACACAGTTTAGGCATTCCTTGGTAGTGAATGTAGCCTCTGTTCTCTCCCAACACAATCATAGAAGGCAGATGCTTCAGGCCCTGGTAGCCCCCGGCGTCTTCCCATTGTTTAATGGGAATTCGCCAGGAGCAATTCCAGATACCATCTTCATCTAACACTTTGACTGGTTGACCCCGAACAGTGCAAAATCTGCCCAACCAGACACAAATGTCCTCCCCATTCACTGTTTCATTAAACATTCTGACAATCACAGTTTTTAGTGAATTGTCAGAAAGTTTCTCCACAGTAAACATAGAGAATTGGGCTTTGCATGCATCAAACCTTTGCCAGAATTCAATTAACAGGGAAGCACTTTTAAAACTTAAATCAAAACCTTTGTTCAGGGGGAGAGTAACTAGGCAGTTCAAGTCATCAGGTCTAAAATTGAGGGCTTTCTGGATCAGCTTCCTGGAGAAGTCAAGACGTGACAACCCCAGGAGCTTACCATCCACCTCTTTAAATAAAAAGCGCACGCTGATAAGAACAGATACTACACTTGATCTTAGCCAAAAGGCCGAGAAGCGATGCCGCAATGACGCCGAGGCGGGGGAGCCGGCAAAGGCCACGCCCACCTGGGCCGCGGCGAGAGGGCCCAAGGTCGCCAACAAACAAGCTCACCGAAAATGGATCACAACAGAGTGCACAACACGACACTTTGGAGCGCAACCTGGGATTTTGGATCATCATCGTTCAAAAGCACGGAATGGCTCGTAACTCCTAAACGGTCCGTCGCAGACCCAAGTGTCTTACATCACCGGAATCCTTGGCTCGGGCCGAACGAGACGCACGCCTCGGATTGGATGGTCGCGCGGCGAGATTTTCGGGTATTTTGGATTTTGCGAAAAACCTACTTTTGCACAGTAGTCCTGGGTCGTTTGCCCAATCTGACCCAAACCGGTGCAGAAAGATTCTCTGGAGTCTGACTGCCAACAGTGACCGGAAAAAAAGTCGGGATTTCGATTCACGTTGGCGACGGGAGGCCAAAACGTTGGCAGTGGGCGAGGCGGGCTTTACTTGAATGGCTATAACTCTCCCGACGGCAGAGAGACAATTACACCCAAGTGGGTACACCTGTGTACGGGCTCAGCCTGTGGTCACGTGAAAAGGGATGTGGCGACTGGCCACTTGGTGGCGCTGTAAACAGAAAAAAACAACAACTTGAACACGGCCATAGACGACTGTGCATCACGTGATTTTTCACACGTGCACAAGGTATTCATACCACATGATAGAACTCCTCATTCTGAACAACTTTGGACCACTGCTGTCAATCAAAGCGTTCGTTAAATATTGGCGATTGTGTGAAGAATGAAAAACAAACAAAAAACAACAACAAAAAACAAGCCTCCTTTCGCAGATTGGTCCCAGGTTGTTTTCTATCTCTCGATCAACCACTGCAGCTCCATTCTCTGGACTTCCTAGGTTTCAACCACCATCAGAAGAAGAAGAAGATGAAAAAAAAAAAAAAAAAATGAGTGGAGCTTTAACAATCTGCTCTTTTAACCAGTGTGTGTGTGTGTCCAGGGGAGAGCGCGAACGCAGTCCCCCACTACCATAAATTATGCAGTCGAGATTCCCACATTTGGGGAATTCGCAGGGGTCAGCACAACCGGAGTGCAATGGCCGAGCCTCGCCCTGGGTGAACCACCTTCCTGATCATGGTGTCTCCCTTGCCAGGTAAGTATGAATTCCCAGGCCTCCAGTCAGAGGCACCCCGTCCCTCTTCGCAATCCTCACTAACGGTTAGTAAAAGACTCCAAGAGATAAGAGAGACACCAAAAATGTGCAGTGACGGGCTTCTTTTTTTTTCCTTTTCTTTTTTGCATGCTCCGGATCCGGCTCCATGAGCCAAAGATCCATTTAATACGCAGTCCCCGGATAGTGGGCGAATCAGATACTAAACTGATAAGAACAGAGTTTATCATTTATTTATTTTGGAATTTTTTCATATTTTCACACCAGCATTGGATATGATCACCTACGACACCCATACACAGCAATATACACTACTTCCATGAACATCTGCTGTCACACAAGACTGAAACATTTCTTTCATTGAACACTTTAAAGGGGGTGCACCGTTCCCAGAAGTACTGCAATACCGGGTCGATGCGTGGAGTGGACGGAGCAAGCCCCTATTCCATCTCCCAGTTCCAAAAATCAATTTAATATATGGTGCCCGGGTAGGGCACGTATCAGATATTAAACTGATAAGAACAGATTTTTTCTTTCGAAAAAAGTTTATTGTCACATTTTCCATTTTCATTTTCATTTCCACACATTTTTCCACATTTTTCCTTTAAAACATAACACATGTCTTTAAAACAAAAAATACACAATTTAACGGTTAAAAATCAGTTTGGTTTTGTGTTGTGTAAAAGTCCATGTGTGTAAAATGTTTGGTTTAAAAGAAGGGTAAAATGAATGAAAATAAATAGAAATAAAGGATATAAAACAATAAAACATGCCAACTAAAACATCATCTCTTGTACAGGATCGCGGATGAGTCCCTATCAAGTTTTTCCATTCACTCCAGGTCTCCAGGACAGGCTCCGGACTCCCCGCTTCCGGTGCCCAGCGGAAATCCCCGCTCCTCCGGCCCGCTGGCCCGCTGTTCCCGTAGCCGGTGTGGTGAGGGTGCATCTACGGGCGGCCAGGGTCGGTGGCGGCCGGGACCTTTTCTGTGCGGCCTGGCCCCCCCATCCGAATAACGACGTGCGGCCCACCCTGCAGCGTTGATGTTATTCTATGCTCGCGCGCGTGGAGGGGGACTGTCACGCGTTTCCCCACCAGCAGGTTTCTGGTGGCCCAGATGGTATCCTTTATGATGTTTAGGGTGAGCCAGAGCGAGGCAAATTTCTGCGGTGTTAGCTCCTTCAAGCCCTGACTCACCCCTAGGATAGCAAGCTTGTAGTCCACCTGGGCTCTACCCGCTGGCAGGCACGGGAAAAACAGGGGGCCGGTCTTGACCCACAGGTCCCGCGCAGCGCCGCACTCCCAGAGCAGATGGTAGACGGTCTCCGGGGAGCCACATCCGGACCGTGGGCAGATGGAGTTTTTGGCCATGCCTCTGGAGTGCATGACCGCCCTGACCGGGAGGATCTCATGAGCCACCATCCACGACAAGTCCTTAAGCCTGTTCTGGAGAGCTGGGTGGGCTGCGTTCCTCCAAACGTCTTTGGCCTCACCTAGTGTGAGGCCTGGAATTGGACTCACCGATTCCCGATCCTGCACAAGAGAGATTACAGACTTGTGGTTAGTTAAAACTGTGACATCTTGATTCTCTAAAAAGTATTTCTTTAAAAAAAATTTGATAAAACAATACTCTTTGGGCAAGTTAAAAGACACTGGACATTTAAGATCAACTGGTAAAATTTTCAAATATCTTAGGTACGACCCCATCCAGAAACGGGTCATGGCTGCGGTCTTGTTCTCTCTGGATGGGGTCGTTGCATATTTAATGTGGAGGGCGGTGAAGCGGCTTCCTAAAAACAGGTGGGGGTCTGGGAGGCCTTTCCCGCCATTCTCTTTTTTCTTTTTAACGACCTCCTTCTTCAGTCGTTCCCACTTGGACCCCCACAGGAAATAAAATACCGCCCTTTCCAGGTTGGCCAGGAATCGTCTTGGGGGACTAAAAACAGAACAGACAAGTAAAATCAGTGGTAAAATCACAGCTTTAAAAATTAAAATCTTGCCTTCGTAAGTCAGTTGTCTTAGTCCCCAAAACCCGAGTCTTTGCCTAACTTTCCCTACCAAGTCAGTCCAGTTTCCTTGTCCTCCACCCTCTCTGTCAAATTTGACTCCTAAAATTTTCAAATTATTTTCTTTAAAATCCAAATCTAGTCCCCCTGTGTCAACAGTCCCCCACGGCCCGAAGAGCTGGGCCTCGGACTTACTCCTATTGAGTTTAGCGCCCGAGGCCCGACCGTACCAGTCAGTCAAGTCCATTGCTCTTCGTACTGATAAAAGGTCAGTCGCTAAAAGGGTCATGTCGTCCATATATAAAACACAGGTCGCCGTCAGTCCACCAGTTCCTGGGATGTCTAGTCCTTTAATCCATTTGTCCCTTCTCAAGATTTGTGCCAGTGGCTCAATACAGGCCACATACAGAAGGGCAGATAAGGGACACCCCTGACGGACACCGCTGTGAATATTTACAGCATTGGATAAATGCCCATTAACTACAAATCTGCTGATCAGACTGTTGTACAGCAGTCCCACCCAGGCTATGAATCTCCCTGGAAACCCCATTTTATCCAGTACCTTAAAAAGGAACTGGTGCGAGATGCGGTCAAATGCTTTTTCAAAGTCTAAATTTAGGACTACTAGCCGAATGTTTCTGTCTCTCGCGTAACAGATGGCGTCTCTGATCAGCACCAGGCTGTCCGTGATCTTCCTTCCGGGCACAGCGCATGCTTGATCCGGGTGGATTATGTCCGCTAAAACCGCCGACATACGTGTGGCTAAAATTTTGCTAAAAAGTTTGCAGTCAACGTTTAAAAGAGTAATGGGTCGCCAGTTCCGTAAGTCCGTCTTGTCTCCTTTTTTATGTAAAAGTGAAACTATCCCTATTCTAAAGCTGTCAGGAAGTCTTTCAAGAGTCTCAAATTCTTTAAAAACAGTCAGTAAGTCGAAAGCTAAAATATCCCAAAAAGTTAAATAAAACTCCAGAGGAAGTCCGTCTGTACCAGGGGACTTTCCTCGTTTAAAACTTTTAAGAGCTTTGTGAATTTCTAAGATGTTAAAATCTTGAGATAAAATTGTACATTCGCTGTCGACTTTCTTTTCTAAAAACTCTAAAACTTCCCTTAGCGTGTCATTGTGAACTTCTTTTGTGCTGTATAGGTTTTCATAAAATACTTCAGTTTCCTTTAAAATTTCTTTTGTAGTGTAAACCTCCCTTCCTCCACTTTTCAAACTAGTGATAGCCCCACCCCGTGAAATAATCTTTTTAAAAAAATACCTAGTACACCTTTCACCTTCCTCTATCTCCCTCTCCATGCTCCTTAAAATGACACCTTTGCTTTGACTTTCGGATAAAACTGACATTTCTTGTTTTATTTCTTTAATTTCTTCGCTAAAATCAATCCCATTATTTGAAAGATTAAAATACCTCTGTAGTCGTTTTTGCAGCCCCATCATGCATCGATTTAATCTATTCTTTTTATTTTTCCCTATCTTCCTAAAAAACTGTCTTGTCCGTTCCTTTACCATCTCCCACCACTGTGCACGTGAGTCGTAAAAGTCTCGGAGGGTCTGCCATTGGCTGAACTGCTCCCTGTACTCACTAACTACTTCCTTATCTTCCAAAAGGGAGCAGTTCAGCTTCCACAGCCCTCCCCCTACTGTCACACCAGTGGGCAGTGAAAGGGTGCATGACAGCATTATGTGATCTGAGAAAAAGAGGGGGGTTAATGTTGCATCGGTTGGCAGGCAGTCCCGTGTAAAAATGTAGTCAATGCGAGAGGCTCTGGTGCCGTCACCACTGAACCAGGTGAAGCCCTCCTCTCTGTGATGCATTGCTTTAAAACAGTCTACTAATTTAAAATCTCTAACTAAACCCTGCAATAAAACCGATGTTTTGTCAACTTTAAAATCCTCTGTCCTCTTCCTATCTTTCTTAGTTAAAACACAGTTAAAATCCCCTGCTACCACTAGGGGAGCCCTACCTAACATGTGGGGCTGCAGGTCTTCTAAAAGCTCATGCCTGTTATTTTTGTCTGTAAAACCATACACATTTAAAATGTTAAAATCCTTACCTAAAAAAGTCAGATTAGCTAAAATTGCCCGCCCATCCCTCACCACAGTGCTGCCCTTCACCAAAATATTGGGATTTTTGATTAAAATAGCAACACCGTCATTTTTGTTAAAATTGGACCCACTCCAGATGGAAGTTCCTGGGGTCCAAATCTCCTCCCACTTCCTGTAGTTTGTTAAAAAGGGCAGACCACATTCTTGCAATAAAAACACATCTGACTTAAAAGATTTTAAAAAGGATAACACACTCTGTGCTCGTATATTGCTCTTCACACTTCTCACATTGATTGTGGAGATAGTGAGAGCCATGAGCAGTATGGTTAAAAGGGTGTGAGACATTTAAAAGCAACCAAGTGACTACAGAGATATAATTAAAATCATGTTACATCTTGTTGCATTTGCCTTTCCTTTTCCCCAGAAGACCTGGGATCAGGGGAGCAAGTGCTTGACGCCACGGGGCTCGCAGAGAGTACCTCTTGCGACTCCTTTGGCGACGATGTTCTCAGCTTAAAATGCAGAAAAGAGACTTCATTTGGAGAATCTGCGGGCCACATACGGTCTAGATCTTCCGTGGGAGAACTATCTAGCCGATGCGCTACCCGCAGCTTTTTCTCCTCTGTTTGAACCAGAGGAGATCTCGCAGTTCTTTTCTGCACTTGAGCATTTGGGAGTGAAAAAACACTTTCACTCCCACTGGAGGGCATACTCACCTCCGAGACGGTGTTGAGGGAGGAAACCGTTTCATCCTCTCCGCTTTCTGTTTCATTTCCTTTTTCTTGTTCGGGAGTGGTTTCCTCCCCCTGTTCCGTATCAATCCGTGACTCTGCCCCTGTGGCCGCCCCACTTCCTTTTTCCTGACCAATCCCTGAGGCTGGCTGAGAATTTGAAATTCCCGCCAAAACCTCAGGGACCGCCTCCTCCTCCCTTTGTTCTTTTGTTTGCCATGCTTGTGGGGCGGCCATTTTGTTGCTTTTAAGTTTGTTGGCGAAACTTTTTGGGCAATCTCTGTAGAGATGGTTTGATTCTCCACACAGGTTGCACCGCCTGCCATTGGTACACTCCTCAAAGTTGTGACCAATTTCTCTGCATTTCCCACATATAATTTCCTGGCATGCTTCAGCTAAGTGCCCAAACTTTCCACACTTCCTGCATAATTTGGGCATGCCCTGGTAATGAATGTAGCCTCTGTTCTCGCCAAGCACAATCATTGAAGGCAGATGATTCAGGCCCTGGTAGCCCCCGGCGTCTTCCCATTGTTTAATGGGAATTCGCCAAGAGCATGTCCAGATGCCGTCCTCATCTAAAACCTTAACTGGCTGGCTTCGAACGGTGCAAAATCTACCCAGCCATACACAAATGTCTTCCCCAGTCACTGTCTCATTAAACATTCTAACAATCACAGTTTTAAGTGTGTTATCAGAGAGCTTTTCAACAGTAAACATAGAGAACTGGGATTTAGCTGCTTCAAATCTGTGCCAAAACTCATTCAGGTGGGAAACCGCTCTAAAGCTAACATCATAACCTTTGTTGAGGGGCAGAGTCACAATACAATTTAAATCCTCAGGTTTAAAATTTAAAGTCTTTTGGATCAGCTTCCTGGAGAAATCAAGACGTGACATCCCCAGTAGCTTCCCCTCAACCTCTTTAAAAAGGAAACGCACGCTGTGGTGCCTCCGCATGCCGGCACGAGCAGCCGACATGGTGGAGACACCAACAGCCTAAAAACTTAAAGGAACAATAAATAAATAAATAGATAAATAGATAAAATGTCTTACCTTAAAACTGTACAGTCGTAAAAACAGCTGGATCAATGTACCTCCTAAAAGTTGTGTGGCTCGGGATACAAAGCTAATCTCGAGCCAAGAAACCTCCAAGAGGCGATCGCTGTCTCCACCTGACGACCAGATACGTGATCTTAGCCAAAAGGCCGAGAAGCGATGCCGCAATGACGCCGAGGCGGGGGAGCCGGCAAAGGCCACGCCCACCTGGGCCGCGGCGAGAGGGCCCAAGGTCGCCAACAAACAAGCTCACCGAAAATGGATCACAACAGAGTGCACAACACGACACTTTGGAGCGCAACCTGGGATTTTGGATCATCATCGTTCAAAAGCACGGAATGGCTCGTAACTCCTAAACGGTCCGTCGCAGACCCAAGTGTCTTACATCACCGGAATCCTTGGCTCGGGCCGAACGAGACGCATGCCTCGGATTGGATGGTCGCGCTGGCGAGATTTTCGGGTATTTTGGATTTTGCGATAAACCTACTTTTGCACAGTAGTCCTGGGTCGTTTGCCCAATCTGACCCAAACAGGTGCAGAAAGATTCTCTGGAGTCTGACTGCCAACAGTGACCGGAAAAAAAGTCGGGATTTCGATTCACGTTGGCGACGGGAGGCCAAAACGTTGGCAGTGGGCGAGGCGGGCTTTACTTGAATGGCTATAACTCTCCCGACGGCAGAGAGACAATTACACCCAAGTGGGTACACCTGTGTACGGGCTCAGCCTGTGGTCACGTGAAAAGGGATGTGGCGACTGGCCACTTGGTGGCGCTGTAAACAGAAAAAAACAACAACTTGAACACGGCCATAGACGACTGTGCATCACGTGATTTTTCACACGTGCACAAGGTATTCATACCACATGATAGAACTCCTCATTCTGAACAACTTTGGACCACTGCTGTCAATCAAAGCGTTCGTTAAATATTGGCGATTGTGTGAAGAATGAAAAACAAACAAAAAACAACAACAAAAAACAAGCCTCCTTTCGCAGATTGGTCCCAGGTTGTTTTCTATCTCTCGATCAACCACTGCAGCTCCATTCTCTGGACTTCCTAGGTTTCAACCACCATCAGAAGAAGAAGAAGATGAAAAAAAAAAAAAATGAGTGGAGCTTTAACAATCTGCTCTTTTAACCAGTGTGTGTGTGTGTCCAGGGGAGAGCGCGAACGCAGTCCCCCACTACCATAAATTATGCAGTCGAGATTCCCACATTTGGGGAATTCGCAGGGGTCAGCACAACCGGAGTGCAATGGCCGAGCCTCGCCCTGGGTGAACCACCTTCCTGATCATGGTGTCTCCCCTGCCAGGTAAGTATGAATTCCCAGGCCTCCAGTCAGTTCCAAAAATCAATTTAATATATGGTGCCCGGGTAGGGCACGTATCAGATATTAAACTGATAAGAACAGATTTTTTCTTTCGAAAAAAGTTTATTGTCACATTTTCCATTTTCATTTTCATTTCCACACATTTTTCCACATTTTTCCTTTAAAACATAACACATGTCTTTAACAAAAAATACACAATTTAATGGTTAAAAATCAGTTTGGTTTTGTGTTGTGTAAAAGTCCATGTGTGTAAAATGTTTGGTTTAAAAGAAGGGTAAAATGAATGAAAATAAATAGAAATAAAGGATATAAAACAATAAAACATGCCAACTAAAACATCATCTCTTGTACAGGATCGCGGATGAATCCCTATCAAGTTTTTCCATTCACTCCAGGTCTCCAGGACAGGCTCCGGACTCCCCGCTTCCGGTGCCCAGCGGAAATCCCCGCTCCTCCGGCCCGCTGGCCCGCTGTTCCCGTAGCCGGTGTGGTGAGGGTGCATCTACGGGCGGCCAGGGTCGGTGGCGGCCGGGACCTTTTCTGTGCGGCCTGGCCCCCCCATCCGAATAACGACGTGCGGCCCACCCTGCAGCGTTGATGTTATTCTATGCTCGCACGCGTGGAGGGGGACCGTCACGCGTTTCCCCACCAGCAGGTTTCTGGTGGCCCAGATGGTATCCTTTATGATGTTTAGGGTGAGCCAGAGCGAGGCAAATTTCTGCGGTGTTAGCTCCTTCAAGCCCTGACTCACCCCTAGGATAGCGAGCTTGTAGTCCACCTGGGCTCTACCCGCTGGCAGGCACGGGAAAAACAGGGGGCCGGTCTTGGCCCACAGGTCCCGCGCAGCGCCGCACTCCCAGAGCAGATGGTAGACGGTCTCCGGGGAGCCACATCCGGACCGTGGGCAGATGGAGTTTTTGGCCATGCCTCTGGAGTGCATGACCGCCCTGACCGGGAGGATCTCATGAGCCACCATCCACGACAAGTCCTTAAGCCTGTTCTGGAGAGCTGGGTGGGCTGCGTTCCTCCAAACGTCTTTGGCCTCACCTAGTGTGAGGCCTGGAATTGGACTCACCGATTCCCGATCCTGCACAAGAGAGATTACAGACTTGTGGTTAGTTAAAACTGTGACATCTTGATTCTCTAAAAAGTATTTCTTTAAAAAAATTTTGATAAAACAATACTCTTTGGGCAAGTTAAAAGACACTGGACATTTAAGATCAACTGGTAAAATTTTCAAATATCTTAGGTACGACCCCATCCAGAAACGGGTCATGGCTGCGGTCTTGTTCTCTCTGGATGGGGTCGTTGCATATTTAATGTGGAGGGCGGTGAAGCGGCTTCCTAAAAACAGGTGGGGGTCTGGGAGGCCTTTCCCGCCATTCTCTTTTTTCTTTTTAACGACCTCCCTCTTCAGTCGTTCCCACTTGGACCCCCACAGGAAATAAAATACCGCCCTCTCCAGGTTGGCCAGGAATCGTCTTGGGGGACTAAAAACAGAACAGACAAGTAAAATCAGTGGTAAAATCACAGCTTTAAAAATTAAAATCTTGCCTTCGTAAGTCAGTTGTCTTAGTCCCCAAAACCCGA
The DNA here is from genome assembly GCA_021554675.1 of Leuciscus idus. Lineage (NCBI taxonomy): Eukaryota > Metazoa > Chordata > Actinopteri > Cypriniformes > Leuciscidae > Leuciscus > Leuciscus idus. Next base: position 1,508,742 of record CM038640.1, on the reverse strand, counting down.
GTCTTTGCCTAACTTTCCCTACCAAGTCAGTCCAGTTTCCTTGTCCTCCACCCTCTCTGTCAAATTTGACTCCTAAAATTTTCAAATTATTTTCTTTAAAATCCAAATCTAGTCCCCCTGTGTCAACAGTCCCCCACGGCCCGAAGAGCTGGGCCTCGGACTTACTCCTATTGAGTTTAGCGCCCGAGGCCCGACCGTACCAGTCAGTCAAGTCCATTGCTCTTCGTACTGATAAAAGATCAGTCGCTAAAAGGGTCATGTCGTCCATATATAAAACACAGGTCGCCGTCAGTCCACCAGTTCCTGGGATGTCTAGTCCTTTAATCCATTTGTCCCTTCTCAAGATTTGTGCCAGTGGCTCAATACAGGCCACATACAGAAGGGCAGATAAGGGACACCCCTGACGGACACCGCTGTGAATATTTACAGCATTGGATAAATGCCCATTAACTACAAATCTGCTGATCAGACTGTTGTACAGCAGTCCCACCCAGGCTATGAATCTCCCTGGAAACCCCATTTTATCCAGTACCTTAAAAAGGAACTGGTGCGAGATGCGGTCAAATGCTTTTTCAAAGTCTAAATTTAGGACTACTAGCCGAATGTTTCTGTCTCTCGCGTAACAGATGGCGTCTCTGATCAGCACCAGGCTGTCCGTGATCTTCCTTCCGGGCACAGCGCATGCTTGAGATCCGGGTGGATTATGTCCGCTAAAACCGTCGACATACGTGTGGCTGAAATTTTGCTAAAAAGTTTGCAGTCAACGTTTAAAAGAGTAATGGGTCGCCAGTTCCGTAAGTCCGTCTTGTCTCCTTTTTTATGTAAAAGTGAAACTATCCCTATTCTAAAGCTGTCAGGAAGTCTTTCAAGAGTCTCAAATTCTTTAAAAACAGTCAGTAAGTCGAACGCTAAAATATCCCAAAAAGTTAAATAAAACTCCAGAGGAAGTCCGTCTGTACCAGGGGACTTTCCTCGTTTAAAACTTTTAAGAGCTTTGTGAATTTCTAAGATGTTAAAATCTTGAGATAAAATTGTACATTCGCTGTCGACTTTCTTTTCTAAAAACTCTAAAACTTCCCTTAGCGTGTCATTGTGAACTTCTTTTGTGCTGTATAGGTTTTCATAAAATACTTCAGTTTCCTTTAAAATTTCTTTTGTAGTGTAAACCTCCCTTCCTCCACTTTTCAAACTAGTGATAGCCCCACCCCGTGAAATAATCTTTTAAAAAAAATACCTAGTACACCTTTCACCTTCCTCTATCTCCCTCTCCCTGCTCCTTAAAATGACACCTTTGCTTTGACTTTCGGATAAAACTGACATTTCTTGTTTTATTTCTTTAATTTCTTCGCTAAAATCAATCCCATTATTTGAAAGATTAAAATACCTCTGTAGTCGTTTTTGCAGCCCCATCATGCATCGATTTAATCTATTCTTTTTATTTTTCCCTATCTTCCTAAAAAACTGTCTTGTCCGTTCCTTTACCATCTCCCACCACTGTGCACGTGAGTCGTAAAAGTCTCGGAGGGTCTGCCATTGGCTGAACTGCTCCCTGTACTCACTAACTACTTCCTTATCTTCCAAAAGGGAGCAGTTCAGCTTCCACAGCCCTCCCCCTACTGTCACACCAGTGGGCAGTGAAAGGGTGCATGACAGCATTATGTGATCTGAGAAAAAGAGGGGGGTTAATGTTGCATCGGTTGGCAGGCAGTCCCGTGTAAAAATGTAGTCAATGCGAGAGGCTCTGGTGCCGTCACCACTGAACCAGGTGAAGCCCTCCTCTCTGTGATGCATTGCTTTAAAACAGTCTACTAATTTAAAATCTCTAACTAAACCCTGCAATAAAACCGATGTTTTGTCAACTTTAAAATCCTCTGTCCTCTTCCTATCTTTCTTAGTTAAAACACAGTTAAAATCCCCTGCTACCACTAGGGGAGCCCTACCTAACATGTGGGGCTGCAGGTCTTCTAAAAGCTCATGCCTGTTATTTTTGTCTGTAAAACCATACACATTTAAAATGTTAAAATCCTTACCTAAAAAAGTCAGATTAGCTAAAATTGCCCGCCCATCCCTCACCACAGTGCTGCCCTTCACCAAAATATTGGGATTTTTGATTAAAATAGCAACACCGTCATTTTTGTTAAAATTGGACCCACTCCAGATGGAAGTTCCTGGGGTCCAAATCTCCTCCCACTTCCTGTAGTTTGTTAAAAAGGGCAGACCACATTCTTGCAATAAAAACACATCTGACTTAAAAGATTTTAAAAAGGATAACACACTCTGTGCTCGTATATTGCTCTTCACACTTCTCACATTGATTGTGGAGATAGTGAGAGCCATGAGCAGTATGGTTAAAAGGGTGTGAGACATTTAAAAGCAACCAAGTGACTACAGAGATATAATTAAAATCATGTTACATCTTGTTGCATTTGCCTTTCCTTTTCCCCAGAAGACCTGGGATCAGGGGAGCAAGTGCTTGACGCCACGGGGCTCGCAGAGAGTACCTCTTGCGACTCCTTTGGCGACGATGTTCTCAGCTTAAAATGCAGAAAAGAGACTTCATTTGGAGAATCTGCGGGCCACATACGGTCTAGATCTTCCGTGGGAGAACTATCTAGCCGATGCGCTACCCGCAGCTTTTTCTCCTCTGTTTGAACCAGAGGAGATCTCGCAGTTCTTTTCTGCACTTGAGCATTTGGGAGTGAAAAAACACTTTCACTCCCACTGGAGGGCATACTCACCTCCGAGACGGTGTTGAGGGAGGAAACCGTTTCATCCTCTCCGCTTTCTGTTTCATTTCCTTTTTCTTGTTCGGGAGTGGTTTCCTCCCCCTGTTCCGTATCAATCCGTGACTCTGCCCCTGTGGCCGCCCCACTTCCTTTTTCCTGACCAATCCCTGAGGCTGGCTGAGAATTTGAAATTCCCGCCAAAACCTCAGGGACCGCCTCCTCCTCCCTTTGTTCTTTTGTTTGCCATGCTTGTGGGGCGGCCATTTTGTTGCTTTTAAGTTTGTTGGCGAAACTTTTTGGGCAATCTCTGTAGAGATGGTTTGATTCTCCACACAGGTTGCACCGCCTGCCATTGGTACACTCCTCAAAGTTGTGACCAATTTCTCTGCATTTCCCACATATAATTTCCTGGCATGCTTCAGCTAAGTGCCCAAACTTTCCACACTTCCTGCATAATTTGGGCATGCCCTGGTAATGAATGTAGCCTCTGTTCTCGCCAAGCACAATCATTGAAGGCAGATGATTCAGGCCCTGGTAGCCCCCGGCGTCTTCCCATTGTTTAATGGGAATTCGCCAAGAGCATGTCCAGATGCCGTCCTCATCTAAAACCTTAACTGGCTGGCTTCGAACGGTGCAAAATCTACCCAGCCATACACAAATGTCTTCCCCAGTCACTGTCTCATTAAACATTCTAACAATCACAGTTTTAAGTGTGTTATCAGAGAGCTTTTCAACAGTAAACATAGAGAACTGGGATTTAGCTGCTTCAAATCTGTGCCAAAACTCATTCAGGTGGGAAACCGCTCTAAAGCTAACATCATAACCTTTGTTGAGGGGCAGAGTCACAATACAATTTAAATCCTCAGGTTTAAAATTTAAAGTCTTTTGGATCAGCTTCCTGGAGAAATCAAGACGTGACATCCCCAGTAGCTTCCCCTCAACCTCTTTAAAAAGGAAACGCACGCTGTGGTGCCTCCGCATGCCGGCACGAGCAGCCGACATGGTGGAGACACCAACAGCCTAAAAACTTAAAGGAACAATAAATAAATAAATAGATAAATAGATAAAATGTCTTACCTTAAAACTGTACAGTCGTAAAAACAGCTGGATCAATGTACCTCCTAAAAGTTGTGTGGCTCGGGATACAAGGCTAATCTCGAGCCAAGAAACCTCCAAGAGGCGATCGCTGTCTCCACCTGACGACCAGATATGTGATCTTAGCCAAAAGGCCGAGAAGCGATGCCGCAATGACGCCGAGGCGGGGGAGCCGGCAAAGGCCACGCCCACCTGGGCCGCGGCGAGAGGGCCCAAGGTCGCCAACAAACAAGCTCACCGAAAATGGATCACAACAGAGTGCACAACACGACACTTTGGAGCGCAACCTGGGATTTTGGATCATCATCGTTCAAAAGCACGGAATGGCTCATAACTCCTAAACGGTCCGTCGCAGACCCAAGTGTCTTACATCACCGGAATCCTTGGCTCGGGCCGAACGAGACGCACGCCTCGGATTGGATGGTCGCGCTGGCGAGATTTTCGGGTATTTTGGATTTTGCGAAAAACCTACTTTTGCACAGTAGTCCTGGGTCGTTTGCCCAATCTGACCCAAACCGGTGCAGAAAGATTCTCTGGAGTCTGACTGCCAACAGTGACCGGAAAAAAAGTCGGGATTTCGATTCACGTTGGCGACGGGAGGCCAAAACGTTGGCAGTGGGCGAGGCGGGCTTTACTTGAATGGCTATAACTCTCCCGACGGCAGAGAGACAATTACACCCAAGTGGGTACACCTGTGTACGGGCTCAGCCTGTGGTCACGTGAAAAGGGATGTGGCGACTGGCCACTTGGTGGCGCTGTAAACAGAAAAAAACAACAACTTGAACACGGCCATAGACGACTGTGCATCACGTGATTTTTCACACGTGCACAAGGTATTCATACCACATGATAGAACTCCTCATTCTGAACAACTTTGGACCACTGCTGTCAATCAAAGCGTTCGTTAAATATTGGCGATTGTGTGAAGAATGAAAAACAAACAAAAAACAACAACAAAAAACAAGCCTCCTTTCGCAGATTGGTCCCAGGTTGTTTTCTATCTCTCGATCAACCACTGCAGCTCCATTCTCTGGACTTCCTAGGTTTCAACCACCATCAGAAGAAGAAGAAGATGAAAAAAAAAAAAAAAAAATGAGTGGAGCTTTAACAATCTGCTCTTTTAACCAGTGTGTGTGTGTGTCCAGGGGAGAGCGCGAACGCAGTCCCCCACTACCATAAATTATGCAGTCGAGATTCCCACATTTGGGGAATTCGCAGGGGTCAGCACAACCGGAGTGCAATGGCCGAGCCTCGCCCTGGGTGAACCACCTTCCTGATCATGGTGTCTCCCCTGCCAGGTAAGTATGAATTCCCAGGCCTCCAGTCAGAGGCACCCCGTCCCTCTTCGCAATCCTCACCAACGGTTAGTAAAAGACTCCAAGAGATAAGAGAGACACCAAAAATGTGCAGTGACGGGCTTCTTTTTTTTTTCTTTTCTTTTTTGCATGCTCCGGATCCGGCTCCATGAGCCAAAGATCCATTTAATACGCAGTCCCCGGATAGTGGGCGAATCAGATACTAAACTGATAAGAACAGAGTTTATCATTTATTTATTTTGGAATTTTTTCACACCACCATTACCAGCATTGGATATGATCACCTACGACACCCATACACAGCAATATACACTACTTCCATGAACATCTGCTGTCACACAAGACTGAAACATTTCTTTCATTGAACACTTTAAAGGGGGTGCACCGTTCCCAGAAGTACTGCAATACCGGGTCGATGCGTGGAGTGGACGGAGCAAGCCCCTATTCCATCTCCCAGTTCCAAAAATCAATTTAATATATGGTGCCCGGGTAGGGCACGTATCAGATATTAAACTGATAAGAACAGATTTTTCTTTCGAAAAAAGTTTATTGTCACATTTTCCATTTTCATTTCCACACATTTTTCCACATTTTTCCTTTAAAACATAACACATGTCTTTAAAACAAAAAATACACAATTTAACGGTTAAAAATCAGTTTGGTTTTGTGTTGTGTAAAAGTCCATGTGTGTAAAATGTTTGGTTTAAAAGAAGGGTAAAATGAATGAAAATAAATAGAAATAAAGGATATAAAACAATAAAACATGCCAACTAAAACATCATCTCTTGTACAGGATCGCGGATGAGTCCCTATCAAGTTTTTCCATTCACTCCAGGTCTCCAGGACAGGCTCCGGACTCCCCGCTTCCGGTGCCCAGCGGAAATCCCCGCTCCTCCGGCCCGCTGGCCCGCTGTTCCCGTAGCCGGTGTGGTGAGGGTGCATCTACGGGCGGCCAGGGTCGGTGGCGGCCGGGACCTTTTCTGTGCGGCCTGGCCCCCCCATCCGAATAACGACGTGCGGCCCACCCTGCAGCGTTGATGTTATTCTATGCTCGCACGCGTGGAGGGGGACCGTCACGCGTTTCCCCACCAGCAGGTTTCTGGTGGCCCAGATGGTATCCTTTATGATGTTTAGGGTGAGCCAGAGCGAGGCAAATTTCTGCGGTGTTAGCTCCTTCAAGCCCTGACTCACCCCTAGGATAGCGAGCTTGTAGTCCACCTGGGCTCTACCCGCTGGCAGGCACGGGAAAAACAGGGGGCCGGTCTTGGCCCACAGGTCCCGCGCAGCGCCGCACTCCCAGAGCAGATGGTAGACGGTCTCCGGGGAGCCACATCCGGACCGTGGGCAGATGGAGTTTTTGGCCATGCCTCTGGAGTGCATGACCGCCCTGACTGGGAGGATCTCATGAGCCACCATCCACGACAAGTCCTTAAGCCTGTTCTGGAGAGCTGGGTGGGCTGCGTTCCTCCAAACGTCTTTGGCCTCACCTAGTGTGAGGCCTGGAATTGGACTCACCGATTCCCGATCCTGCACAAGAGAGATTACAGACTTGTGGTTAGTTAAAACTGTGACATCTTGATTCTCTAAAAAGTATTTCTTTAAAAAAATGTTGATAAAACAATACTCTTTGGGCAAGTTAAAAGACACTGGACATTTAAGATCAACTGGTAAAATTTTCAAATATCTTAGGTACGACCCCATCCAGAAACGGGTCATGGCTGCGGTCTTGTTCTCTCTGGATGGGGTCGTTGCATATTTAATGTGGAGGGCGGTGAAGCGGCTTCCTAAAAACAGGTGGGGGTCTGGGAGGCCTTTCCCGCCATTCTCTTTTTTCTTTTTAACGACCTCCCTCTTCAGTCGTTCCCACTTGGACCCCCACAGGAAATAAAATACCGCCCTCTCCAGGTTGGCCAGGAATCGTCTTGGGGGACTAAAAACAGAACAGACAAGTAAAATCAGTGGTAAAATCACAGCTTTAAAAATTAAAATCTTGCCTTCGTAAGTCAGTTGTCTTAGTCCCCAAAACCCGAGTCTTTGCCTAACTTTCCCTACCAAGTCAGTCCAGTTTCCTTGTCCTCCACCCTCTCTGTCAAATTTGACTCCTAAAATTTTCAAATTATTTTCTTTAAAATCCAAATCTAGTCCCCCTGTGTCAACAGTCCCCCACGGCCCGAAGAGCTGGGCCTCGGACTTACTCCTATTGAGTTTAGCGCCCGAGGCCCGACCGTACCAGTCAGTCAAGTCCATTGCTCTTCGTACTGATAAAAGGTCAGTCGCTAAAAGGGTCATGTCGTCCATATATAAAACACAGGTCGCCGTCAGTCCACCAGTTCCTGGGATGTCTAGTCCTTTAATCCATTTGTCCCTTCTCAAGATTTGTGCCAGTGGCTCAATACAGGCCACATACAGAAGGGCAGATAAGGGACACCCCTGACGGACACCGCTGTGAATATTTACAGCATTGGATAAATGCCCATTAACTACAAATCTGCTGATCAGACTGTTGTACAGCAGTCCCACCCAGGCTATGAATCTCCCTGGAAACCCCATTTTATCCAGTACCTTAAAAAGGAACTGGTGCGAGATGCGGTCAAATGCTTTTTCAAAGTCTAAATTTAGGACTACTAGCCGAATGTTTCTGTCTCTCGCGTAACAGATGGCGTCTCTGATCAGCACCAGGCTGTCCGTGATCTTCCTTCCGGGCACAGCGCATGCTTGATCCGGGTGGATTATGTCCGCTAAAACCGTCGACATACGTGTGGCTAAAATTTTGCTAAAAAGTTTGCAGTCAACGTTTAAAAGAGTAATGGGTCGCCAGTTCCGTAAGTCCGTCTTGTCTCCTTTTTTATGTAAAAGTGAAACTATCCCTATTCTAAAGCTGTCAGGAAGTCTTTCAAGAGTCTCAAATTCTTTAAAAACAGTCAGTAAGTCGAACGCTAAAATATCCCAAAAAGTTAAATAAAACTCCAGAGGAAGTCCGTCTGTACCAGGGGACTTTCCTCGTTTAAAACTTTTAAGAGCTTTGTGAATTTCTAAGATGTTAAAATCTTGAGATAAAATTGTACATTCGCTGTCGACTTTCTTTTCTAAAAACTCTAAAACTTCCCTTAGCGTGTCATTGTGAACTTCTTTTGTGCTGTATAGGTTTTCATAAAATACTTCAGTTTCCTTTAAAATTTCTTTTGTAGTGTAAACCTCCCTTCCTCCACTTTTCAAACTAGTGATAGCCCCACCCCGTGAAATAATCTTTTAAAAAAAATACCTAGTACACCTTTCACCTTCCTCTATCTCCCTCTCCCTGCTCCTTAAAATGACACCTTTGCTTTGACTTTCGGATAAAACTGACATTTCTTGTTTTATTTCTTTAATTTCTTCGCTAAAATCAATCCCATTATTTGAAAGATTAAAATACCTCTGTAGTCGTTTTTGCAGCCCCATCATGCATCGATTTAATCTATTCTTTTTATTTTTCCCTATCTTCCTAAAAAACTGTCTTGTCCGTTCCTTTACCATCTCCCACCACTGTGCACGTGAGTCGTAAAAGTCTCGGAGGGTCTGCCATTGGCTGAACTGCTCCCTGTACTCACTAACTACTTCCTTATCTTCCAAAAGGGAGCAGTTCAGCTTCCACAGCCCTCCCCCTACTGTCACACCAGTGGGCAGTGAAAGGGTGCATGACAGCATTATGTGATCTGAGAAAAAGAGGGGGGTTAATGTTGCATCGGTTGGCAGGCAGTCCCGTGTAAAAATGTAGTCAATGCGAGAGGCTCTGGTGCCGTCACCACTGAACCAGGTGAAGCCCTCCTCTCTGTGATGCATTGCTTTAAAACAGTCTACTAATTTAAAATCTCTAACTAAACCCTGCAATAAAACCGATGTTTTGTCAACTTTAAAATCCTCTGTCCTCTTCCTATCTTTCTTAGTTAAAACACAGTTAAAATCCCCTGCTACCACTAGGGGAGCCCTACCTAACATGTGGGGCTGCAGGTCTTCTAAAAGCTCATGCCTGTTATTTTTGTCTGTAAAACCATACACATTTAAAATGTTAAAATCCTTACCTAAAAAAGTCAGATTAGCTAAAATTGCCCGCCCATCCCTCACCACAGTGCTGCCCTTCACCAAAATATTGGGATTTTTGATTAAAATAGCAACACCGTCATTTTTGTTAAAATTGGACCCACTCCAGATGGAAGTTCCTGGGGTCCAAATCTCCTCCCACTTCCTGTAGTTTGTTAAAAAGGGCAGACCACATTCTTGCAATAAAAACACATCTGACTTAAAAGATTTTAAAAAGGATAACACACTCTGTGCTCGTATATTGCTCTTCACACTTCTCACATTGATTGTGGAGATAGTGAGAGCCATGAGCAGTATGGTTAAAAGGGTGTGAGACATTTAAAAGCAACCAAGTGACTACAGAGATATAATTAAAATCATGTTACATCTTGTTGCATTTGCCTTTCCTTTTCCCCAGAAGACCTGGGATCAGGGGAGCAAGTGCTTGACGCCACGGGGCTCGCAGAGAGTACCTCTTGCGACTCCTTTGGCGACGATGTTCTCAGCTTAAAATGCAGAAAAGAGACTTCATTTGGAGAATCTGCGGGCCACATACGGTCTAGATCTTCCGTGGGAGAACTATCTAGCCGATGCGCTACCCGCAGCTTTTTCTCCTCTGTTTGAACCAGAGGAGATCTCGCAGTTCTTTTCTGCACTTGAGCATTTGGGAGTGAAAAAACACTTTCACTCCCACTGGAGGGCATACTCACCTCCGAGACGGTGTTGAGGGAGGAAACCGTTTCATCCTCTCCGCTTTCTGTTTCATTTCCTTTTTCTTGTTCGGGAGTGGTTTCCTCCCCCTGTTCCGTATCAATCCGTGACTCTGCCCCTGTGGCCGCCCCACTTCCTTTTTCCTGACCAATCCCTGAGGCTGGCTGAGAATTTGAAATTCCCGCCAAAACCTCAGGGACCGCCTCCTCCTCCCTTTGTTCTTTTGTTTGCCATGCTTGTGGGGCGGCCATTTTGTTGCTTTTAAGTTTGTTGGCGAAACTTTTTGGGCAATCTCTGTAGAGATGGTTTGATTCTCCACACAGGTTGCACCGCCTGCCATTGGTACACTCCTCAAAGTTGTGACCAATTTCTCTGCATTTCCCACATATAATTTCCTGGCATGCTTCAGCTAAGTGCCCAAACTTTCCACACTTCCTGCATAATTTGGGCATGCCCTGGTAATGAATGTAGCCTCTGTTCTCGCCAAGCACAATCATTGAAGGCAGATGATTCAGGCCCTGGTAGCCCCCGGCGTCTTCCCATTGTTTAATGGGAATTCGCCAAGAGCATGTCCAGATGCCGTCCTCATCTAAAACCTTAACTGGCTGGCTTCGAACGGTGCAAAATCTACCCAGCCATACACAAATGTCTTCCCCAGTCACTGTCTCATTAAACATTCTAACAATCACAGTTTTAAGTGTGTTATCAGAGAGCTTTTCAACAGTAAACATAGAGAACTGGGATTTAGCTGCTTCAAATCTGTGCCAAAACTCATTCAGGTGGGAAACCGCTCTAAAGCTAACATCATAACCTTTGTTGAGGGGCAGAGTCACAATACAATTTAAATCCTCAGGTTTAAAATTTAAAGTCTTTTGGATCAGCTTCCTGGAGAAATCAAGACGTGACATCCCCAGTAGCTTCCCCTCAACCTCTTTAAAAAGTAAACGCACGCTGTGGTGCCTCCGCATGCCGGCACGAGCAGCCGACATGGTGGAGACACCAACAGCCTAAAAACTTAAAGGAACAATAAATAAATAAATAGATAAAATGTCTTACCTTAAAACTGTACAGTCGTAAAAACAGCTGGATCAATGTACCTCCTAAAAGTTGTGTGGCTCGGGATACAAGGCTAATCTCGAGCCAAGAAACCTCCAAGAGGCGATCGCTGTCTCCACCTGACGACCAGATACGTGATCTTAGCCAAAAGGCCGAGAAGCGATGCCGCAATGACGCCGAGGCGGGGGAGCCGGCAAAGGCCACGCCCACCTGGGCCGCGGCGAGAGGGCCCAAGGTCGCCAACAAACAAGCTCACCGAAAATGGATCACAACAGAGTGCACAACACGACACTTTGGAGCGCAACCTGGGATTTTGGATCATCATCGTTCAAAAGCACGGAATGGCTCGTAACTCCTAAACGGTCCGTCGCAGACCCAAGTGTCTTACATCACCGGAATCCTTGGCTCGGGCCGAACGAGACGCACGCCTCGGATTGGATGGTCGCGCTGGCGAGATTTTCGGGTATTTTGGATTTTGCGAAAAACCTACTTTTGCACAGTAGTCCTGGGTCGTTTGCCCAATCTGACCCAAACCGGTGCAGAAAGATTCTCTGGAGTCTGACTGCCAACAGTGACCGGAAAAAAAGTCGGGATTTCGAATCACGTTGGCGACGGGAGGCCAAAACGTTGGCAGTGGGCGAGGCGGGCTTTACTTGAATGGCTATAACTCTCCCGACGGCAGAGAGACAATTACACCCAAGTGGGTACACCTGTGTACGGGCTCAGCCTGTGGTCACGTGAAAAGGGATGTGGCGACTGGCCACTTGGTGGCGCTGTAAACAGAAAAAAACAACAACTTGAACACGGCCATAGACGACTGTGCATCACGTGATTTTTCACACGTGCACAAGGTATTCATACCACATGATAGAACTCCTCATTCTGAACAACTTTGGACCACTGCTGTCAATCAAAGCGTTCGTTAAATATTGGCGATTGTGTGAAGAATGAAAAACAAACAAAAAACAACAACAAAAAACAAGCCTCCTTTCGCAGATTGGTCCCAGGTTGTTTTCTATCTCTCGATCAACCACTGCAGCTCCATTCTCTGGACTTCCTAGGTTTCAACCACCATCAGAAGAAGAAGAAGATGAAAAAAAAAAATGAGTGGAGCTTTAACAATCTGCTCTTTTAACCAGTGTGTGTGTGTGTGTCCAGGGGAGAGCGCGAACGCAGTCCCCCACTACCATAAATTATGCAGTCGAGATTCCCACATTTGGGGAATTCGCAGGGGTCAGCACAACCGGAATGCAATGGCCGAGCCTCGCCCTGGGTGAACCACCTTCCTGATCATGGTGTCTCCCCTGCCAGGTAAGTATGAATTCCCAGGCCTCCAGTCAGAGGCACCCCGTCCCTCTTCGCAATCCTCACCAACGGTTAGTAAAAGACTCCAAGAGATAAGAGATACACCAAAAATGTGCAGTGACGGGCTTCTTTTTTTTTCCTTTTCTTTTTTGCATGCTCCGGATCCGGCTCCATGAGCCAAAGATCCATTTAATACGCAGTCCCCGGATAGTAGGCGAATCAGATACTAAACTGATAAGAACAGAGTTTATCATTTATTTATTTTGGAATTTTTTCATTTTTTCACACCAGCATTGGATATGATCACCTACGACACCCATACACAGCAATATACACTACTTCCATGAACATCTGCTGTCACACAAGACTGAAACATTTCTTTCATTGAACACTTTAAAGGGGGTGCACCGTTCCCAGAAGTACTGCAATACCGGGTCGATGCGTGGAGTGGACGGAGCAAGCCCCTATTCCATCTCCCAGTTCCAAAAATCAATTTAATATATGGTGCCCGGGTAGGGCACGTATCAGATATTAAACTGATAAGAACAGATTTTTTTTTTTTTTTTTTTTTTAAGTTTATTGGCACATTTTCATTCTTTACATTTCCTCATTTTTCTTTAAAAAATTACACATGTCTTTAAAACAGAAATGACACAATTAAGGGCTAAAACTCAGTATTGGGTTGTGTGTTGTGTAAAAGTCCATGTGTGTAAAATGTTGGTTTAAAAGAAGGTAAAATGAATGAAAATAAATAGCAATAAATGATGTAAAACAATAAAACATGCCAACTAAAACATCATCTCTTGTACAGGATCGCGGGTGAGTCCCTATCAAGATTGTCCATTCACTCCAGGTCTCCAGAACAAGCTCCGGACCTCCCGCTTCCGGTGCCCAGCGGAGATCCCCTCCCTCCGGCCCGCTGGCCCGCTGTTCCCGTAGCCGGTGTGGTGAGGGTGCATCTACGGGCGGTCAGGTACGGTGGTGGCCGGGACCTTTCCGTGCGACCCCAGCCCCCCCATCCGAATGACGACGTCCGGCGCCTCCTGCAGCGTTGATCTTATAAGTTGCTCGCACGCGTGGAGGGGCACCGTAACGCGTTTCCCCACCAGCAGGTTTCTGGTGGTCCAGATGGCATCCTTGATATGGTTGAGGGTGAGCCAGAGCGAGGTAAATTGTTTTGATGTGAGGTCCTTCAAGCCCTGACCCACCACCAGGATGGCGAGCTTGTATTCCATCTGGACACTACCCGCTGGCAGGTACGGGAAAACCAGGGGGCTGGTCCTGGCCCACAGGTCCCGCGCAGCACCGCACTCCCAGAGCAGATGGTAGACGGTCTCCGGGGAACCACATCCGGACCGTGGGCAGATGGAGTTTTTGGCCATGCCTCTGGAGTGCATGACCGCCCTGACCGGGAGAATCTCATGAGCCACCATCCACGATAAGTCCTTATGCCTGTTCTGGAGAGCTGGGTGGGCTGCGTTCCTCCAAACGTCTTTGGCCTCACCTAGTGTGAGGCCTGGAACCGGACTCACCGATTCCCGATCCTGCACAAGAGAGATAAGAGACTTGTGGTTAGTTAAAATGGTGGCATCATTGGTCTCTAAAAGGTACTTTTTAAAAAATTTCTTTATAAAACTGTATTCTTTAGGCAAGTTAAAAGACACTGGACGTTTAAGATCAATGGGTAAAATTTTCAAAGTTCTTAGGTAAGACCCCATCCAGAATCGGGTCATGGCTGCTGTCTTGTGTTCTCTGGATGGGGTCAGGGCGTACTGAATGTGTAGGGCGGCAAAGCGGCTGCCTAAAAAGAGGTGGGGGTCTGGGAGGCCTTTCCCGCCATTCTCTTTTTTCTTCTTGATGACCTCCCTTTTTAGTCTCTCCCACTTGGACCCCCACAGGAAATAAAAGACCGCCCTCTCCAGGTTTGCCAGGAATCGTCTTTGGGGACTAAAAACAGAACAGACAAGTAAAATCAGTGGTAAAATCACGGCTTTAAAAATTAAAATCTTGCCTTCAAACGTCAGTTGTCTTAGTCCCCAAAACCCAAGTCTTTGCCTGACTTTCCCTAACAAGTCAGTCCAGTTTCCTTGTCCTCCACCCTCTCTGTCAAATTTTACACCTAAAATTTTCAAATGATTGTCTTTAAAATCCAAATCTAGTCCACCTGTGTCAACGTTCCCCCACGGCCCGAAGAGCTGGGCCTCGGACTTACTCCTATTGAGCTTAGCCCCCGAGGCCCGACCGTACCAGTCAGTCAAGTCCATTGCTCTTCGTACTGATAAAAGGTCAGTCGCTAAAAGGGTCACGTCATCCATATATAAAACACAGGTCGCCGTCAGTCCACCAGTTCCTGGGATGTCTAGTCCTTTAATCCATCTATCCCTTCTCAAGATTTGTGCCAGTGGCTCAATACAAGCCACATACAGAAGGGGAGATAAGGGACACCCCTGACGGACTCCGCTGTAGAGTTTTACAGCTTTGGATAAATGCCCATTAACCAAAATACTGCTAGACAGATCGTTGTACAGCAATCCCACCCAGGCTATAAACCTCCCAGGAAACCCCATTTTTCCCAGTACCTGAAGCAGGTACTGGTGCGAGACGCGGTCAAAGGCTTTTTCGAAATCTAAATTTAGGACTACTAGCCGAATGTTTCTGTCTCTCGCATAACAGATGGCGTCTCTGATCAGTACCAGGCTGTCTGTGATCTTCCTGCCGGGCACAGCGCATGCTTGATCCAGGTGGATTACGTCCTCTAAAACAGTCGACATACGTGTAGCTAAAATCTTACTAAAAAGTTTGCAATCATAATTTAAAAGAGTGATTGGTCGCCAGTTTCTCAAGTCAGTCTTGTCTCCTTTTTTGTGTAGTAAAGTAACTATCCCTACTCTAAAGCTGTCCGGAAGTCTGTCAAGAGTCTCAAATTCTTTAAAAACTGTCAATAAGTCGTGTGCTAAAATGTCCCAGAAAGTCAGATAAAACTCAAAGGGGAGTCCATCCATGCCTGGGGACTTCCCCTTTTTAAAACCTTTTAGTGCTTTGTGCATTTCTAAAAGAGTAAAATCCTGGGATAAAAGCACATATGGACTCTTTACCTTTTTGTCTAAAAACCCTAAAACTTCCTCTAAGATGCCATTGTGTACCTCTTTAGTGCTGTATAAATTATTGTAAAAACTTTCAATTTCCCCTAAAATCTGATCTGTTGTATTTACTTCCCCCCCTGTAAAAGTTTTTAAAGTATTAATTGACCCTCCCCGTGTTATTGTCTTTTTAAAAAAATATCTAGTACACTTTTCCCCTTCTTCTATTTCTCTCTCCTTACATCTTAAAATGACACCTTTACTCTTAGTTTCAGACAAATCTGACATTTCTTTCTTTACTTCTTTGATTTCATTTGTAAAATCCAATCCACTGTTTAAAAGGTTAAAATATCTCTGCAGTCTTTTTTGCAGCCCCATCATGCGTCTTTTTTCTTTGTTCTTTTTTTCTTTTCCAATTTGTTTAAAAAAACGTCCTGTCCTTTGTTTCACCATCTCCCACCACTGTGCACGTGAGTCGTAAAAGTCCTGGAGGGTCTGCCATTGGCTGAACTGCTCCCTATA
Source organism: Leuciscus idus (assembly GCA_021554675.1). Lineage (NCBI taxonomy): Eukaryota > Metazoa > Chordata > Actinopteri > Cypriniformes > Leuciscidae > Leuciscus > Leuciscus idus. Next base: position 1,492,875 of record CM038640.1, on the reverse strand, counting down.
TTCTTCAACCACTTCCTCATCCTCTAATAGGGAGCAGTTCAGCTTCCACAGCCCTCCCCCTACAGTCACACCCGTGGGTAGTGAAAGGGTGCAGGAGAGCATCATGTGATCAGAAAAGAAGAGGGGGGTCAATGTAGCATCGGTCGGCGGGCAGTCCCTTGTAAAAACGTAGTCAATTCGAGAGGCTCTGGCGCCATCACCACTGAACCAGGTGAAGCCCTCCTCTCTTTGATGCATTGTTTTAAAGCAGTCAACTAACTTAAAATCTTTGACTATGTTTTGTAATAAAACCGATGTCTTGTCGCCCTTAAAATCCTCTCCTACCCTCTTTCTATCCTTTCTTGTTAAAACACAATTAAAATCCCCTGCTACCACTAGGGGAGCCCTACCTAGCATGTGGGGCTGCAGGTCTTCTAAAAGCTCATACCTATTGTTTTTTCCTGTAAAACCATACACATTTAAAATTTTAAAATCCTTACCTAAAAAAGTCAGATTAGCTAAAATTGCCCGCCCATCCCTCACCACAGTGCTGCCCTTCACCAAAACATTGGGATTTTTAATTAAAATAGCAACACCGTCATTTTTGTTAAAATTGGACCCACACCAGATGGAAGGTCCTGGGGTCCAAATCTCCTCCCACTTCCTGTAATTTGTTAAAAAAGGCAGACCACATTCTTGCAATAAAAACACATCTGACTTAAAAGATATTAAAAGGGATAACACGCTCTGTGCTCGTATATTGCTCTTCACACTTCTCACATTGATTGTAGAGATAGTGAGAGCCATGAGCAGTATGGTTAAAAAGGTGTGAGACATTTAAAAGAAAACCATGGGACTACAGAGATATAATTAAAATCATGTTACATCTTGTTGCACTTGCCTTTCCTTTTGCCCAGAGAACCTGGGATCAAGGGGGCAAGTGCTTGACGCCTCAGGGCTCGCAGAGAGGACCTCTTGCGACTCCTTTGGCGACGATGTTCTTAGCTTGAAATGCAGAAAAGAGACTTCATTTGGAGATTCTGCGGGCCACATACGGTCTAGATCTTCCATGGGGGAACTATCTAGCCGATGCGCTACCCGCAGCTTTTTCTCCTCTGTTTGAACCAGAGGAGATCTCGCAGTTCTTTTCTGCACTTGAGCATTGGGAAAAGAGCAATCAGTTTCATTCCCACTTGTTGACATACTAACCTCAGACACGGTTTCAAGGGAGGAAACCGTTTCCCCCTCTCCATCCTCCATTTTGTTTCCACTTATTTTTTCCTGGGGGGTGGTTTCCTCCCTCTGCTCTTTCTCTGTCTCTGCAACTGAGGCCGCCCCACTTCCTCCTCCTTGTCCAATCCCTGAGGCTGGCTGGGAATGTGAAATTCCCGCCAAAACCTCAGGGCCCGCCTCTTCCTCTCTTTGTTCTTTTGTTTGCTCCTTGGGTGGGGCGGCCATTTTGTTGCCTTTCAATTTGTTGGCAAAGCTTTTGGGGCAATCTCTGTAGAGATGGTCGGTTTCACCACAAAGATTACACCTTCTGCCAATGGTACATTCCTCAAAGATGTGACCAATTCCTCTACACTTCCCACATGTTAATTCCTTACATGCATCGGCTAAATGCCCTATTCTCCCACACTTCCTACACAGTTTAGGCATTCCTTGGTAGTGAATGTAGCCTCTGTTCTCTCCCAACACAATCATAGAAGGCAGATGCTTCAGGCCCTGGTAGCCCCCGGCGTCTTCCCATTGTTTAATGGGAATTCGCCAGGAGCAATTCCAGATACCATCTTCATCTAACACTTTGACTGGTTGACCCCGAACAGTGCAAAATCTGCCCAACCAGACACAAATGTCCTCCCCATTCACTGTTTCATTAAACATTCTGACAATCACAGTTTTTAGTGAATTGTCAGAAAGTTTCTCCACAGTAAACATAGAGAATTGGGCTTTGCATGCATCAAACCTTTGCCAGAATTCAATTAACAGGGAAGCACTTTTAAAACTTAAATCAAAACCTTTGTTCAGGGGGAGAGTAACTAGGCAGTTCAAGTCATCAGGTCTAAAATTGAGGGCTTTCTGGATCAGCTTCCTGGAGAAGTCAAGACGTGACAACCCCAGGAGCTTACCATCCACCTCTTTAAATAAAAAGCGCACGCTGTGGTGCCTCCGCATGCCGGCACGAGCAGCCGACATGGTGGAGGCACCAACAGCTTTTAAAATACAAAACCTTAAAAACCAATAATAAATAAATAAATAAATAACTTACCTTAAAACCAAAAGATTCCTTGGAAAACCAAGTAGTCCGATAAAAGGCACTGCCAATATACCTCTCAAAAGTTTGAGGCTCAAGCCACTGAACGACCCAAGCCGGAAAAACCTCCAAGAGGCGATCGCAGTCTCAACCGTCTGACCAGATACTTGATCTTAGCCAAAAGGCCGAGAAGCGATGCCGCAATGACGCTGAGGCGGGGGAGCCGGCAAAGGCCACGCCCACCTGGGCCGCGGCGAGAGGGCCCAAGGTCGCCAACAAACAAGCTCACCGAAAATGGATCACAACAGAGTGCACAACACGACACTTTGGAGCGCAACCTGGGATTTTGGATCATCATCGTTCAAAAGCACGGAATGGCTCGTAACTCCTAAACGGTCCGTCGCAGACCCAAGTGTCTTACATCACCGGAATCCTTGGCTCGGGCCGAACGAGACGCACGCCTCGGATTGGATGGTCGCGCTGGCGAGATTTTCGGGTATTTTGGATTTTGCGAAAAACCTACTTTTGCACAGTAGTCCTGGGTCGTTTGCCCAATCTGACCCAAACCGGTGCAGAAAGATTCTCTGGAGTCTGACTGCCAACAGTGACCGGAAAAAAGTCGGGATTTCGATTCACGTTGGCGACGGGAGGCCAAAACGTTGGCAGTGGGCGAGGCGGGCTTTACTTGAATGGCTATAACTCTCCCGACGGCAGAGAGACAATTACACCCAAGTGGGTACACCTGTGTACGGGCTCAGCCTGTGGTCACGTGAAAAGGGATGTGGCGACTGGCCACTTGGTGGCGCTGTAAACAGAAAAAAACAACAACTTGAACACGGCCATAGACGACTGTGCATCACGTGATTTTTCACACGTGCACAAGGTATTCATACCACATGATAGAACTCCTCATTCTGAACAACTTTGGACCACTGCTGTCAATCAAAGTATGAAGCCCTGACTCACCCCTAGGATAGCGAGCTTGTAGTCCACCTGGGCTCTACCCGCTGGCAGGCACGGGAAAAACAGGGGGCCGGTCTTGGCCCACAGGTCCCGCGCAGCGCCGCACTCCCAGAGCAGATGGTAGACGGTCTCCGGGGAGCCACATCCGGACCGTGGGCAGATGGAGTTTTTGGCCATGCCTCTGGAGTGCATGACCGCCCTGACCGGGAGGATCTCATGAGCCACCATCCACGACAAGTCCTTAAGCCTGTTCTGGAGAGCTGGGTGGGTTGCGTTCCTCCAAACGTCTTTGGCCTCACCTAGTGTGAGGCCTGGAATTGGACTCACCGATTCCCGATCCTGCACAAGAGAGATTACAGACTTGTGGTTAGTTAAAACTGTGACATCTTGATTCTCTAAAAAGTATTTCTTTAAAAAAATTTTGATAAAACAATACTCTTTGGGCAAGTTAAAAGACACTGGACATTTAAGATCAACTGGTAAAATTTTCAAATATCTTAGGTACGACCCCATCCAGAAACGGGTCATGGCTGCGGTCTTGTTCTCTCTGGATGGGGTCGTTGCATATTTAATGTGGAGGGCGGTGAAGCGGCTTCCTAAAAACAGGTGGGGGTCTGGGAGGCCTTTCCCGCCATTCTCTTTTTTCTTTTTAACGACCTCCCTCTTCAGTCGTTCCCACTTGGACCCCCACAGGAAATAAAATACCGCCCTCTCCAGGTTGGCCAGGAATCGTCTTGGGGGACTAAAAACAGAACAGACAAGTAAAATCAGTGGTAAAATCACAGCTTTAAAAATTAAAATCTTGCCTTCGTAAGTCAGTTGTCTTAGTCCCCAAAACCCGAGTCTTTGCCTAACTTTCCCTACCAAGTCAGTCCAGTTTCCTTGTCCTCCACCCTCTCTGTCAAATTTGACTCCTAAAATTTTCAAATTATTTTCTTTAAAATCCAAATCTAGTCCCCCTGTGTCAACAGTCCCCCACGGCCCGAAGAGCTGGGCCTCGGACTTACTCCTATTGAGTTTAGCGCCCGAGGCCCGACCGTACCAGTCAGTCAAGTCCATTGCTCTTCGTACTGATAAAAGGTCAGTCGCTAAAAGGGTCATGTCGTCCATATATAAAACACAGGTCGCCGTCAGTCCACCAGTTCCTGGGATGTCTAGTCCTTTAATCCATTTGTCCCTTCTCAAGATTTGTGCCAGTGGCTCAATACAGGCCACATACAGAAGGGCAGATAAGGGACACCCCTGACGGACACCGCTGTGAATATTTACAGCATTGGATAAATGCCCATTAACTACAAATCTGCTGATCAGACTGTTGTACAGCAGTCCCACCCAGGCTATGAATCTCCCTGGAAACCCCATTTTATCCAGTACCTTAAAAAGGAACTGGTGCGAGATGCGGTCAAATGCTTTTTCAAAGTCTAAATTTAGGACTACTAGCCGAATGTTTCTGTCTCTCGCGTAACAGATGGCGTCTCTGATCAGCACCAGGCTGTCCGTGATCTTCCTTCCGGGCACAGCGCATGCTTGATCCGGGTGGATTATGTCCGCTAAAACCGTCGACATACGTGTGGCTAAAATTTTGCTAAAAAGTTTGCAGTCAACGTTTAAAAGAGTAATGGGTCGCCAGTTCCGTAAGTCCGTCTTGTCTCCTTTTTTATGTAAAAGTGAAACTATCCCTATTCTAAAGCTGTCAGGAAGTCTTTCAAGAGTCTCAAATTCTTTAAAAACAGTCAGTAAGTCGAACGCTAAAATATCCCAAAAAGTTAAATAAAACTCCAGAGGAAGTCCGTCTGTACCAGGGGACTTTCCTCGTTTAAAACTTTTAAGAGCTTTGTGAATTTCTAAGATGTTAAAATCTTGAGATAAAATTGTACATTCGCTGTCGACTTTCTTTTCTAAAAACTCTAAAACTTCCCTTAGCGTGTCATTGTGAACTTCTTTTGTGCTGTATAGGTTTTCATAAAATACTTCAGTTTCCTTTAAAATTTCTTTTGTAGTGTAAACCTCCCTTCCTCCACTTTTCAAACTAGTGATAGCCCCACCCCGTGAAATAATCTTTTTAAAAAAATACCTAGTACACCTTTCACCTTCCTCTATCTCCCTCTCCCTGCTCCTTAAAATGACACCTTTGCTTTGACTTTCGGATAAAACTGACATTTCTTGTTTTATTTCTTTAATTTCTTCGCTAAAATCAATCCCATTATTTGAAAGATTAAAATACCTCTGTAGTCGTTTTTGCAGCCCCATCATGCATCGATTTAATCTATTCTTTTTATTTTTCCCTATCTTCCTAAAAAACTGTCTTGTCCGTTCCTTTACCATCTCCCACCACTGTGCACGTGAGTCGTAAAAGTCTCGGAGGGTCTGCCATTGGCTGAACTGCTCCCTGTACTCACTAACTACTTCCTTATCTTCCAAAAGGGAGCAGTTCAGCTTCCACAGCCCTCCCCCTACTGTCACACCAGTGGGCAGTGAAAGGGTGCATGACAGCATTATGTGATCTGAGAAAAAGAGGGGGGTTAATGTTGCATCGGTTGGCAGGCAGTCCCGTGTAAAAATGTAGTCAATGCGAGAGGCTCTGGTGCCGTCACCACTGAACCAGGTGAAGCCCTCCTCTCTGTGATGAATTGCTTTAAAACAGTCTACTAATTTAAAATCTGTCCTCTTCCTATCTTTCTTAGTTAAAACACAGTTAAAATCCCCTGCTACCACTAGGGGAGCCCTACCTAACATGTGGGGCTGCAGGTCTTCTAAAAGCTCATGCCTGTTATTTTTGTCTGTAAAACCATACACATTTAAAATGTTAAAATCCTTACCTAAAAAAGTCAGATTAGCTAAAATTGCCCGCCCATCCCTCACCACAGTGCTGCCCTTCACCAAAATATTGGGATTTTTGATTAAAATAGCAACACCGTCATTTTTGTTAAAATTGGACCCACTCCAGATGGAAGTTCCTGGGGTCCAAATCTCCTCCCACTTCCTGTAGTTTGTTAAAAAGGGCAGACCACATTCTTGCAATAAAAACACATCTGACTTAAAAGATTTTAAAAAGGATAACACACTCTGTGCTCGTATATTGCTCTTCACACTTCTCACATTGATTGTGGAGATAGTGAGAGCCATGAGCAGTATGGTTAAAAGGGTGTGAGACATTTAAAAGCAACCAAGTGACTACAGAGATATAATTAAAATCATGTTACATCTTGTTGCATTTGCCTTTCCTTTTCCCCAGAAGACCTGGGATCAGGGGAGCAAGTGCTTGACGCCACGGGGCTCGCAGAGAGTACCTCTTGCGACTCCTTTGGCGACGATGTTCTCAGCTTAAAATGCAGAAAAGAGACTTCATTTGGAGAATCTGCGGGCCACATGCGGTCTAGATCTTCCGTGGGAGAACTATCTAGCCGATGCGCTACCCGCAGCTTTTTCTCCTCTGTTTGAACCAGAGGAGATCTCGCAGTTCTTTTCTGCACTTGAGCATTTGGGAGTGAAAAAACACTTTCACTCCCACTGGAGGGCATACTCACCTCCGAGACGGTGTTGAGGGAGGAAACCGTTTCATCCTCTCCGCTTTCTGTTTCATTTCCTTTTTCTTGTTCGGGAGTGGTTTCCTCCCCCTGTTCCGTATCAATCCGTGACTCTGCCCCTGTGGCCGCCCCACTTCCTTTTTCCTGACCAATCCCTGAGGCTGGCTGAGAATTTGAAATTCCCGCCAAAACCTCAGGGACCGCCTCCTCCTCCCTTTGTTCTTTTGTTTGCCATGCTTGTGGGGCGGCCATTTTGTTGCTTTTAAGTTTGTTGGCGAAACTTTTTGGGCAATCTCTGTAGAGATGGTTTGATTCTCCACACAGGTTGCACCGCCTGCCATTGGTACACTCCTCAAAGTTGTGACCAATTTCTCTGCATTTCCCACATATAATTTCCTGGCATGCTTCAGCTAAGTGCCCAAACTTTCCACACTTCCTGCATAATTTGGGCATGCCCTGGTAATGAATGTAGCCTCTGTTCTCGCCAAGCACAATCATTGAAGGCAGATGATTCAGGCCCTGGTAGCCCCCGGCGTCTTCCCATTGTTTAATGGGAATTCGCCAAGAGCATGTCCAGATGCCGTCCTCATCTAAAACCTTAACTGGCTGGCTTCGAACGGTGCAAAATCTACCCAGCCATACACAAATGTCTTCCCCAGTCACTGTCTCATTAAACATTCTAACAATCACAGTTTTAAGTGTGTTATCAGAGAGCTTTTCAACAGTAAACATAGAGAACTGGGATTTAGCTGCTTCAAATCTGTGCCAAAACTCATTCAGGTGGGAAACCGCTCTAAAGCTAACATCATAACCTTTGTTGAGGGGCAGAGTCACAATACAATTTAAATCCTCAGGTTTAAAATTTAAAGTCTTTTGGATCAGCTTCCTGGAGAAATCAAGACGTGACATCCCCAGTAGCTTCCCCTCAACCTCTTTAAAAAGGAAACGCACGCTGTGGTGCCTCCGCATGCCGGCACGAGCAGCCGACATGGTGGAGACACCAACAGTCTAAAAACTTAAAGGAACAATAAATAAATAAATAGATAAAATGTCTTACCTTAAAACTGTACAGTCGTAAAAACAGCTGGATCAATGTACCTCCTAAAAGTTGTGTGGCTCGGGATACAAGGCTAATCCCGAGCCAAGAAACCTCCAAGAGGCGATCGCTGTCTCCACCTGACGACCAGATACGTGATCTTAGCCAAAAGGCCGAGAAGCGATGCCGCAATGACGCCGAGGCGGGGGAGCCGGCAAAGGCCACGCCCACCTGGGCCGCGGCGAGAGGGCCCAAGGTCGCCAACAAACAAGCTCACCGAAAATGGATCACAACAGAGTGCACAACACGACACTTTGGAGCGCAACCTGGGATTTTGGATCATCATCGTTCAAAAGCACGGAATGGCTCGTAACTCCTAAACGGTCCGTCGCAGACCCAAGTGTCTTACATCACCGGAATCCTTGGCTCGGGCCGAACGAGACGCACGCCTCGGATTGGATGGTCGCGCGGCGAGATTTTCGGGTATTTTGGATTTTGCGAAAAACCTACTTTTGCACAGTAGTCCTGGGTCGTTTGCCCAATCTGACCCAAACCGGTGCAGAAAGATTCTCTGGAGTCTGACTGCCAACAGTGACCGGAAAAAAAGTCGGGATTTCGATTCACGTTGGCGACGGGAGGCCAAAACGTTGGCAGTGGGCGAGGCGGGCTTTACTTGAATGGCTATAACTCTCCCGACGGCAGAGAGACAATTACACCCAAGTGGGTACACCTGTGTACGGGCTCAGCCTGTGGTCACGTGAAAAGGGATGTGGCGACTGGCCACTTGGTGGCGCTGTAAACAGAAAAAAACAACAACTTGAACACGGCCATAGACGACTGTGCATCACGTGATTTTTCACACGTGCACAAGGTATTCATACCACATGATAGAACTCCTCATTCTGAACAACTTTGGACCACTGCTGTCAATCAAAGCGTTCGTTAAATATTGGCGATTGTGTGAAGAATGAAAAACAAACAAAAAACAACAACAAAAAACAAGCCTCCTTTCGCAGATTGGTCCCAGGTTGTTTTCTATCTCTCGATCAACCACTGCAGCTCCATTCTCTGGACTTCCTAGGTTTCAACCACCATCAGAAGAAGAAGATGAAAAAAAAAAAAAAAAATGAGTGGAGCTTTAACAATCTGCTCTTTTAACCAGTGTGTGTGTGTGTCCAGGGGAGAGCGCGAACGCAGTCCCCCACTACCATAAATTATGCAGTCGAGATTCCCACATTTGGGGAATTCGCAGGGGTCAGCACAACCGGAGTGCAATGGCCGAGCCTCGCCCTGGGTGAACCTTTTTTTTTTTTTTTTACAGATCAGAAGGATTCCTTACAAGTCATAATAAACATCGAGAGAAAACCCGTATTTGAATCCATTCATCATATTCTGTAACCTTTTTTTATTTTTTATTCTCTTATTTTTTATATTTTCACATTTTTCCTTTTTTTAATTTTTTTTGATATATTTTCCTTCCATATCCCTTCCTTAATAACATTAATAACTGTCCACCATCTAATCCATTCATCAGAGTCCACACTATTCAACTCACCATACAAAAGGTCCAATTCAGTTGGTACTCTGTACAACTCAGCCATCCATTCTTGTACCAAGGACCAGACATCTCTAGCGTGTTTACAAGACCAAAATAAATGACTGATAGACTCGTCTTCTCCGCATTTAAACTTAGGACATTGTGGACTCTTTGTACATCTCCTTTTTTCCAGAAACACCCGAGTAGGTAAACATTGATGAACCACTTGCCAAGCAATATCTTTGTGAGAGTTGAACAAAAACTCATTGTTTACATTCTTCCAAACTGTAATACAATCATATTCAGTTAGTTTTCCCACTGGGGTGATCCTCTCTAATCCTGGGCATAACATACCTTGAATAATTACACGGTTTATTTTCTCACAAGGAATATGAGAGACTTTCACTTTCCTTAAAAAGGGTAACACTCTATCATATATTTTGGGCCTATATTCAGCATGAGGAGTATTTTGTGGAAGTCTTATTTTCCAGGCGTTAGCTACCTGTTGACCAACCCAAAGCTTGGCGAAACAATGCCATAAAATTCCCGGATTCTCAGACAAACAGGCTTTTAGAATGGGCATCAAGAACATAGACTCCAGTTTAGCTCCCAATTCTGGTACTGCTAACCCTCCTTTATCTAATGGCTTATACAGTATCTCTCGTCTCATTTTTTCGTGTTGTGAGCTCCAAAAAAAACTAAATAAGATCTTCCTGATAGATCTTATAAAATGTATCGGTGCTGGAAGGGTTGAGGCCAAAAAGGTAAGAGAGGCCAAAATCTCGGCATTTATTACCAACACTTTCCCTCTCAACGTAAGATCTCGCTCCTCCCATTGTTTTAGTTTCCATCTTATCTTATCAAGTCTCAAATCCCAATTTCTCTTATCCATATCTTTCCCAAAAAACAGCCCCAAAATCTTAATAGATTCTTTCTGATTTTTAAACCCCAGATTTAATTTGGGTTCTTTCCAGAAAGAGTACAAAACTTCTGTCTTTGTTTTATTAATTCTAGCCCCAGTAGCCAAGGTAAAACTATCACAGATTTGCAGCGTTTTCTTTATAGAGTTGTTATCAGTAAGAAAGAGAGTAAGGTCATCCATATAAAGTGAGACCTTAGCCTCTCTGCCTGAGCTACCTGGAATTGGAAAACCTTGGATTTCGGGATTCTGCCTGAGTGCCTTAGCTAATGGCTCAACTGCCAAAACAAATAGTAATGGAGACAAGCTACAGCCCTGTCGTACACCTGAACAAATATCAAAGGGGTCTGACAAATAGTTGTTAACCAATACTCTACTTTGGCAGTTGGTATATAGGAGGTTGATCCATGCACAAAGGGATGGACTGAGGCGCAAGCGTCCCAGCAATATATGTAGATAACGATGGTCTATACTGTCAAAGGCTTTCTCGAGATCGAGTCCCAAAATTGCCAGAGATAGTTTGCGATCTTGTGCAAACAGGTAAATATCTCTTGCTAATGCCAAATTATCTTGTAGAGATCGCCCCTTAATACAACATGTTTGGTCATTACCAATAAACTTAGGCATATCGGGCTGGAGTTTAAAAAAGAGTGCCTTGGAAAGAATTTTAACATCTACTCCTAACAAGGTCAAGGGGCGCCAATTTTTAATCTCTTGTTTATCACCTTTCTTAAACATCAAGGAGATAACACCTTCTCTTAAGGAGGATGGAAGTTTTCCTATACGTAAACTCTCCATAAACATCATCAACAAGGAGTCCTTTAAATCTTCCCAAAAGGTTATATAAAATTCCTTAGGTAGCCCATCCACTCCAGGACACTTATTATTGCTCATACTCTGTACTGCTCTAGTTAAGTCATCCACACATAGGTGTACCTCACCAATTCCAAAGTCTCCTTGAGTGCTTTCAACCGTCTCAGAAAGAAAGTCAGCAATATCATCATTTCCTCTATTTTTAGAACTATATAAGTCCTTATAAAAGGAAAAAACGTGGGATACTATATTGTGCGTTCCCGTTATTACTTGATCTTCTTGGACTTTTAAGGAATCCAAACTTTGAGAGCTAATAAGTTTCCTAAAAAAATATCTTGTACATTTTTCATTAGATTCGAAATGCTGAACTCTACTCCTTATGATGTAACTCTTGTTCTTATAAGCCATTATTTTAGCCATTTCTCTCTTAAGTTTTACAATATCATCTGCTACCTTAAATCCCGAATGGGACATAGTGTACAAGATTTGTAAATCTTTCTGACATTTCTTGAAACGATAATTGTTTTGGGATGTGAAATTCTTACTTTCCTTCATAAAAAACTTCTTCACTCTAATTTTCAGATCCTGCCACCAATCACCCACTGAATCATATAATTCTTGCAGAGATTTCCATTGATTTAACATTCCTTTCAATTTTTGGACCACTTTAGGATCTTTTAACAAACTTATATTTAACTTCCATAAACCAGGTCCTCTCGTACTTCTTCCGCATACATCTAACACACAATCTAATTTGGCATGATCGGAAAAAAATACAGGTTTCACAGAGGATTCTATTACCTCAATTGTGGGTGAGGAGAAAAGGAAGTCAATACGAGAGAAGGAAGATCCATTGGACCAAGTAAATCCGGGAACGTCAGGATTCTGGGCTCTAAAACCATCTATAAGTTTAAAGTCCTTAATAATGTCTATAAGATCTACTGAGCTAGAGTCGAGTTTTACTGTTCTTGTTGATTTCCTATCTTCTTTTGCTATTATACAATTGAAATCTCCCCCCATAATTACTTTGCGCCCACAAATTAATATCGAAGCTATATCTTTCAGAATTTCTCTTCTTTCTTGTAAATCTGGAGGGCAATATACATTAATTATACGAAAGGGTATCCCATTTAATTTAACATCCACATAAAGTAATCTCCCATTAACTAATTCCTGGACTTGCTGAATCTCAAATTGCCACCCTCTAAAAAGAATACCTACCCCAGATGACCTATTCTTATTATCCCCAGACCATAAGGAGTGGCCATATTTCCATCTATCTTGAAAGGATTTATAATTGGATTGGTAAGATAAATTGCCCCCTAGAAGGAGGGCAATATCATGGCCCTCATTGTGTAGAAAGGAAAACACAGAGGAGCATTTAACCAAATGTGTTAAACCTCTAGTATTAATAGATGTAACCGATAAACGCATAATCTAAAGGGAGGGAAGGCTACGTAGGGGAAGCCGAGTTGCTCCTCAGCCTTTTCCTTTTCTTTTCCTTAGATCGTGGAGATAAATCTTTTTGTAATTCCAATTCTCTCATTGGGTAGTAGTTGAGAAATTTTCAATTTCATCAAAATCCAGGAAAGGGGTGGAATTGGAAGCCCAATCAGTCACTCCTTCATGTTCCTGCGTTGAAGGAACTATAGAACTCGAGGGATCCTGATTGTTATCATCTGGAGGGGACTCTAACGTTGAAGTTCCAGATAGAAGAGATAAGGACAACGGAAAGGCTTCAGCTACCTCCAGAAGGATATTTCCTTTTTGTTTCTGAGCTTCCTTATCTGGAGTTGATATCACAGCATCTATTCCAACTTCAGATCCTTCAAAGGAATAGTCTCTTTGTACCTCTTCCCTTGTTCCTTTATCATCAATAAAGCCCAAGGGAAAAGTGGCAGCTCTCGACGAAGATAGCAGATGTTCTTTTAACAAAGAGGGTGTAAGGTCTTCAGCTGCTCCTTGAGACTGTGATAAAGGACTTGTAGAGGGCTCTCCCTGGGAAATCATAACTTCCCGGGCAGTATCTTGCTGGTTAACAAGGGAAGCAACATTCCTAATGGAGTCCTCCAGACCTTCAAAGTCCACTAAATTTTGCTCTTCTCTACGTTCTTGTTGTTTTATTTTATTGGAGTAGGCATGAGGGCAATCACGAAACCTGTGATCATCTGCCCCACATAGATTGCATTTCTTTGGCAACTGGCAGTCCTTGGAGCCATGGTCCTTGCTTTTACAATGTCTACAGATTTCCATTTTACAATTAGCAGCTATATGGTCCAAGGAGCGACATTTCCTGCATTCTTTAGGTTGTCCATTATAAAAGACATAGCCCCTAATTGGACCTAAATGAATTAGTGAGGGCAGGTGATGGCAATTGCCTTCAGCATCTTTCTTCAAACGCACTTGGAATTTTGATGCTCCAGTCTTTATCCCGTCCTCATCTGTCATCAAGGAGGTATTTAAGATGGTACAGTGCATGGAAAGCCAAGTAGTGATATCTTCAACTTTAATCCTTTCAGAATATATCAAGACAGTCACAGTCCTAATATCTCTTTCAGATAATGGAATCAAATGGATTTTCTGAAGACATGGGGTTATACTCTTCTTAGAATTAAATCTGTTCACACAGAGTTCATAAGAAAGAAAGGTGGTAAAAACCACTTCAAAGATCTTCCTACCAGGAAAGGCAAAAATATAATCCAGCTGCGAGGGTTGAAAACCAAGTTCAGTCTGTAGAATTCTCCTACTGAAGTTCAAACGATCCATTTCCAATCCTTCCAGAAGCTCGAATCTGGCTGTATTCCTTCGCACCAAAGAGGTCGACATGATGTTCTGTTGTAAACACTAAACCAGAACAAAGGGAGAGAGTTGAGAACAACCAACAACAAACCGCCCTGGGTGAACCACCTTCCTGATCATGGTGTCTCCCCTGCCAGGTAAGTATGAATTCCCAGGCCTCCAGTCAGAGGCACCCCGTCCCTCTTCGCAATCCTCACCAACGGTTAGTAAAAGACTCCAAGAGATAAGAGAGACACCAAAAATGTGCAGTGACGGGCTTCTTTTTTTTTCCTTTTCTTTTTTGCATGCTCCGGATCCGGCTCCATGAGCCAAAGATCCATTTAATACGCAGTCCCCGGATAGTGGGCGAATCAGATACTAAACTGATAAGAACAGAGTTTATCATTTATTTATTTTGGAATTTTGGAATTTTTTCACACCAGCATTGGATATGATCACCTACGACACCCATACACAGCAATATACACTACTTCCATGAACATCTGCTGTCACACAAGACTGAAACATTTCTTTCATTGAACACTTTAAAGGGGGTGCACCGTTCCCAGAAGTACTGCAATACCGGGTCGATGCGTGGAGTGGACGGAGCAAGCCCCTATTCCATCTCCCAGTTCCAAAAATCAATTTAATAAATGGTGCCCGGGTAGGGCACGTATCAGATATTAAACTGATAAGAACAGATTTTTTTTTGTTTTGAACAGGTTTTTATTGACACCAATGAACTAATTTACAATCATGTTTGCAGTTCACATTTGATATGTCCACATATTAAGAAAGAGGAAAAGATTGTATGATTGTCTACATATTTAAAAGGAAGGTTTTACATAGACTGAAGGTAGAAAATTTAAGGTAACAAAAAGGAACTATAGAAATAGGATTTAAGAGTTGAGAAAAAAAAATAAAAAAAAATATATATATATATATATAAACACAAACAGCAACAACAACAACTACATTCCAGGAATGGGAGAATGTGTGACTTTTTAAAAGCTGAATAAGTTAAAATGATTTATGTGTCAACCTTTGTCCTTCATAACAGAGTTCGAGGCCTTGGCATGTGTGCTCAGAGGAGACTCTCTTGAACCAAGGCTCCGCTGCCCCGCCTAAAAACAAAGGAGCGTGGGGCATCTACGGGCAGTCCAGGGCCGTGGCTCCGGGGACCTTTCTCCGTGAAGCTCTGGTCCCCACGTCCAAATGGCATCTTGCGGTGTACACCTGCAGCCTTTGTTTGGCCAGTTGTAGAGTGGCGTGGAGGGACCCCTGCAAGTGCTTCCCTACCAGCAGGTTTCTGGAGGTCCATAAGGCGTCTTTAATGCAGTTTGCTGTGACCCAGAAGTTGGTGTGAGTTTCCACTGGCATCTTTTCTCGGCTCAGACACCCTACTATGGTCTTGTAGTTTTGGACCCCCCCTACTGGCAGGTATGGGAATTGCAAGGGACCAGCTGTTGCCCACAGGTCCCTCGCAGCGCTGCACTCCCAGAGCAAATGCCTCACGGTCTCGGGCGCGCCACACCCCGGCCGTGGGCAGGTGGATATCCTAGACATGCCCCGGGAGTGCATCACGGCCCTGACCGGGAGGGTCTCGTGAGCCACCATCCATGCCAGGTCTCGATGTCTGTTATGAAGGGTCGAGTGGGACACGTTCTTCCAAACCTCACATGATTCTTCTGAAGAAAGGCCTTGTATCTGGCATATTTTCTCCCGTTCCTGTAATAAAAAAAGAATGGATTTATGATTTGTTAAAATAGTTACTTTTTCCTTTTCCAAGTTAAAACGTTTTAAAAACTTTTTTATAAAACAGTATGCAGGGGGCTGCTCCCAAGAACATGGTGTCGTTTGGTCTTTTTTTGTCATTTTTTTTGTTCTTAAATAAGAACCCATCCAAAAGTAAGCCATTGCCGCAGTTTTGTTTTCCCTACAAGGGGCTGTAGCGTATCTTAAGTGTAAGGCTGTGTATATAGCTCCCAGGAACCGATAGGGGTCTGGCACTCCTTTTCCTCCATTTTGGGGGGCTCTCTTCATTTCTTCTCGTTTTGTTCTTTCCCATTTGGATCCCCATAGGAAGAGGAAGATGGCTCGGTCGAGGGCCTGCAGTAGGGACCTGGGAGGATAAAACACAGAACAGAGCAATAAAAAAAGGGGTAAGACCACAACTTTTATGATTAAAACCTTTCCTTCTAAGGTCAGTTGTCTGAGCCCCCACAGGCCTAGGTTTCTTCTAGTTTTTGCCATTAATTCCTGCCAATTTCCCGACCCACCCCCTTCTCTGTCAAATTTAACTCCAAGTATTTTGAGTTCTGGTTTTTGAAAGTTTGCATCCAACTCTGCTTTCTCTGTATGGTTCCATGGGCCATAGAATCGTATTTGCGTTTTATCTTTATTTAGTTTTGCCCCCGATGCCCTTCCGAACCAGTCCGTCAAGTCCATGGTCCTGTGCACTGATAAAATATCTGTACAAAGAATGTTTATGTCGTCCATATATAAAATAGTCTTTGCAGTCAGTCCCATGGTCCCTGGTATAGTCAGTCCTTGTATCCGTTGGTCCCTTCTCAAGGCCTGTGCCAAAGGTTCGATACATGCCACATACAGGAGAGGGGATAATGGACAACCTTGACGGACGCCACTGCGTATATTAATCGCTTTTGAAAGGTTCCCATTTATTTGGATTTTGCTAGTTGTGCCCCTGTATAGCAGACCCACCCAGGCTAAAAACCTCCTAGGAAACCCCATTTTTTCAAGCACTTGAAACAAGTACCGGTGCGAGACCCGATCGAAGGCTTTTTCGAAATCTAAATTTGCTACTATTAGCCTAATATTTCTGTCTCTCGCATAACAGATAGCATCTCTAATCAATATGAGGCTGTCCGTGATCCTCCTCCCAGGGACAGCACAAGCTTGATCTGGGTGGATAAGTCTTCCTAAAACTGTAGACATTCGTGTAGTTAAGAGTTTACTAAAAAGTTTGCAGTCGACGTTTAAAAGTGTTATGGGGCGCCAATTTTTAATATCTGTTTTTTCCCCTTTCTTATATAAGAGAGTCATGATGCCAGTTTTAAAACTATCTGGGAGGTGGTCGTTGGTTTCCAAGTCATTTAAAACTGTCAGCAAGTCATGTCTAAGTATGTCCCAAAATGTTGAATAAAATTCTATAGGGAGTCCATCTGGCCCCGGTGATTTCCCTTTTTTAAAATTCCTTACACCTTTGTCTATTTCAGACAGGTTAAAATCTTTTGCAAGGGTGTCAGGTTCTATCGATGTCTTTTTGATAAAATCTAAAACTTCCTCTAAAATCGATTCCTCAATTTCTTTTTCCGCATACAAATCTTTGTAAAACTCCTCTACTATTTTTAGGATATCGTTTGTGTTTTCCTTTGTTTCACCTTCCTTGTTTTTTAATTTCGTGATGACATTTCCTCTGCTGACGATTTTCTTAAAAAAATATCTTGAGCATTTTTCCCCTTCTTCTAAGTCTCTCTCTCTGCTTCTGAGGATAATGCCTTTACTTTCTACCTCACCTATTTTTTGCATTTCTTTTTTAACCTCTTCAATTTCTACTTTAAAATCAAAACCCTGGTTTTGTAAATTAAAATATCGTTGTAATCTTTTTTGCAATCCCACCATGCATCTTTTTTCTTTAATTTTTTTCCTCTTACCTGCTCGTTTGAAAAAAGTCTGGGTCCTTCCCTTCACCATCTCCCACCACTGTGCGCGTGAATCGTATAGGTCCTGAAGGGTCTGCCATTGACTATACTGCTCCCTATATTCTCTGGTTATTTCCTTGTCTTCTAAGGGGGAGCAGTTTAGTTTCCACAGACCTCTACCAATTTTTACACCAGATGGGAGTGAAAGAGTGCAGGATAGCATGGCGTGGTCGGAAAAAAAGAGGGGGGTTAATCTGGCATCTAAGGACATAAGGTCTCTAGTAAATATATAATCAATACGGGAAGCTTTAGTGCCGTCACTACTGACCCAAGTGTGGCCTAGTTCCCCAGGATGCGTGCCTTTAAAAGTATCCGTCAATCTAAAATCCTGAATTATATTCTTTAGTAAAAGAGATGTTTTGTCCATTTTAAAATCATCCCCTGCCCCTTTTCTGTCTTCTTTCTTTAAAACACAATTAAAATCGCCGGCTAAAATTAGAGGAATATTGCCTAAAAGGTGGGGCTGCATGTCTTTGAAAAGGTCATACCTGTCGTTCTTTCCTGAGTGTCCATAAATATTTACGACTTTGAAGTCTTTGCCTAAAAAGGATAAAAGAGCTAACAGAATTCGTCCGTCCCTTATCACCGTGCTCCCCTTCACCAAGATTTGAGGGTTTTTTATTAAAAGTGCTACTCCATCGGATTTGTTCAAATTGGAGCCACTCCAAATGGAAGGTCCGTGCGGCCACATGTCTTCCCATTGCTTGTAGCTTTGTTGAAAGGGGAGAGCACATTCCTGTAATAAAAACATGTCCACTGGAAGTGTACTTAAAAAGGATAAAACCATGTGTGCTCTGGTCAAAGACTTCAAGCATCTTACATTCAAGGTAGAAATGGTTAAGGTCATAAATAGGGTGATATAACAGAACATGTAAGACATTTTAAAGGGTTAAAGGATTATTAAACAGGGTATGTTTTTCATTCACCAAGTTTTTCTAACTCTTGTAAGTCCGGCCCCTCCTTGATTCCTATTGTGAAGGACTCAGGTGTGGGGGGCTGACTTCCCCCTGAGCTAACAGATGTAGCTCTGGGGGTTGATGTTTTGAGCTCCACTGACAGAAAGGAAATTTCATTTGCAAAATTTGTGGGGAATAACCTATTTAGGTCATCTGAAGAGGATGAGTCTGAGAAACAGGCTACTCGCTCTTTTTTCTCTCTTTCCTTTGTTAGGGGGGAGAGTGCAGCCCTCTTTTTTGTCTGCTGGGTTTTATACAAGGAGTTTTGAGACATACTCACCTCCTCTTCATCTTCTTGTCTTTCTTCCATTGCTTCACCTTTCCGTTCTGTGGTCTTTTCTATTGGTTGAGACGATTCATTGTGTGTAGGGGGTTGTGACTCCTCCTCATTTGCCCCTTCCTCCATGATGTCACTTCCCTTCAAATTCAAAACAATTGGCTCCGCCCCTTCATTTACTACAGCTGTGTCTGTTACCGGCGCCATTTTGTTTGACTTAACTTTGTTGGCAAACGACTTTGGGCAATCTCTGTAGAGATGGTTAAGGTCTCCACAAAGATTGCACCTTCTGCCATTTGGACATTCTTCAAAGGAATGTCCAATTTCTCTGCACTTGTAACAATAAACTTTCTGGCATGCTTCAACAAGATGTCCAAACTCCCCACATCGCCGGCAGAGTTTGGGCATCCCCTGATAATGGATGTAGCCCCGGTTTTCGCCTAGAACTATCATTTGTGGTATATGTCTCAGGCCTTGGAAACTCTGGGGGTCCTCCCATTGCTTAATGGGGACCCTCCAGGAGCAATTCCAAATGCCGTCCTCATCATATACCTTCATAGCCTGGCCCCTTACAGTGCAGTATCTTCCCAGCCATGTGCAAACATCTTCTCCATTTACAGTTTCATTGAACATTCTGACAATGACTACTTTTTGCGTGTTGTCAGTTAGTTTCTCAACCTTAAACATGGAGAACTGGGTTTTGTGTAAATTTAGTTTCTGCCAGAAGTCATTTAACAGTGCTGAGCTTTTGAAACTCACATCAAAGCCTTTGTTAAAAGGCAGGGTTAGGATGCAATTTAAATCTGCCGGTTTAAACTCTAAAAGGTTCTGGATCAATTTCCTTGAGAAATCCAGTCTAGACATGGCTACCAGTTTACCATCTTTTTCTAAAAAAAGAAAGCGTGCGCTGTGGTGCCTCCGCATGCCGGCACGAGCAGCCGACATGTTGGAGGCACCTACAGCTTTAAAATGTACTCTAAAATAGCAATCAAGTCAATAACAAATTTAAAACCGAAGTGCAAAACTTACCTCAAAACAGATTCTATAGATGAAAACTCTCCACCTAAAAACAGAAGCAACACAAATGTTAACCCTCTGGGGACCAAGCTGTTTTTGGGGCCCTTGAGATGTTCTGACATGCTCTGACATTTGTGCTTTTTTCAGTTATTTATAAACATGTTAATGGCAAAGGTGTAAATTCACTCTATATAGCACAAACAGGCCTACCATAATATGCGAGCAACATGTATGTAGATGTTTGTATTTTTAAGAGAATAATGTTTATGCGTGGTTATTTAAAAAAATAAAAATGAAAGTTGCTGAAATAAGACCACAAAACTCATACAAAATATGTGCCCACAAGACTTTTGACTAATGGATGTTTTCTCTTGGAGTTCTAGCTTCAAAATTATGTGAAAATAGTCTTGCTTTATCGTTCACAAAAAAAAAATACATTGATTTAAATGGTGTAAAACAGGTTTTGCTTGGAAAGCCAATATGCGAGGGGGAGGAGTAGTTTACACCTTAGATTACCCAGTCCCACCCACTCTGCATAATGACTCTGCATAATTAGCCATTCATTCAGGTGTGACACTGACTGAGCCACAATGCAAGGACAAAATAGCCTATATATTTAGAAGAAGACTTATATTGACCATTTAAGATTTTGCTTACATCTATCTTGTAAATATGTTTTGCTATTTTATTAAAAAGGTTACAATTACAACAATAATTACAATTTCAGCAATATTTCTGCAAAAAAAGTACTCTTTCTTTGTAAAAAAAAAAAAAAAAGATTATAGGCCTACATTTTATCATATGTATTCATTAGTTTGAATATAGCCAACATTGGAACATCTTAGTGTATGACTTTATTTTTGACAAAATAGTATTTTATATATATGAGCAGAAAAGCTTATTTGATGTGACAGTATATTCTACAGTAAAAACTGTACCCAAATCTAGTCAACAAAATGTTGTCTTTCATACTTCGCCTGACTGTAACGCAGTAACTGTAACTGTAAAAGCAGTTTATTCTTTCACACACAGACGCGCGATTCATATTTAGGCTAAACAGTCTTTACAAATATGTACCCTTCATTCATCTCACAGAAACGCTATTCATATTATAGAAACGCGATTCATCTTTTTGTTTACATAAGCCTACAACGTTATTCCATAACGTTATTCCACATTAACACTTGAGAAAGGATAACTTAGCCTACCTCACTCCTCAGCGGGATCTGCTCCTCATATCAGCACGGAAAATTTTCTCCATAAGGTAGGCTATATTATGCCTCTTTGTTTACAGCTGATGTGGGGGCGTTTCACAGACTGAAATGGTTCTCAGAATTTGCGTTTGAATAGCACGCGCTCTCCGGGGCGTGGTCAAATTACTTTTGAATGGCTCCTAATGAGCTCGACTGGAGTCGCTCTCTTTTTATACAGATTACAGAAGCTGATAATATTTGTTTTTTATATAAATTACTTCATTTAAAAGCTGCGATCTCAAGCTTTATGCCCGTGGGTCTGTTTGCCTGTTTGACTGAATTTTCGCGGAGTTATAGATAATTTTCGAACGCGTTTCAAATGGGAGTTTACTGACAGAGAGAAGGCAGAAATAGCATCATGTTAGTTTTTCTTTATTTGTCAAAAAGCAAAACACTTTATTTGTATTGTGAGTATACAGAAAAAAAATAGAAACTGAACAGGATCGATTGATGTATTACACGAAAATGAAAGATCAAAATTAACAGAGCATTTTGTGTTTATTTTTCATTGCTAAAAAAAAAAACGAGCAAAACGCGCGGGCGCGTTTTTGGTCCCCAGAGGGTTAAAGCAATAAATAATAAAAGGTACAGCTGTAAGCAGTACAAATATACCTCTAGAGAAGGTATAGGAAAGTGCTATTGAAAAGCACAACCCAAACCAACAAAGAGGCGATCGGGACTCAACCGTCTGACAAGATCGCACTTGATCTTAGCCAAAAGGCCGAGAAGCGACTGATAAGAACAGATACTACACTTGATCTTAGCCAAAAGGCCGAGAAGCGATGCCGCAATGACGCCGAGGCGGGGGAGCCGGCAAAGGCCACGCCCACCTGGGCCGCGGCGAGAGGGCCCAAGGTCGCCAACAAACAAGCTCACCGAAAATGGATCACAACAGAGTGCACAACACGACACTTTGGAGCGCAACCTGGGATTTTGGATCATCATCGTTCAAAAGCACGGAATGGCTCGTAACTCCTAAACGGTCCGTCGCAGACCCAAGTGTCTTACATCACCGGAATCCTTGGCTCGGGCCGAACGAGACGCACGCCTCGGATTGGATGGTCGCGCTGGCGAGATTTTCGGGTATTTTGGATTTTGCGAAAAACCTACTTTTGCACAGTAGTCCTGGGTCGTTTGCCCAATCTGACCCAAACCGGTGCAGAAAGATTCTCTGGAGTCTGACTGCCAACAGTGACCGGAAAAAAAGTCGGGATTTCGATTCACGTTGGCGACGGGAGGCCAAAACGTTGGCAGTGGGCGAGGCGGGCTTTACTTGAATGGCTATAACTCTCCCGACGGCAGAGAGACAATTACACCCAAGTGGGTACACCTGTGTACGGGCTCAGCCTGTGGTCACGTGAAAAGGGATGTGGCGACTGGCCACTTGGTGGCGCTGTAAACAGAAAAAAACAACAACTTGAACACGGCCATAGACGACTGTGCATCACGTGATTTTTCACACGTGCACAAGGTATTCATACCACATGATAGAACTCCTCATTCTGAACAACTTTGGACCACTGCTGTCAATCAAAGCGTTCGTTAAATATTGGCGATTGTGTGAAGAATGAAAAACAAACAAAAAACAACAACAAAAAACAAGCCTCCTTTCGCAGATTGGTCCCAGGTTGTTTTCTATCTCTCGATCAACCACTGCAGCTCCATTCTCTGGACTTCCTAGGTTTCAACCACCATCAGAAGAAGAAGAAGATAAAAAAAAAAAAAAAAAAATGAGTGGAGCTTTAACAATCTGCTCTTTTAACCAGTGTGTGTGTGTGTCCAGGGGAGAGCGCGAACGCAGTCCCCCACTACCATAAATTATGCAGTCGAGATTCCCACATTTGGGGAATTCGCAGGGGTCAGCACAACCGGAGTGCAATGGCCGAGCCTCGCCCTGGGTGAACCACCTTCCTGATCATGGTGTCTCCCCTGCCAGGTAAGTATGAATTCCCAGGCCTCCAGTCAGAGGCACCCCGTCCCTCTTCGCAATCCTCACCAACGGTTAGTAAAAGACTCCAAGAGATAAGAGAGACACCAAAAATGTGCAGTGACGGGCTTCTTTTTTTTTCCTTTTCTTTTTTGCATGCTCCGGATCCGGCTCCATGAGCCAAAGATCCATTTAATACGCAGTCCCCGGATAGTGGGCGAATCAGATACTAAACTGATAAGAACAGAGTTTATCATTTATTTATTTTGGAATTTTTTCATTTTTTCACACCAGCATTGGATATGATCACCTACGACACCCATACACAGCAATATACACTACTTCCATGAACATCTGCTGTCACACAAGACTGAAACATTTCTTTCATTGAACACTTTAAAGGGGGTGCACCGTTCCCAGAAGTACTGCAATACCGGGTCGATGCGTGGAGTGGACGGAGCAAGCCCCTATTCCATCTCCCAGTTCCAAAAATCTATTTAATATATGGTGCCCGGGTAGGGCACGTATCAGATATTAAACTGATAAGAACAGATTTTTCTTTCGAAAAAAGTTTATTGTCACAGTTTTTCATTCCATTTCTAAATTTTTCGTTTAAAAGATTTCACATGTCTTTAAAAAAAAAAAAAAGGGACACAATTAACAGTTAAAAATCAGTTTTTGTGGTGTGTCGTGAAAAGTCCATGTGTGTAAAAATGTTGGTAAAAGAAAGTAAAAGGAATGAGAATAAATAGCAATAAAAGATGTAAAACCATAAAACATGCCAACTAAAACATCATCTCTTGTACAGGGTCGCGGGTGAGTCCCTATCAAGTTTGTCCATTCACTCCGGGTCTCCAGAACAGGCTCCGGACCTCCTGCTTCCAGTGCCCAGCGGAGATCCCCTCTCCTCCGGCCCGCTGGCCCGCTGTTCCCGTAGCCGGTGTTGGTGAGGGTGCATCTACGGGCGGCCAGGGTCGGTGGCGGCCGGGACCTTCTCTGTGCGGCCTGGCCCCCCCATCCGAATAACGACGTGCGGCCCACCCTGCAGCGTTGATGTTATTTTCTGCTCGGACGCGTGGAGGGGAACCGTCACGCGTTTCCCCACCAGCAGGTTTCTGGTGGCCCAGATGGTATCCTTTATGATGTTTAGGGTGAGCCAGAGCAAGGCAAATTTCTGTGGTGTCATCTCCTTCAAGCCCTGACCCACCCCTAGGATAGCGAGCTTGTAGTCCACCTGGGCTCTACCCGCTGGCAGGCACGGGAAAAACAGGGGGCCGGTCTTGGCCCACAGGTCCCGCGCAGCGCCGCACTCCCAGAGCAGATGGTAGACGGTCTCCGGGGAACCACATCCGGACCGTGGGCAGGTGGAGTTTTTGGCCATGCCTCTGGAGTGCATGACCGCCCTGACCGGGAGGATCTCATGAGCCACCATCCACGACAAGTCCTTAAGCCTGTTCTGGAGAGCTGGGTGGGCTGCGTTCCTCCAAACGTCTTTGGCCTCACCTAGTGTGAGGCCTGGAATTGGACTCACCGATTCCCGATCCTGCACAAGAGAGATTAGAGACTTGTGGTTAGTTAAAACTGTGACATCTTGATTCTCTAAAAGGTATTTCTTTAAAAATGTCTTGATAAAACAATACTCTTTGGGCAAGTTAAAAGACACTGGACATTTAAGATCAACTGGTAAAATTTTCAAATATCTTAGGTACGACCCCATCCAGAAACGGGTCATGGCTGCGGTCTTGTTCTCTCTGGATGGGGTCGTTGCATATTTAATGTGGAGGGCGGTGAAGCGGCTGCCTAAAAACAGGTGGGGGTCTGGGAGGCCTTTCCCGCCATTCTCTTTTTTCTTTTTAACGACCTCCCTCTTTAGTCGTTCCCATTTGGACCCCCACAGGAAATAAAATACCGCCCTCTCCAGGTTGGCCAGGAATTGTCTTGGGGGACTAAAAACAGAACAGACAAGTAAAATCAGTGGTAAAATCACAGCTTTAAAAATTAAAATCTTGCCTTCGTAAGTCAGTTGTCTTAGTCCCCAAAACCCGAGTCTTTGCCTAACTTTCCCTACCAAGTCAGTCCAGTTTCCTTGTCCTCCACCCTCTCTGTCAAATTTGACTCCTAAAATTTTCAAATTATTTTCTTTAAAATCCAAATCTAGTCCCCCTGTGTCAACGTTCCCCCACGGCCCGAAGAGCTGGGCCTCGGACTTACTCCTATTGAGTTTAGCGCCCGAGGCCCGACCGTACCAGTCAGTCAAGTCCATTGCTCTTCGTACTGATAAAAGGTCAGTTGCTAAAAGGGTCACGTCGTCCATATATAAAACACAGGTCGCCGTCAGTCCACCAGTTCCTGGGATGTCTAGTCCTTTAATCCATGTATCCCTTCTCAAGATTTGTGCCAGTGGCTCAATACAAGCCACATACAGAAGGGCAGATAAGGGACACCCCTGACGGACACCGCTGTGGATATTTACAGCATTGGATAAATGCCCATTAACTACAAATCTGCTGATCAGACTGTTGTACAGCAGTCCCACCCAGGCTATGAACCTCCCTGGAAACCCCATTTTATCCAGTACCTTAAAAAGGAACTGGTGCGAGATGCGGTCGAATGCTTTTTCAAAGTCTAAATTTAGGACTACTAGCCGAATGTTTCTGTCTCTCGCGTAACAGATGGCGTCTCTGATCAGCACCAGGCTGTCCGTGATCTTCCTTCCGGGCACAGCGCATGCTTGATCCGGGTGGATTACGTCCGCTAAAACCGTCGACATACGTGTGGCTAAAATTTTGCTAAAAAGTTTGCAGTCAACGTTTAAAAGAGTAATGGGTCGCCAGTTCCGTAAGTCCGTCTTGTCTCCTTTTTTATGTAAAAGTGAAACTATCCCTATTCTAAAGCTGTCAGGAAGTCTTTCAAGAGTCTCAAATTCTTTAAAAACAGTCAGCAAGTCGAACGCTAAAATATCCCAAAAAGTTAAATAAAACTCCAGAGGAAGTCCGTCTGTACCAGGGGACTTTCCTCGTTTAAAACTTTTAAGAGCTTTGTGAATTTCTAAGATGTTAAAATCTTGAGATAAAATTGTACATTCGCTGTCGACTTTCTTTTCTAAAAACTCTAAAACTTCCCTTAGCGTGTCATTGTGAACTTCTTTTGTGCTGTATAGGTTTTCATAAAATACTTCAGTTTCCTTTAAAATTTCTTTTGTAGTGTAAACCTCCCTTCCTCCACTTTTCAAAACAGTGATAGCCCCACCCCGTGAAATAATCTTTTTAAAAAAATACCTAGTACACCTTTCACCTTCCTCCAACTCCCTCTCCCTGCTCCTTAAAATGACACCTTTGCTTTGACTTTCGGATAAAACTGACATTTCTTGTTTTATTTCTTTAATTTCTTCGCTAAAATCAATCCCATTATTGGAAAGATTAAAATACCTCTGTAGTCGTTTTTGCAGCCCCATCATGCATCGATTTAATCTATTCTTTTTATTTTTCCCTATCTTTCTAAAAAACTGTCTCGTCCGTTCCTTTACCATCTCCCACCACTGTGCACGTGAGTCGTAAAAGTCTTGGAGGGTCTGCCATTGGCTGAACTGCTCCCTGTACTCACTAACTACTTCCTTATCTTCCAAAAGGGAGCAGTTCAGCTTCCACAGCCCTCCCCCTACTGTCACACCGGTGGGCAGTGAAAGGGTGCATGACAGCATTATGTGATCTGAAAAAAAGAGGGGGGTTAATGTTGCATCGGTTGGCAGGCAGTCCCGTGTAAAAATGTAGTCAATGCGGGAGGCTCTGGTGCCGTCACCACTGAACCAGGTGAAGCCCTCCTCTCTGTGATGCATTGTTTTAAAACAGTCTACTAATTTAAAATCTCTAACTAAACCCTGCAATAAAACCGATGTTTTGTCAACTTTAAAATCCTCTGTCCTCTTCCTATCTTTCTTAGTTAAAACACAGTTAAAATCCCCTGCTACCACTAGGGGAGCCCTACCTAACATGTGGGGCTGCAGGTCTTCTAAAAGCTCATGCCTGTTATTTTTGTCTGTAAAACCATACACATTTAAAATGTTAAAATCCTTACCTAAAAAAGTCAGATTAGCTAAAATTGCCCGCCCATCCCTCACCACAGTGCTGCCCTTCACCAAAATATTGGGATTTTTGATTAAAATAGCAACACCGTCATTTTTGTTAAAATTGGACCCGCTCCAGATGGAAAGTCCTGGGGTCCAAATCTCCTCCCACTTCCTGTAGTTTGTTAAAAAAGGCAGACCACATTCTTGCAATAAAAACACATCTGACTTAAAAGATTTTAAAAAGGATAACACGCTCTGTGCTCGTATTTTGCTCTTCACACTTCTCACATTGATTGTGGAGATAGTGAGAGCCATGAGCAGTATGGTTAAAAGGGTGTGAGACATTTAAAAGCAACCAAGTGACTACAGAGATATAATTAAAATCATGTTACATCCTGTTGCACTTGCCTTTCCTTTTCCCCAGAAAACCTGGGATCAGGGGAGCAAGTGCTTGACGCCTCAGGGCTCGCAGAGAGGGCCTCTTGCGAATCCTTTGGCGACGATGTTCTTAGCTTGAAATGCAGGAAAGAGACTTCATTGGGAGATTCTGCGGGCCACATACGGGCTAGATCTTCCAGGGGGGAACTATCTAGCCGATGCGCTACCCGCAGCTTTTTCTCCTCTGTTTGAACCAGAGGAGATCTCGCAGTTCTTTTCTGCACTTGAGCATTGGGGAGTGAACAATCTGTTTCACTCCCACTAGTGGACACACTAACCTCAGACACGGTTACTAGGGAGGAAGCCATTTCCTCCTCTTCATCCTCCATATTGTCTTCTTTTTCAATTTCATTTTGAGGATTGGCTTCCTCCCCCTCACCAACTGCCAGAATTGACTCCGCCCCTGTGGCCGCCCCACTTCCTCCTTCCTGTCCAATCCCTGAGGCTGGCTGGGGGTTTGAATTTCCCGCCAAAACCTCAGGGCCCGCCTCCTCAATTGTTTGTTCTTTGGGTGGGGCGGCCATTTTGTTGCTTTTTAACTTGTTGGCAAAACTTTTAGGGCAGTCTCTGTAGAGATGGGATGATTCTCCACAGAGGTTGCACTTTCTGCCATTTTGGCACTCTTCAAAAATGTGCCCAATTTCTCTGCACTTCCTACACACTACTTCTTGGCATGCCTCGGCGAGATGTCCAAGTTGACCACACTTGCGGCATAGCTTGGGCATCCCTTGGTAATGGATGTAGCCTCTATTCTCTCCCAACACAATCATTGAAGGTATTTGACTCAGGCCATGGTAGCTGTTGGGATCTGCCCATTGTTTTATGGGCACTCTCCACGCACAGCTCCAGATACCGTCTTCATCTAAAACCTTGACTGGTTGTCCACGAATAGAGCAATATCTTGCCAACCATACAGCAATGTCATCTCC
The DNA here is from genome assembly GCA_021554675.1 of Leuciscus idus. Classification (NCBI taxonomy): domain Eukaryota; kingdom Metazoa; phylum Chordata; class Actinopteri; order Cypriniformes; family Leuciscidae; genus Leuciscus; species Leuciscus idus. Next base: position 1,464,484 of record CM038640.1, on the reverse strand, counting down.
ACTTACTGTTTCATTAAACATCCTGACAATCACAACCTTCAGTGAATTATCAGTCAGTTTTTCCACAGTGAACATGGAGAAATTGGCTTTACACATTTCAAACCGAGTCCAAAAAGTACTTAGCAAGGAAGCCGAAGCAAAGCTTACATCAAAACCATGATTCAGGGGCAGAGTCAACAGGCAGTTTATGTCCACAACTTTAAAACCAAGAATCTGTTGGATGCACTTCCTAGAAAAGTCCAATCTGGACATGGCCAGGAGAGTGCCATCCTCTTTTGCTTTGAATTTAAAACGCACGCTGTGGTGCCTCCTCACGCCGGCACGAGCAGCCGACATGTTGGAGGCACCACCAGCCTGCTGCGGCTAAAACCCAACAATAAATATACAATAAATAAATTAAAACCTGCTTACCTTAAAACAAGATTCCTCGCAGAAACGAGTCGTCACTTAAAAGCCGCTTGTCAATGTACCTCCTGAAGGATGTAGGTCCCGTGTGACAAGCCACACACGAAACCAAAAGGTCCCACAAGAGGCGATCGCTGTCCCAAACTTCTGACCAGACCACGTGATCTTAGCCAAAAGGCCGAGAAGCGATGCCGCAATGACGCCGAGGCGGGGGAGCCGGCAAAGGCCACGCCCACCTGGGCCGCGGCGAGAGGGCCCAAGGTCGCCAACAAACAAGCTCACCGAAAATGGATCACAACAGACGAGGGCGAGGCGGGCTTTACTTGAATGGCTAAAACTCTCCCGACGGCAGAGAGACAATTACACCCAAGTGGGTACACCTGTGTACGGGCTCAGCCTGTGGTCACGTGAAAAGGGATGTGGCGACTGGCCACTTGGTGGCGCTGTAAACAGAAAAAAACAACAACTTGAACACGGCCATAGACGACTGTGCATCACGTGATTTTTCACACGTGCACAAGGTATTCATACCACATGATAGAACTCCTCATTCTGAACAACTTTGGACCACTGCTGTCAATCAAAGCGTTCGTTAAATATTGGCGATTGTGTGAAGAATGAAAAACAAACAAAAAACAACAACAAAAAACAAGCCTCCTTTCGCAGATTGGTCCCAGGTTGTTTTCTATCTCTCGATCAACCACTGCAGCTCCATTCTCTGGACTTCCTAGGTTTCAACCACCATCAGAAGAAGAAGAAGATGAAAAAAAAAATAAAAATGAGTGGAGCTTTAACAATCTGCTCTTTTAACCAGTGTGTGTGTGTGTCCAGGGGAGAGCGCGAACGCAGTCCCCCACTACCATAAATTATGCAGTCGAGATTCCCACATTTGGGGAATTCGCAGGGGTCAGCACAACCGGAGTGCAATGGCCGAGCCTCGCCCTGGGTGAACCACCTTCCTGATCATGGTGTCTCCCCTGCCAGGTAAGTATGAATTCCCAGGCCTCCAGTCAGAGGCACCCCGTCCCTCTTCGCAATCCTCACCAACGGTTAGTAAAAGACTCCAAGAGATAAGAGAGACACCAAAAATGTGCAGTGACGGGCTTCTTTTTTTTTCCTTTTCTTTTTTGCATGCTCCGGATCCGGCTCCATGAGCCAAAGATCCATTTAATACGCAGTCCCCGGATAGTGGGCGAATCAGATACTAAACTGATAAGAACAGAGTTTATCATTTATTTATTTTGGAATTTTTTCATTTTTTCACACCAGCATTGGATATGATCACCTACGACACCCATACACAGCAATATACACTACTTCCATGAACATCTGCTGTCACACAAGACTGAAACATTTCTTTCATTGAACACTTTAAAGGGGGTGCACCGTTCCCAGAAGTACTGCAATACCGGGTCGATGCGTGGAGTGGACGGAGCAAGCCCCTATTCCATCTCCCAGTTCCAAAAATCAATTTAATATATGGTGCCCGGGTAGGGCACGTATCAGATATTAAACTGATAAGAACAGATACTACACTTGATTTTAGCCAAAAGGCCGAGAAGCGATGCCGCAATGACGCCGAGGCGGGGGAGCCGGCAAAGGCCACGCCCACCTGGGCCGCGGCGAGAGGGCCCAAGGTCGCCAACAAACAAGCTCACCGAAAATGGATCACAACAGAGTGCACAACACGACACTTTGGAGCGCAACCTGGGATTTTGGATCATCATCGTTCAAAAGCACGGAATGGCTCGTAACTCCTAAACGGTCCGTCGCAGACCCAAGTGTCTTACATCACCGGAATCCTTGGCTCGGGCCGAACGAGACGCACGCCTCGGATTGGATGGTCGCGCTGGCGAGATTTTCGGGTATTTTGGATTTTGCGAAAAACCTACTTTTGCACAGTAGTCCTGGGTCGTTTGCCCAATCTGACCCAAACCGGTGCAGAAAGATTCTCTGGAGTCTGACTGCCAACAGTGACCGGAAAAAAAGTCGGGATTTCGATTCACGTTGGCGACGGGAGGCCAAAACGTTGGCAGTGGGCGAGGCGGGCTTTACTTGAATGGCTATAACTCTCCCGACGGCAGAGAGACAATTACACCCAAGTGGGTACACCTGTGTACGGGCTCAGCCTGTGGTCACGTGAAAAGGGATGTGGCGACTGGCCACTTGGTGGCGCTGTAAACAGAAAAAAACAACAACTTGAACACGGCCATAGACGACTGTGCATCACGTGATTTTTCACACGTGCACAAGGTATTCATACCACATGATAGAACTCCTCATTCTGAACAACTTTGGACCACTGCTGTCAATCAAAGCGTTCGTTAAATATTGGCGATTGTGTGAAGAATGAAAAACAAACAAAAAACAACAACAAAAAACAAGCCTCCTTTCGCAGATTGGTCCCAGGTTGTTTTCTATCTCTCGATCAACCACTGCAGCTCCATTCTCTGGACTTCCTAGGTTTCAACCACCATCAGAAGAAGAAGAAGATGAAAAAAAAAAAAAAAAATGAGTGGAGCTTTAACAATCTGCTCTTTTAACCAGTGTGTGTCCAGGGGAGAGCGCGAACGCAGTCCCCCACTACCATAAATTATGCAGTCGAGATTCCCACATTTGGGGAATTCGCAGGGGTCAGCACAACCGGAGTGCAATGGCCGAGCCTCGCCCTGGGTGAACCACCTTCCTGATCATGGTGTCTCCCCTGCCAGGTAAGTATGAATTCCCAGGCCTCCAGTCAGAGGCACCCCGTCCCTCTTCGCAATCCTCACCAACGGTTAGTAAAAGACTCCAAGAGATAAGAGAGACACCAAAAATGTGCAGTGACGGGCTTCTTTTTTTTTTCTTTTCTTTTTTGCATGCTCCGGATCCGGCTCCATGAGCCAAAGATCCATTTAATACGCAGTCCCCGGATAGTGGGCGAATCAGATACTAAACTGATAAGAACAGAGTTTATCATTTATTTATTTTGGAATTTTTTCACACCACCATTACCAGCATTGGATATGATCACCTACGACACCCATACACAGCAATATACACTACTTCCATGAACATCTGCTGTCACACAAGACTGAAACATTTCTTTCATTGAACACTTTAAAGGGGGTGCACCGTTCCCAGAAGTACTGCAATACCGGGTCGATGCGTGGAGTGGACGGAGCAAGCCCCTATTCCATCTCCCAGTTCCAAAAATCAATTTAATATATGGTGCCCGGGTAGGGCACGTATCAGATATTAAACTGATAAGAACAGATTTTTCTTTCGAAAAAAGTTTATTGTCACATTTTCCATTTTCATTTCCACACATTTTTCCACATTTTTCCTTTAAAACATAACACATGTCTTTAAAACAAAAAATACACAATTTAACGGTTAAAAATCAGTTTGGTTTTGTGTTGTGTAAAAGTCCATGTGTGTAAAATGTTTGGTTTAAAAGAAGGGTAAAATGAATGAAAATAAATAGAAATAAAGGATATAAAACAATAAAACATGCCAACTAAAACATCATCTCTTGTACAGGATCGCGGATGAGTCCCTATCAAGTTTTTCCATTCACTCCAGGTCTCCAGGACAGGCTCCGGACTCCCCGCTTCTGGTGCCCAGCGGAAATCCCCGCTCCTCCGGCCCGCTGGCCCGCTGTTCCCGTAGCCGGTGTGGTGAGGGTGCATCTACGGGCGGCCAGGGTCGGTGGCGGCCGGGACCTTTTCTGTGCGGCCTGGCCCCCCCATCCGAATAACGACGTGCGGCCCACCCTGCAGCGTTGATGTTATTCTATGCTCGCACGCGTGGAGGGGGACCGTCACGCGTTTCCCCACCAGCAGGTTTCTGGTGGCCCAGATGGTATCCTTTATGATGTTTAGGGTGAGCCAGAGCGAGGCAAATTTCTGCGGTGTTAGCTCCTTCAAGCCCTGACTCACCCCTAGGATAGCGAGCTTGTAGTCCACCTGGGCTCTACCCGCTGGCAGGCACGGGAAAAACAGGGGGCCGGTCTTGGCCCACAGGTCCCGCGCAGCGCCGCACTCCCAGAGCAGATGGTAGACGGTCTCCGGGGAGCCACATCCGGACCGTGGGCAGATGGAGTTTTTGGCCATGCCTCTGGAGTGCATGACCGCCCTGACCGGGAGGATCTCATGAGCCACCATCCACGACAAGTCCTTAAGCCTGTTCTGGAGAGCTGGGTGGGCTGCGTTCCTCCAAACGTCTTTGGCCTCACCTAGTGTGAGGCCTGGAATTGGACTCACCGATTCCCGATCCTGCACAAGAGAGATTACAGACTTGTGGTTAGTTAAAACTGTGACATCTTGATTCTCTAAAAAGTATTTCTTGAAAAAAATTTTGATAAAACAATACTCTTTGGGCAAGTTAAAAGACACTGGACATTTAAGATCAACTGGTAAAATTTTCAAATATCTTAGGTACGACCCCATCCAGAAACGGGTCATGGCTGCGGTCTTGTTCTCTCTGGATGGGGTCGTTGCATATTTAATGTGGAGGGCGGTGAAGCGGCTTCCTAAAAACAGGTGGGGGTCTGGGAGGCCTTTCCCGCCATTCTCTTTTTTCTTTTTAACGACCTCCCTCTTCAGTCGTTCCCACTTGGACCCCCACAGGAAATAAAATACCGCCCTCTCCAGGTTGGCCAGGAATCGTCTTGGGGGACTAAAAACAGAACAGACAAGTAAAATCAGTGGTAAAATCACAGCTTTAAAAATTAAAATCTTGCCTTCGTAAGTCAGTTGTCTTAGTCCCCAAAACCCGAGTCTTTGCCTAACTTTCCCTACCAAGTCAGTCCAGTTTCCTTGTCCTCCACCCTCTCTGTCAAATTTGACTCCTAAAATTTTCAAATTATTTTCTTTAAAATCCAAATCTAGTCCCCCTGTGTCAACAGTCCCCCACGGCCCGAAGAGCTGGGCCTCGGACTTACTCCTATTGAGTTTAGCGCCCGAGGCCCGACCGTACCAGTCAGTCAAGTCCATTGCTCTTCGTACTGATAAAAGGTCAGTCGCTAAAAGGGTCATGTCGTCCATATATAAAACACAGGTCGCCGTCAGTCCACCAGTTCCTGGGATGTCTAGTCCTTTAATCCATTTGTCCCTTCTCAAGATTTGTGCCAGTGGCTCAATACAGGCCACATACAGAAGGGCAGATAAGGGACACCCCTGACGGACACCGCTGTGAATATTTACAGCATTGGATAAATGCCCATTAACTACAAATCTGCTGATCAGACTGTTGTACAGCAGTCCCACCCAGGCTATGAATCTCCCTGGAAACCCCATTTTATCCAGTACCTTAAAAAGGAACTGGTGCGAGATGCGGTCAAATGCTTTTTCAAAGTCTAAATTTAGGACTACTAGCCGAATGTTTCTGTCTCTCGCGTAACAGATGGCGTCTCTGATCAGCACCAGGCTGTCCGTGATCTTCCTTCCGGGCACAGCGCATGCTTGATCCGGGTGGATTATGTCCGCTAAAACCGTCGACATACGTGTGGCTAAAATTTTGCTAAAAAGTTTGCAGTCAACGTTTAAAAGAGTAATGGGTCGCCAGTTCCGTAAGTCCGTCTTGTCTCCCTTTTTATGTAAAAGTGAAACTATCCCTATTCTAAAGCTGTCAGGAAGTCTTTCAAGAGTCTCAAATTCTTTAAAAACAGTCAGTAAGTCGAACGCTAAAATATCCCAAAAAGTTAAATAAAACTCCAGAGGAAGTCCGTCTGTACCAGGGGACTTTCCTCGTTTAAAACTTTTAAGAGCTTTGTGAATTTCTAAGATGTTAAAATCTTGAGATAAAATTGTACATTCGCTGTCGACTTTCTTTTCTAAAAACTCTAAAACTTCCCTTAGCGTGTCATTGTGAACTTCTTTTGTGCTGTATAGGTTTTCATAAAATACTTCAGTTTCCTTTAAAATTTCTTTTGTAGTGTAAACCTCCCTTCCTCCACTTTTCAAACTAGTGATAGCCCCACCCCGTGAAATAATCTTTTAAAAAAAATACCTAGTACACCTTTCACCTTCCTCTATCTCCCTCTCCCTGCTCCTTAAAATGACACCTTTGCTTTGACTTTCGGATAAAACTGACATTTCTTGTTTTATTTCTTTAATTTCTTCGCTAAAATCAATCCCATTATTTGAAAGATTAAAATACCTCTGTAGTCGTTTTTGCAGCCCCATCATGCATCGATTTAATCTATTCTTTTTATTTTTCCCTATCTTCCTAAAAAACTGTCTTGTCCGTTCCTTTACCATCTCCCACCACTGTGCACGTGAGTCGTAAAAGTCTCGGAGGGTCTGCCATTGGCTGAACTGCTCCCTGTACTCACTAACTACTTCCTTATCTTCCAAAAGGGAGCAGTTCAGCTTCCACAGCCCTCCCCCTACTGTCACACCAGTGGGCAGTGAAAGGGTGCATGACAGCATTATGTGATCTGAGAAAAAGAGGGGGGTTAATGTTGCATCGGTTGGCAGGCAGTCCCGTGTAAAAATGTAGTCAATGCGAGAGGCTCTGGTGCCGTCACCACTGAACCAGGTGAAGCCCTCCTCTCTGTGATGCATTGCTTTAAAACAGTCTACTAATTTAAAATCTCTAACTAAACCCTGCAATAAAACCGATGTTTTGTCAACTTTAAAATCCTCTGTCCTCTTCCTATCTTTCTTAGTTAAAACACAGTTAAAATCCCCTGCTACCACTAGGGGAGCCCTACCTAACATGTGGGGCTGCAGGTCTTCTAAAAGCTCATGCCTGTTATTTTTGTCTGTAAAACCATACACATTTAAAATGTTAAAATCCTTACCTAAAAAAGTCAGATTAGCTAAAATTGCCCGCCCATCCCTCACCACAGTGCTGCCCTTCACCAAAATATTGGGATTTTTGATTAAAATAGCAACACCGTCATTTTTGTTAAAATTGGACCCACTCCAGATGGAAGTTCCTGGGGTCCAAATCTCCTCCCACTTCCTGTAGTTTGTTAAAAAGGGCAGACCACATTCTTGCAATAAAAACACATCTGACTTAAAAGATTTTAAAAAGGATAACACACTCTGTGCTCGTATATTGCTCTTCACACTTCTCACATTGATTGTGGAGATAGTGAGAGCCATGAGCAGTATGGTTAAAAGGGTGTGAGACATTTAAAAGCAACCAAGTGACTACAGAGATATAATTAAAATCATGTTACATCTTGTTGCATTTGCCTTTCCTTTTCCCCAGAAGACCTGGGATCAGGGGAGCAAGTGCTTGACGCCACGGGGCTCGCAGAGAGTACCTCTTGCGACTCCTTTGGCGACGATGTTCTCAGCTTAAAATGCAGAAAAGAGACTTCATTTGGAGAATCTGCGGGCCACATACGGTCTAGATCTTCCGTGGGAGAACTATCTAGCCGATGCGCTACCCGCAGCTTTTTCTCCTCTGTTTGAACCAGAGGAGATCTCGCAGTTCTTTTCTGCACTTGAGCATTTGGGAGTGAAAAAACACTTTCACTCCCACTGGAGGGCATACTCACCTCCGAGACGGTGTTGAGGGAGGAAACCGTTTCATCCTCTCCGCTTTCTGTTTCATTTCCTTTTTCTTGTTCGGGAGTGGTTTCCTCCCCCTGTTCCGTATCAATCCGTGACTCTGCCCCTGTGGCCGCCCCACTTCCTTTTTCCTGACCAATCCCTGAGGCTGGCTGAGAATTTGAAATTCCCGCCAAAACCTCAGGGACCGCCTCCTCCTCCCTTTGTTCTTTTGTTTGCCATGCTTGTGGGGCGGCCATTTTGTTGCTTTTAAGTTTGTTGGCGAAACTTTTTGGGCAATCTCTGTAGAGATGGTTTGATTCTCCACACAGGTTGCACCGCCTGCCATTGGTACACTCCTCAAAGTTGTGACCAATTTCTCTGCATTTCCCACATATAATTTCCTGGCATGCTTCAGCTAAGTGCCCAAACTTTCCACACTTCCTGCATAATTTGGGCATGCCCTGGTAATGAATGTAGCCTCTGTTCTCGCCAAGCACAATCATTGAAGGCAGATGATTCAGGCCCTGGTAGCCCCCGGCGTCTTCCCATTGTTTAATGGGAATTCGCCAAGAGCATGTCCAGATGCCGTCCTCATCTAAAACCTTAACTGGCTGGCTTCGAACGGTGCAAAATCTACCCAGCCATACACAAATGTCTTCCCCAGTCACTGTCTCATTAAACATTCTAACAATCACAGTTTTAAGTGTGTTATCAGAGAGCTTTTCAACAGTAAACATAGAGAACTGGGATTTAGCTGCTTCAAATCTGTGCCAAAACTCATTCAGGTGGGAAACCGCTCTAAAGCTAACATCATAACCTTTGTTGAGGGGCAGAGTCACAATACAATTTAAATCCTCAGGTTTAAAATTTAAAGTCTTTTGGATCAGCTTCCTGGAGAAATCAAGACGTGACATCCCCAGTAGCTTCCCCTCAACCTCTTTAAAAAGTAAACGCACGCTGTGGTGCCTCCGCATGCCGGCACGAGCAGCCGACATGGTGGAGACACCAACAGCCTAAAAACTTAAAGGAACAATAAATAAATAAATAGATAAAATGTCTTACCTTAAAACTGTACAGTCGTAAAAACAGCTGGATCAATGTACCTCCTAAAAGTTGTGTGGCTCGGGATACAAGGCTAATCTCGAGCCAAGAAACCTCCAAGAGGCGATCGCTGTCTCCACCTGACGACCAGATACGTGATCTTAGCCAAAAGGCCGAGAAGCGATGCCGCAATGACGCCGAGGCGGGGGAGCCGGCAAAGGCCACGCCCACCTGGGCCGCGGCGAGAGGGCCCAAGGTCGCCAACAAACAAGCTCACCGAAAATGGATCACAACAGAGTGCACAACACGACACTTTGGAGCGCAACCTGGGATTTTGGATCATCATCGTTCAAAAGCACGGAATGGCTCGTAACTCCTAAACGGTCCGTCGCAGACCCAAGTGTCTTACATCACCGGAATCCTTGGCTCGGGCCGAACGAGACGCACGCCTCGGATTGGATGGTCGCGCGGCGAGATTTTCGGGTATTTTGGATTTTGCGAAAAACCTACTTTTGCACAGTAGTCCTGGGTCGTTTGCCCAATCTGACCCAAACCGGTGCAGAAAGATTCTCTGGAGTCTGACTGCCAACAGTGACCGGAAAAAAAGTCGGGATTTCGATTCACGTTGGCGACGGGAGGCCAAAACGTTGGCAGTGGGCGAGGCGGGCTTTACTTGAATGGCTATAACTCTCCCGACGGCAGAGAGACAATTACACCCAAGTGGGTACACCTGTGTACGGGCTCAGCCTGTGGTCACGTGAAAAGGGATGTGGCGACTGGCCACTTGGTGGCGCTGTAAACAGAAAAAAACAACAACTTGAACACGGCCATAGACGACTGTGCATCACGTGATTTTTCACACGTGCACAAGGTATTCATACCACATGATAGAACTCCTCATTCTGAACAACTTTGGACCACTGCTGTCAATCAAAGCGTTCGTTAAATATTGGCGATTGTGTGAAGAATGAAAAACAAACAAAAAACAACAACAAAAAACAAGCCTCCTTTCGCAGATTGGTCCCAGGTTGTTTTCTATCTCTCGATCAACCACTGCAGCTCCATTCTCTGGACTTCCTAGGTTTCAACCACCATCAGAAGAAGAAGAAGATGAAAAAAAAAAAAAAAAAATGAGTGGAGCTTTAACAATCTGCTCTTTTAACCAGTGTGTGTGTGTGTCCAGGGGAGAGCGCGAACGCAGTCCCCCACTACCATAAATTATGCAGTCGAGATTCCCACATTTGGGGAATTCGCAGGGGTCAGCACAACCGGAGTGCAATGGCCGAGCCTCGCCCTGGGTGAACCACCTTCCTGATCATGGTGTCTCCCCTGCCAGGTAAGTATGAATTCCCAGGCCTCCAGTCAGAGGCACCCCGTCCCTCTTCGCAATCCTCACCAACGGTTAGTAAAAGACTCCAAGAGATAAGAGAGACACCAAAAATGTGCAGTGACGGGCTTCTTTTTTTTTCCTTTTCTTTTTTGCATGCTCCGGATCCGGCTCCATGAGCCAAAGATCCATTTAATACGCAGTCCCCGGATAGTGGGCGAATCAGATACTAAACTGATAAGAACAGAGTTTATCATTTATTTATTTTGGAATTTTTTCATTTTTTCACACCAGCATTGGATATGATCACCTACGACACCCATACACAGCAATATACACTACTTCCATGAACATCTGCTGTCACACAAGACTGAAACATTTCTTTCATTGAACACTTTAACCCCCTGAGGTCTACGGTATCGCCGGCGATACCAGCTCGCTTTTTTTTTATTAGTGTAAAAGAAACTCATAAATACTCTGTTGACTTTGATTTTCCATAGGAGTTTCATACATCAATCGATTCTGTTAAATGTGTATTATTTTTGTGTATACTCACAATAAAAACAAAGTGTTGTGCTTTTTGCCAAATAAAGAAAAATAAACACGAAGCGAGTTCTGCCTTCTCTCTGCCAGTGTAGTCCATTCTGAAACGCGTCCGAAAATTAACAATAACTCAGCGAATACTCAGTCAAACAGACATACAGACACACAGGCATGAAGATTGAATTCTCTTCTTTTAAATGAAGTAATTTATATAAAAAAACAATTATTCTCATCTTGTGAAATCTGTATTAAAAGAGAGCGATTCCAGTCGAGCTCATCTCATCTCATTACGTTATAATCGGCCCCGCCCACGGAGAGCGCGCGCTATTCAAACGCAAATGGCTGAGGCAATCCTGTGAACGCCCCCATCAGCTCGAGAAAACACACAAGTTTATTTAGATCATTGTTTACACCGTCTTGCAGCGCTGTGAGGAATAATACTAATGGAAAATGTCCCTCAGAAGTGCGGGTATATCGAGGAGCGAGCTGAGGAATACAAGTAAGTTTTTTCCTTCTCACGTGAATTTCTTCACGTGGGTTTCTGTTTATGAATGAATAAACGGCATGAATGCGCGCTGTTTACCACAGCTGGCAAAGACAGTTTAAATTTAAATCGCGTGTGTGAATGAATGATGATGTTTTAGCAAACTGTATTGCTATACTGAGATAAGTAAACATCGACTGAATGTTGAAATAAAATGTAGGCTATTTGTATAAGCAACGTATTAAACTGCAAATTAACAATATGCCCTAATATTTCATGAAAACAACGTTACAGTCAGACGAAATATGAAAGACAACATTTTGTTGACCAGATTTGGGTACAGTTTTTACTGTAGAATATACTGCCACATCAAATAAGCTTTTGTTTAGCCATTTCTATATATAAAATACTATTTTTGTCAAAAATAAAGTCATCAACTAAGATGTTAGCTGTTCCAATGTTGGTTATATTCAAACTAATGAATACATAGATTAAATGTAGGGCCTATAATCATTTTTTTTTACAAAGAAAGAGTACACTTGAAATATTGTTGAAATTGTAATTATTGTTGTAATTGTAACCGTTTTAATAAAATAGCAAAACATATTTACAAGATAGATGTAAGCAAAATCTTAAATGGTCAATATAAGTCTTCTTCTAAATATATCTTTTGTCCTTGCATTGTGGCTCAGTCAGTGTCACACCTGAGTGAATGGCTAATTATGCAGAGTGGGTGTATTCTAAGGTGTAAACCACTCCTCGTTCACGCCCCCTCGCATATTGGCTTTCACAAGAGAGATAAGAGACTTGTGGTTAGTTAAAATGGTGGCATCATTGGTCTCTAAAAGGTACTTTTTAAAAAATTTCTTTATAAAACTGTATTCTTTAGGCAAGTTAAAAGACACTGGACGTTTAAGATCAATGGGTAAAATTTTCAAAGTTCTTAGGTAAGACCCCATCCAGAATCGGGTCATGGCTGCTGTCTTGTGTTCTCTGGATGGGGTCAGGGCGTACTGAATGTGTAGGGCGGCAAAGCGGCTGCCTAAAAAGAGGTGGGGGTCTGGGAGGCCTTTCCCGCCATTCTCTTTTTTCTTCTTGATGACCTCCCTTTTTAGTCTCTCCCACTTGGACCTCCACAGGAAATAAAAGACCGCCCTCTCCAGGTTTGCCAGGAATCGTCTTTGGGGACTAAAAACAGAACAGACAAGTAAAATCAGTGGTAAAATCACGGCTTTAAAAATTAAAATCTTGCCTTCAAACGTCAGTTGTCTTAGTCCCCAAAACCCAAGTCTTTGCCTGACTTTCCCTAACAAGTCAGTCCAGTTTCCTTGTCCTCCACCCTCTCTGTCAAATTTTACACCTAAAATTTTCAAATGATTGTCTTTAAAATCCAAATCTAGTCCACCTGTGTCAACGTTCCCCCACGGCCCGAAGAGCTGGGCCTCGGACTTACTCCTATTGAGCTTAGCCCCAGAGGCCCGACCGTACCAGTCAGTCAAGTCCATTGCTCTTCGTACTGATAAAAGGTCAGTCGCTAAAAGGGTCACGTCATCCATATATAAAACACAGGTCGCCGTCAGTCCACCAGTTCCTGGGATGTCTAGTCCTTTAATCCATCTATCCCTTCTCAAGATTTGTGCCAGTGGCTCAATACAAGCCACATACAGAAGGGGAGATAAGGGACACCCCTGACGGACTCCGCTGTAGAGTTTTACAGCTTTGGATAAATGGCCATTAACCAAAATACTGCTAGACAGATCGTTGTACAGCAATCCCACCCAGGCTATAAACCTCCCTGGAAACCCCATTTTTCCCAGTACCTGAAGCAGGTACTGGTGCGAGACGCGGTCAAAGGCTTTTTCGAAATCTAAATTTAGGACTACTAGCCGAATGTTTCTGTCTCTCGCATAACAGATGGCGTCTCTGATCAGTACCAGGCTGTCCGTGATCTTCCTGCCGGGCACAGCGCATGCTTGATCCAGGTGGATTACGTCCTCTAAAACAGTCGACATACGTGTAGCTAAAATCTTACTAAAAAGTTTGCAATCATAATTTAAAAGAGTGATTGGTCGCCAGTTTCTCAAGTCAGTCTTGTCTCCTTTTTTGTGTAGTAAAGTAACTATCCCTACTCTAAAGCTGTCCGGAAGTCTGTCAAGAGTCTCAAATTCTTTAAAAACTGTCAATAAGTCGTGTGCTAAAATGTCCCAGAAAGTCAGATAAAACTCAAAGGGGAGTCCATCCATGCCTGGGGACTTCCCCTTTTTAAAACCTTTTAGTGCTTTGTGCATTTCTAAAAGAGTAAAATCCTGGGATAAAAGCACATCTGGACTCTTTACCTTTTTGTCTAAAAACCCTAAAACTTCCTCTAAGGGTGTACTCACACTAGCCAGTTTGAACCGTGCCCGAGTGCGTTTGACCACCAAAGCGCGGTTCGTTTGACTAGTGTGAGTGCTCCGAACCGTGCCCGGGCGCGGCTCGATTAGCCGGCCCTGGCCCGCTTGGAAGAGGTGGGCCAGAGCACGGTTCAGTTGGACTCGGGCGCGGTTCGCATGCAGTGTGAGCGCTAACCGTGCTGGACTCCATTGTGTTCAGTGAGAGCGCCGCTCTTCCTGTTTATCCCGAAACCGTCGCACCATAATGAAGTAAGCGTGCTCCGGCACGAATGCTGAAACCCTATGTGAGTGCAGGCCAGAGGGGGAGTGGGGAGGGGGGACAATCGTACTCGGGCCCGGTTCATGGCAACCGTGCCTAGTGTGAGTACACCCTAAGATGCCATTGTGTACCTCTTTAGTGCTGTATAAATTATTGTAAAAACTTTCAATTTCCCCTAAAATCTGATCTGTTGTATTTACTTCCCCCCCTGTAAAAGTTTTTAAAGTATTAATTGACCCTCCCCGTGTTATTGTCTTTTTAAAAAAATATCTAGTACACTTTTCCCCTTCTTCTATTTCTCTCTCCTTACATCTTAAAATGACACCTTTACTCTTAGTTTCAGACAAATCTGACATTTCTTTCTTTACTTCTTTGATTTCATTTGTAAAATCCAATCCACTGTTTAAAAGGTTAAAATATCTCTGCAGTCTTTTTTGCAGCCCCATCATGCGTCTTTTTTCTTTGTTCTTTTTTTCTTTTCCAATTTGTTTAAAAAACCGTCCTGTCCTTTGTTTCACCATCTCCCACCACTGTGCACGTGAGTCGTAAAAGTCCTGGAGGGTCTGCCATTGGCTGAACTGCTCCCTATATTCTTCAACCACTTCCTCATCCTCTAATAGGGAGCAGTTCAGCTTCCACAGCCCTCCCCCTACAGTCACACCCGTGGGTAGTGAAAGGGTGCAGGAGAGCATCATGTGATCAGAAAAGAAGAGGGGGGTCAATGTAGCATCGGTCGGCGGGCAGTCCCTTGTAAAAACGTAGTCAATTCGAGAGGCTCTGGCGCCATCACCACTGAACCAGGTGAAGCCCTCCTCTCTTTGATGCATTGTTTTAAAGCAGTCAACTAACTTAAAATCTTTGACTATGTTTTGTAATAAAACCGATGTCTTGTCGACCTTAAAATCCTCTCCTACCCTCTTTCTATCCTTTCTTGTTAAAACACAATTAAAATCCCCTGCTACCACTAGGGGAGCCCTACCTAGCATGTGGGGCTGCAGGTCTTCTAAAAGCTCATACCTATTGTTTTTTCCTGTAAAACCATACACATTTAAAATGTTAAAATCCTTACCTAAAAAAGTCAGATTAGCTAAAATTGCCCGCCCATCCCTCACCACAGTGCTGCCCTTCACCAAAACATTGGGATTTTTAATTAAAATAGCAACACCGTCATTTTTGTTAAAATTGGACCCACACCAGATGGAAGGTCCTGGGGTCCAAATCTCCTCCCACTTTCTGTAATTTGTTAAAAAAGGCAGACCACATTCTTGCAATAAAAACACATCTGACTTAAAAGATATTAAAAGGGATAACACGCTCTGTGCTCGTATATTGCTCTTCACACTTCTCACATTGATTGTAGAGATAGTGAGAGCCATGAGCAGTATGGTTAAAAAGGTGTGAGACATTTAAAAGAAAACCATGGGACTACAGAGATATAATTAAAATCATGTTACATCTTGTTGCACTTGCCTTTCCTTTTGCCCAGAGAACCTGGGATCAAAGGGGCAAGTGCTTGACGCCTCAGGGCTCGCAGAGAGGACCTCTTGCGACTCCTTTGGCGACGATGTTCTTAGCTTGAAATGCAGAAAAGAGACTTCATTTGGAGATTCTGCGGGCCACATACGGTCTAGATCTTCCATGGGGGAACTATCTAGCCGATGCGCTACCCGCAGCTTTTTCTCCTCTGTTTGAACCAGAGGAGATCTCGCAGTTCTTTTCTGCACTTGAGCATTGGGAAAAGAGCAATCAGTTTCATTCCCACTTGTTGACATACTAACCTCAGACACGGTTTCAAGGGAGGAAACCGTTTCCCCCTCTCCATCCTCCATTTTGTTTCCACTTATTTTTTCCTGGGGGGTGGTTTCCTCCCTCTGCTCTTTCTCTGTCTCTGCAACTGAGGCCACCCCACTTCCTCCTCCTTGTCCAATCCCTGAGGCTGGCTGGGAATGTGAAATTCCCGCCAAAACCTCAGGGCCCTCCTCTTCCTCTCTTTGTTCTTTTGTTTGCTCCTTGGGTGGGGCGGCCATTTTGTTGCCTTTCAATTTGTTGGCAAAGCTTTTGGGGCAATCTCTGTAGAGATGGTCGGTTTCACCACAAAGATTACACCTTCTGCCAATGGTACATTCCTCAAAGATGTGACCAATTCCTCTACACTTCCCACATGTTAATTCCTTGCATGCATCGGCTAAATGCCCTATTCTCCCACACTTCCTACACAGTTTAGGCATTCCTTGGTAGTGAATGTAGCCTCTGTTCTCTCCCAACACAATCATAGAAGGCAGATGCTTCAGGCCCTGGTAGCCCCCGGCGTCTTCCCATTGTTTAATGGGAATTCGCCAGGAGCAATTCCAGATACCATCTTCATCTAACACTTTGACTGGTTGACCCCGAACAGTGCAAAATCTGCCCAACCAGACACAAATGTCCTCCCCATTCACTGTTTCATTAAACATTCTGACAATCACAGTTTTTAGTGAATTGTCAGAAAGTTTCTCCACAGTAAACATAGAGAATTGGGCTTTGCATGCATCAAACCTTTGCCAGAATTCAATTAACAGGGAAGCACTTTTAAAACTTAAATCAAAACCTTTGTTCAGGGGGAGAGTAACTAGGCAGTTCAAGTCATCAGGTCTAAAATTGAGGGCTTTCTGGATCAGCTTCCTGGAGAAGTCAAGACGTGACAACCCCAGGAGCTTACCATCCACCTCTTTAAATAAAAAGCGCACGCTGTGGTGCCTCCGCATGCCGGCACGAGCAGCCGACATGGTGGAGGCACCAACAGCTTTTAAAATACAAAACCTTAAAAACCAATAATAAATAAATGAATAAATAACTTACCATAAAACCAAAAGATTCCTTGGAAAACCAAGTCGTCCGATAAAAGGCACTGCCAATATACCTCTCAAAAGTTTGAGGCTCAAGCCACTGAACGACCCAAGCCGGAAAAACCTCCAAGAGGCGATCGCAGTCTCAACCGTCTGACCAGACACTTGATCTTAGCCAAAAGGCCGAGAAGCGATGCCGCAATGACGCCGAGGCGGGGGAGCCGGCAAAGGCCACGCCCACCTGGGCCGCGGCGAGAGGGCCCAAGGTCGCCAACAAACAAGCTCACCGAAAATGGATCACAACAGAGTGCACAACACGACACTTTGGAGCGCAACCTGGGATTTTGGATCATCATCGTTCAAAAGCACGGAATGGCTCGTAACTCCTAAACGGTCCGTCGCAGACCCAAGTGTCTTACATCACCGGAATCCTTGGCTCGGGCCGAACGAGACGCACGCCTCGGATTGGATGGTCGCGCTGGCGAGATTTTCGGGTATTTTGGATTTTGCGAAAAACCTACTTTTGCACAGTAGTCCTGGGTCGTTTGCCCAATCTGACCCAAACCGGTGCAGAAAGATTCTCTGGAGTCTGACTGCCAACAGTGACCGGAAAAAAAGTCGGGATTTCGATTCACGTTGGCGACGGGAGGCCAAAACGTTGGCAGTGGGCGAGGCGGGCTTTACTTGAATGGCTATAACTCTCCCGACGGCAGAGAGACAATTACACCCAAGTGGGTACACCTGTGTACGGGCTCAGCCTGTGGTCACGTGAAAAGGGATGTGGCGACTGGCCACTTGGTGGCGCTGTAAACAGAAAAAAACAACAACTTGAACACGGCCATAGACGACTGTGCATCACGTGATTTTTCACACGTGCACAAGGTATTCATACCACATGATAGAACTCCTCATTCTGAACAACTTTGGACCACTGCTGTCAATCAAAGCGTTCGTTAAATATTGGCGATTGTGTGAAGAATGAAAAACAAACAAAAAACAACAACAAAAAACAAGCCTCCTTTCGCAGATTGGTCCCAGGTTGTTTTCTATCTCTCGATCAACCACTGCAGCTCCATTCTCTGGACTTCCTAGGTTTCAACCACCATCAGAAGAAGAAGAAGATGAAAAAAAAAAAAAAAAAATGAGTGGAGCTTTAACAATCTGCTCTTTTAACCAGTGTGTGTGTGTGTCCAGGGGAGAACGCGAACGCAGTCCCCCACTACCATAAATTATGCAGTCGAGATTCCCACATTTGGGGAATTCGCAGGGGTCAGCACAACCGGAGTGCAATGGCCGAGCCTCGCCCTGGGTCAACCACCTTCCTGATCATGGTGTCTCCCCTGCCAGGTAAGTATGAATTCCCAGGCCTCCAGTCAGAGGCACCCCGTCCCTCTTCGCAATCCTCACCAACGGTTAGTAAAAGACTCCAAGAGATAAGAGAGACACCAAAAATGTGCAGTGACGGGCTTCTTTTTTTTTCCTTTTCTTTTTTGCATGCTCCGGATCCGGCTCCATGAGCCAAAGATCCATTTAATACGCAGTCCCCGGATAGTGGGCGAATCAGATACTAAACTGATAAGAACAGAGTTTATCATTTATTTATTTTGGAATTTTTTCATTTTTTCACACCAGCATTGGATATGATCACCTACGACACCCATACACAGCAATATACACTACTTCCATGAACATCTGCTGTCACACAAGACTGAAACATTTCTTTCATTGAACACTTTAAAGGGGGTGCACCGTTCCCAGAAGTACTGCAATACCGGGTCGATGCGTGGAGTGGACGGAGCAAGCCCCTATTCCATCTCCCAGTTCCAAAAATCAATTTAATATATGGTGCCCGGGTAGGGCACGTATCAGATATTAAACTGATAAGAACAGATACTACACTTGATCTTAGCCAAAAGGCCGAGAAGCGATGCCGCAATGACGCCGAGGCGGGGGAGCCGGCAAAGGCCACGCCCACCTGGGCCGCGGCGAGAGGGCCCAAGGTCGCCAACAAACAAGCTCACCGAAAATGGATCACAACAGAGTGCACAACACGACACTTTGGAGCGCAACCTGGGATTTTGGATCATCATCGCTCAAAAGCACGGAATGGCTCGTAACTCCTAAACGGTCCGTCGCAGACCCAAGTGTCTTACATCACCGGAATCCTTGGCTCGGGCCGAACGAGACGCACGCCTCGGATTGGATGGTCGCGCTGGCGAGATTTTCGGGTATTTTGGATTTTGCGAAAAACCTACTTTTGCACAGTAGTCCTGGGTCGTTTGCCCAATCTGACCCAAACCGGTGCAGAAAGATTCTCTGGAGTCTGACTGCCAACAGTGACCGGAAAAAAAGTCGGGATTTCGATTCACGTTGGCGACGGGAGGCCAAAACGTTGGCAGTGGGCGAGGCGGGCTTTACTTGAATGGCTATAACTCTCCCGACGGCAGAGAGACAATTACACCCAAGTGGGTACACCTGTGTACGGGCTCAGCCTGTGGTCACGTGAAAAGGGATGTGGCGACTGGCCACTTGGTGGCGCTGTAAACAGAAAAAAACAACAACTTGAACACGGCCATAGACGACTGTGCATCACGTGATTTTTCACACGTGCACAAGGTATTCATACCACATGATAGAACTCCTCATTCTGAACAACTTTGGACCACTGCTGTCAATCAAAGCGTTCGTTAAATATTGGCGATTGTGTGAAGAATGAAAAACAAACAAAAAACAACAACAAAAAACAAGCCTCCTTTCGCAGATTGGTCCCAGGTTGTTTTCTATCTCTCGATCAACCACTGCAGCTCCATTCTCTGGACTTCCTAGGTTTCAACCACCATCAGAAGAAGAAGAAGATAAAAAAAAAAAAAAAAAAATGAGTGGAGCTTTAACAATCTGCTCTTTTAACCAGTGTGTGTGTGTGTCCAGGGGAGAGCGCGAACGCAGTCCCCCACTACCATAAATTATGCAGTCGAGATTCCCACATTTGGGGAATTCGCAGGGGTCAGCACAACCGAAGTGCAATGGCCGAGCCTCGCCCTGGGTCAACCACCTTCCTGATCATGGTGTCTCCCCTGCCAGGTAAGTATGAATTCCCAGGCCTCCAGTCAGAGGCACCCCGTCCCTCTTCGCAATCCTCACCAACGGTTAGTAAAAGACTCCAAGAGATAAGAGAGACACCAAAAATGTGCAGTGACGGGCTTCTTTTTTTTTCCTTTTCTTTTTTGCATGCTCCGGATCCGGCTCCGTGAGCCAAAGATCCATTTAATACGCAGTCCCCGGATAGTGGGCGAATCAGATACTAAACTGATAAGAACAGAGTTTATCATTTATTTATTTTGGAATTTTTTCATTTTTTCACACCAGCATTGGATATGATCACCTACGACACCCATACACAGCAATATACACTACTTCCATGAACATCTGCTGTCACACAAGACTGAAACATTTCTTTCATTGAACACTTTAAAGGGGGTGCACCGTTCCCAGAAGTACTGCAATACCGGGTCGATGCGTGGAGTGGACGGAGCAAGCCCCTATTCCATCTCCCAGTTCCAAAAATCAATTTAATATATGGTGCCCGGGTAGGGCACGTATCAGATATTAAACTGATAAGAACAGATTTTTTCTTTCGAAAAAAGTTTATTTTCATTTCATTTTCACATTTTTTCTTTTAAACAATACACGTCTTTAAAACAAAAATGACACATTTAACATTTAAAAAACAGCTTTGTGTGGTGTGTCGTGTAAAAGTCCATGTATGTAAAAATGCTTGGTTTAAAAGAAAGGTAAAATGGATGAAATTAAATAGAAATAAAAGATATAAGACAATAAAACATGCCAACTAAAACATCATCTCTTGTACAGGATCGCGGGTGAGTCCCTATCAAGATTGTCCATTCACTCCAGGTCTCCAGAACAGGCTCCGGACCTCCCGCTTCCGGTGCCCAGCGGAGATCCCCTCCCTCCGGCCCGCTGGCCCGCTGTTCCCGTAGCCGGTGTGGTGAGGGTGCATCTACGGGCGGCCAGGTACGGTGGTGGCCGGGACCTTTCCGTGCGACCCCAGCCCCCCCATCCGAATGACGACGTCCGGCGCCTCCTGCAGCGTTGATCTTATAAGTTGCTCGCACGCGTGGAGGGGCACCGTAACGCGTTTCCCCACCAGCAGGTTTCTGGTGGTCCAGATGGCATCCTTGATATGGTTGAGGGTGAGCCAGAGCGAGGTAAATTGTTTTGATGTGAGGTCCTTCAAGCCCTGACCCACCCCCAGGATGGCGAGCTTGTATTCCATCTGGACACTACCCGCTGGCAGGCACGGGAAAACCAGGGGGCTGGTCCTGGCCCACAGGTCCCGCGCAGCACCGCACTCCCAGAGCAGATGGTAGACGGTCTCCGGGGAACCACATCCGGACCGTGGGCAGATGGAGTTTTTGGCCATGCCTCTGGAGTGCATGACCGCCCTGACCGGGAGGATCTCATGAGCCACCATCCACGATAAGTCCTTATGCCTGTTCTGGAGAGCTGGGTGGGCTGCGTTCCTCCAAACGTCTTTGGCCTCACCTAGTGTGAGGCCTGGAACCGGACTCACCGATTCCCGATCCTGCACAAGAGAGATAAGAGACTTGTGGTTAGTTAAAATGGTGGCATCATTGGTCTCTAAAAGGTACTTTTTAAAAAATTTCTTTATAAAACTGTATTCTTTAGGCAAGTTAAAAGACACTGGACATTTAAGATCAATGGGTAAAATTTTCAAAGTTCTTAGGTAAGACCCCATCCAGAATCGGGTCATGGCTGCTGTCTTGTGTTCTCTGGATGGGGTCAGGGCGTATTGGATGTGGAGGGCGGCAAAGCGGCTGCCTAAAAACAGGTGGGGGTCTGGGAGGCCTTTCCCGCCATTCTCTTTTTTCTTTTTGACGACCTCCCTCTTTAGTCGTTCCCACTTGGACCCCCACAGGAAATAAAATACCGCCCTCTCCAGGTTGGCCAGGAATCGTCTTGGGGGACTAAAAACAGAACAGACAAGTAAAATCAGTGGTAAAATCACGGATTTAAAAATTAAAATCTTGCCTTCTAACGTCAATTGTCTTAGTCCCCAAAACCCCAGTCTTTGCCTAACTTTCCCTAACATGTCAGTCCAGTTTCCCTGTCCTCCACCCTCTTTGTCAAATTTGACTCCTAAAATTTTCATGTTATTGTCTTTAAAATTCAAATCAAGTCCACCTGTGTCCACGTCACCCCACGGCCCGAAGAGCTGGGCCTCGGACTTACTCCTATTGAGCTTGGCGCCCGAGGCCCGACCGTACCAGTCAGTCAAGTCCATTGCTCTTCGTACTGATAAAAAGTCAGTCGCTAAAAGGGTCATGTCATCCATATATAAAACACAGGTCGCCGTCAGTCCACCAGTTCCGGGGATGTCTAGTCCTTTAATCCATTTGTCCCTTCTCAAGATTTGTGCCAGTGGCTCAATGCAAGCCACATACAGAAGGGGAGATAAAGGACACCCCTGACGGACGCCGCTGTAGAGTTTTACAGCTTTGGATAAATGCCCATTAACCGAAATCCTGCTAGACAGATCGTTGTAAAGCAATCCCACCCAGGCTATAAACCTCCCAGGAAAACCCATTTTTCCCAGTACCTGAAGCAGGTACTGGTGCGAGACGCGGTCAAAGGCTTTTTCGAAATCTAAATTTAGGACTACTAGCCGAATGTTTCTGTCTCTCGCAAAACAGATGGCGTCTCTGATCAGTACCAGGCTGTCCGTGATCTTCCTGCCGGGCACAGCGCATGCTTGATCCAGGTGGATTACGTCCTCTAAAACAGTCGACATACGTGTAGCTAAAATCTTACTAAAAAGTTTACAATCATAATTTAAAAGAGTGATTGGTCGCCAGTTTCTCAAGTCAGTCTTGTCTCCTTTTTTGTGTAGTAGAGTAACTATCCCTACTCTAAAGCTGTCCGGAAGTCTGTCAAGAGTCTCAAATTCTTTAAAAACTGTCAATAAGTCGTGTGCTAAAATGTCCCAGAAAGTCAGATAAAACTCAAAGGGGAGTCCATCCATGCCTGGGGACTTCCCCTTTTTAAAACCTTTTAGTGCTTTGTGCATTTCTAAAAGAGTAAAATCCTGGGATAAAAGCACATCTGGACTCTTTACCTTTTTGTCTAAAAACCCTAAAACTTCCTCTAAGATGCCATTGTGTACCTCTTTAGTGCTATATAAATTATTGTAAAAACTTTCAATTTCCCCTAAAATCTGATCTGTTGTATTTACTTCCCCCCCTGTAAAAGTTTTTAAAGTATTAATCGACCCTCCCCGTGTTATTGTCTTTTTAAAAAAATATCTAGTACACTTTTCCCCTTCTTCTATTTCTCTCTCCTTACATCTTAAAATGACACCTTTACTCTGAGTTTCGGACAAATCTGACATTTCTTTCTTTACTTCTTTGATTTCATTTGTAAAATCCAATCCACGGTTTAAAAGGTTAAAATATCTCTGCAGTCTTTTTTGCAGCCCCATCATGCGTCTTTTTTCTTTGTTCTTTTTTTCTTTTCCAATTTGTTTAAAAAACCGTCCTGTCCTTTGTTTCACCATCTCCCACCACTGTGCACGTGAGTCGTAAAAGTCCTGGAGGGTCTGCCATTGGCTGAACTGCTCCCTATACTCTTCAACCACTTCCTCATCCTCTAATAGGGAGCAGTTCAGCTTCCACAGCCCTCCCCCTACAGTCACACCCGTGGGTAGTGAAAGGGTGCAGGAGAGCATCATGTGATCAGAAAAGAAGAGGGGGGTCAATGTAGCATCGGTCGGCGGGCAGTCCCTTGTAAAAACATAGTCAATTCGAGAGGCTCTGGCGCCGTCACCACTGAACCAGGTGAAGCCCTCCTCTCTTTGATGCATTGTTTTAAAGCAGTCAACTAACTTAAAATCTTTGACTATATTTTGTAATAAAACCGATGTCTTATCGACCTTAAAATCCTCTCCTACCCTTTTTCTGTCCTTTCTTGATAAAACACAATTAAAATCCCCTGCTACCACTAGGGGAGCCCTACCTAGCATGTGGGGCTGCAGGTCTTCTAAAAGCTCATACCTATTGTTTTTCCCTGTAAAACCATACACATTTAAAATGTTAAAATCCTTACCTAAAAAAGTCAGATTAGCTAAAATTGCCCGCCCATCCCTCACCACAGTGCTGCCCTTCACCAAAACATTGGGATTTTTTATTAAAATAGCAACACCGTCATTTTTGTTAAAATTGGACCCACTCCAGATGGATAGTCCTGGGGTCCAAATCTCCTCCCACTTCCTGTAATTTGTTAAAAAGGGCAGACCACATTCTTGCAATAAAAACACATCTGACTTAAAAGTTTTTAAAAGGGATAAGACACTCTGTGCTCGTATATTGCTCCTCACACTTCTCACATTGATTGTAGAGATTGTGAGAGCCATGAGCAGTATGGTTAAAAATACAAGCATTAATAGAAGAGTAAAAACAAAAAAAAGGACTGCAGAAAATTACATTAAAATCATGTTATGTCATGTGGCATTTGCTTCTCCTTTTCCCCAGAAAAACTGGGATCAGGAGGGCAAATGCTCGCCGCCTCGGAGTCCGCAGAGAGAACCTCTTGTGGCTCCTTCGGTGACGATGTTCTCAGCTTAATGTGCAAAAAGGAAACTTCATTGGGAGATTCTGCGGGCCACATACGGTCTAGATCTACCGAAGAGGAACTATCTAGCCGATGCGATGCCCGCAGCCTTTTCTCCTCTGTTTGAAGCAGAGGAGATCTCGCAGACCTTTTCTGCACTTGAGCATTGGGGAGTGAACACTCGGTTTCACCCCCACTATCCACCACACTAACCTCCGATACGGTGTAGAGGGAGGAAGCCGTTGCATCTTCTTCCTCCTCCATTTTGTTTCCACTTTTCTCTTGTTGGGGGGGAGCTTCCTCCCTCTGTTCACTATTAAAACTTGACTCCGCCCCTGTGGCCGCCCCACTTCCTTCCTCCTGTCCACTCCCTGAGGCTGGCTGGGAAATGGAATTTCCCGCCAAAACCTCAGGGACCGCCTCCTCCTTCCTTTGTTCTTTTGTTTGCTCGGACTGTGGGGCGGCCATTTTGTTGCCTTTGAGTTTGTTGGCAAAGCTTTTTGGGCAATCTCTGTAGAGATGGTTTGATTCTCCACACAGGTTGCACCGCCTGCCATTGGTACAATCATCAAAAATATGACCAATTTCTTTGCACTTCCCACATACTAGCTCTTGGCATGCCTCAGCAAGATGCCCAACTCTTCCACATTTTCTACAAAGCTTGGGCATACCTTGATAGTGTATGTAGCCTCTGTTTTCTCCCAGCACAATCATAGAAGGCAGATGTTTCAGGCCTTGGTAGCCCCCAGCATCTTCCCATTGTTTAATGGGAATCCGCCAGGAGCAATTCCAAATGCCGTCTTCATCTAGCACTTTGACAGGCTGACCTCGAACAGTGCAAAATCTACCCAACCAGACACAAATATCATCTCCAGTCACTGTTTCATTGAACAATCTGACAATCACAGTTTTAAGTGTGTTATCAGAAAGTTTCTCCACAGTGAAGATGGAGAACTGGGCTTTAACAGAGTCAAATCTTTGCCAAAAGTCATTTAACAGGGAAGCAGTTTTAAAACTCAAATCAAAACCCTTGTTAAGGGGCAGAGTCATTAAACAATTCAAATCGTCTGGCTTAAAACAGAGGGTCTTTTGGACAAGCTTCCTGGAAAAGTCCATGCGGGACATTCCCAGGAGCTTCCCCTCAACCTCTCTAAATAAAAACCGCACGCTGTGGTGCCTCCGCACACCGGCACGGGCAGCCGACATGATGGAGGCACCAACAGCCTAAAAGATTTAAAAGAACAATAAATAAATAAATAAATAAATAGATAAAAAGTCTTACCTTAAAACTGTTAAACCGTAAAAGCAGCAGGATCAATCTACCTCTCAAGAGTTGTGTGGCTCGGGATACCGGGAGATCTCGAGCCAAGAACCTCCAAGAG
Organism: Leuciscus idus; assembly: GCA_021554675.1. NCBI lineage: Eukaryota > Metazoa > Chordata > Actinopteri > Cypriniformes > Leuciscidae > Leuciscus > Leuciscus idus. The sequence goes on along the minus strand of CM038640.1, from coordinate 1,438,691 downwards.
GCGATCGCAGTCTCAACTGTCTGACCAGATACTTGATCTTAGCCAAAAGGCCGAGAAGCGATGCCGCAATGACGCCGAGGCGGGGGAGCCGGCAAAGGCCACGCCCACCTGGGCCGCGGCGAGAGGGCCCAAGGTCGCCAACAAACAAGCTCACCGAAAATGGATCACAACAGAGTGCACAACACGACACTTTGGAGCGCAACCTGGGATTTTGGATCATCATCGTTCAAAAGCACGGAATGGCTCGTAACTCCTAAACGGTCCGTCGCAGACCCAAGTGTCTTACATCACCGGAATCCTTGGCTCGGGCCGAACGAGACGCACGCCTCGGATTGGATGGTCGCGCTGGCGAGATTTTCGGGTATTTTGGATTTTGCGAAAAACCTACTTTTGCACAGTAGTCCTGGGTCGTTTGCCCAATCTGACCCAAACCGGTGCAGAAAGATTCTCTGGAGTCTGACTGCCAACAGTGACCGGAAAAAAAGTCGGGATTTCGATTCACGTTGGCGACGGGAGGCCAAAACGTTGGCAGTGGGCGAGGCGGGCTTTACTTGAATGGCTATAACTCTCCCGACGGCAGAGAGACAATTACACCCAAGTGGGTACACCTGTGTACGGGCTCAGCCTGTGGTCACGTGAAAAGGGATGTGGCGACTGGCCACTTGGTGGCGCTGTAAACAGAAAAAACAACAACTTGAACACGGCCATAGACGACTGTGCATCACGTGATTTTTCACACGTGCACAAGGTATTCATACCACATGATAGAACTCCTCATTCTGAACAACTTTGGACCACTGCTGTCAATCAAAGCGTTCGTTAAATATTGGCGATTGTGTGAAGAATGAAAAACAAACAAAAAACAACAACAAAAAACAAGCCTCCTTTCGCAGATTGGTCCCAGGTTGTTTTCTATCTCTCGATCAACCACTGCAGCTCCATTCTCTGGACTTCCTAGGTTTCAACCACCATCAGAAGAAGAAGAAGATGAAAAAAAAAAAAAAAAATGAGTGGACCTTTAACAATCTGCTCTTTTAACCAGTGTGTGTGTGTGTCCAGGGGAGAGCGCGAACGCAGTCCCCCACTACCATAAATCATGCAGTCGAGATTCCCACATTTGGGGAATTCGCAGGGGTCAGCACAACCGGAGTGCAATGGCCGAGCCTCGCCCTGGGTGAACCACCTTCCTGATCATGGTGTCTCCCCTGCCAGGTAAGTATGAATTCCCAGGCCTCCAGTCAGAGGCACCCCGTCCCTCTTCGCAATCCTCACCAACGGTTAGTAAAAGACTCCAAGAGATAAGAGAGACACCAAAAATGTGCAGTGACGGGCTTCTTTTTTTTTCCTTTTCTTTTTTGCATGCTCCGGATCCGGCTCCATGAGCCAAAGATCCATTTAATACGCAGTCCCCGGATAGTGGGCGAATCAGATACTAAACTGATAAGAACAGAGTTTATCATTTATTTATTTTGGAATTTTTTCATTTTTTCACACCAGCATTGGATATGATCACCTACGACACCCATACACAGCAATATACACTACTTCCATGAACATCTGCTGTCACAAGACTGAAACATTTCTTTCATTGAACACTTTAAAGGGGGTGCACCGTTCCCAGAAGTACTGCAATACCGGGTCGATGCGTGGAGTGGACGGAGCAAGCCCCTATTCCATCTCCCAGTTCCAAAAATCAATTTAATATATGGTGCCCGGGTAGGGCACGTATCAGATATTAAACTGATAAGAACAGATTTTTTCTTTCGAAAAAAGTTTATTGTCACATTTTCATTTCATTTTCACATTTTTTCTTTTAAACAATACACGTCTTTAAAACAAAAATGACACATTTAACATTTAAAAAACAGCTTTGTGTGGTGTGTCGTGTAAAAGTCCATGTATGTAAAAATGCTTGGTTTAAAAGAAAGGTAAAATGGATGAAATTAAATAGAAATAAAATATATAAGACAATAAAACATGCCAACTAAAACATCATCTCTTGTACAGGATCGCGGGTGAGTCCCTATCAAGATTGTCCATTCACTCCAGGTCTCCAGAACAGGCTCCGGACCTCCCGCTTCCGGTGCCCAGCGGAGATCCCCTCCCTCCGGCCCGCTGGCCCGCTGTTCCCGTAGCCGGTGTGGTGAGGGTGCATCTACGGGCGGCCAGGTACGGTGGTGGCCGGGACCTTTCCGTGCGACCCCAGCCCCCCCATCCGAATGACGACGTCCGGCGCCTCCTGCAGCGTTGATCTTATAAGTTGCTCGCACGCGTGGAGGGGCACCGTAACGCGTTTCCCCACCAGCAGGTTTCTGGTGGTCCAGATGGCATCCTTGATATGGTTGAGGGTGAGCCAGAGCGAGGTAAATTGTTTTGATGTGAGGTCCTTCAAGCCCTGACCCACCCCCAGGATGGCGAGCTTGTATTCCATCTGGGCACTACCCGCTGGCAGGCACGGGAAAACCAGGGGGCTGGTCCTGGCCCACAGGTCCCGCGCAGCACCGCACTCCCAGAGCAGATGGTAGACGGTCTCCGGGGAACCACATCCGGACCGTGGGCAGATGGAGTTTTTGGCCATGCCTCTGGAGTGCATGACCGCCCTGACCGGGAGGATCTCATGAGCCACCATCCACGATAAGTCCTTATGCCTGTTCTGGAGAGCTGGGTGGGCTGCGTTCCTCCAAACGTCTTTGGCCTCACCTAGTGTGAGGCCTGGAACCGGACTCACCGATTCCCGATCCTGCACAAGAGAGATAAGAGACTTGTGGTTAGTTAAAATGGTGGCATCATTGGTCTCTAAAAGGTACTTTTTAAAAAATTTCTTTATAAAACTGTATTCTTTAGGCAAGTTAAAAGACACTGGACGTTTAAGATCAATGGGTAAAATTTTCAAAGTTCTTAGGTAAGACCCCATCCAGAATCGGGTCATGGCTGCTGTCTTGTGTTCTCTGGATGGGGTCAGGGCGTACTGAATGTGTAGGGCGGCAAAGCGGCTGCCTAAAAAGAGGTGGGGGTCTGGGAGGCCTTTCCCGCCATTCTCTTTTTTCTTCTTGATGACCTCCCTTTTTAGTCTCTCCCACTTGGACCCCCACAGGAAATAAAAGACCGCCCTCTCCAGGTTTGCCAGGAATCGTCTTTGGGGACTAAAAACAGAACAGACAAGTAAAATCAGTGGTAAAATCACGGCTTTAAAAATTAAAATCTTGCCTTCAAACGTCAGTTGTCTTAGTCCCCAAAACCCAAGTCTTTGCCTGACTTTCCCTAACAAGTCAGTCCAGTTTCCTTGTCCTCCACCCTCTCTGTCAAATTTTACACCTAAAATTTTCAAATGATTGTCTTTAAAATCCAAATCTAGTCCACCTGTGTCAACGTTCCCCCACGGCCCGAAGAGCTGGGCCTCGGACTTACTCCTATTGAGCTTAGCCCCCGAGGCCCGACCGTACCAGTCAGTCAAGTCCATTGCTCTTCGTACTGATAAAAGGTCAGTCGCTAAAAGGGTCACGTCATCCATATATAAAACACAGGTCGCCGTCAGTCCACCAGTTCCTGGGATGTCTAGTCCTTTAATCCATCTATCCCTTCTCAAGATTTGTGCCAGTGGCTCAATACAAGCCACATACAGAAGGGGAGATAAGGGACACCCCTGACGGACTCCGCTGTAGAGTTTTACAGCTTTGGATAAATGCCCATTAACCAAAATACTGCTAGACAGATCGTTGTACAGCAATCCCACCCAGGCTATAAACCTCCCAGGAAACCCCATTTTTCCCAGTACCTGAAGCAGGTACTGGTGCGAGACGCGGTCAAAGGCTTTTTCGAAATCTAAATTTAGGACTACTAGCCGAATGTTTCTGTCTCTCGCATAACAGATGGCGTCTCTGATCAGTACCAGGCTGTCCGTGATCTTCCTGCCGGGCACAGCGCATGCTTGATCCAGGTGGATTACGTCCTCTAAAACAGTCGACATACGTGTAGCTAAAATCTTACTAAAAAGTTTGCAATCATAATTTAAAAGAGTGATTGGTCGCCAGTTTCTCAAGTCAGTCTTGTCTCCTTTTTTGTGTAGTAAAGTAACTATCCCTACTCTAAAGCTGTCCGGAAGTCTGTCAAGAGTCTCAAATTCTTTAAAAACTGTCAATAAGTCGTGTGCTAAAATGTCCCAGAAAGTCAGATAAAACTCAAAGGGGAGTCCATCCATGCCTGGGGACTTCCCCTTTTTAAAACCTTTTAGTGCTTTGTGCATTTCTAAAAGAGTAAAATCCTGGGATAAAAGCACATCTGGACTCTTTACCTTTTTGTCTAAAAACCCTAAAACTTCCTCTAAGATGCCATTGTGTACCTCTTTTGTGCTGTATAAATTATTGTAAAAACTTTCAATTTCCCCTAAAATCTGATCTGTTGTATTTACTCCCCCCCCTGTAAAAGTTTTTAAAGTATTAATTGACCCTCCCCGTGTTATTGTCTTTTTAAAAAAATATCTAGTACACTTTTCCCCTTCTTCTATTTCTCTCTCCTTACATCTTAAAATGACACCTTTACTCTTAGTTTCAGACAAATCTGACATTTCTTTCTTTACTTCTTTGATTTCATTTGTAAAATCCAATCCACTGTTTAAAAGGTTAAAATATCTCTGCAGTCTTTTTTGCAGCCCCATCATGCGTCTTTTTTCTTTGTTCTTTTTTTCTTTTCCAATTTGTTTAAAAAACCGTCCTGTCCTTTGTTTCACCATCTCCCACCACTGTGCACGTGAGTCGTAAAAGTCCTGGAGGGTCTGCCATTGGCTGAACTGCTCCCTATATTCTTCAACCACTTCCTCATCCTCTAATAGGGAGCAGTTCAGCTTCCACAGCCCTCCCCCTACAGTCACACCCGTGGGTAGTGAAAGGGTGCAGGAGAGCATCATGTGATCAGAAAAGAAGAGGGGGGTCAATGTAGCATCGGTCGGCGGGCAGTCCCTTGTAAAAACGTAGTCAATTCGAGAGGCTCTGGCGCCATCACCACTGAACCAGGTGAAGCCCTCCTCTCTTTGATGCATTGTTTTAAAGCAGTCAACTAACTTAAAATCTTTGACTATGTTTTGTAATAAAACCGATGTCTTGTCGACCTTAAAATCCTCTCCTACCCTCTTTCTATCCTTTCTTGTTAAAACACAATTAAAATCCCCTGCTACCACTAGGGGAGCCCTACCTAACATGTGGGGCTGCAGGTCTTCTAAAAGCTCATACCTATTGTTTTTCCCTGTAAAACCATACACATTTAAAATGTTAAAATCCTTACCTAAAAAAGTCAGATTAGCTAAAATTGCCCGCCCATCCCTCACCACAGTGCTGCCCTTCACCAAAACATTGGGATTTTTTATTAAAATAGCAACACCGTCATTTTTGTTAAAATTGGACCCACTCCAGATGGATAGTCCTGGGGTCCAAATCTCCTCCCACTTCCTGTAATTTGTTAAAAAAGGCAGACCACATTCTTGCAATAAAAACACATCTGACTTAAAAGTTTTTAAAAGGGATAACACGCTCTGTGCTCGTATATTGCTCTTCACACTTCTCACATTGATTGTAGAGATAGTGAGAGCCATGAGCAGTATGGTTAAAAAGGTGTGAGACATTTAAAAGAAAACCATGGGACTACAGAGATATAATTAAAATCATGTTACATCTTGTTGCACTTGCCTTTCCTTTTGCCCAGAGAACCTGGGATCAAGGGGGCAAGTGCTTGACGCCTCAGGGCTCGCAGAGAGGACCTCTTGCGACTCCTTTGGCGACGATGTTCTTAGCTTGAAATGCAGAAAAGAGACTTCATTTGGAGATTCTGCGGGCCACATACGGTCTAGATCTTCCATGGGGGAACTATCTAGCCGATGCGCTACCCGCAGCTTTTTCTCCTCTGTTTGAACCAGAGGAGATCTCGCAGTTCTTTTCTGCACTTGAGCATTGGGAAAAGAGCAATCAGTTTCATTCCCACTTGTTGACATACTAACCTCAGACACGGTTTCAAGGGAGGAAACCGTTTCCCCCTCTCCATCCTCCATTTTGTTTCCACTTATTTTTTCCTGGGGGGTGGTTTCCTCCCTCTGCTCTTTCTCTGTCTCTGCAACTGAGGCCGCCCCACTTCCTCCTCCTTGTCCAATCCCTGAGGCTGGCTGGGAATGTGAAATTCCCGCCAAAACCTCAGGGCCCGCCTCTTCCTCTCTTTGTTCTTTTGTTTGCTCCTTGGGTGGGGCGGCCATTTTGTTGCCTTTCAATTTGTTGGCAAAGCTTTTGGGGCAATCTCTGTAGAGATGGTCGGTTTCACCACAAAGATTACACCTTCTGCCAATGGTACATTCCTCAAAGATGTGACCAATTCCTCTACACTTCCCACATGTTAATTCCTTGCATGCATCGGCTAAATGCCCTATTCTCCCACACTTCCTACACAGTTTAGGCATTCCTTGGTAGTGAATGTAGCCTCTGTTCTCTCCCAACACAATCATAGAAGGCAGATGCTTCAGGCCCTGGTAGCCCCCGGCGTCTTCCCATTGTTTAATGGGAATTCGCCAGGAGCAATTCCAGATACCATCTTCATCTAACACTTTGACTGGTTGACCCCGAACAGTGCAAAATCTGCCCAACCAGACACAAATGTCCTCCCCATTCACTGTTTCATTAAACATTCTGACAATCACAGTTTTTAGTGAATTGTCAGAAAGTTTCTCCACAGTAAACATAGAGAATTGGGCTTTGCATGCATCAAACCTTTGCCAGAATTCAATTAACAGGGAAGCACTTTTAAAACTTAAATCAAAACCTTTGTTCAGGGGGAGAGTAACTAGGCAGTTCAAGTCATCAGGTCTAAAATTGAGGGCTTTCTGGATCAGCTTCCTGGAGAAGTCAAGACGTGACAACCCCAGGAGCTTACCATCCACCTCTTTAAATAAAAAGCGCACGCTGTGGTGCCTCCGCATGCCGGCACGAGCAGCCGACATGGTGGAGGCACCAACAGCTTTTAAAATACAAAACCTTAAAAACCAATAATAAATAAATGAATAAATAACTTACCATAAAACCAAAAGATTCCTTGGAAAACCAAGTCGTCCGATAAAAGGCACTGCCAATATACCTCTCAAAAGTTTGAGGCTCAAGCCACTGAACGACCCAAGCCGGAAAAACCTCCAAGAGGCGATCGCAGTCTCAACCGTCTGACCAGACACTTGATCTTAGCCAAAAGGCCGAGAAGCGATGCCGCAATGACGCCGAGGCGGGGGAGCCGGCAAAGGCCACGCCCACCTGGGCCGCGGCGAGAGGGCCCAAGGTCGCCAACAAACAAGCTCACCGAAAATGGATCACAACAGAGTGCACAACACGACACTTTGGAGCGCAACCTGGGATTTTGGATCATCATCGTTCAAAAGCACGGAATGGCTCGTAACTCCTAAACGGTCCGTCGCAGACCCAAGTGTCTTACATCACCGGAATCCTTGGCTCGGGCCGAACGAGACGCACGCCTCGGATTGGATGGTCGCGCTGGCGAGATTTTCGGGTATTTTGGATTTTGCGAAAAACCTACTTTTGCACAGTAGTCCTGGGTCGTTTGCCCAATCTGACCCAAACCGGTGCAGAAAGATTCTCTGGAGTCTGACTGCCAACAGTGACCGGAAAAAAAGTCGGGATTTCGATTCACGTTGGCGACGGGAGGCCAAAACGTTGGCAGTGGGCGAGGCGGGCTTTACTTGAATGGCTATAACTCTCCCGACGGCAGAGAGACAATTACACCCAAGTGGGTACACCTGTGTACGGGCTCAGCCTGTGGTCACGTGAAAAGGGATGTGGCGACTGGCCACTTGGTGGCGCTGTAAACAGAAAAAAACAACAACTTGAACACGGCCATAGACGACTGTGCATCACGTGATTTTTCACACGTGCACAAGGTATTCATACCACATGATAGAACTCCTCATTCTGAACAACTTTGGACCACTGCTGTCAATCAAAGCGTTCGTTAAATATTGGCGATTGTGTGAAGAATGAAAAACAAACAAAAAACAACAACAAAAAACAAGCCTCCTTTCGCAGATTGGTCCCAGGTTGTTTTCTATCTCTCGATCAACCACTGCAGCTCCATTCTCTGGACTTCCTAGGTTTCAACCACCATCAGAAGAAGAAGAAGATGAAAAAAAAAAAAAAAAAATGAGTGGAGCTTTAACAATCTGCTCTTTTAACCAGTGTGTGTGTGTGTCCAGGGGAGAGCGCGAACGCAGTCCCCCACTACCATAAATTATGCAGTCGAGATTCCCACATTTGGGGAATTCGCAGGGGTCAGCACAACCGGAGTGCAATGGCCGAGCCTCGCCCTGGGTGAACCACCTTCCTGATCATGGTGTCTCCCCTGCCAGGTAAGTATGAATTCCCAGGCCTCCAGTCAGAGGCACCCCGTCCCTCTTCGCAATCCTCACCAACGGTTAGTAAAAGACTCCAAGAGATAAGAGAGACACCAAAAATGTGCAGTGACGGGCTTCTTTTTTTTTCCTTTTCTTTTTTGCATGCTCCGGATCCGGCTCCATGAGCCAAAGATCCATTTAATACGCAGTCCCCGGATAGTGGGCGAATCAGATACTAAACTGATAAGAACAGAGTTTATCATTTATTTATTTTGGAATTTTTTCATTTTTTCACACCAGCATTGGATATGATCACCTACGACACCCATACACAGCAATATACACTACTTCCATGAACATCTGCTGTCACACAAGACTGAAACATTTCTTTCATTGAACACTTTAAAGGGGGTGCACCGTTCCCAGAAGTACTGCAATACCGGGTCGATGCGTGGAGTGGACGGAGCAAGCCCCTATTCCATCTCCCAGTTCCAAAAATCAATTTAATATATGGTGCCCGGGTAGGGCACGTATCAGATATTAAACTGATAAGAACAGATTTTTTCTTTTAACAGTTTTATTGTCACAATTTTGACAACTTACAAACAAACTAAATACATTACATTCTCAATTTAAAACACAGTGGGATCATTAAAAAACAAGATTGTGTATGTATGTGTGTTTTGTTTTCAAAGTCCTTGTGTTTGTGTTTTGTTTGTAGATTTCAAAAAGTCTTTGTGATGGTGGTGGTGTTAAAATACATCAAAAGAAAAAAGAGGACATTTTTTAGAGGATAAAAACTATCTTAAAAATAAAACACTATAAAAAATACTAAAAAAGGAAGTCGTCTGTTGTGCAGGACCGGGGTGAGTCCTTATCAAGTGTTCCATCACTCCTTTCTCCGGAACAGGCAACCGGCCCAGCACTTCCAGTGCTCAGCGGAGGTCCCCTCCCTCCGGCCCGCTGGCCCGCTGTTCCCGTAGCCGGAGTTGGTGAGGGTGCATCTACGGGCGGCCAGGTACGGTGGTGGCCGGGACCTCTTCCGTGCGACCCCAGCCCCCTCATCCGAATAACGACGTCCGGCGCCTCCTGCAGCGTAGATCTTATCAATTGCTCGGACGCGTGGAGGGGCACCGTAACGCGTTTCCCCACCAGCAGGTTTCTGGTGGTCCAGATGGCATCCTTGATGTGGTTGAGGGTGAGCCAGAGCGAGGTATATTGTTGTGCTGTCAGCTCCTTCAAGCCCTGACCCACCCCCAGGATGGCGAGCTTGTAGTCCATCTGGACCCCACCCGCTGGCAGGCACGGGAAAACCAGGGGGCTGGTCCTGGCCCACAGGTCCCGCGCAGCACCGCACTCCCAGAGCAGATGTCGTACGGTCTCCGGGCGATTACACCCGGATCGTGGGCAGGTTGAGTCTTTGGCCATGCCTCTGGAGTGCATAACCGCCCTGACTGGGAGGATCTCATGGGCCACCATCCACGCTAGGTCCTTATGCCTGTTCCGGAGAGCAGGGTGGGCAGCGTTCCTCCAAATTTGCTTGGCCTCACCGAGGGTGAGGCCTGGGATTGGACTCACTAATTCCCGGTCCTGCACAAAAGAGACAAGAGCCTTGTGGTTAGTTAAAACTGTGACATCTAAATCCTCTAAAACATGCTTCTTTAAAAACTTCTTGATAAAACTGTATTCTTTTGGGAGGTTAAAAGACACAGGGGTTGTCAAGTCTACTGGTAAAAGTTTTAAAAATCTTAAGTAAGACCCCATCCAAAATCGTGCGAAAGCTGCCGTCTTGTTTTCTTTGGATGGGGTCACGGCATATCTAATGTGAAGGGCGGTAAAAATGCTGCCTAAAAACAGGTGGGGGTCTGGGAGGCCTTTTCCACCATTTTCTGGTCTCCTCTTGACCACCTCCCTCTTCAATCTTTCCCACTTGGACCCCCACAGGAAATAAAACACCGCCCTCTCTAGGTCCCTCAGGAATTTCCTAGGTGGGATAAAAACAGAACAGACAAGTGACATTAGAGGTAAAATGACAGCTTTAAAAATTAAAACTTTACCTTCCAAAGTCATCCGTCGTAGTCCCCAAAACCCCAGTCTTTTCCTAACTTTCCCTAGCAAGTCAGTCCAGTTTTCACGTCCACCCCCTTCCTTGTCAAATTTAACTCCTAAAATCTTAAAATCTGTGTTTTTAAAATCTACATCAAGTCCATCTGTGTCTGTCTCGTCCCACGGTCCGAAGAGCAGGGCCTCGGACTTGTTTCTGTTGAGTTTGGCGCCCGAGGCCCGACCGTACCAGTCAGTCAAGTCCATTGCTCTTCGTATGGATAAAATGTCCGTGGCTAAAAGAGTGATGTCGTCCATGTATAAAACACACGTTGCTGTCAGTCCGCCGGTCCCAGGTATGTCTAGTCCTTTTATCCATGTATCCCTTCTCAAGATCTGTGCCAGTGGCTCAATACAAGCCACATAGAGAAGGGGAGATAAAGGACACCCCTGACGGACGCCGCTGTGGATATTTACAGCTTTGGAAAGATGCCCATTTACCAAAATTTTGCTGTCTAAGCCCTCGTACAGCAATTCCACCCAAGCGATAAACCTCTCTGGAAACCCCATTTTTTGCAGTACCTGAAAGAGGTACTGGTGCGAGACTCGGTCAAATGCTTTTTCAAAATCTAAATTTAGGGCTACAAGCCGAATGTTTCTGTCTCTCGCATAACAGATGGCATCTCTAATCAGAACTAAGCTGTCTGTTATCTTTCTTCTGGGCACAGCGCAGGCTTGATCCGGGTGGATTACGTCCTCTAAAACGGTCGACATTCGTGTAGCTAAAACTTTACTAAAAAGTTTGCAATCAAAATTTAAGAGTGTGATAGGTCTCCAGTTTTTTAAGTCAGTCCGGTCACCTTTTTTGTATAGTAAAGAGACTATCCCTGTTCTAAAACTGTCCGGAAGTCTGTCAAGGGTCTCAAAGTCTTTAAAAATAGTCAATAATTCGTGAGCTAAAATATCCCAAAAGGTGAGATAAAACTCCAGGGGGAGTCCATCTGCCCCTGGGGACTTCCCCCTCTTAAAACCTTTTAGTGCTTTTTGAGTTTCTAAAATGGTAAAATCTTGGATTAAAAGCTCATTTGGACTATTTACTTTCTTGACTAAAAAATTTAAAACTTCCTTTAGAGTGGTTTCATGTACTTCTTTGGGACTATATAGCTCCTGGTAAAAATTTTCAACCCCTTTTAAAATTTCACGTGCTGTTTTTACATCCCTCCCTTCTACTTTTACACTAGTCATAGCCCCTCCCCTTGTTAATATCTTTTAAAAAAAATATCTAGTACATTTTTCGCCTTCTTCTATCTCTCGCTCTTTACTTCTTAAAATAACCCCTTTACTTTGAAAACTGGATAAAACTAACATTTCTTTTTTGACCTCTTTAATTTCATCATTAAAATCAAAGCCATTATTGAAAAGATTAAAATATCTTTGTAGTCTTTTTTGCAGCCCCATCATGTGTCTCTTTTCCCTATTCTTCTTGTCCCTTCCTACTTTCATAAAAAACTGTCTTGTCCGGTCCTTTACCATCTCCCACCACTGTGCATGTGTATCGTAAAAGTCTTGGAGGGTCTGCCATTGGCTAAACTGCTCCCTATATTCCCTAACTACATCCTCGTCTTCTAAAAGGGAGCAGTTCAGCTTCCACAGCCCTCCCCCTACAGTCACACCTGCGGGTAGTGAAAGGGTGGAAGATAGCATTAAGTGATCGGAAAAGAAGAGGGGGGTCGCTGTAGCATCGGTTGGCGGGCAATCTCTTGTAAAAATATAGTCGATGCGAGAGGCTTTGGCACCATCACTACTGAACCAAGTGTAGCCCTCCTCTCTTTGATGCAAATTTTTAAAACAGTCGACTAATTTAAAATCTCTTACTAAGCCCTGTAATAAAACCGTTGTCTTATCGACCTTAAAATCCTCTCCTACCCTCTTCCTATCTTTTTTTGATAAAACACAGTTAAAATCCCCTGCCACCACTAGGGGAGCCCTACCTAACATGTGGGGCTGCAAGTCTTCTAAAAGCTCATACCTTTCATTTTTTCCTGTAAAACCATACACGTTAAGAACATTTAAATCTCTACCTAAAAAATTCAGATTTGCTAAAAGAGCCCGCCCTTCCCTCACCACCGTGCTGCCCTTCACCAAGATATGGGGATTTTTTATTAAAATAGCAACACCGTCATTTTTATTTTGGTTTGATCCACTCCATATGGAGGGACCAGGTGACCATAGCTCCTCCATCTTGGTATACCTAGTTAAAAAGGGCAAAGCACACTCTTGTATTAAAAACAAATCTGATTTACAAGTATTTAAAAAGGATAAAATGCTCTGTGCTCGTATGGTGGACCTCACACTTCTTACATTGATGGTTGAGATAGTGAGGGCCATGAGCAGTATGATTAAAAAGGTATGAGACATTTAAAACAGAAGACAATAAAAGACTACAATAAAATAATTAAAATCATGTGATGTCTTGTTGCTTTTGCCTTTCCTTTCTCCCAGAAGGACTGGGGTCAGGAAGGCAAATGCTTACCACCTCTGGGGCTACAGAGGAACCCTCTTGCAGCTCTTTCGGCGATGATGTTCTTAGCTTTACGTGCAAAAAGGATACCTCATTTGGGGATTCTAGGGGCCACATACGTTGCGGATCTTCCAGAAGGGAACTATCCGAACGATGTGCTACCCTAGCCTTTTTCTCCTCTGTATCAAACAGAGGAGATCCCGCAGGCCTTTTTTGCACCTGAGCATTTGGGAGTGAAAGCTCTGTTTCACTCCCACTGGTTTCTACACATACATCTGGAACCGTTTCTAGAGATGAAACTGTTTCTTCCTCTGTCTCCTCTCCTTCCTTGTCTTTCTCAGTGGTGGTGACTTTCGTTTGAGTTTGAATATTTGACTCTGCCCCTGTGGCCGCCCCACTTCCTTCCTCTAGCCCAATCCCTGAGGCTGGCAGGAGATTTGAAATTCCCGCCAAAACCTCAGGGACCACCTCCTCCTTCCTTTGTTCTTTTGTTTGGTGTGCTTGTGGGGCGGCCATTTTTAGCTTGTTGGCAAAACTTTTAGGGCAGTCTCTGTAGAGATGGGTTGATTCTCCACAAAGATTGCACCGCCTGCCATTGGTACATTTTTCAAAACTGTGACCAATTTCTTTGCACTTCCCACATACTAATTCTGTCAGGTCCATTAAGTCAAGAACACAGACAATAAAAATAATTAAATAATTTATATTGAATAGATTGCAAACAGGTTGATGTTCCTGAATTGAAATTTGGCGGTATGGCTCTGTTCAGGGAGTCCTCTGACCTTTCATGAGCACCATGAAATAGCAGAGAGTCAGAGGACAGCAGCAGCAGCAGCATTAGGGAACGCTCACACAGTTTTAGGACTGTGAGAGCTAAAATATCCCCCCTGTGAACAGAGCAGGCAACATGACATAAAGCAAATGCCACGTTATGCATAAGGAGGAGCTGGGGAGGTGGCGGGCAGCAGAAGCGAGCAGCAAGTATGTATGAGCAACTGAATGTGCTTTAAATAGGGCGCCTTGTTTGAGCTTTGGCCATTGAGCAGCGAGGGGAGTTAACGAGCTAATGCAGCTCAGCTGGAGCAGATCAGCTGACGGGACAGTGTTGTTAGCAAACAGCATTAGCAGCGTCTTGACTACCTGGCCTGCCAGAACTGACGCTGACGCTCAATTTCTGTCAGGTCCATTAAGTCAAGAACACAGACAATAAAAATAATTAAATAATTTATATTGAATAGATTGCAAACAGGTTGATGTTCCTGAATTGAAATTTGGCGGTATGGCTCTGTTCAGGGAGTCCTCTGACCTTTCATGAGCACCATGAAATAGCAGAGAGTCAGAGGACAGCAGCAGCAGCAGCATTAGGGAACGCTCACACAGTTTTAGGACTGTGAGAGCTAAAATATCCCCCCAAACAAAACCACACCTGGCAATCCTCTGAGATACAGAGGATGATTTTATTTTAACAATTTATATGCTTAGTAATCTACAAATATTCACGGATAATTTGCAATATGTTATAATCAGATGAGTCCTGACCATTCATGAATTAGCAGAGTCAGGGGACAGCACAGTATGAGGAGATAGCAGCCGCATATAGGGACAGCATTATCAGCATGAGGGGATGTAGCAGCAGCATAAGGGCTCTCACATTATTTTGACTAGATGAGCTATTCCCCCCAAAACAGAAATTGAGTGTCTCGAACGGTGTTGTCTGAGCCACCCTAATTTAGCAATTATATTATGGTAAAAATTATTAATTAATTACTGAAATGACTATTCAAGACCACAATAGCTAAAACATGCTGTTACCTAGAATTATCTGTCTTTGAACTGTTTTGACAGTCTACAGTGTAAGTGCTATGAAGAGATGACTAAGCCACCTTCTGAGAAACAAGCTAGATGAAGGAATTAAACAGTTTTTTACCAGCGTACAGATCAGCAGAAGCGAGCAGCAAGTATGTATGAGCAACTGAATGTGCTTTAAATAGGGCGCCTTGTTTGAGCTTTGGCCATTGAGCAGCGAGGGGAGTTAACGAGCTAATGCAGCTCAGCTGGAGCAGATCAGCTGACGGGACAGTGTTGTTAGCAAACAGCATTAGCAGCGTCTTGACTACCTGGCCTGCCAGAACTGACGCTGACGCTCAATTTCTTGGCATGCCTCGGCAAGATGCCCCACTCTTCCACATTTCCTACACAACTTAGGCATCCCTTGGTAGTGTATGTAGCCTCTGTTTTCTCCCAGCACAATCATAGAAGGCAGATGTTTCAGGCCTTGGTAGCCCCCAGCATCTTCCCATTGCTTAATGGGAATCCGCCAGGAGCAATTCCAAATGCCATCCTCATCTAGCACTTTGACAGGCTGACTTCTAACAGTGCAAAATCTACCCAGCCAGACACAAATATCATCTCCAGTCACAGTTTCATTGAACATCCTGACAATCACAGTTTTAAGTGTGTTATCAGAAAGTTTCTCCACCGTGAACATGGAGAACTGGGCCTTAACAGTTTCAAACCGTTGCCAAAAATCATTGAGAAGGGAAGCAGCCTTGAAGCTCAAATCAAATCCCTTGTTTAGTGGCAGAGTCATCAAACAATTCAAGTCGTCAGGCTTAAAGTGTAAGGTCTTTTGGATCAGCTTCCTGGAAAAATCCATGCGGGACATACCCAGGAGCTTCCCCTCAACCTCTCTGAATATAAAACGAACGCTGTGGTGCCTCCGCACGCCGGCACGAGCAGCCGACATGATGGAGGCACCGACAGCCTAAAAGGTTTAAAACTATACAATAAATAAATAAATAATTAAAAGAATGACCAGGTAAAGGATAAAAAAAAGGTCTTACCTTAAAACTGTAAAATCCAAAAGCAGCAAGTACAATTTACCTCCTGAGAGGTGTGGGGCCCGGGACACAAGTAATCTCGAGCCAAGAACCTCCAAGAGGCGATCGCTGTCTCCTCCTGACGACCAGATACTTGATCTTAGCCAAAAGGCCGAGAAGCGATGCCGCCATGACGCCGAGGCGGGGGAGCCGGCAAAGGCCACGCCCACCTGGGCCGCGGCGAGAGGGCCCAAGGTCGCCAACAAACAAGCTCACCGAAAATGGATCACAACAGAGTGCACAACACGACACTTTGGAGCGCAACCTGGGATTTTGGATCATCATCGTTCAAAAGCACGGAATGGCTCGTAACTCCTAAACGGTCCGTCGCAGACCCAAGTGTCTTACATCACCGGAATCCTTGGCTCGGGCCGAACGAGACGCACGCCTCGGATTGGATGGTCGCGCTGGCGAGATTTTCGGGTATTTTGGATTTTGCGAAAAACCTACTTTTGCACAGTAGTCCTGGGTCGTTTGCCCAATCTGACCCAAACCGGTGCAGAAAGATTCTCTGGAGTCTGACTGCCAACAGTGACCGGAAAAAAAGTCGGGATTTCGATTCACGTTGGCGACGGGAGGCCAAAACGTTGGCAGTGGGCGAGGCGGGCTTTACTTGAATGGCTATAACTCTCCCGACGGCAGAGAGACAATTACACCCAAGTGGGTACACCTGTGTACGGGCTCAGCCTGTGGTCACGTGAAAAGGGATGTGGCGACTGGCCACTTGGTGGCGCTGTAAACAGAAAAAAACAACAACTTGAACACGGCCATAGACGACTGTGCATCACGTGATTTTTCACACGTGCACAAGGTATTCATACCACATGATAGAACTCCTCATTCTGAACAACTTTGGACCACTGCTGTCAATCAAAGCGTTCGTTAAATATTGGCGATTGTGTGAAGAATGAAAAACAAACAAAAAACAACAACAAAAAACAAGCCTCCTTTCGCAGATTGGTCCCAGGTTGTTTTCTATCTCTCGATCAACCACTGCAGCTCCATTCTCTGGACTTCCTAGGTTTCAACCACCATCAGAAGAAGAAGAAGATGAAAAAAAAAAAAAAAAAATGAGTGGAGCTTTAACAATCTGCTCTTTTAACCAGTGTGTGTGTGTGTCCAGGGGAGAGCGCGAACGCAGTCCCCCACTACCATAAATTATGCAGTCGAGATTCCCACATTTGGGGAATTCGCAGGGGTCAGCACAACCGGAGTGCAATGGCCGAGCCTCGCCCTGGGTGAACCACCTTCCTGATCATGGTGTCTCCCCTGCCAGGTAAGTATGAATTCCCAGGCCTCCAGTCAGAGGCACCCCGTCCCTCTTCGCAATCCTCACCAACGGTTAGTAAAAGACTCCAAGAGATAAGAGAGACACCAAAAATGTGCAGTGACGGGCTTCTTTTTTTTTCCTTTTCTTTTTTGCATGCTCCGGATCCGGCTCCATGAGCCAAAGATCCATTTAATACGCAGTCCCCGGATAGTGGGCGAATCAGATACTAAACTGATAAGAACAGAGTTTATCATTTATTTATTTTGGAATTTTTTCATTTTTTCACACCAGCATTGGATATGATCACCTACGACACCCATACACAGCAATATACACTACTTCCATGAACATCTGCTGTCACACAAGACTGAAACATTTCTTTCATTGAACACTTTAAAGGGGGTGCACCGTTCCCAGAAGTACTGCAATACCGGGTCGATGCGTGGAGTGGACGGAGCAAGCCCCTATTCCATCTCCCAGTTCCAAAAATCAATTTAATATATGGTGCCCGGGTAGGGCACGTATCAGATATTAAACTGATAAGAACAGATACTACACTTGATCTTAGCCAAAAGGCCGAGAAGCGATGCCGCAATGACGCCGAGGCGGGGGAGCCGGCAAAGGCCACGCCCACCTGGGCCGCGGCGAGAGGGCCCAAGGTCGCCAACAAACAAGCTCACCGAAAATGGATCACAACAGAGTGCACAACACGACACTTTGGAGCGCAACCTGGGATTTTGGATCATCATCGTTCAAAAGCACGGAATGGCTCGTAACTCCTAAACGGTCCGTCGCAGACCCAAGTGTCTTACATCACCGGAATCCTTGGCTCGGGCCGAACGAGACGCACGCCTCGGATTGGATGGTCGCGCTGGCGAGATTTTCGGGTATTTTGGATTTTGCGAAAAACCTACTTTTGCACAGTAGTCCTGGGTCGTTTGCCCAATCTGACCCAAACCGGTGCAGAAAGATTCTCTGGAGTCTGACTGCCAACAGTGACCGGAAAAAAAGTCGGGATTTCGATTCACGTTGGCGACGGGAGGTCAAAACGTTGGCAGTGGGCGAGGCGGGCTTTACTTGAATGGCTATAACTCTCCCGACGGCAGAGAGACAATTACACCCAAGTGGGTACACCTGTGTACGGGCTCAGCCTGTGGTCACGTGAAAAGGGATGTGGCGACTGGCCACTTGGTGGCGCTGTAAACAGAAAAAAACAACAACTTGAACACGGCCATAGACGACTGTGCATCACGTGATTTTTCACACGTGCACAAGGTATTCATACCACATGATAGAACTCCTCATTCTGAACAACTTTGGACCACTGCTGTCAATCAAAGCGTTCGTTAAATATTGGCGATTGTGTGAAGAATGAAAAACAAACAAAAAACAACAACAAAAAACAAGCCTCCTTTCCCAGATTGGTCCCAGGTTGTTTTCTATCTCTCGATCAACCACTGCAGCTCCATTCTCTGGACTTCCTAGGTTTCAACCACCATCAGAAGAAGAAGAAGATGAAAAAAAAAAAAAAAAAATGAGTGGAGCTTTAACAATCTGCTCTTTTAACCAGTGTGTGTGTGTGTCCAGGGGAGAGCGCGAACGCAGTCCCCCACTACCATAAATTATGCAGTCGAGATTCCCACATTTGGGGAATTCGCAGGGGTCAGCACAACCGGAGTGCAATGGCCGAGCCTCGCCCTGGGTGAACCACCTTCCTGATCATGGTGTCTCCCCTGCCAGGTAAGTATGAATTCCCAGGCCTCCAGTCAGAGGCACCCCGTCCCTCTTCGCAATCCTCACCAACGGTTAGTAAAAGACTCCAAGAGATAAGAGAGACACCAAAAATGTGCAGTGACGGGCTTCTTTTTTTTTCCTTTTCTTTTTTGCATGCTCCGGATCCGGCTCCATGAGCCAAAGATCCATTTAATACGCAGTCCCCGGATAGTGGGCGAATCAGATACTAAACTGATAAGAACAGAGTTTATCATTTATTTATTTTGGAATTTTTTCATTTTTTCACACCAGCATTGGATATGATCACCTACGACACCCATACACAGCAATATACACTACTTCCATGAACATCTGCTGTCACACAAGACTGAAACATTTCTTTCATTGAACACTTTAAAGGGGGTGCACCGTTCCCAGAAGTACTGCAATACCGGGTCGATGCGTGGAGTGGACGGAGCAAGCCCCTATTCCATCTCCCAGTTCCAAAAATCAATTTAATATATGGTGCCCGGGTAGGGCACGTATCAGATATTAAACTGATAAGAACAGATTTTTTTTCTTTCGAAAAAAGTTTATTGGCACATTTTCATTCTTTACATTTCCTCATTTTTCTTTTAAAAATTACACATGTCTTTAAAACAGAAATGACACAATTAAGGGCTAAAACTCAGTATTGGGTTGTGTGTTGTGTAAAAGTCCATGTGTGTAAAATGTTGGTTTAAAAGAAGGTAAAATGAATGAAAATAAATAGCAATAAATGATGTAAAACAATAAAACATGCCAACTAAAACATCATCTCTTGTACAGGATCGCGGGTGAGTCCCTATCAAGATTGTCCATTCACTCCAGGTCTCCAGAACAAGCTCCGGACCTCCCGCTTCCGGTGCCCAGCGGAGATCCCCTCCCTCCGGCCCGCTGGCCCGCTGTTCCCGTAGCCGGTGTGGTGAGGGTGCATCTACGGGCGGTCAGGTACGGTGGTGGCCGGGACCTTTCCGTGCGACCCCAGCCCCCCCATCCGAATGACGACGTCCGGCGCCTCCTGCAGCGTTGATCTTATAAGTTGCTCGCACGCGTGGAGGGGCACCGTAACGCGTTTCCCCACCAGCAGGTTTCTGGTGGTCCAGATGGCATCCTTGATATGGTTGAGGGTGAGCCAGAGCGAGGTAAATTGTTTTGATGTGAGGTCCTTCAAGCCCTGACCCACCCCCAGGATGGCGAGCTTGTATTCCATCTGGACACTACCCGCTGGCAGGTACGGGAAAACCAGGGGGCTGGTCCTGGCCCACAGGTCCCGCGCAGCACCGCACTCCCAGAGCAGATGGTAGACGGTCTCCGGGGAACCACATCCGGACCGTGGGCAGATGGAGTTTTTGGCCATGCCTCTGGAGTGCATGACCGCCCTGACCGGGAGAATCTCATGAGCCACCATCCACGATAAGTCCTTATGCCTGTTCTGGAGAGCTGGGTGGGCTGCGTTCCTCCAAACGTCTTTGGCCTCACCTAGTGTGAGGCCTGGAACCGGACTCACCGATTCCCGATCCTGCACAAGAGAGATAAGAGACTTGTGGTTAGTTAAAATGGTGGCATCATTGGTCTCTAAAAGGTACTTTTTAAAAAATTTCTTTATAAAACTGTATTCTTTAGGCAAGTTAAAAGACACTGGACGTTTAAGATCAATGGGTAAAATTTTCAAAGTTCTTAGGTAAGACCCCATCCAGAATCGGGTCATGGCTGCTGTCTTGTGTTCTCTGGATGGGGTCAGGGCGTACTGAATGTGTAGGGCGGCAAAGCGGCTGCCTAAAAAGAGGTGGGGGTCTGGGAGGCCTTTCCCGCCATTCTCTTTTTTCTTCTTGATGACCTCCCTTTTTAGTCTCTCCCACTTGGACCCCCACAGGAAATAAAAGACCGCCCTCTCCAGGTTTGCCAGGAATCGTCTTTGGGGACTAAAAACAGAACAGACAAGTAAAATCAGTGGTAAAATCACGGCTTTAAAAATTAAAATCTTGCCTTCAAACGTCAGTTGTCTTAGTCCCCAAAACCCAAGTCTTTGCCTGACTTTCCCTAACAAGTCAGTCCAGTTTCCTTGTCCTCCACCCTCTCTGTCAAATTTTACACCTAAAATTTTCAAATGATTGTCTTTAAAATCCAAATCTAGTCCACCTGTGTCAACGTTCCCCCACGGCCCGAAGAGCTGGGCCTCGGACTTACTCCTATTGAGCTTAGCCCCCGAGGCCCGACCGTACCAGTCAGTCAAGTCCATTGCTCTTCGTACTGATAAAAGGTCAGTCGCTAAAAGGGTCACGTCATCCATATATAAAACACAGGTCGCCGTCAGTCCACCAGTTCCTGGGATGTCTAGTCCTTTAATCCATCTATCCCTTCTCAAGATTTGTGCCAGTGGCTCAATACAAGCCACATACAGAAGGGGAGATAAGGGACACCCCTGACGGACGCCGCTGTAGAGTTTTACAGCTTTGGATAAATGCCCATTAACCAAAATACTGCTAGACAGATCGTTGTACAGCAATCCCACCCAGGCTATAAACCTCCCAGGAAACCCCATTTGTCCCAGTACCTGAAGCAGGTACTGGTGCGAGACGCGGTCAAAGGCTTTTTCGAAATCTAAATTTAGGACTACTAGCCGAATGTTTCTGTCTCTCGCATAACAGATGGCGTCTCTGATCAGTACCAGGCTGTCCGTGATCTTCCTGCCGGGCACAGCGCATGCTTGATCCAGGTGGATTACGTCCTCTAAAACAGTCGACATACGTGTAGCTAAAATCTTACTAAAAAGTTTGCAATCATAATTTAAAAGAGTGATTGGTCGCCAGTTTCTCAAGTCAGTCTTGTCTCCTTTTTTGTGTAGTAAAGTAACTATCCCTACTCTAAAGCTGTCCGGAAGTCTGTCAAGAGTCTCAAATTCTTTAAAAACTGTCAATAAGTCGTGTGCTAAAATGTCCCAGAAAGTCAGATAAAACTCAAAGGGGAGTCCATCCATGCCTGGGGACTTCCCCTTTTTAAAACCTTTTAGTGCTTTGTGCATTTCTAAAAGAGTAAAATCCTGGGATAAAAGCACATCTGGACTCTTTACCTTTTTGTCTAAAAACCCTAAAACTTCCTCTAAGATGCCATTGTGTACCTCTTTAGTGCTGTATAAATTATTGTAAAAACTTTCAATTTCCCCTAAAATCTGATCTGTTGTATTTACTTCCCCCCCTGTAAAAGTTTTTAAAGTATTAATTGACCCTCCCCGTGTTATTGTCTTTTTAAAAAAATATCTAGTACACTTTTCCCCTTCTTCTATTTCTCTCTCCTTACATCTTAAAATGACACCTTTACTCTTAGTTTCAGACAAATCTGACATTTCTTTCTTTACTTCTTTGATTTCATTTGTAAAATCCAATCCACTGTTTAAAAGGTTAAAATATCTCTGCAGTCTTTTTTGCAGCCCCATCATGCGTCTTTTTTCTTTGTTCTTTTTTTCTTTTCCAATTTGTTTAAAAAAACGTCCTGTCCTTTGTTTCACCATCTCCCACCACTGTGCACGTGAGTCGTAAAAGTCCTGGAGGGTCTGCCATTGGCTGAACTGCTCCCTATATTCTTCAACCACTTCCTCATCCTCTAATAGGGAGCAGTTCAGCTTCCACAGCCCTCCCCCTACAGTCACACCCGTGGGTAGTGAAAGGGTGCAGGAGAGCATCATGTGATCAGAAAAGAAGAGGGGGGTCAATGTAGCATCGGTCGGCGGGCAGTCCCTTGTAAAAACGTAGTCAATTCGAGAGGCTCTGGCGCCATCACCACTGAACCAGGTGAAGCCCTCCTCTCTTTGATGCATTGTTTTAAAGCAGTCAACTAACTTAAAATCTTTGACTATGTTTTGTAATAAAACCGATGTCTTGTCGACCTTAAAATCCTCTCCTACCCTCTTTCTATCCTTTCTTGTTAAAACACAATTAAAATCCCCTGCTACCACTAGGGGAGCCCTACCTAGCATGTGGGGCTGCAGGTCTTCTAAAAGCTCATACCTATTGTTTTTTCCTGTAAAACCATACACATTTAAAAATGTTAAAATCCTTACCTAAAAAAGTCAGATTAGCTAAAATTGCCCGCCCATCCCTCACCACAGTGCTGCCCTTCACCAAAACATTGGGATTTTTAATTAAAATAGCAACAGTATTCTGCGGGCCACATACGGTCTAGATCTTCCATGGGGGAACTATCTAGCCGATGCGCTACCCGCAGCTTTTTCTCCTCTGTTTGAACCAGAGGAGATCTCGCAGTTCTTTTCTGCACTTGAGCATTGGGAAAAGAGCAATCAGTTTCATTCCCACTTGTTGACATACTAACCTCAGACACGGTTTCAAGGGAGGAAACCGTTTCCCCCTCTCCATCCTCCATTTTGTTTCCACTTATTTTTTCCTGGGGGGTGGTTTCCTCCCTCTGCTCTTTCTCTGTCTCTGCAACTGAGGCCGCCCCACTTCCTCCTCCTTGTCCAATCCCTGAGGCTGGCTGGGAATGTGAAATTCCCGCCAAAACCTCAGGGCCCGCCTCTTCCTCTCTTTGTTCTTTTGTTTGCTCCTTGGGTGGGGCGGCCATTTTGTTGCCTTTCAATTTGTTGGCAAAGCTTTTGGGGCAATCTCTGTAGAGATGGTCGGTTTCACCACAAAGATTACACCTTCTGCCAATGGTACATTCCTCAAAGATGTGACCAATTCCTCTACACTTCCCACATGTTAATTCCTTACATGCATCGGCTAAATGCCCTATTCTCCCACACTTCCTACACAGTTTAGGCATTCCTTGGTAGTGAATGTAGCCTCTGTTCTCTCTCAACACAATCATAGAAGGCAGATGCTTCAGGCCCTGGTAGCCCCCGGCGTCTTCCCATTGTTTAATGGGAATTCGCCAGGAGCAATTCCAGATACCATCTTCATCTAACACTTTGACTGGTTGACCCCGAACAGTGCAAAATCTGCCCAACCAGACACAAATGTCCTCCCCATTCACTGTTTCATTAAACATTCTGACAATCACAGTTTTTAGTGAATTGTCAGAAAGTTTCTCCACAGTAAACATAGAGAATTGGGCTTTGCATGCATCAAACCTTTGCCAGAATTCAATTAACAGGGAAGCACTTTTAAAACTTAAATCAAAACCTTTGTTCAGGGGGAGAGTAACTAGGCAGTTCAAGTCATCAGGTCTAAAATTGAGGGCTTTCTGGATCAGCTTCCTGGAGAAGTCAAGACGTGACAACCCCAGGAGCTTACCATCCACCTCTTTAAATAAAAAGCGCACGCTGTGGTGCCTCCGCATGCCGGCACGAGCAGCCGACATGGTGGAGGCACCAACAGCTTTTAAAATACAAAACCTTAAAAACCAATAATAAATAAATAAATAAATAACTTACCTTAAAACCAAAAGATTCCTTGGAAAACCAAGTAGTCCGATAAAAGGCACTGCCAATATACCTCTCAAAAGTTTGAGGCTCAAGCCACTGAACGACCCAAGCCGGAAAAACCTCCAAGAGGCGATCGCAGTCTCAACCGTCTGACCAGATACTTGATCTTAGCCAAAAGGCCGAGAAGCGATGCCGCAATGACGCCGAGGCGGGGGAGCCGGCAAAGGCCACGCCCACCTGGGCCGCGGCGAGAGGGCCCAAGGTCGCCAACAAACAAGCTCACCGAAAATGGATAACAACAGAGTGCACAACACGACACTTTGGAGCGCAACCTGGGATTTTGGATCATCATCGTTCAAAAGCACGGAATGGCTCGTAACTCCTAAACGGTCCGTCGCAGACCCAAGTGTCTTACATCACCGGAATCCTTGGCTCGGGCCGAACGAGACGCACGCCTCGGATTGGATGGTCGCGCTGGCGAGATTTTCGGGTATTTTGGATTTTGCGAAAAACCTACTTTTGCACAGTAGTCCTGGGTCGTTTGCCCAATCTGACCCAAACCGGTGCAGAAAGATTCTCTGGAGTCTGACTGCCAACAGTGACCGGAAAAAAAGTCGGGATTTCGATTCACGTTGGCGACGGGAGGCCAAAACGTTGGCAGTGGGCGAGGCGGGCTTTACTTGAATGGCTATAACTCTCCCGACGGCAGAGAGACAATTACACCCAAGTGGGTACACCTGTGTACGGGCTCAGCCTGTGGTCACGTGAAAAGGGATGTGGCGACTGGCCACTTGGTGGCGCTGTAAACAGAAAAAAACAACAACTTGAACACGGCCATAGACGACTGTGCATCACGTGATTTTTCACACGTGCACAAGGTATTCATACCACATGATAGAACTCCTCATTCTGAACAACTTTGGACCACTGCTGTCAATCAAAGCGTTCGTTAAATATTGGCGATTGTGTGAAGAATGAAAAACAAACAAAAAACAACAACAAAAAACAAGCCTCCTTTCGCAGATTGGTCCCAGGTTGTTTTCTATCTCTCGATCAACCACTGCAGCTCCATTCTCTGGACTTCCTAGGTTTCAACCACCATCAGAAGAAGAAGAAGATGAAAAAAAAAAAAAAAAAATGAGTGGAGCTTTAACAATCTGCTCTTTTAACCAGTGTGTGTGTGTGTCCAGGGGAGAGCGCGAACGCAGTCCCCCACTACCATAAATTATGCAGTCGAGATTCCCACATTTGGGGAATTCGCAGGGGTCAGCACAACCGGAGTGCAATGGCCGAGCCTCGCCCTGGGTGAACCACCTTCCTGATCATGGTGTCTCCCCTGCCAGGTAAGTATGAATTCCCAGGCCTCCAGTCAGAGGCACCCCGTCCCTCTTCGCAATCCTCACCAACGGTTAGTAAAAGACTCCAAGAGATAAGAGAGACACCAAAAATGTGCAGTGACGGGCTTCTTTTTTTTTCCTTTTCTTTTTTGCATGCTCCGGATCCGGCTCCATGAGCCAAAGATCCATTTAATACGCAGTCCCCGGATAGTGGGCGAATCAGATACTAAACTGATAAGAACAGAGTTTATCATTTATTTATTTTGGAATTTTTTCATTTTTTCACACCAGCATTGGATATGATCACCTACGACACCCATACACAGCAATATACACTACTTCCATGAACATCTGCTGTCACACAAGACTGAAACATTTCTTTCATTGAACACTTTAAAGGGGGTGCACCGTTCCCAGAAGTACTGCAATACCGGGTCGATGCGTGGAGTGGACGGAGCAAGCCCCTATTCCATCTCCCAGTTCCAAAAATCAATTTAATATATGGTGCCCGGGTAGGGCACGTATCAGATATTAAACTGATAAGAACAGATTTTTCTTTCGAAAAAAGTTTATTGTCACATTTTCATTTCATTTTCACATTTTTTCTTTTAAACAATACACGTCTTTAAAACAAAAATGACACATTTAACATTTAAAAAACAGCTTTGT
The DNA here is from genome assembly GCA_021554675.1 of Leuciscus idus. Lineage (NCBI taxonomy): Eukaryota > Metazoa > Chordata > Actinopteri > Cypriniformes > Leuciscidae > Leuciscus > Leuciscus idus. Next base: position 1,412,475 of record CM038640.1, on the reverse strand, counting down.
GTGGTGTGTCGTGTAAAAGTCCATGTATGTAAAAATGCTTGGTTTAAAAGAAAGGTAAAATGGATGAAATTAAATAGAAATAAAAGATATAAGACAATAAAACATGCCAACTAAAACATCATCTCTTGTACAGGATCGCGGGTGAGTCCCTATCAAGATTGTCCATTCACTCCAGGTCTCCAGAACAGGCTCCGGACCTCCCGCTTCCGGTGCCCAGCGGAGATCCCCTCCCTCCGGCCCGCTGGCCCGCTGTTCCCGTAGCCGGTGTGGTGAGGGTGCATCTACGGGCGGCCAGGTACGGTGGTGGCCGGGACCTTTCCGTGCGACCCCAGCCCCCCCATCCGAATGACGACGTCCGGCGCCTCCTGCAGCGTTGATCTTATAAGTTGCTCGCACGCGTGGAGGGGCACCGTAACGCGTTTCCCCACCAGCAGGTTTCTGGTGGTCCAGATGGCATCCTTGATATGGTTGAGGGTGAGCCAGAGCGAGGTAAATTGTTTTGATGTGAGGTCCTTCAAGCCCTGACCCACCCCCAGGATGGCGAGCTTGTATTCCATCTGGACACTACCCGCTGGCAGGCACGGGAAAACCAGGGGGCTGGTCCTGGCCCACAGGTCCCGCGCAGCACCGCACTCCCAGAGCAGATGGTAGACGGTCTCCGGGGAACCACATCCGGACCGTGGGCAGATGGAGTTTTTGGCCATGCCTCTGGAGTGCATGACCGCCCTGACCGGGAGGATCTCATGAGCCACCATCCACGATAAGTCCTTATGCCTGTTCTGGAGAGCTGGGTGGGCTGCGTTCCTCCAAACGTCTTTGGCCTCACCTAGTGTGAGGCCTGGAACCGGACTCACCGATTCCCGATCCTGCACAAGAGAGATAAGAGACTTGTGGTTAGTTAAAATGGTGGCATCATTGGTCTCTAAAAGGTACTTTTTAAAAAATTTCTTTATAAAACTGTATTCTTTAGGCAAGTTAAAAGACACTGGACATTTAAGATCAATGGGTAAAATTTTCAAAGTTCTTAGGTAAGACCCCATCCAGAATCGGGTCATGGCTGCTGTCTTGTGTTCTCTGGATGGGGTCAGGGCGTATTGGATGTGGAGGGCGGCAAAGCGGCTGCCTAAAAACAGGTGGGGGTCTGGGAGGCCTTTCCCGCCATTCTCTTTTTTCTTTTTGACGACCTCCCTCTTTAGTCGTTCCCACTTGGACCCCCACAGGAAATAAAATACCGCCCTCTCCAGGTTGGCCAGGAATCGTCTTGGGGGACTAAAAACAGAACAGACAAGTAAAATCAGTGGTAAAATCACGGATTTAAAAATTAAAATCTTGCCTTCTAACGTCAATTGTCTTAGTCCCCAAAACCCCAGTCTTTGCCTAACTTTCCCTAACATGTCAGTCCAGTTTCCCTGTCCTCCACCCTCTTTGTCAAATTTGACTCCTAAAATTTTCATGTTATTGTCTTTAAAATTCAAATCAAGTCCACCTGTGTCCACGTCACCCCACGGCCCGAAGAGCTGGGCCTCGGACTTACTCCTATTGAGCTTGGCGCCCGAGGCCCGACCGTACCAGTCAGTCAAGTCCATTGCTCTTCGTACTGATAAAAAGTCAGTCGCTAAAAGGGTCACGTCATCCATATATAAAACACAGGTCGCCGTCAGTCCACCAGTTCCGGGGATGTCTAGTCCTTTAATCCATTTGTCCCTTCTCAAGATTTGTGCCAGTGGCTCAATGCAAGCCACATACAGAAGGGGAGATAAAGGACACCCCTGACGGACGCCGCTGTAGAGTTTTACAGCTTTGGATAAATGCCCATTAACCGAAATCCTGCTAGACAGATCGTTGTAAAGCAATCCCACCCAGGCTATAAACCTCCCAGGAAAACCCATTTTTCCCAGTACCTGAAGCAGGTACTGGTGCGAGACGCGGTCAAAGGCTTTTTCGAAATCTAAATTTAGGACTACTAGCCGAATGTTTCTGTCTCTCGCAAAACAGATGGCGTCTCTGATCAGTACCAGGCTGTCCGTGATCTTCCTGCCGGGCACAGCGCATGCTTGATCCAGGTGGATTACGTCCTCTAAAACAGTCGACATACGTGTAGCTAAAATCTTACTAAAAAGTTTACAATCATAATTTAAAAGAGTGATTGGTCGCCAGTTTCTCAAGTCAGTCTTGTCTCCTTTTTTGTGTAGTAGAGTAACTATCCCTACTCTAAAGCTGTCCGGAAGTCTGTCAAGAGTCTCAAATTCTTTAAAAACTGTCAATAAGTCGTGTGCTAAAATGTCCCAGAAAGTCAGATAAAACTCAAAGGGGAGTCCATCCATGCCTGGGGACTTCCCCTTTTTAAAACCTTTTAGTGCTTTGTGCATTTCTAAAAGAGTAAAATCCTGGGATAAAAGCACATCTGGACTCTTTACCTTTTTGTCTAAAAACCCTAAAACTTCCTCTAAGATGCCATTGTGTACCTCTTTAGTGCTATATAAATTATTGTAAAAACTTTCAATTTCCCCTAAAATCTGATCTGTTGTATTTACTTCCCCCCCTGTAAAAGTTTTTAAAGTATTAATCGACCCTCCCCGTGTTATTGTCTTTTTAAAAAAATATCTAGTACACTTTTCCCCTTCTTCTATTTCTCTCTCCTTACATCTTAAAATGACACCTTTACTCTGAGTTTCGGACAAATCTGACATTTCTTTCTTTACTTCTTTGATTTCATTTGTAAAATCCAATCCACGGTTTAAAAGGTTAAAATATCTCTGCAGTCTTTTTTGCAGCCCCATCATGCGTCTTTTTTCTTTGTTCTTTTTTTCTTTTCCAATTTGTTTAAAAAACCGTCCTGTCCTTTGTTTCACCATCTCCCACCACTGTGCACGTGAGTCGTAAAAGTCCTGGAGGGTCTGCCATTGGCTGAACTGCTCCCTATACTCTTCAACCACTTCCTCATCCTCTAATAGGGAGCAGTTCAGCTTCCACAGCCCTCCCCCTACAGTCACACCCGTGGGTAGTGAAAGGGTGCAGGAGAGCATCATGTGATCAGAAAAGAAGAGGGGGGTCAATGTAGCATCGGTCGGCGGGCAGTCCCTTGTAAAAACATAGTCAATTCGAGAGGCTCTGGCGCCGTCACCACTGAACCAGGTGAAGCCCTCCTCTCTTTGATGCATTGTTTTAAAGCAGTCAACTAACTTAAAATCTTTGACTATATTTTGTAATAAAACCGATGTCTTATCGACCTTAAAATCCTCTCCTACCCTTTTTCTGTCCTTTCTTGATAAAACACAATTAAAATCCCCTGCTACCACTAGGGGAGCCCTACCTAGCATGTGGGGCTGCAGGTCTTCTAAAAGCTCATACCTATTGTTTTTCCCTGTAAAACCATACACATTTAAAATGTTAAAATCCTTACCTAAAAAAGTCAGATTAGCTAAAATTGCCCGCCCATCCCTCACCACAGTGCTGCCCTTCACCAAAACATTGGGATTTTTTATTAAAATAGCAACACCGTCATTTTTGTTAAAATTGGACCCACTCCAGATGGATAGTCCTGGGGTCCAAATCTCCTCCCACTTCCTGTAATTTGTTAAAAAGGGCAGACCACATTCTTGCAATAAAAACACATCTGACTTAAAAGTTTTTAAAAGGGATAAGACACTCTGTGCTCGTATATTGCTCCTCACACTTCTCACATTGATTGTAGAGATTGTGAGAGCCATGAGCAGTATGGTTAAAAATACAAGCATTAATAGAAGAGTAAAACCAAAAAAAGGACTGCAGAAAATTACATTAAAATCATGTTATGTCATGTGGCATTTGCTTCTCCTTTTCCCCAGAAAAACTGGGATCAGGAGGGCAAATGCTCGCCGCCTCGGAGTCCGCAGAGAGAACCTCTTGTGGCTCCTTCGGTGACGATGTTCTCAGCTTAATGTGCAAAAAGGAAACTTCATTGGGAGATTCTGCGGGCCACATACGGTCTAGATCTACCGAAGAGGAACTATCTAGCCGATGCGATGCCCGCAGCCTTTTCTCCTCTGTTTGAAGCAGAGGAGATCTCGCAGACCTTTTCTGCACTTGAGCATTGGGGAGTGAACACTCGGTTTCACCCCCACTATCCACCACACTAACCTCCGATACGGTGTAGAGGGAGGAAGCCGTTACATCTTCTTCCTCCTCCATTTTGTTTCCACTTTTCTCTTGTTGGGGGGGAGCTTCCTCCCTCTGTTCACTATTAAAACTTGACTCCGCCCCTGTGGCCGCCCCACTTCCTTCCTCCTGTCCACTCCCTGAGGCTGGCTGGGAAATGGAATTTCCCGCCAAAACCTCAGGGACCGCCTCCTCCTTCCTTTGTTCTTTTGTTTGCTCGGACTGTGGGGCGGCCATTTTGTTGCCTTTGAGTTTGTTGGCAAAGCTTTTTGGGCAATCTCTGTAGAGATGGTTTGATTCTCCACACAGGTTGCACCGCCTGCCATTGGTACAATCATCAAAAATATGACCAATTTCTTTGCACTTCCCACATACTAGCTCTTGGCATGCCTCAGCAAGATGCCCAACTCTTCCACATTTTCTACAAAGCTTGGGCATACCTTGATAGTGTATGTAGCCTCTGTTTTCTCCCAGCACAATCATAGAAGGCAGATGTTTCAGGCCTTGGTAGCCCCCAGCATCTTCCCATTGTTTAATGGGAATCCGCCAGGAGCAATTCCAAATGCCGTCTTCATCTAGCACTTTGACAGGCTGACCTCGAACAGTGCAAAATCTACCCAACCAGACACAAATATCATCTCCAGTCACTGTTTCATTGAACAATCTGACAATCACAGTTTTAAGTGTGTTATCAGAAAGTTTCTCCACAGTGAAGATGGAGAACTGGGCTTTAACAGAGTCAAATCTTTGCCAAAAGTCATTTAACAGGGAAGCAGTTTTAAAACTCAAATCAAAACCCTTGTTAAGGGGCAGAGTCATTAAACAATTCAAATCGTCTGGCTTAAAACAGAGGGTCTTTTGGACAAGCTTCCTGGAAAAGTCCATGCGGGACATTCCCAGGAGCTTCCCCTCAACCTCTCTAAATAAAAACCGCACGCTGTGGTGCCTCCGCACACCGGCACGGGCAGCCGACATGATGGAGGCACCAACAGCCTAAAAGATTTAAAAGAACAATAAATAAATAAATAAATAAATAGATAAAAAGTCTTACCTTAAAACTGTTAAACCGTAAAAGCAGCAGGATCAATCTACCTCTCAAGAGTTGTGTGGCTCGGGATACCGGGAGATCTCGAGCCAAGAACCTCCAAGAGGCGATCGCAGTCTCAACTGTCTGACCAGATACTTGATCTTAGCCAAAAGGCCGAGAAGCGATGCCGCAATGACGCCGAGGCGGGGGAGCCGGCAAAGGCCACGCCCACCTGGGCCGCGGCGAGAGGGCCCAAGGTCGCCAACAAACAAGCTCACCGAAAATGGATCACAACAGAGTGCACAACACGACACTTTGGAGCGCAACCTGGGATTTTGGATCATCATCGTTCAAAAGCACGGAATGGCTCGTAACTCCTAAACGGTCCGTCGCAGACCCAAGTGTCTTACATCACCGGAATCCTTGGCTCGGGCCGAACGAGACGCACGCCTCGGATTGGATGGTCGCGCTGGCGAGATTTTCGGGTATTTTGGATTTTGCGAAAAACCTACTTTTGCACAGTAGTCCTGGGTCGTTTGCCCAATCTGACCCAAACCGGTGCAGAAAGATTTTCTGGAGTCTGACTGCCAACAGTGACCGGAAAAAAAGTCGGGATTTCGATTCACGTTGGCGACGGGAGGCCAAAACGTTGGCAGTGGGCGAGGCGGGCTTTACTTGAATGGCTATAACTCTCCCGACGGCAGAGAGACAATTACACCCAAGTGGGTACACCTGTGTACGGGCTCAGCCTGTGGTCACGTGAAAAGGGATGTGGCGACTGGCCACTTGGTGGCGCTGTAAACAGAAAAAAACAACAACTTGAACACGGCCATAGACGACTGTGCATCACGTGATTTTTCACACGTGCACAAGGTATTCATACCACATGATAGAACTCCTCATTCTGAACAACTTTGGACCACTGCTGTCAATCAAAGCGTTCGTTAAATATTGGCGATTGTGTGAAGAATGAAAAACAAACAAAAAACAACAACAAAAAACAAGCCTCCTTTCGCAGATTGGTCCCAGGTTGTTTTCTATCTCTCGATCAACCACTGCAGCTCCATTCTCTGGACTTCCTAGGTTTCAACCACCATCAGAAGAAGAAGAAGATGAAAAAAAAAAAAAAAAATGAGTGGAGCTTTAACAATCTGCTCTTTTAACCAGTGTGTGTGTGTGTCCAGGGGAGAGCGCGAACGCAGTCCCCCACTACCATAAATTATGCAGTCGAGATGCCCACATTTGGGGAATTCGCAGGGGTCAGCACAACCGGAGTGCAATGGCCGAGCCTCGCCCTGGGTGAACCACCTTCCTGATCATGGTGTCTCCCCTGCCAGGTAAGTATGAATTCCCAGGCCTCCAGTCAGAGGCACCCCGTCCCTCTTCGCAATCCTCACCAACGGTTAGTAAAAGACTCCAAGAGATAAGAGAGACACCAAAAATGTGCAGTGACGGGCTTCTTTTTTTTTCCTTTTCTTTTTTGCATGCTCCGGATCCGGCTCCATGAGCCAAAGATCCATTTAATACGCAGTCCCCGGATAGTGGGCGAATCAGATACTAAACTGATAAGAACAGAGTTTATCATTTATTTATTTTGGAATTTTTTCATTTTTTCACACCAGCATTGGATATGATCACCTACGACACCCATACACAGCAATATACACTACTTCCATGAACATCTGCTGTCACACAAGACTGAAACATTTCTTTCATTGAACACTTTAAAGGGGGTGCACCGTTCCCAGAAGTACTGCAATACCGGGTCGATGCGTGGAGTGGACGGAGCAAGCCCCTATTCCATCTCCCAGTTCCAAAAATCAATTTAATATATGGTGCCCGGGTAGGGCACGTATCAGATATTAAACTGATAAGAACAGATACTACACTTGATCTTAGCCAAAAGGCCGAGAAGCGATGCCGCAATGACGCCGAGGCGGGGGAGCCGGCAAAGGCCACGCCCACCTGGGCTGCGGCGAGAGGGCCCAAGGTCGCCAACAAACAAGCTCACCGAAAATGGATCACAACAGAGTGCACAACACGACACTTTGGAGCGCAACCTGGGATTTTGGATCATCATCGTTCAAAAGCACGGAATGGCTCGTAACTCCTAAACGGTCCGTCGCAGACCCAAGTGTCTTACATCACCGGAATCCTTGGCTCGGGCCGAACGAGACGCACGCCTCGGATTGGATGGTCGCGCCGGCGAGATTTTCGGGTATTTTGGATTTTGCGAAAAACCTACTTTTGCACAGTAGTCCTGGGTCGTTTGCCCAATCTGACCCAAACCGGTGCAGAAAGATTCTCTGGAGTCTGACTGCCAACAGTGACCGGAAAAAAAGTCGGGATTTCGATTCACGTTGGCGACGGGAGGCCAAAACGTTGGCAGTGGGCGAGGCGGGCTTTACTTGAATGGCTATAACTCTCCCGACGGCAGAGAGACAATTACACCCAAGTGGGTACACCTGTGTACGGGCTCAGCCTGTGGTCACGTGAAAAGGGATGTGGCGACTGGCCACTTGGTGGCGCTGTAAACAGAAAAAAACAACAACTTGAACACGGCCATAGACGACTGTGCATCACGTGATTTTTCACACGTGCACAAGGTATTCATACCACATGATAGAACTCCTCATTCTGAACAACTTTGGACCACTGCTGTCAATCAAAGCGTTCGTTAAATATTGGCGATTGTGTGAAGAATGAAAAACAAACAAAAAACAACAACAAAAAACAAGCCTCCTTTCGCAGATTGGTCCCAGGTTGTTTTCTATCTCTCGATCAACCACTGCAGCTCCATTCTCTGGACTTCCTAGGTTTCAACCACCATCAGAAGAAGAAGAAGATGAAAAAAAAAAAAAAAAAATGAGTGGAGCTTTAACAATCTGCTCTTTTAACCAGTGTGTGTGTGTGTCCAGGGGAGAGCGCGAACGCAGTCCCCCACTACCATAAATTATGCAGTCGAGATTCCCACATTTGGGGAATTCGCAGGGGTCAGCACAACCGGAGTGCAATGGCCGAGCCTCGCCCTGGGTGAACCACCTTCCTGATCATGGTGTCTCCCCTGCCAGGTAAGTATGAATTCCCAGGCCTCCAGTCAGAGGCACCCCGTCCCTCTTCGCAATCCTCACCAACGGTTAGTAAAAGACTCCAAGAGATTTAAAAATTAAAATCTTGCCTTCTAACGTCAATTGTCTTAGTCCCCAAAACCCCAGTCTTTGCCTAACTTTCCCTAACATGTCAGTCCAGTTTCCCTGTCCTCCACCCTCTTTGTCAAATTTGACTCCTAAAATTTTCATGTTATTGTCTTTAAAATACAAATCAAGTCCACCTGTGTCCACTTCACCCCACGGCCCGAAGAGCTGGGCCTCGGACTTACTCCTATTGAGCTTGGCGCCCGAGGCCCGACCGTACCAGTCAGTCAAGTCCATTGCTCTTCGTACTGATAAAAAGTCAGTCGCTAAAAGAGTCACGTCATCCATATATAAAACACAGGTCGCCGTCAGTCCACCAGTTCCTGGGATGTCTAGTCCTTTAATCCATCTATCCCTTCTCAAGATTTGTGCCAGTGGCTCAATACAAGCCACATACAGAAGGGGAGATAAAGGACACCCCTGACGGACGCCGCTGTAGAGTTTTACAGCTTTGGATAAATGCCCATTAACCGAAATCCTGCTAGACAGATCGTTGTAAAGCAATCCCACCCAGGCTATAAACCTCCCAGGAAAACCCATTTTTCCCAGTACCTGAAACAGGTACTGGTGTGAGACGCGGTCAAAGGCTTTTTCGAAATCTAAATTTAGGACTACTAGCCGAATGTTTCTGTCTCTCGCAAAACAGATGGCGTCTCTGATCAGTACCAGGCTGTCCGTGATCTTCCTGCCGGGCACAGCGCATGCTTGATCCAGGTGGATTACGTCCTCTAAAACAGTCGACATACGTGTAGCTAAAATCTTACTAAAAAGTTTACAATCATAATTTAAAAGAGTGATTGGTCGCCAGTTACTCAAGTCAGTCTTGTCTCCTTTTTTGTGTAGTAGAGTAACTATCCCTACTCTAAAGCTGTCCGGAAGTCTGTCAAGAGTCTCAAATTCTTTAAAAACTGTCAATAAGTCGTGTGCTAAAATGTCCCAGAAAGTCAGATAAAACTCAAAGGGGAGTCCATCCATGCCTGGGGACTTCCCCTTTTTAAAACCTTTTAGTGCTTTGTGCATTTCTAAAAGAGTAAAATCCTGGGATAAAAGCACATCTGGACTCTTTACCTTTTTGTCTAAAAACCCTAAAACTTCCTCTAAGATGCCATTGTGTACCTCTTTAGTGCTATATAAATTATTGTAAAAACGTTCAATTTCCCCTAAAATCTGATCTGTTGTATTTACTTCCCCCCCTGTAAAAGTTTTTAAAGTATTAATCGACCCTCCCCGTGTTATTGTCTTTTTAAAAAAATATCTAGTACACTTTTCCCCTTCTTCTATTTCTCTCTCCTTACATCTTAAAATGACACCTTTACTCTGAGTTTCGGACAAATCTGACATTTCTTTCTTTACTTCTTTGATTTCATTTGTAAAATCCAATCCACGGTTTAAAAGGTTAAAATATCTCTGCAGTCTTTTTTGCAGCCCCATCATGCGTCTTTTTTCTTTGTTCTTTTTTTCTTTTCCAATTTGTTTAAAAAACTGTCCTGTCCTTTGTTTCACCATCTCCCACCACTGTGCACGTGAGTCGTAAAAGTCCTGGAGGGTCTGCCATTGGCTGAACTGCTCCCTATACTCTTCAACCACTTCCTCATCCTCTAATAGGGAGCAGTTCAGCTTCCACAGCCCTCCCCCTACAGTCACACCCGTGGGTAGTGAAAGGGTGCAGGAGAGCATCATGTGATCAGAAAAGAAGAGGGGGGTCAATGTAGCATCGGTCGGCGGGCAGTCCCTTGTAAAAACATAGTCAATTCGAGAGGCTCTGGCGCCGTCACCACTGAACCAGGTGAAGCCCTCCTCTCTTTGATGCATTGTTTTAAAGCAGTCAACTAACTTAAAATCTTTGACTATATTTTGTAATAAAACCAATGTCTTATTGACCTTAAAATCCTCTCCTACCCTTTTTCTGTCCTTTCTTGATAAAACACAATTAAAATCCCCTGCTACCACTAGGGGAGCCCTACCTAGCATGTGGGGCTGCAGGTCTTCTAAAAGCTCATACCTATTGTTTTTCCCTGTAAAACCATACACATTTAAAATGTTAAAATCCTTACCTAAAAAAGTCAGATTAGCTAAAATTGCCCGCCCATCCCTCACCACAGTGCTGCCCTTCACCAAAACATTGGGATTTTTTATTAAAATAGCAACACCGTCATTTTTGTTAAAATTGGACCCACTCCAGATGGATAGTCCTGGGGTCCAAATCTCCTCCCACTTCCTGTAATTTGTTAAAAAGGGCAGACCACATTCTTGCAATAAAAACACATCTGACTTAAAAGTTTTTAAAAGGGATAACACGCTCTGTGCTCGTATATTGCTCTTCACACTTCTCACATTGATTGTAGAGATAGTGAGAGCCATGAGCAGTATGGTTAAAAAGGTGTGAGACATTTAAAAGAAAACCATGGGACTACAGAGATATAATTAAAATCATGTTACATCTTGTTGCACTTGCCTTTCCTTTTGCCCAGAGAACCTGGGATCAAGGGGGCAAGTGCTTGACGCCTCAGGGCTCGCAGAGAGGACCTCTTGCGACTCCTTTGGCGACGATGTTCTTAGCTTGAAATGCAGAAAAGAGACTTCATTTGGAGATTCTGCGGGCCACATACGGTCTAGATCTTCCATGGGGGAACTATCTAGCCGATGCGCTACCCGCAGCTTTTTCTCCTCTGTTTGAACCAGAGGAGATCTCGCAGTTCTTTTCTGCACTTGAGCATTGGGAAAAGAGCAATCAGTTTCATTCCCACTTGTTGACATACTAACCTCAGACACGGTTTCAAGGGAGGAAACCGTTTCCCCCTCTCCATCCTCCATTTTGTTTCCACTTATTTTTCCCTGGGGGGTGGTTTCCTCCCTCTGCTCTTTCTCTGTCTCTGCAACTGAGGCCGCCCCACTTCCTCCTCCTTGTCCAATCCCTGAGGCTGGCTGGGAATGTGAAATTCCCGCCAAAACCTCAGGGCCCGCCTCTTCCTCTCTTTGTTCTTTTGTTTGCTCCTTGGGTGGGGCGGCCATTTTGTTGCCTTTCAATTTGTTGGCAAAGCTTTTGGGGCAATCTCTGTAGAGATGGTCGGTTTCACCACAAAGATTACACCTTCTGCCAATGGTACATTCCTCAAAGATGTGACCAATTCCTCTACACTTCCCACATGTTAATTCCTTGCATGCATCGGCTAAATGCCCTATTCTCCCACACTTCCTACACAGTTTAGGCATTCCTTGGTAGTGAATGTAGCCTCTGTTCTCTCCCAACACAATCATAGAAGGCAGATGCTTCAGGCCCTGGTAGCCCCCGGCGTCTTCCCATTGTTTAATGGGAATTCGCCAGGAGCAATTCCAGATACCATCTTCATCTAACACTTTGACTGGTTGACCCCGAACAGTGCAAAATCTGCCCAACCAGACACAAATGTCCTCCCCATTCACTGTTTCATTAAACATTCTGACAATCACAGTTTTTAGTGAATTGTCAGAAAGTTTCTCCACAGTAAACATAGAGAATTGGGCTTTGCATGCATCAAACCTTTGCCAGAATTCAATTAACAGGGAAGCACTTTTAAAACTTAAATCAAAACCTTTGTTCAGGGGGAGAGTAACTAGGCAGTTCAAGTCATCAGGTCTAAAATTGAGGGCTTTCTGGATCAGCTTCCTGGAGAAGTCAAGACGTGACAACCCCAGGAGCTTACCATCCACCTCTTTAAATGAAAAGCGCACGCTGTGGTGCCTCCGCATGCCGGCACGAGCAGCCGACATGGTGGAGGCACCAACAGCTTTTAAAATACAAAACCTTAAAAACCAATAATAAATAAATGAATAAATAACTTACCATAAAACCAAAAGATTCCTTGGAAAACCAAGTCGTCCGATAAAAGGCACTGCCAATATACCTCTCAAAAGTTTGAGGCTCAAGCCACTGAACGACCCAAGCCGGAAAAACCTCCAAGAGGCGATCGCAGTCTCAACCGTCTGACCAGACACTTGATCTTAGCCAAAAGGCCGAGAAGCGATGCCGCAATGACGCCGAGGCGGGGGAGCCGGCAAAGGCCACGCCCACCTGGGCCGCGGCGAGAGGGCCCAAGGTCGCCAACAAACAAGCTCACCGAAAATGGATCACAACAGAGTGCACAACACAACACTTTGGAGCGCAACCTGGGATTTTGGATCATCATCGTTCAAAAGCACGGAATGGCTCGTAACTCCTAAACGGTCCGTCGCAGACCCAAGTGTCTTACATCACCGGAATCCTTGGCTCGGGCCGAACGAGACGCACGCCTCGGATTGGATGGTCGCGCGCGAGATTTTCGGGTATTTTGGATTTTGCGAAAAACCTACTTTTGCACAGTAGTCCTGGGTCGTTTGCCCAATCTGACCCAAACCGGTGCAGAAAGATTCTCTGGAGTCTGACTGCCAACAGTGACCGGAAAAAAAGTCGGGATTTCGATTCACGTTGGCGACGGGAGGCCAAAACGTTGGCAGTGGGCGAGGCGGGCTTTACTTGAATGGCTATAACTCTCCCGACGGCAGAGAGACAATTACACCCAAGTGGGTACACCTGTGTACGGGCTCAGCCTGTGCTCACGTGAAAAGGGATGTGGCGACTGGCCACTTGGTGGCGCTGTAAACAGAAAAAAACAACAACTTGAACACGGCCATAGACGACTGTGCATCACGTGATTTTTCACACGTGCACAAGGTATTCATACCACATGATAGAACTCCTCATTCTGAACAACTTTGGACCACTGCTGTCAATCAAAGCGTTCGTTAAATATTGGCGATTGTGTGAAGAATGAAAAACAAACAAAAAACAACAACAAAAAACAAGCCTCCTTTCGCAGATTGGTCCCAGGTTGTTTTCTATCTCTCGATCAACCACTGCAGCTCCATTCTCTGGACTTCCTAGGTTTCAACCACCATCAGAAGAAGAAGAAGATGAAAAAAAAAAAAAAAAAATGAGTGGAGCTTTAACAATCTGCTCTTTTAACCAGTGTGTGTGTGTGTCCAGGGGAGAGCGCGAACGCAGTCCCCCACTACCATAAATTATGCAGTCGAGATTCCCACATTTGGGGAATTCGCAGGGGTCAGCACAACCAGAGTGCAATGGCCGAGCCTCGCCCTGGGTGAACCACCTTCCTGATCATGGTGTCTCCCCTGCCAGGTAAGTATGAATTCCCAGGCCTCCAGTCAGAGGCACCGCGTCCCTCTTCGCAATCCTCACCAACGGTTAGTAAAAGACTCCAAGAGATAAGAGAGACACCAAAAATGTGCAGTGACGGGCTTCTTTTTTTTTCCTTTTCTTTTTTGCATGCTCCGGATCCGGCTCCATGAGCCAAAGATCCATTTAATACGCAGTCCCCGGATAGTGGGCGAATCAGATACTAAACTGATAAGAACAGAGTTTATCATTTATTTATTTTGGAATTTTTTCATTTTTTCACACCAGCATTGGATATGATCACCTACGACACCCATACACAGCAATATACACTACTTCCATGAACATCTGCTGTCACACAAGACTGAAACATTTCTTTCATTGAACACTTTAAAGGGGGTGCACCGTTCCCAGAAGTACTGCAATACCGGGTCGATGCGTGGAGTGGACGGAGCAAGCCCCTATTCCATCTCCCAGTTCCAAAAATCAATTTAATATATGGTGCCCGGGTAGGGCACGTATCAGATATTAAACTGATAAGAACAGATACTACACTTGATCTTAGCCAAAAGGCCGAGAAGCGATGCCGCAATGACGCCGAGGCGGGGGAGCCGGCAAAGGCCACGCCCACCTGGGCTGCGGCGAGAGGGCCCAAGGTCGCCAACAAACAAGCTCACCGAAAATGGATCACAACAGAGTGCACAACACGACACTTTGGAGCGCAACCTGGGATTTTGGATCATCATCGTTCAAAAGCACGGAATGGCTCGTAACTCCTAAACGGTCCGTCGCAGACCCAAGTGTCTTACATCACCGGAATCCTTGGCTCGGGCCGAACGAGACGCACGCCTCGGATTGGATGGTCGCGCCGGCGAGATTTTCGGGTATTTTGGATTTTGCGAAAAACCTACTTTTGCACAGTAGTCCTGGGTCGTTTGCCCAATCTGACCCAAACCGGTGCAGAAAGATTCTCTGGAGTCTGACTGCCAACAGTGACCGGAAAAAAAGTCGGGATTTCGATTCACGTTGGCGACGGGAGGCCAAAACGTTGGCAGTGGGCGAGGCGGGCTTTACTTGAATGGCTATAACTCTCCCGACGGCAGAGAGACAATTACACCCAAGTGGGTACACCTGTGTACGGGCTCAGCCTGTGGTCACGTGAAAAGGGATGTGGCGACTGGCCACTTGGTGGCGCTGTAAACAGAAAAAAACAACAACTTGAACACGGCCATAGACGACTGTGCATCACGTGATTTTTCACACGTGCACAAGGTATTCATACCACATGATAGAACTCCTCATTCTGAACAACTTTGGACCACTGCTGTCAATCAAAGCGTTCGTTAAATATTGGCGATTGTGTGAAGAATGAAAAACAAACAAAAAACAACAACAAAAAACAAGCCTCCTTTCGCAGATTGGTCCCAGGTTGTTTTCTATCTCTCGATCAACCACTGCAGCTCCATTCTCTGGACTTCCTAGGTTTCAACCACCATCAGAAGAAGAAGAAGATGAAAAAAAAAAAAAAAAAATGAGTGGAGCTTTAACAATCTGCTCTTTTAACCAGTGTGTGTGTGTGTCCAGGGGAGAGCGCGAACGCAGTCCCCCACTACCATAAATTATGCAGTCGAGATTCCCACATTTGGGGAATTCGCAGGGGTCAGCACAACCGGAGTGCAATGGCCGAGCCTCGCCCTGGGTGAACCACCTTCCTGATCATGGTGTCTCCCCTGCCAGGTAAGTATGAATTCCCAGGCCTCCAGTCAGAGGCACCCCGTCCCTCTTCGCAATCCTCACCAACGGTTAGTAAAAGACTCCAAGAGATTTAAAAATTAAAATCTTGCCTTCTAACGTCAATTGTCTTAGTCCCCAAAACCCCAGTCTTTGCCTAACTTTCCCTAACATGTCAGTCCAGTTTCCCTGTCCTCCACCCTCTTTGTCAAATTTGACTCCTAAAATTTTCATGTTATTGTCTTTAAAATACAAATCAAGTCCACCTGTGTCCACTTCACCCCACGGCCCGAAGAGCTGGGCCTCGGACTTACTCCTATTGAGCTTGGCGCCCGAGGCCCGACCGTACCAGTCAGTCAAGTCCATTGCTCTTCGTACTGATAAAAAGTCAGTCGCTAAAAGAGTCACGTCATCCATATATAAAACACAGGTCGCCGTCAGTCCACCAGTTCCTGGGATGTCTAGTCCTTTAATCCATCTATCCCTTCTCAAGATTTGTGCCAGTGGCTCAATACAAGCCACATACAGAAGGGGAGATAAAGGACACCCCTGACGGACGCCGCTGTAGAGTTTTACAGCTTTGGATAAATGCCCATTAACCGAAATCCTGCTAGACAGATCGTTGTAAAGCAATCCCACCCAGGCTATAAACCTCCCAGGAAAACCCATTTTTCCCAGTACCTGAAACAGGTACTGGTGTGAGACGCGGTCAAAGGCTTTTTCGAAATCTAAATTTAGGACTACTAGCCGAATGTTTCTGTCTCTCGCAAAACAGATGGCGTCTCTGATCAGTACCAGGCTGTCCGTGATCTTCCTGCCGGGCACAGCGCATGCTTGATCCAGGTGGATTACGTCCTCTAAAACAGTCGACATACGTGTAGCTAAAATCTTACTAAAAAGTTTACAATCATAATTTAAAAGAGTGATTGGTCGCCAGTTACTCAAGTCAGTCTTGTCTCCTTTTTTGTGTAGTAGAGTAACTATCCCTACTCTAAAGCTGTCCGGAAGTCTGTCAAGAGTCTCAAATTCTTTAAAAACTGTCAATAAGTCGTGTGCTAAAATGTCCCAGAAAGTCAGATAAAACTCAAAGGGGAGTCCATCCATGCCTGGGGACTTCCCCTTTTTAAAACCTTTTAGTGCTTTGTGCATTTCTAAAAGAGTAAAATCCTGGGATAAAAGCACATCTGGACTCTTTACCTTTTTGTCTAAAAACCCTAAAACTTCCTCTAAGATGCCATTGTGTACCTCTTTAGTGCTATATAAATTATTGTAAAAACGTTCAATTTCCCCTAAAATCTGATCTGTTGTATTTACTTCCCCCCCTGTAAAAGTTTTTAAAGTATTAATCGACCCTCCCCGTGTTATTGTCTTTTTAAAAAAATATCTAGTACACTTTTCCCCTTCTTCTATTTCTCTCTCCTTACATCTTAAAATGACACCTTTACTCTGAGTTTCGGACAAATCTGACATTTCTTTCTTTACTTCTTTGATTTCATTTGTAAAATCCAATCCACGGTTTAAAAGGTTAAAATATCTCTGCAGTCTTTTTTGCAGCCCCATCATGCGTCTTTTTTCTTTGTTCTTTTTTTCTTTTCCAATTTGTTTAAAAAACTGTCCTGTCCTTTGTTTCACCATCTCCCACCACTGTGCACGTGAGTCGTAAAAGTCCTGGAGGGTCTGCCATTGGCTGAACTGCTCCCTATACTCTTCAACCACTTCCTCATCCTCTAATAGGGAGCAGTTCAGCTTCCACAGCCCTCCCCCTACAGTCACACCCGTGGGTAGTGAAAGGGTGCAGGAGAGCATCATGTGATCAGAAAAGAAGAGGGGGGTCAATGTAGCATCGGTCGGCGGGCAGTCCCTTGTAAAAACATAGTCAATTCGAGAGGCTCTGGCGCCGTCACCACTGAACCAGGTGAAGCCCTCCTCTCTTTGATGCATTGTTTTAAAGCAGTCAACTAACTTAAAATCTTTGACTATATTTTGTAATAAAACCAATGTCTTATTGACCTTAAAATCCTCTCCTACCCTTTTTCTGTCCTTTCTTGATAAAACACAATTAAAATCCCCTGCTACCACTAGGGGAGCCCTACCTAGCATGTGGGGCTGCAGGTCTTCTAAAAGCTCATACCTATTGTTTTTCCCTGTAAAACCATACACATTTAAAATGTTAAAATCCTTACCTAAAAAAGTCAGATTAGCTAAAATTGCCCGCCCATCCCTCACCACAGTGCTGCCCTTCACCAAAACATTGGGATTTTTTATTAAAATAGCAACACCGTCATTTTTGTTAAAATTGGACCCACTCCAGATGGATAGTCCTGGGGTCCAAATCTCCTCCCACTTCCTGTAATTTGTTAAAAAGGGCAGACCACATTCTTGCAATAAAAACACATCTGACTTAAAAGTTTTTAAAAGGGATAACACGCTCTGTGCTCGTATATTGCTCTTCACACTTCTCACATTGATTGTAGAGATAGTGAGAGCCATGAGCAGTATGGTTAAAAAGGTGTGAGACATTTAAAAGAAAACCATGGGACTACAGAGATATAATTAAAATCATGTTACATCTTGTTGCACTTGCCTTTCCTTTTGCCCAGAGAACCTGGGATCAAGGGGGCAAGTGCTTGACGCCTCAGGGCTCGCAGAGAGGACCTCTTGCGACTCCTTTGGCGACGATGTTCTTAGCTTGAAATGCAGAAAAGAGACTTCATTTGGAGATTCTGCGGGCCACATACGGTCTAGATCTTCCATGGGGGAACTATCTAGCCGATGCGCTACCCGCAGCTTTTTCTCCTCTGTTTGAACCAGAGGAGATCTCGCAGTTCTTTTCTGCACTTGAGCATTGGGAAAAGAGCAATCAGTTTCATTCCCACTTGTTGACATACTAACCTCAGACACGGTTTCAAGGGAGGAAACCGTTTCCCCCTCTCCATCCTCCATTTTGTTTCCACTTATTTTTCCCTGGGGGGTGGTTTCCTCCCTCTGCTCTTTCTCTGTCTCTGCAACTGAGGCCGCCCCACTTCCTCCTCCTTGTCCAATCCCTGAGGCTGGCTGGGAATGTGAAATTCCCGCCAAAACCTCAGGGCCCGCCTCTTCCTCTCTTTGTTCTTTTGTTTGCTCCTTGGGTGGGGCGGCCATTTTGTTGCCTTTCAATTTGTTGGCAAAGCTTTTGGGGCAATCTCTGTAGAGATGGTCGGTTTCACCACAAAGATTACACCTTCTGCCAATGGTACATTCCTCAAAGATGTGACCAATTCCTCTACACTTCCCACATGTTAATTCCTTGCATGCATCGGCTAAATGCCCTATTCTCCCACACTTCCTACACAGTTTAGGCATTCCTTGGTAGTGAATGTAGCCTCTGTTCTCTCCCAACACAATCATAGAAGGCAGATGCTTCAGGCCCTGGTAGCCCCCGGCGTCTTCCCATTGTTTAATGGGAATTCGCCAGGAGCAATTCCAGATACCATCTTCATCTAACACTTTGACTGGTTGACCCCGAACAGTGCAAAATCTGCCCAACCAGACACAAATGTCCTCCCCATTCACTGTTTCATTAAACATTCTGACAATCACAGTTTTTAGTGAATTGTCAGAAAGTTTCTCCACAGTAAACATAGAGAATTGGGCTTTGCATGCATCAAACCTTTGCCAGAATTCAATTAACAGGGAAGCACTTTTAAAACTTAAATCAAAACCTTTGTTCAGGGGGAGAGTAACTAGGCAGTTCAAGTCATCAGGTCTAAAATTGAGGGCTTTCTGGATCAGCTTCCTGGAGAAGTCAAGACGTGACAACCCCAGGAGCTTACCATCCACCTCTTTAAATGAAAAGCGCACGCTGTGGTGCCTCCGCATGCCGGCACGAGCAGCCGACATGGTGGAGGCACCAACAGCTTTTAAAATACAAAACCTTAAAAACCAATAATAAATAAATGAATAAATAACTTACCATAAAACCAAAAGATTCCTTGGAAAACCAAGTCGTCCGATAAAAGGCACTGCCAATATACCTCTCAAAAGTTTGAGGCTCAAGCCACTGAACGACCCAAGCCGGAAAAACCTCCAAGAGGCGATCGCAGTCTCAACCGTCTGACCAGACACTTGATCTTAGCCAAAAGGCCGAGAAGCGATGCCGCAATGACGCCGAGGCGGGGGAGCCGGCAAAGGCCACGCCCACCTGGGCCGCGGCGAGAGGGCCCAAGGTCGCCAACAAACAAGCTCACCGAAAATGGATCACAACAGAGTGCACAACACAACACTTTGGAGCGCAACCTGGGATTTTGGATCATCATCGTTCAAAAGCACGGAATGGCTCGTAACTCCTAAACGGTCCGTCGCAGACCCAAGTGTCTTACATCACCGGAATCCTTGGCTCGGGCCGAACGAGACGCACGCCTCGGATTGGATGGTCGCGCGCGAGATTTTCGGGTATTTTGGATTTTGCGAAAAACCTACTTTTGCACAGTAGTCCTGGGTCGTTTGCCCAATCTGACCCAAACCGGTGCAGAAAGATTCTCTGGAGTCTGACTGCCAACAGTGACCGGAAAAAAAGTCGGGATTTCGATTCACGTTGGCGACGGGAGGCCAAAACGTTGGCAGTGGGCGAGGCGGGCTTTACTTGAATGGCTATAACTCTCCCGACGGCAGAGAGACAATTACACCCAAGTGGGTACACCTGTGTACGGGCTCAGCCTGTGCTCACGTGAAAAGGGATGTGGCGACTGGCCACTTGGTGGCGCTGTAAACAGAAAAAAACAACAACTTGAACACGGCCATAGACGACTGTGCATCACGTGATTTTTCACACGTGCACAAGGTATTCATACCACATGATAGAACTCCTCATTCTGAACAACTTTGGACCACTGCTGTCAATCAAAGCGTTCGTTAAATATTGGCGATTGTGTGAAGAATGAAAAACAAACAAAAAACAACAACAAAAAACAAGCCTCCTTTCGCAGATTGGTCCCAGGTTGTTTTCTATCTCTCGATCAACCACTGCAGCTCCATTCTCTGGACTTCCTAGGTTTCAACCACCATCAGAAGAAGAAGAAGATGAAAAAAAAAAAAAAAAAATGAGTGGAGCTTTAACAATCTGCTCTTTTAACCAGTGTGTGTGTGTGTCCAGGGGAGAGCGCGAACGCAGTCCCCCACTACCATAAATTATGCAGTCGAGATTCCCACATTTGGGGAATTCGCAGGGGTCAGCACAACCAGAGTGCAATGGCCGAGCCTCGCCCTGGGTGAACCACCTTCCTGATCATGGTGTCTCCCCTGCCAGGTAAGTATGAATTCCCAGGCCTCCAGTCAGAGGCACCCCGTCCCTCTTCGCAATCCTCACCAACGGTTAGTAAAAGACTCCAAGAGATAAGAGAGACACCAAAAATGTGCAGTGACGGGCTTCTTTTTTTTTCCTTTTCTTTTTTGCATGCTCCGGATCCGGCTCCATGAGCCAAAGATCCATTTAATACGCAGTCCCCGGATAGTGGGCGAATCAGATACTAAACTGATAAGAACAGAGTTTATCATTTATTTATTTTGGAATTTTTTCATTTTTTCACACCAGCATTGGATATGATCACCTACGACACCCATACACAGCAATATACACTACTTCCATGAACATCTGCTGTCACACAAGACTGAAACATTTCTTTCATTGAACACTTTAAAGGGGGTGCACCGTTCCCAGAAGTACTGCAATACCGGGTCGATGCGTGGAGTGGACGGAGCAAGCCCCTATTCCATCTCCCAGTTCCAAAAATCAATTTAATATATGGTGCCCGGGTAGGGCACGTATCAGATATTAAACTGATAAGAACAGATTTTTTTTCTTTCGAAAAAAGTTTATTGGCACATTTTCATTCTTTACATTTCCTCATTTTTCTTTTAAAAATTACACATGTCTTTAAAACAGAAATGACACAATTAAGGGCTAAAACTCAGTATTGGGTTGTGTGTTGTGTAAAAGTCCATGTGTGTAAAATGTTGGTTTAAAAGAAGGTAAAATGAATGAAAATAAATAGCAATAAATGATGTAAAACAATAAAACATGCCAACTAAAACATCATCTCTTGTACAGGATCGCGGGTGAGTCCCTATCAAGATTGTCCATTCACTCCAGGTCTCCAGAACAAGCTCCGGACCTCCCGCTTCCGGTGCCCAGCGGAGATCCCCTCCCTCCGGCCCGCTGGCCCGCTGTTCCCGTAGCCGGTGTGGTGAGGGTGCATCTACGGGCGGTCAGGTACGGTGGTGGCCGGGACCTTTCCGTGCGACCCCAGCCCCCCCATCCGAATGACGACGTCCGGCGCCTCCTGCAGCGTTGATCTTATAAGTTGCTCGCACGCGTGGAGGGGCACCGTAACGCGTTTCCCCACCAGCAGGTTTCTGGTGGTCCAGATGGCATCCTTGATATGGTTGAGGGTGAGCCAGAGCGAGGTAAATTGTTTTGATGTGAGGTCCTTCAAGCCCTGACCCACCCCCAGGATGGCGAGCTTGTATTCCATCTGGACACTACCCGCTGGCAGGTACGGGAAAACCAGGGGGCTGGTCCTGGCCCACAGGTCCCGCGCAGCACCGCACTCCCAGAGCAGATGGTAGACGGTCTCCGGGGAACCACATCCGGACCGTGGGCAGATGGAGTTTTTGGCCATGCCTCTGGAGTGCATGACCGCCCTGACCGGGAGAATCTCATGAGCCACCATCCACGATAAGTCCTTATGCCTGTTCTGGAGAGCTGGGTGGGCTGCGTTCCTCCAAACGTCTTTGGCCTCACCTAGTGTGAGGCCTGGAACCGGACTCACCGATTCCCGATCCTGCACAAGAGAGATAAGAGACTTGTGGTTAGTTAAAATGGTGGCATCATTGGTCTCTAAAAGGTACTTTTTAAAAAATTTCTTTATAAAACTGTATTCTTTAGGCAAGTTAAAAGACACTGGACGTTTAAGATCAATGGGTAAAATTTTCAAAGTTCTTAGGTAAGACCCCATCCAGAATCGGGTCATGGCTGCTGTCTTGTGTTCTCTGGATGGGGTCAGGGCGTACTGAATGTGTAGGGCGGCAAAGCGGCTGCCTAAAAAGAGGTGGGGGTCTGGGAGGCCTTTCCCGCCATTCTCTTTTTTCTTCTTGATGACCTCCCTTTTTAGTCTCTCCCACTTGGACCCCCACAGGAAATAAAAGACCGCCCTCTCCAGGTTTGCCAGGAATCGTCTTTGGGGACTAAAAACAGAACAGACAAGTAAAATCAGTGGTAAAATCACGGCTTTAAAAATTAAAATCTTGCCTTCAAACGTCAGTTGTCTTAGTCCCCAAAACCCAAGTCTTTGCCTGACTTTCCCTAACAAGTCAGTCCAGTTTCCTTGTCCTCCACCCTCTCTGTCAAATTTTACACCTAAAATTTTCAAATGATTGTCTTTAAAATCCAAATCTAGTCCACCTGTGTCAACGTTCCCCCACGGCCCGAAGAGCTGGGCCTCGGACTTACTCCTATTGAGCTTAGCCCCCGAGGCCCGACCGTACCAGTCAGTCAAGTCCATTGCTCTTCGTACTGATAAAAGGTCAGTCGCTAAAAGGGTCACGTCATCCATATATAAAACACAGGTCGCCGTCAGTCCACCAGTTCCTGGGATGTCTAGTCCTTTAATCCATCTATCCCTTCTCAAGATTTGTGCCAGTGGCTCAATACAAGCCACATACAGAAGGGGAGATAAGGGACACCCCTGACGGACTCCGCTGTAGAGTTTTACAGCTTTGGATAAATGCCCATTAACCAAAATACTGCTAGACAGATCGTTGTACAGCAATCCCACCCAGGCTATAAACCTCCCAGGAAACCCCATTTTTCCCAGTACCTGAAGCAGGTACTGGTGCGAGACGCGGTCAAAGGCTTTTTCGAAATCTAAATTTAGGACTACTAGCCGAATGTTTCTGTCTCTCGCATAACAGATGGCGTCTCTGATCAGTACCAGGCTGTCCGTGATCTTCCTGCCGGGCACAGCGCATGCTTGATCCAGGTGGATTACGTCCTCTAAAACAGTCGACATACGTGTAGCTAAAATCTTACTAAAAAGTTTGCAATCATAATTTAAAAGAGTGATTGGTCGCCAGTTTCTCAAGTCAGTCTTGTCTCCTTTTTTGTGTAGTAAAGTAACTATCCCTACTCTAAAGCTGTCCGGAAGTCTGTCAAGAGTCTCAAATTCTTTAAAAACTGTCAATAAGTCGTGTGCTAAAATGTCCCAGAAAGTCAGATAAAACTCAAAGGGGAGTCCATCCATGCCTGGGGACTTCCCCTTTTTAAAACCTTTTAGTGCTTTGTGCATTTCTAAAAGAGTAAAATCCTGGGATAAAAGCACATCTGGACTCTTTACCTTTTTGTCTAAAAACCCTAAAACTTCCTCTAAGATGCCATTGTGTACCTCTTTAGTGCTGTATAAATTATTGTAAAAACTTTCAATTTCCCCTAAAATCTGATCTGTTGTATTTACTTCCCCCCCTGTAAAAGTTTTTAAAGTATTAATTGACCCTCCCCGTGTTATTGTCTTTTTAAAAAAATATCTAGTACACTTTTCCCCTTCTTCTATTTCTCTCTCCTTACATCTTAAAATGACACCTTTACTCTTAGTTTCAGACAAATCTGACATTTCTTTCTTTACTTCTTTGATTTCATTTGTAAAATCCAATCCACTGTTTAAAAGGTTAAAATATCTCTGCAGTCTTTTTTGCAGCCCCATCATGCGTCTTTTTTCTTTGTTCTTTTTTTCTTTTCCAATTTGTTTAAAAAAACGTCCTGTCCTTTGTTTCACCATCTCCCACCACTGTGCACGTGAGTCGTAAAAGTCCTGGAGGGTCTGCCATTGGCTGAACTGCTCCCTATATTCTTCAACCACTTCCTCATCCTCTAATAGGGAGCAGTTCAGCTTCCACAGCCCTCCCCCTACAGTCACACCCGTGGGTAGTGAAAGGGTGCAGGAGAGCATCATGTGATCAGAAAAGAAGAGGGGGGTCAATGTAGCATCGGTCGGCGGGCAGTCCCTTGTAAAAACATAGTCAATTCGAGAGGCTCTGGCGCCATCACCACTGAACCAGGTGAAGCCCTCCTCTCTTTGATGCATTGTTTTAAAGCAGTCAACTAACTTAAAATCTTTGACTATGTTTTGTAATAAAACCGATGTCTTGTCGACCTTAAAATCCTCTCCTACCCTCTTTCTATCCTTTCTTGTTAAAACACAATTAAAATCCCCTGCTACCACTAGGGGAGCCCTACCTAGCATGTGGGGCTGCAGGTCTTCTAAAAGCTCATACCTATTGTTTTTTCCTGTAAAACCATACACATTTAAAAATGTTAAAATCCTTACCTAAAAAAGTCAGATTAGCTAAAATTGCCCGCCCATCCCTCACCACAGTGCTGCCCTTCACCAAAACATTGGGATTTTTAATTAAAATAGCAACAGTATTCTGCGGGCCACATACGGTCTAGATCTTCCATGGGGGAACTATCTAGCCGATGCGCTACCCGCAGCTTTTTCTCCTCTGTTTGAACCAGAGGAGATCTCGCAGTTCTTTTCTGCACTTGAGCATTGGGAAAAGAGCAATCAGTTTCATTCCCACTTGTTGACATACTAACCTCAGACACGGTTTCAAGGGAGGAAACCGTTTCCCCCTCTCCATCCTCCATTTTGTTTCCACTTATTTTTTCCTGGGGGGTGGTTTCCTCCCTCTGCTCTTTCTCTGTCTCTGCAACTGAGGCCGCCCCACTTCCTCCTCCTTGTCCAATCCCTGAGGCTGGCTGGGAATGTGAAATTCCCGCCAAAACCTCAGGGCCCGCCTCTTCCTCTCTTTGTTCTTTTGTTTGCTCCTTGGGTGGGGCGGCCATTTTGTTGCCTTTCAATTTGTTGGCAAAGCTTTTGGGGCAATCTCTGTAGAGATGGTCGGTTTCACCACAAAGATTACACCTTCTGCCAATGGTACATTCCTCAAAGATGTGACCAATTCCTCTACACTTCCCACATGTTAATTCCTTACATGCATCGGCTAAATGCCCTATTCTCCCACACTTCCTACACAGTTTAGGCATTCCTTGGTAGTGAATGTAGCCTCTGTTCTCTCTCAACACAATCATAGAAGGCAGATGCTTCAGGCCCTGGTAGCCCCCGGCGTCTTCCCATTGTTTAATGGGAATTCGCCAGGAGCAATTCCAGATACCATCTTCATCTAACACTTTGACTGGTTGACCCCGAACAGTGCAAAATCTGCCCAACCAGACACAAATGTCCTCCCCATTCACTGTTTCATTAAACATTCTGACAATCACAGTTTTTAGTGAATTGTCAGAAAGTTTCTCCACAGTAAACATAGAGAATTGGGCTTTGCATGCATCAAACCTTTGCCAGAATTCAATTAACAGGGAAGCACTTTTAAAACTTAAATCAAAACCTTTGTTCAGGGGGAGAGTAACTAGACAGTTCAAGTCATCAGGTCTAAAATTGAGGGCTTTCTGGATCAGCTTCCTGGAGAAGTCAAGACGTGACAACCCCAGGAGCTTACCATCCACCTCTTTAAATAAAAAGCGCACGCTGTGGTGCCTCCGCATGCCGGCACGAGCAGCCGACATGGTGGAGGCACCAACAGCTTTTAAAATACAAAACCTTAAAAACCAATAATAAATAAATAAATAAATAACTTACCTTAAAACCAAAAGATTCCTTGGAAAACCAAGTAGTCCGATAAAAGGCACTGCCAATATACCTCTCAAAAGTTTGAGGCTCAAGCCACTGAACGACCCAAGCCGGAAAAACCTCCAAGAGGCGATCGCAGTCTCAACCGTCTGACCAGATACTTGATCTTAGCCAAAAGGCCGAGAAGCGATGCCGCAATGACGCCGAGGCGGGGGAGCCGGCAAAGGCCACGCCCACCTGGGCCGCGGCGAGAGGGCCCAAGGTCGCCAACAAACAAGCTCACCGAAAATGGATCACAACAGAGTGCACAACACGACACTTTGGAGCGCAACCTGGGATTTTGGATCATCATCGTTCAAAAGCACGGAATGGCTCGTAACTCCTAAACGGTCCGTCGCAGACCCAAGTGTCTTACATCACCGGAATCCTTGGCTCGGGCCGAACGAGACGCACGCCTCGGATTGGATGGTCGCGCGGGCGAGATTTTCGGGTATTTTGGATTTTGCGAAAAACCTACTTTTGCACAGTAGTCCTGGGTCGTTTGCCCAATCTGACCCAAACCGGTGCAGAAAGATTCTCTGGAGTCTGACTGCCAACAGTGACCGGAAAAAAAGTCGGGATTTCGATTCACGTTGGCGACGGGAGGCCAAAACGTTGGCAGTGGGCGAGGCGGGCTTTACTTGAATGGCTATAACTCTCCCGACGGCAGAGAGACAATTACACCCAAGTGGGTACACCTGTGTACGGGCTCAGCCTGTGGTCACGTGAAAAGGGATGTGGCGACTGGCCACTTGGTGGCGCTGTAAACAGAAAAAAACAACAACTTGAACACGGCCATAGACGACTGTGCATCACGTGATTTTTCACACGTGCACAAGGTATTCATACCACATGATAGAACTCCTCATTCTGAACAACTTTGGACCACTGCTGTCAATCAAAGCGTTCGTTAAATATTGGCGATTGTGTGAAGAATGAAAAACAAACAAAAAACAACAACAAAAAACAAGCCTCCTTTCGCAGATTGGTCCCAGGTTGTTTTCTATCTCTCGATCAACCACTGCAGCTCCATTCTCTGGACTTCCTAGGTTTCAACCACCATCAGAAGAAGAAGAAGATGAAAAAAAAAAAAAAAAATGAGTGGAGCTTTAACAATCTGCTCTTTTAACCAGTGTGTGTGTGTGTCCAGGGGAGAGCGCGAACACAGTCCCCCACTACCATAAATTATGCAGTCGAGATTCCCACATTTGGGGAATTCGCAGGGGTCAGCACAACCGGAGTGCAATGGCCGAGCCTCGCCCTGGGTGAACCACCTTCCTGATCATGGTGTCTCCCCTGCCAGGTAAGTATGAATTCCCAGGCCTCCAGTCAGAGGCACCCCGTCCCTCTTCGCAATCCTCACCAACGGTTAGTAAAAGACTCCAAGAGATAAGAGAGACACCAAAAATGTGCAGTGACGGGCTTCTTTTTTTTTCCTTTTCTTTTTTGCATGCTCCGGATCCGGCTCCATGAGCCAAAGATCCATTTAATACGCAGTCCCCGGATAGTGGGCGAATCAGATACTAAACTGATAAGAACAGAGTTTATCATTTATTTATTTTGGAATTTTTTCATTTTTTCACACCAGCATTGGATATGATCACCTACGACACCCATACACAGCAATATACACTACTTCAAAGGGGGTGCACCGTTCCCAGAAGTACTGCAATACCGGGTCGATGCGTGGAGTGGACGGAGCAAGCCCCTATTCCATCTCCCAGTTCCAAAAATCAATTTAATATATGGTGCCCGGGTAGGGCACGTATCAGATATTAAACTGATAAGAACAGATACTACACTTGATCTTAGCCAAAAGGCCGAGAAGCGATGGCGCAATGACGCCGAGGCGGGGGAGCCGGCAAAGGCCACGCCCACCTGGGCCGCGGCGAGAGGGCCCAAGGTCGCCAACAAACAAGCTCACCGAAAATGGATCACAACAGAGTGCACAACACGACACTTTGGAGCGCAACCTGGGATTTTGGATCATCATCGTTCAAAAGCACGGAATGGCTCGTAACTCCTAAACGGTCCGTCGCAGACCCAAGTGTCTTACATCACCGGAATCCTTGGCTCGGGCCGAACGAGACGCACGCCTCGGATTGGATGGTCGCGCGGCGAGATTTTCGGGTATTTTGGATTTTGCGAAAAACCTACTTTTGCACAGTAGTCCTGGGTCGTTTGCCCAATCTGACCCAAACCGGTGCAGAAAGATTCTCTGGAGTCTGACTGCCAACAGTGACCGGAAAAAAAGTCGGGATTTCGATTCACGTTGGCGACGGGAGGCCAAAACGTTGGCAGTGGGCGAGGCGGGCTTTACTTGAATGGCTATAACTCTCCCGACGGCAGAGAGACAATTACACCCAAGTGGGTACACCTGTGTACGGGCTCAGCCTGTGGTCACGTGAAAAGGGATGTGGCGACTGGCCACTTGGTGGCGCTGTAAACAGAAAAAAACAACAACTTGAACACGGCCATAGACGACTGTGCATCACGTGATTTTTCACACGTGCACAAGGTATTCATACCACATGATAGAACTCCTCATTCTGAACAACTTTGGACCACTGCTGTCAATCAAAGCGTTCGTTAAATATTGGCGATTGTGTGAAGAATGAAAAACAAACAAAAAACAACAACAAAAAACAAGCCTCCTTTCGCAGATTGGTCCCAGGTTGTTTTCTATCTCTCGATCAACCACTGCAGCTCCATTCTCTGGACTTCCTAGGTTTCAACCACCATCAGAAGAAGAAGAAGATGAAAAAAAAAAAAAAAAAATGAGTGGAGCTTTAACAATCTGCTCTTTTAACCAGTGTGTGTGTGTGTCCAGGGGAGAGCGCGAACGCAGTCCCCCACTACCATAAATTATGCAGTCGAGATTCCCACATTTGGGGAATTCGCAGGGGTCAGCACAACCGGAGTGCAATGGCCGAGCCTCGCCCTGGGTGAACCACCTTCCTGATCATGGTGACCATCAGAAGAAGAAGAAGATGAAAAAAAAAAAAAAAAATGAGTGGAGCTTTAACAATCTGCTCTTTTAACCAGTGTGTGTGTGTGTCCAGGGGAGAGCGCGAACGCAGTCCCCCACTACCATAAATTATGCAGTCGAGATTCCCACATTTGGGGAATTCGCAGGGGTCAGCACAACCGGAGTGCAATGGCCGAGCCTCGCCCTGGGTGAACCACCTTCCTGATCATGGTGTCTCCCCTGCCAGGTAAGTATGAATTCCCAGGCCTCCAGTCAGAGGCACCCCGTCCCTCTTCGCAATCCTCACCAACGGTTAGTAAAAGACTCCAAGAGATAAGAGAGACACCAAAAATGTGCAGTGACGGGCTTCTTTTTTTTTCCTTTTCTTTTTTGCATGCTCCGGATCCGGCTCCATGAGCCAAAGATCCATTTAATACGCAGTCCCCGGATAGTGGGCGAATCAGATACTAAACTGATAAGAACAGAGTTTATCATTTATTTATTTTGGAATTTTGGAATTTTTTCACACCAGCATTGGATATGATCACCTACGACACCCATACACAGCAATATACACTACTTCCATGAACATCTGCTGTCACACAAGACTGAAACATTTCTTTCATTGAACACTTTAAAGGGGGTGCACCGTTCCCAGAAGTACTGCAATACCGGGTCGATGCGTGGAGTGGACGGAGCAAGCCCCTATTCCATCTCCCAGTTCCAAAAATCAATTTAATATATGGTGCCCGGGTAGGGCACGTATCAGATATTAAACTGATAAGAACAGATACTACACTTGATCTTAGCCAAAAGGCCGAGAAGCGATGGCGCAATGACGCCGAGGCGGGGGAGCCGGCAAAGGCCACGCCCACCTGGGCCGCGGCGAGAGGGCCCAAGGTCGCCAACAAACAAGCTCACCGAAAATGGATCACAACAGAGTGCACAACACGACACTTTGGAGCGCAACCTGGGATTTTGGATCATCATCGTTCAAAAGCACGGAATGGCTCGTAACTCCTAAACGGTCCGTCGCAGACCCAAGTGTCTTACATCACCGGAATCCTTGGCTCGGGCCGAACGAGACGCACGCCTCGGATTGGATGGTCGCGCGGCGAGATTTTCGGGTATTTTGGATTTTGCGAAAAACCTACTTTTGCACAGTAGTCCTGGGTCGTTTGCCCAATCTGACCCAAACCGGTGCAGAAAGATTCTCTGGAGTCTGACTGCCAACAGTGACCGGAAAAAAAGTCGGGATTTCGATTCACGTTGGCGACGGGAGGCCAAAACGTTGGCAGTGGGCGAGGCGGGCTTTACTTGAATGGCTATAACTCTCCCGACGGCAGAGAGACAATTACACCCAAGTGGGTACACCTGTGTACGGGCTCAGCCTGTGGTCACGTGAAAAGGGATGTGGCGACTGGCCACTTGGTGGCGCTGTAAACAGAAAAAAACAACAACTTGAACACGGCCATAGACGACTGTGCATCACGTGATTTTTCACACGTGCACAAGGTATTCATACCACATGATAGAACTCCTCATTCTGAACAACTTTGGACCACTGCTGTCAATCAAAGCGTTCGTTAAATATTGGCGATTGTGTGAAGAATGAAAAACAAACAAAAAACAACAACAAAAAACAAGCCTCCTTTCGCAGATTGGTCCCAGGTTGTTTTCTATCTCTCGATCAACCACTGCAGCTCCATTCTCTGGACTTCCTAGGTTTCAACCACCATCAGAAGAAGAAGAAGATGAAAAAAAAAAAAAAAAAATGAGTGGAGCTTTAACAATCTGCTCTTTTAACCAGTGTGTGTGTGTGTCCAGGGGAGAGCGCGAACGCAGTCCCCCACTACCATAAATTATGCAGTCGAGATTCCCACATTTGGGGAATTCGCAGGGGTCAGCACAACCGGAGTGCAATGGCCGAGCCTCGCCCTGGGTGAACCACCTTCCTGATCATGGTGACCATCAGAAGAAGAAGAAGATGAAAAAAAAAAAAAAAAAATGAGTGGAGCTTTAACAATCTGCTCTTTTAACCAGTGTGTGTGTGTGTCCAGGGGAGAGCGCGAACGCAGTCCCCCACTACCATAAATTATGCAGTCGAGATTCCCACATTTGGGGAATTCGCAGGGGTCAGCACAACCGGAGTGCAATGGCCGAGCCTCGCCCTGGGTGAACCACCTTCCTGATCATGGTGTCTCCCCTGCCAGGTAAGTATGAATTCCCAGGCCTCCAGTCAGAGGCACCCCGTCCCTCTTCGCAATCCTCACCAACGGTTAGTAAAAGACTCCAAGAGATAAGAGAGACACCAAAAATGTGCAGTGACGGGCTTCTTTTTTTTTCCTTTTCTTTTTTGCATGCTCCGGATCCGGCTCCATGAGCCAAAGATCCATTTAATACGCAGTCCCCGGATAGTGGGCGAATCAGATACTAAACTGATAAGAACAGAGTTTATCATTTATTTATTTTGGAATTTTTTCATTTTTTCACACCAGCATTGGATATGATCACCTACGACACCCATACACAGCAATATACACTACTTCCATGAACATCTGCTGTCACAAGACTGAAACATTTCTTTCATTGAACACTTTAAAGGGGGTGCACCGTTCCCAGAAGTACTGCAATACCGGGTCGATGCGTGGAGTGGACGGAGCAAGCCCCTATTCCATCTCCCAGTTCCAAAAATCTATTTAATATATGGTGCCCGGGTAGGGCACGTATCAGATATTAAACTGATAAGAACAGATTTTTTCTTTCGAAAAAAGTTTATTGGCACATTTTCATTCTTTACATTTCCTCATTTTTCTTTTAAAAGTTACACATGTCTTTAAAACAGAAATGACACAATTAAGGGCTAAAACTCAGTATTGGGTTGTGTGTTGTGTAAAAGTCCATGTGTGTAAAATGTTGGTTTAAAAGAAGGTAAAATGAATGAAAATAAATAGCAATAAATGATGTAAAACAATAAAACATGCCAACTAAAACATCATCTCTTGTACAGGATCGCGGGTGAGTCCCTATCAAGATTGTCCATTCACTCCAGGTCTCCAGAACAGGCTCCGGACCTCCCGCTTCCGGTGCCCAGCGGAGATCCCCTCCCTCCGGCCCGCTGGCCCGCTGTTCCCGTAGCCGGTGTGGTGAGGGTGCATCTACGGGCGGTCAGGTACGGTGGTGGCCGGGACCTTTCCGTGCGACCCCAGCCCCCCCATCCGAATGACGACGTCCGGCGCCTCCTGCAGCGTTGATCTTATAAGTTGCTCGCACGCGTGGAGGGGCACCGTAACGCGTTTCCCCACCAGCAGGTTTCTGGTGGTCCAGATGGCATCCTTGATATGGTTGAGGGTGAGCCAGAGCGAGGTAAATTGTTTTGATGTGAGGTCCTTCAAGCCCTGACCCACCCCCAGGATGGCGAGCTTGTATTCCATCTGGACACTACCCGCTGGCAGGTACGGGAAAACCAGGGGGCTGGTCCTGGCCCACAGGTCCCGCGCAGCACCGCACTCCCAGAGCAGATGGTAGACGGTCTCCGGGGAACCACATCCGGACCGTGGGCAGATGGAGTTTTTGGCCATGCCTCTGGAGTGCATGACCGCCCTGACCGGGAGAATCTCATGAGCCACCATCCACGATAAGTCCTTATGCCTGTTCTGGAGAGCTGGGTGGGCTGCGTTCCTCCAAACGTCTTTGGCCTCACCTAGTGTGAGGCCTGGAACCGGACTCACCGATTCCCGATCCTGCACAAGAGAGATAAGAGACTTGTGGTTAGTTAAAATGGTGGCATCATTGGTCTCTAAAAGGTACTTTTTAAAAAATTTCTTTATAAACCTGTATTCTTTAGGCAAGTTAAAAGACACTGGACGTTTAAGATCAATGGGTAAAATTTTCAAAGTTCTTAGGTAAGACCCCATCCAGAATCGGGTCATGGCTGCTGTCTTGTGTTCTCTGGATGGGGTCAGGGCGTACTGAATGTGTAGGGCGGCAAAGCGGCTGCCTAAAAAGAGGTGGGGGTCTGGGAGGCCTTTCCCGCCATTCTCTTTTTTCTTCTTGATGACCTCCCTTTTTAGTCTCTCCCACTTGGACCCCCACAGGAAATAAAAGACCGCCCTCTCCAGGTTTGCCAGGAATCGTCTTTGGGGACTAAAAACAGAACAGACAAGTAAAATCAGTGGTAAAATCACGGCTTTAAAAATTAAAATCTTGCCTTCAAACGTCAGTTGTCTTAGTCCCCAAAACCCAAGTCTTTGCCTGACTTTCCCTAACAAGTCAGTCCAGTTTCCTTGTCCTCCACCCTCTCTGTCAAATTTTACACCTAAAATTTTCAAATGATTGTCTTTAAAATCCAAATCTAGTCCACCTGTGTCAACGTTCACCCACGGCCCAAAGAGCTGGGCCTCGGACTTATTCCTATTGAGCTTAAAGTCAAGTCCATTGCTCTTCGTACTGATAAAAGGTCAGTCGCTAAAAGGGTCACGTCATCCATATATAAAACACAGGTCGCCGTCAGTCCACCAGTTCCTGGGATGTCTAGTCCTTTAATCCATCTATCCCTTCTCAAGATTTGTGCCAGTGGCTCAATACAAGCCACATACAGAAGGGGAGATAAGGGACACCCCTGACGGACGCCGCTGTAGAGTTTTACAGCCTTGGATAAATGCCCATTAACCAAAATACTGCTAGACAGATCGTTGTACAGCAATCCCACCCAGGCTATAAACCTCCCAGGAAACCCCATTTGTCCCAGTACCTGAAGCAGGTACTGGTGCGAGACGCGGTCAAAGGCTTTTTCGAAATCTAAATTTAGGACTACTAGCCGAATGTTTCTGTCTCTCGCATAACAGATGGCGTCTCTGATCAGTACCAGGCTGTCCGTGATCTTCCTGCCGGGCACAGCGCATGCTTGATCCAGGTGGATTACGTCCTCTAAAACAGTCGACATACGTGTAGCTAAAATCTTACTAAAAAGTTTGCAATCATAATTTAAAAGAGTGATTGGTCGCCAGTTTCTCAAGTCAGTCTTGTCTCCTTTTTTGTGTAGTAAAGTAACTATCCCTACTCTAAAGCTGTCCGGAAGTCTGTCAAGAGTCTCAAATTCTTTAAAAACTGTCAATAAGTCGTGTGCTAAAATGTCCCAGAAAGTCAGATAAAACTCAAAGGGGAGTCCATCCATGCCTGGGGACTTCCCCTTTTTAAAACCTTTTAGTGCTTTGTGCATTTCTAAAAGAGTAAAATCCTGGGATAAAAGCACATCTGGACTCTTTACCTTTTTGTCTAAAAACCCTAAAACTTCCTCTAAGATGCCATTGTGTACCTCTTTAGTGCTGTATAAATTATTGTAAAAACTTTCAATTTCCCCTAAAATCTGATCTGTTGTATTTACTTCCCCCCCTGTAAAAGTTTTTAAAGTATTAATTGACCCTCCCCGTGTTATTGTCTTTTTAAAAAAATATCTAGTACACTTTTCCCCTTCTTCTATTTCTCTCTCCTTACATCTTAAAATGACACCTTTACTCTTAGTTTCAGACAAATCTGACATTTCTTTCTTTACTTCTTTGATTTCATTTGTAAAATCCAATCCACTGTTTAAAAGGTTAAAATATCTCTGCAGTCTTTTTTGCAGCCCCATCATGCGTCTTTTTTCTTTGTTCTTTTTTTCTTTTCCAATTTGTTTAAAAAAACGTCCTGTCCTTTGTTTCACCATCTCCCACCACTGTGCACGTGAGTCGTAAAAGTCCTGGAGGGTCTGCCATTGGCTGAACTGCTCCCTATATTCTTCAACCACTTCCTCATCCTCTAATAGGGAGCAGTTCAGCTTCCACAGCCCTCCCCCTACAGTCACACCCGTGGGTAGTGAAAGGGTGCAGGAGAGCATCATGTGATCAGAAAAGAAGAGGGGGGTCAATGTAGCATCGGTCGGCGGGCAGTCCCTTGTAAAAACGTAGTCAATTCGAGAGGCTCTGGCGCCATCACCACTGAACCAGGTGAAGCCCTCCTCTCTTTGATGCATTGTTTTAAAGCAGTCAACTAACTTAAAATCTTTGACTATGTTTTGTAATAAAACCGATGTCTTGTCGACCTTAAAATCCTCTCCTACCCTCTTTCTATCCTTTCTTGTTAAAACACAATTAAAATCCCCTGCTACCACTAGGGGAGCCCTACCTAGCATGTGGGGCTGCAGGTCTTCTAAAAGCTCATACCTATTGTTTTTTCCTGTAAAACCATACACATTTAAAATGTTAAAATCCTTACCTAAAAAAGTCAGATTAGCTAAAATTGCCCGCCCATCCCTCACCACAGTGCTGCCCTTCACCAAAACATTGGGATTTTTAATTAAAATAGCAACACCGTCATTTTTGTTAAAATTGGACCCACACCAGATGGAAGGTCCTGGGGTCCAAATCTCCTCCCACTTCCTGTAATTTGTTAAAAAAGGCAGACCACATTCTTGCAATAAAAACACATCTGACTTAAAAGATATTAAAAGGGATAACACGCTCTGTGCTCGTATATTGCTCTTCACACTTCTCACATTGATTGTAGAGATAGTGAGAGCCATGAGCAGTATGGTTAAAAAGGTGTGAGACATTTAAAAGAAAACCATGGGACTACAGAGATATAATTAAAATCATGTTACATCTTGTTGCACTTGCCTTTCCTTTTGCCCAGAGAACCTGGGATCAAGGGGGCAAGTGCTTGACGCCTCAGGGCTCGCAGAGAGGACCTCTTGCGACTCCTTTGGCGACGATGTTCTTAGCTTGAAATGCAGAAAAGAGACTTCATTTGGAGATTCTGCGGGCCACATACGGTCTAGATCTTCCATGGGGGAACTATCTAGCCGATGCGCTACCCGCAGCTTTTTCTCCTCTGTTTGAACCAGAGGAGATCTCGCAGTTCTTTTCTGCACTTGAGCATTGGGAAAAGAGCAATCAGTTTCATTCCCACTTGTTGACATACTAACCTCAGACACGGTTTCAAGGGAGGAAACCGTTTCCCCCTCTCCATCCTCCGTTTTGTTTCCACTTATTTTTTCCTGGGGGGTGGTTTCCTCCCTCTGCTCTTTCTCTGTCTCTGCAACTGAGGCCGCCCCACTTCCTCCTCCTTGTCCAATCCCTGAGGCTGGCTGGGAATGTGAAATTCCCGCCAAAACCTCAGGGCCCGCCTCTTCCTCTCTTTGTTCTTTTGTTTGCTCCTTGGGTGGGGCGGCCATTTTGTTGCCTTTCAATTTGTTGGCAAAGCTTTTGGGGCAATCTCTGTAGAGATGGTCGGTTTCACCACAAAGATTACACCTTCTGCCAATGGTACATTCCTCAAAGATGTGACCAATTCCTCTACACTTCCCACATGTTAATTCCTTACATGCATCGGCTAAATGCCCTATTCTCCCACACTTCCTACACAGTTTAGGCATTCCTTGGTAGTGAATGTAGCCTCTGTTCTCTCCCAACACAATCATAGAAGGCAGATGCTTCAGGCCCTGGTAGCCCCCGGCGTCTTCCCATTGTTTAATGGGAATTCGCCAGGAGCAATTCCAGATACCATCTTCATCTAACACTTTGACTGGTTGACCCCGAACAGTGCAAAATCTGCCCAACCAGACACAAATGTCCTCCCCATTCACTGTTTCATTAAACATTCTGACAATCACAGTTTTTAGTGAATTGTCAGAAAGTTTCTCCACAGTAAACATAGAGAATTGGGCTTTGCATGCATCAAACCTTTGCCAGAATTCAATTAACAGGGAAGCACTTTTAAAACTTAAATCAAAACCTTTGTTCAGGGGGAGAGTAACTAGGCAGTTCAAGTCATCAGGTCTAAAATTGAGGGCTTTCTGGATCAGCTTCCTGGAGAAGTCAAGACGTGACAACCCCAGGAGCTTACCATCCACCTCTTTAAATAAAAAGCGCACGCTGTGGTGCCTCCGCATGCCGGCACGAGCAGCCGACATGGTGGAGGCACCAACAGCTTTTAAAATACAAAACCTTAAAAACCAATAATAAATAAATAAATAAATAACTTACCTTAAAACCAAAAGATTCCTTGGAAAACCAAGTCGTCCGATAAAAGGCACTGCCAATATACCTCTCAAAAGTTTGAGGCTCAAGCCACTGAACGACCCAAGCCGGAAAAACCTCCAAGAGGCGATCGCAGTCTCAACCGTCTGACCAGATACTTGATCTTAGCCAAAAGGCCGAGAAGCGATGCCGCAATGACGCCGAGGCGGGGGAGCCGGCAAAGGCCACGCCCACCTGGGCCGCGGCGAGAGGGCCCAAGGTCGCCAACAAACAAGCTCACCGAAAATGGATCACAACAGAGTGCACAACACGACACTTTGGAGCGCAACCTGGGATTTTGGATCATCATCGTTCAAAAGCACGGAATGGCTCGTAACTCCTAAACGGTCCGTCGCAGACCCAAGTGTCTTACATCACCGGAATCCTTGGCTCGGGCCGAACGAGACGCACGCCTCGGATTGGATGGTCGCGCTGGCGAGATTTTCGGGTATTTTGGATTTTGCGAAAAACCTACTTTTGCACAGTAGTCCTGGGTCGTTTGCCCAATCTGACCCAAACCGGTGCAGAAAGATTCTCTGGAGTCTGACTGCCAACAGTGACCGGAAAAAAAGTCGGGATTTCGATTCACGTTGGCGACGGGAGGCCAAAACGTTGGCAGTGGGCGAGGCGGGCTTTACTTGAATGGCTATAACTCTCCCGACGGCAGAGAGACAATTACACCCAAGTGGGTACACCTGTGTACGGGCTCAGCCTGTGCTCACGTGAAAAGGGATGTGGCGACTGGCCACTTGGTGGCGCTGTAAACAGAAAAAAACAACAACTTGAACACGGCCATAGACGACTGTGCATCACGTGATTTTTCACACGTGCACAAGGTATTCATACCACATGATAGAACTCCTCATTCTGAACAACTTTGGACCACTGCTGTCAATCAAAGCGTTCGTTAAATATTGGCGATTGTGTGAAGAATGAAAAACAAACAAAAAACAACAACAAAAAACAAGCCTCCTTTCGCAGATTGGTCCCAGGTTGTTTTCTATCTCTCGATCAACCACTGCAGCTCCATTCTCTGGACTTCCTAGGTTTCAACCACCATCAGAAGAAGAAGAAGATGAAAAAAAAAAAAAAAAATGAGTGGAGCTTTAACAATCTGCTCTTTTAACCAGTGTGTGTGTGTGTCCAGGGGAGAGCGCGAACGCAGTCCCCCACTACCATAAATTATGCAGTCGAGATTCCCACATTTGGGGAATTCGCAGGGGTCAGCACAACCGGAGTGCAATGGCCGAGCCTCGCCCTGGGTGAACCACCTTCCTGATCATGGTGTCTCCCCTGCCAGGTAAGTATGAATTCCCAGGCCTCCAGTCAGAGGCACCCCGTCCCTCTTCGCAATCCTCACCAACGGTTAGTAAAAGACTCCAAGAGATAAGAGAGACACCAAAAATGTGCAGTGACGGGCTTCTTTTTTTTTCCTTTTCTTTTTTGCATGCTCCGGATCCGGCTCCATGAGCCAAAGATCCATTTAATACGCAGTCCCCGGATAGTGGGCGAATCAGATACTAAACTGATAAGAACAGAGTTTATCATTTATTTATTTTGGAATTTTTTCATTTTTTCACACCAGCATTGGATATGATCACCTACGACACCCATACACAGCAATATACACTACTTCCATGAACATCTGCTGTCACACAAGACTGAAACATTTCTTTCATTGAACACTTTAAAGGGGGTGCACCGTTCCCAGAAGTACTGCAATACCGGGTCGATGCGTGGAGTGGACGGAGCAAGCCCCTATTCCATCTCCCAGTTCCAAAAATCAATTTAATATATGGTGCCCGGGTAGGGCACGTATCAGATATTAAACTGATAAGAACAGATTTTTTTTTTTTTTTTTTTTTTTTTTGACATATTTTTATTGTAACAATTCTTTCATTTATACCATACATCTTTTTTGTAAACCACGTTTTTACAGAATGTTTACATAATTATTTGTTTTGTTTAAAGATAAATAAGATAAATAAACAGTTTCTGTTGTCCATGTATATAATTTAAATTAAAAGCATTCTGGTAAAACACATGGAGAAATTAATAAAAATGGTAATACATGAAATAAATATCTTGATAAAACAATTAAAACAAACTTAAAAACTCTCTCTTCCATTGTACAAGAACGGGTATGTCCTTATAAACCTTTTGAACCATCAACTCAGTTCCTCAAAACCAGTCCCAAAGACCTGGCCTTTCTGGGCCCAGAGGAGATCCTCTTAAACCGAGGCACCGCTGCTCCGCCGAAGATGTTGTGGGGGGCATCTACGGGCAGTCAGGGCTCGTGGCTGTGGGGACCTTCCCCTGTGAGGCTCTGGCCCCCACGTCCGAATGGCGACATGCGGTGTAGTCCTGCAGCCTTGATTTTGCCAGCTGGATGGTGGCGTGGAGGGACACCTGCATGCGCTTCCCTACCAGCAGGTTTCTGGAGGTCCAAATGGCGTCTTTAATGCAACAAATGGTGAGCCAGAGCGCGGTCTGTGTTTGTGCTGGCATTTGCTGGCTCACCTCACCTCTGACCATTGGGTAGTTTGGGACCCCCCCTGCTGGCAGGTACGGGAATTGCTGGGGGCCAGCTGTTGCCCACAGGTCCCTCACAGCGCTGCACTCCCAGAGCGCGTGCCTCACGGTCTCGGGCGCGCCACACCACTGCGTACATCTATCGCTTTTGAAAGATTCCCATTAACTAGGATTCTGCTGGTTATATCCCGGCGCAGATGGGCTTCCTCGACATGCCTCGGGAGTGCATCACGGCCCTGACCGGGAGGATCTCATGGGCAACCATCCACGCCAGGTCCCGGTGTCGGTTCTGGAGAGCTGAGTGGGACACATTGCGCCAAACCTTTTGGGCTTCACTTAAGGTGAGCCCGCGCACTGGACACACTTGTTCCCGTTCCTGCACAAGGGAGAGGATAGAGCGGTGATTAGTTAAAACAGTCACGTTTTCTTTTTCCAAATTAAAATTCTTTAAAAACTTTTTTATGTGAGCGTATGCAGGGGGTTGGTCAAATGCAAGTGGTGTTGTCAAGTCTGTTGGTAAAATTTTGATGGATCTTAAAAAGGACCCCACCCAGAACCGGGCCATGGCTGCTGTTTTGTCTTGTCTGGATGGGGCCAGGGCATACTTTATGTGTAATGCAGTGTATTGGGCTCCTAAAAACAAATAAGGGTCTGGGACGCCTTTTCCTCCGTTTTTTGGTGCTTTCTTCATGGTTACTCTTTTTAGCCTCTCCCATTTGGATCCCCACAAAAAATAAAACATGGACCGGTCCAGGGATAAAAGAAAGAATCTAGGGGGAAAGAAAACAGAACATAGCAATAAAAACAATGGTAAAATCACAGCTTTTAGAATTAAAACCTTTCCTTCAAAAGTCAGCTGTCTCAGTCCCCAGAACCCCAATTTTTTCCTCACTTTTCCAATCACATCATGCCAGTTTCCACTCCCTCCCCCGTCTCTGTCAAATTTGATGCCCAGTATTTTTATGTCTGTCTTTTTAAAAGTGATGTCCAGTCCAACAGTCTTGCTTGGTTCCCATGGGCCATAGAACTGCACCTGGGTCTTGTCTCTGTTCAGTCTAGCTCCAGACGCTTTCCCAAACCAGTCTGTCAAGTCCATTGTCCTCTGTATTGATGAAACGTCAGTGCATAAAAGATTGATATCGTCCATATATAAAACAGTCTTTGCAGTCAGTCCTCCAGTCCCGGGTATGGTCAGTCCCGTTATCCACTTGTCCCTTCTCAAGATCTGCGCTAGGGGTTCGATGCAAGCCACATACAGGAGAGGAGATAACGGACAGCCCTGACGGACACCACTGCGTACATCTATCGCTTTTGAAAGATTCCCATTAACTAGGATTCTGCTGGTTATATCCCTGTACAGCAATCCCACCCAAGCTAAGAATCTCCCAGGAAAGCCCATTTTCCCCAATACTTGAAACAAGTAATGGTGCGAGACTCTGTCAAATGCTTTTTCGAAATCTAGATTTAACACTATCAGCCGAAAGTTTCTGTCTCTCGCATAACAGATGGTATCTCTTATCAGTACGAGGCTGTCTGTGATCTTCCTCCCAGGGACGGCGCAGGCTTGATCCGGGTGGATCAATTCTGCTAAAACTGTTGACATTCGTATTGTTAAAAGTTTGCTAAAAAGTTTACAGTCAAAGTTTAAAAGGGTTATAGGACGCCAGTTTTTTAGATCCGTCTTGTCATCTTTTTTGTGTAATAGTGTCATTATACCCATTCTAAAACTGTCTGGAAGTC
The DNA here is from genome assembly GCA_021554675.1 of Leuciscus idus. NCBI lineage: Eukaryota > Metazoa > Chordata > Actinopteri > Cypriniformes > Leuciscidae > Leuciscus > Leuciscus idus. Next base: position 1,371,222 of record CM038640.1, on the reverse strand, counting down.
GGTCGAGGTTATCAAGGTCATTAAAAACAGCCAGTAGGTCTAGTCTTAAAATGTCCCAAAAGGTCAGATAAAATTCTAGGGGAAGTCCGTCGGCTCCGGGGGACTTCCCCCTTTTAAATTTTTTTATACTTTTGTCCATCTCAGGGAGATTAAAATCATTTGTCAAACCTGCACTATCTTTTACAGTATTCTCTATAAAGGTTAGAGTTTCATTTAAAATCACATCATCACTTGCCTTTTCCCCATAGAGTTCCTCATAAAAACTTTCTACTACTGTTAAAATACCATTTGTGTCTGTCACCATTTCTCTTTCTTTATTTCTTAATTTCACCATGGCTCCACCTCTATTGAGTATTTTCTTAAAAAAGTATCTTGTGCATTTCTCTCCCTGCTCTATTTCCTTTTCTTTACTTCTAAAAATAATTCCTCTACTTTTAACTTCTGCCAGTTCAGACATTTCTTTTTTAACTTCTTTTATTTCATCATTAAAATCAAACCCCTGATTAAAAAGATGAAAATAGCGTTGTAACCTCTTTTGCAGTCCCACCATTTGTCTCTTTTTCCTTACATGTTTTCTTTTTCCCTGCCCATCTAAAAAAAGTCTTGGTCTTTCCCTTCACCATCTCCCACCACTGTGCTCTTGAGTCAAATAAGTCTTGTAGGGTCTGCCAATTGCTATACTGCTCCCTGTATTCTTTTACTATTTCTGGGTCTTCCAACAGGGAGCGGTTTAGCTTCCACAGACCTCTACCTGTTGTCACACCGGGGGGAAGTGATAGGGTGCAAGAAAGCATAGTGTGATCTGAAAAGAAAAGAGGGGTTAATCTGGCATCCATTAATGACCAGTCTCTGGTAAAAATGTAATCAATGCGGGAGGCTCTGGTACCATCACCACTAAACCAGGTGTGGCCCACATTGTTGGGATGCATGGATTTAAAAGCGTCAGTCAGTCTAAAATCTTTTATTATGTTTTGCAATAAAACTGTAGTCTTGTCCTCTTTAAAATCCTCTGATGCCCCTTTCCTATCTTTCCTCTGTAAAACACAATTAAAATCTCCTGCAAAAATTAAAGGATTCTTGCCTAGTAAGTGGGACTGCAGATCTATTAAAAGGCTGTATCTGTCATTCTTTTCTGTGTTCCCATAAAAGTTTAGTACATTAAAATCCCTCCCTAAAAAAGTCAAATTGGCTAAAAGTGCCCGTCCATCTCTTAATATTGTGCTCCCCTTCACCAATATTTGTGTGTTTTTTATCAGGATGGCCACTCCGTCTGCTTTGTTTTGGTTTGAACCACTCCATAAGGAGGGTCCTTGCTGCCATTTATCTTCCCACTTCTTATAGTCTTTTAAAAAGGGTAAGGCACATTCCTGTAATAAAAACACATCAGAAGGCTGTGTACTTAAGAAATTTAAAACCATTTGTGCTCTCGTTTGTGACTTCACACTTCTCACGTTTACAGTTGAGATGGTGATGTTTGTGAGCATTAAAATGAGTATAAAAAAAGACAGATACAACATTTTAAAAGTTTTAAAAATTTAAAAACAAACTATCCATTAAAAAACAAGTTTTCTTGTAAAACAAACTCTTCCTGCATTCCCACCAGAGGGGAGGCAGGGGGGTGAGTTTGTTTTCCTTCTGAGTCACAGGGTGAGCTCCTGGGTGTGGATGATTTCAGCTCAATCGCTAAGAAAGAAATCTCATTTGCTGTATGACTTGGAAATAATCTATTCAGATCGTCTGACGAGGAAGAGTCAGAGAATCTTCCCATTTTATCTTTCTCTATTTCTTTCAAGAGGGGGGAGTGTGCCACTCTCTTTTTCTTACTTGATTGAGCACAGGGGAGTTGATCGCTTAATTGACTTTTTGTTTGTACCTTGTCTGTGTCCTCCCCAGCATTTTCACTTACTTCTGTGTTGTCTTCACCTGTCTCTTCCATTTGATCTTCCTCACCCTGTTGTACTTCACTCCTTTGCTCCACCCCTTCGTTACCTCTGTCACCTGTTCCCTCTCCACCAATCACCAGATTTGGCGGGAAAATTGAATCTTTTGGCTCCGCCCCCTTGTTATCCTTTTGTCTGCTTTCCTCAACCGCCATTTTGTTTGCTTTAACTTTGTTAGCAAAAGACTTAGGGCAATCTCTGTAGAGGTGAGCGGAGTCTCCACAGAGATTGCAACTTCTGCCATTGGGGCACTCTTCAAAAGTGTGCCCAATTTCTCTGCATTTTTTACAAAACACCTTTTGACAAGCCTCTACCAGGTGCCCGAACTCTCCACACTTGCGGCACAGCTTGGGCATTCCCTGGTAGTGGATGTAGCCTCTGTTTTCACCAAGAACTATCATTGATGGCAGATGTCTTAGGCCCTGATAGCCCTGGGGATCTTCCCACTGTTTGATCGGGATTCTCCAGGAGCAGTTCCAAATACCATCCTCATCCACCACCTTCATAGCCTGGCTCTTTACAGTGCAAAATCTACCCAGCCATACACAAATGTCTTCTCCAGTCACAGTCTCATTGAACATCCTAACAATCACAACCTTGTGTGTGTTGTCAGATAGCTTCTCAACTTTAAACATGGAGAACTGGGTCTTTACCTTCTCAAATCTATGGCAAAATTCTGACAACAGTGCTGCATTTCTAAAACTAACATCAAAGCCTTTATTAAAAGGCAGGGATAAAATACAATTTAAATCTTGAGGTGCGTAATTCAAAGCTTTCTGAACATATTTCCGAGAAAAATCTAAACGGGAAATTTCAATCGGCTTGCCTTCATGTTCTAAAAGGGTAAAACGCACGCTGTGGTGCCTCCGCATGCCGGCACGAGCAGCCGACATGGTGGAGGCACCACAAGCCTGTTAAAACGAGAAGGATTAAAAATATTAATAGAGAGCGGGTTAAAAAGGAGAACAATAAATACTAAACAATAAACAATTTAAAAATACAGCAGAATGTCAAAAAAAAAAAAGAGCAATAAGAAGGACTTACTTTAAAATCAAAAGTTCACTCCAGGAGTTGTTCCAACAACGGAATAGAACGCCCGAAATGTCTCTCCACTGGATATAACCCTAAGCCACTAAACCGGCAAAAGGCTCGCTCCTATAGAGAGTCGATCCCTGTCTCAACCCTTGAACTTGCCAAAAGGCCGAGAAGCGATGCCGCAATGACGCCGAGGCGGGGGAGCCGGCAAAGGCCACGCCCACCTGGGCCGCGGCAGGAGGGCCCAAGGTCGCCAACAAACAAGTTCACCGAAAATGGATCACAACAGAGTGCACAACACGACACTTTGGAGCGCAACCTGGGATTTTGGATCATCATCGTTCAAAAGCACGGAATGGCTCGTAACTCCTAAACGGTCCGTCGCAGACCCAAGTGTCTTACATCACCGGAATCCTTGGCTCGGGCCGAACGAGACGCACGCCTCGGATTGGATGGTTGCGCTGGCGAGATTTTCGGGTATTTTGGATTTTGCGAAAAACCTACTTTTGCACAGTAGTCCTGGGTCATTTGCCCAATCTGACCCAAACCGGTGCAGAAAGATTCTCTGGAGTCTGACTGCCAACAGTGACCGGAAAAAAAGTCGGGATTTCGATTCACGTTGGCGACGGGAGGCCAAAACGTTGGCAGTGGGCGAGGCGGGCTTTACTTGAATGGCTATAACTCTCCCGACGGCAGAGAGACAATTACACCCAAGTGGGTACACCTGTGTACGGGCTCAGCCTGTGCTCACGTGAAAAGGGATGTGGCGACTGGCCACTTGGTGGCGCTGTAAACAGAAAAAAACAACAACTTGAACACGGCCATAGACGACTGTGCATCACGTGATTTTTCACACGTGCACAAGGTATTCATACCACATGATAGAACTCCTCATTCTGAACAACTTTGGACCACTGCTGTCAATCAAAGCGTTCGTTAAATATTGGCGATTGTGTGAAGAATGAAAAACAAACAAAAAACAAGCCTCCTTTCGCAGTTTGGTCCCAGGTTGTTTTCTATCTCTCGATCAACCACTGCAGCTCCATTCTCTGGACTTCCTAGGTTTCAACCACCATCAGAAGAAGAAGAAGATGAAAAAAAAAAAAAAAAAAATGAGTGGAGCTTTAACAATCTGCTCTTTTAACCAGTGTGTGTGTGTGTCCAGGGGAGAGCGCGAACGCAGTCCCCCACTACCATAAATTATGCAGTCGAGATTCCCACATTTGGGGAATTCGCAGGGGTCAGCACAACCGGAGTGCAATGGCCGAGCCTCGCCCTGGGTGAACCACCTTCCTGATCATGGTGTCTCCCCTGCCAGGTAAGTATGAATTCCCAGGCCTCCAGTCAGAGGCACCCCGTCCCTCTTCGCAATCCTCACCAACGGTTAGTAAAAGACTCCAAGAGATAAGAGAGACACCAAAAATGTGCAGTGACGGGCTTCTTTTTTTTTCCTTTTCTTTTTTGCATGCTCCGGATCCGGCTCCATGAGCCAAAGATCCATTTAATACGCAGTCCCCGGATAGTGGGCGAATCAGATACTAAACTGATAAGAACAGAGTTTATCATTTATTTATTTTGGAATTTTTTCATTTTTTCACACCAGCATTGGATATGATCACCTACGACACCCATACACAGCAATATACACTACTTCCATGAACATCTGCTGTCACACAAGACTGAAACATTTCTTTCATTGAACACTTTAAAGGGGGTGCACCGTTCCCAGAAGTACTGCAATACCGGGTCGATGCGTGGAGTGGATGGAGCAAGCCCCTATTCCATCTCCCAGTTCCAAAAATCAATTTAATATATGGTGCCCGGGTAGGGCACGTATCAGATATTAAACTGATAAGAACAGATTTTTCTTTCGAAAAAAGTTTATTGGCACATTTTCATTCTTTACATTTCCTCATTTTTCTTTTAAAAATTACACATGTCTTTAAAACAGAAATGACACAATTAAGGGCTAAAACTCAGTATTGGGTTGTGTGTTGTGTAAAAGTCCATGTGTGTAAAATGTTGGTTTAAAAGAAGGTAAAATGAATTAAAATAAATAGCAATAAATGATGTAAAACAATAAGACATGCCAACTAAAACATCATCTCTTGTACAGGATCGCGGGTGAGTCCCTATCAAGATTGTCCATTCACTCCAGGTCTCCAGAACAGGCTCCGGACCTCCCGCTTCCGGTGCCCAGCGGAGATCCCCTCCCTCCGGCCCGCTGGCCCGCTGTTCCCGTAGCCGGTGTGGTGAGGGTGCATCTACGGGCGGTCAGGTACGGTGGTGGCCGGGACCTTTCCGTGCGACCCCAGCCCCCCCATCCGAATGACGACGTCCGGCGCCTCCTGCAGCGTTGATCTTATAAGTTGCTCGCACGCGTGGAGGGGCACCGTAACGCGTTTCCCCACCAGCAGGTTTCTGGTGGTCCAGATGGCATCCTTGATATGGTTGAGGGTGAGCCAGAGCGAGGTAAATTGTTTTGATGTGAGGTCCTTCAAGCCCTGACCCACCCCCAGGATGGCGAGCTTGTATTCCATCTGGACACTACCCGCTGGCAGGTACGGGAAAACCAGGGGGCTGGTCCTGGCCCACAGGTCCCGCGCAGCACCGCACTCCCAGAGCAGATGGTAGACGGTCTCCGGGGAACCACATCCGGACCGTGGGCAGATGGAGTTTTTGGCCATGCCTCTGGAGTGCATGACCGCCCTGACCGGGAGAATCTCATGAGCCACCATCCACGATAAGTCCTTATGCCTGTTCTGGAGAGCTGGGTGGGCTGCGTTCCTCCAAACGTCTTTGGCCTCACCTAGTGTGAGGCCTGGAACCGGACTCACCGATTCCCGATCCTGCACAAGAGAGATAAGAGACTTGTGGTTAGTTAAAATGGTGGCATCGTTGGTCTCTAAAAGGTACTTTTTAAAAAATTTCTTTATAAAACTGTATTCTTTAGGCAAGTTAAAAGACACTGGACGTTTAAGATCAATGGGTAAAATTTTCAAAGTTCTTAGGTAAGACCCCATCCAGAATCGGGTCATGGCTGCTGTCTTGTGTTCTCTGGATGGGGTCAGGGCGTACTGAATGTGTAGGGCGGCAAAGCGGCTGCCTAAAAAGAGGTGGGGGTCTGGGAGGCCTTTCCCGCCATTCTCTTTTTTCTTCTTGATGACCTCCCTTTTTAGTCTCTCCCACTTGGACCCCCACAGGAAATAAAAGACCGCCCTCTCCAGGTTTGCCAGGAATCGTCTTTGGGGACTAAAAACAGAACAGACAAGTAAAATCAGTGGTAAAATCACGGCTTTAAAAATTAAAATCTTGCCTTCAAACGTCAGTTGTCTTAGTCCCCAAAACCCAAGTCTTTGCCTGACTTTCCCTAACAAGTCAGTCCAGTTTCCTTGTCCTCCACCCTCTCTGTCAAATTTTACACCTAAAATTTTCAAATGATTGTCTTTAAAATCCAAATCTAGTCCACCTGTGTCAACGTTCCCCCACGGCCCGAAGAGCTGGGCCTCGGACTTACTCCTATTGAGCTTAGCCCCCGAGGCCCGACCGTACCAGTCAGTCAAGTCCATTGCTCTTCGTACTGATAAAAGGTCAGTCGCTAAAAGGGTCACGTCATCCATATATAAAACACAGGTCGCCGTCAGTCCACCAGTTCCTGGGATGTCTAGTCCTTTAATCCATCTATCCCTTCTCAAGATTTGTGCCAGTGGCTCAATACAAGCCACATACAGAAGGGGAGATAAGGGACACCCCTGACGGACTCCGCTGTAGAGTTTTACAGCTTTGGATAAATGCCCATTAACCAAAATACTGCTAGACAGATCGTTGTACAGCAATCCCACCCAGGCTATAAACCTCCCAGGAAACCCCATTTTTCCCAGTACCTGAATCAGGTACTGGTGCGAGACGCGGTCAAAGGCTTTTTCGAAATCTAAATTTAGGACTACTAGCCGAATGTTTCTGTCTCTCGCATAACAGATGGCGTCTCTGATCAGTACCAGGCTGTCCGTGATCTTCCTGCCGGGCACAGCGCATGCTTGATCCAGGTGGATTACGTCCTCTAAAACAGTCGACATACGTGTAGCTAAAATCTTACTAAAAAGTTTGCAATCATAATTTAAAAGAGTGATTGGTCGCCAGTTTCTCAAGTCAGTCTTGTCTCCTTTTTTGTGTAGTAAAGTAACTATCCCTACTCTAAAGCTGTCCGGAAGTCTGTCAAGAGTCTCAAATTCTTTAAAAACTGTCAATAAGTCGTGTGCTAAAATGTCCCAGAAAGTCAGATAAAACTCAAAGGGGAGTCCATCCATGCCTGGGGACTTCCCCTTTTTAAAACCTTTTAGTGCTTTGTGCATTTCTAAAAGAGTAAAATCCTGGGATAAAAGCACATCTGGACTCTTTACCTTTTTGTCTAAAAACCCTAAAACTTCCTCTAAGATGCCATTGTGTACCTCTTTAGTGCTGTATAAATTATTGTAAAAACTTTCAATTTCCCCTAAAATCTGATCTGTTGTATTTACTTCCCCCCCTGTAAAAGTTTTTAAAGTATTAATTGACCCTCCCCGTGTTATTGTCTTTTTAAAAAAATATCTAGTACACTTTTCCCCTTCTTCTATTTCTCTCTCCTTACATCTTAAAATGACACCTTTACTCTTAGTTTCAGACAAATCTGACATTTCTTTCTTTACTTCTTTGATTTCATTTGTAAAATCCAATCCACTGTTTAAAAGGTTAAAATATCTCTGCAGTCTTTTTTGCAGCCCCATCATGCGTCTTTTTTCTTTGTTCTTTTTTTCTTTTCCAATTTGTTTAAAAAAACGTCCTGTCCTTTGTTTCACCATCTCCCACCACTGTGCACGTGAGTCGTAAAAGTCCTGGAGGGTCTGCCATTGGCTGAACTGCTCCCTATATTCTTCAACCACTTCCTCATCCTCTAATAGGGAGCAGTTCAGCTTCCACAGCCCTCCCCCTACAGTCACACCCGTGGGTAGTGAAAGGGTGCAGGAGAGCATCATGTGATCAGAAAAGAAGAGGGGGGTCAATGTAGCATCGGTCGGCGGGCAGTCCCTTGTAAAAACGTAGTCAATTCGAGAGGCTCTGGCGCCATCACCACTGATCCAGGTGAAGCCCTCCTCTCTTTGATGCATTGTTTTAAAGCAGTCAACTAACTTAAAATCTTTGACTATGTTTTGTAATAAAACCGATGTCTTGTCGACCTTAAAATCCTCTCCTACCCTCTTTCTATCCTTTCTTGTTAAAACACAATTAAAATCCCCTGCTACCACTAGGGGAGCCCTACCTAGCATGTGGGGCTGCAGGTCTTCTAAAAGCTCATACCTATTGTTTTTTCCTGTAAAACCATACACATTTAAAATGTTAAAATCCTTACCTAAAAAAGTCAGATTAGCTAAAATTGCCCGCCCATCCCTCACCACAGTGCTGCCCTTCACCAAAACATTGGGATTTTTAATTAAAATAGCAACACCGTCATTTTTGTTAAAATTGGACCCACACCAGATGGAAGGTCCTGGGGTCCAAATCTCCTCCCACTTCCTGTAGTTTGTTAAAAAAGGCAGACCACATTCTTGCAATAAAAACACATCTGACTTAAAAGATATTAAAAGGGATAACACGCTCTGTGCTCGTATATTGCTCTTCACACTTCTCACATTGATTGTAGAGATAGTGAGAGCCATGAGCAGTATGGTTAAAAAGGTGTGAGACATTTAAAAGAAAACCATGGGACTACAGAGATATAATTAAAATCATGTTACATCTTGTTGCACTTGCCTTTCCTTTTGCCCAGAGAACCTGGGATCAAGGGGGCAAGTGCTTGACGCCTCAGGGCTCGCAGAGAGGACCTCTTGCGACTCCTTTGGCGACGATGTTCTTAGCTTGAAATGCAGAAAAGAGACTTCATTTGGAGATTCTGCGGGCCACATACGGTCTAGATCTTCCATGGGGGAACTATCTAGCCGATGCGCTACCCGCAGCTTTTTCTCCTCTGTTTGAACCAGAGGAGATCTCGCAGTTCTTTTCTGCACTTGAGCATTGGGAAAAGAGCAATCAGTTTCATTCCCACTTGTTGACATACTAACCTCAGACACGGTTTCAAGGGAGGAAACCGTTTCCCCCTCTCCATCCTCCATTTTGTTTCCACTTATTTTTTCCTGGGGGGTGGTTTCCTCCCTCTGCTCTTTCTCTGTCTCTGCAACTGAGGCCGCCCCACTTCCTCCTCCTTGTCCAATCCCTGAGGCTGGCTGGGAATGTGAAATTCCCGCCAAAACCTCAGGGCCCGCCTCTTCCTCTCTTTGTTCTTTTGTTTGCTCCTTGGGTGGGGCGGCCATTTTGTTGCCTTTCAATTTGTTGGCAAAGCTTTTGGGGCAATCTCTGTAGAGATGGTCGGTTTCACCACAAAGATTACACCTTCTGCCAATGGTACATTCCTCAAAGATGTGACCAATTCCTCTACACTTCCCACATGTTAATTCCTTACATGCATCGGCTAAATGCCCTATTCTCCCACACTTCCTACACAGTTTAGGCATTCCTTGGTAGTGAATGTAGCCTCTGTTCTCTCCCAACACAATCATAGAAGGCAGATGCTTCAGGCCCTGGTAGACCCCGGCGTCTTCCCATTGTTTAATGGGAATTCGCCAGGAGCAATTCCAGATACCATCTTCATCTAACACTTTGACTGGTTGACCCCGAACAGTGCAAAATCTGCCCAACCAGACACAAATGTCCTCCCCATTCACTGTTTCATTAAACATTCTGACAATCACAGTTTTTAGTGAATTGTCAGAAAGTTTCTCCACAGTAAACATAGAGAATTGGGCTTTGCATGCATCAAACCTTTGCCAGAATTCAATTAACAGGGAAGCACTTTTAAAACTTAAATCAAAACCTTTGTTCAGGGGGAGAGTAACTAGGCAGTTCAAGTCATCAGGTCTAAAATTGAGGGCTTTCTGGATCAGCTTCCTGGAGAAGTCAAGATGTGACAACCCCAGGAGCTTACCATCCACCTCTTTAAATAAAAAGCGCACGCTGTGGTGCCTCCGCATGCCGGCACGAGCAGCCGACATGGTGGAGGCACCAACAGCTTTTAAAATACAAAACCTTAAAAACCAATAATAAATAAATAAATAAATAACTTACCTTAAAACCAAAAGATTCCTTGGAAAACCAAGTCGTCCGATAAAAGGCACTGCCAATATACCTCTCAAAAGTTTGAGGCTCAAGCCACTGAACGACCCAAGCCGGAAAAACCTCCAAGAGGCGATCGCAGTCTCAACCGTCTGACCAGATACTTGATCTTAGCCAAAAGGCCGAGAAGCGATGCCGCAATGACGCCGAGGCGGGGGAGCCGGCAAAGGCCACGCCCACCTGGGCCGCGGCGAGAGGGCCCAAGGTCGCCAACAAACAAGCTCACCGAAAATGGATCACAACAGAGTGCACAACACGACACTTTGGAGCGCAACCTGGGATTTTGGATCATCATCGTTCAAAAGCACGGAATGGCTCGTAACTCCTAAACGGTCCGTCGCAGACCCAAGTGTCTTACATCACCGGAATCCTTGGCTCGGGCCGAACGAGACGCACGCCTCGGATTGGATGGTCGCGCTGGCGAGATTTTCGGGTATTTTGGATTTTGCGAAAAACCTACTTTTGCACAGTAGTCCTGGGTCGTTTGCCCAATCTGACCCAAACCGGTGCAGAAAGATTCTCTGGAGTCTGACTGCCAACAGTGACCGGAAAAAAAGTCGGGATTTCGATTCACGTTGGCGACGGGAGGCCAAAACGTTGGCAGTGGGCGAGGCGGGCTTTACTTGAATGGCTATAACTCTCCCGACGGCAGAGAGACAATTACACCCAAGTGGGTACACCTGTGTACGGGCTCAGCCTGTGGTCACGTGAAAAGGGATGTGGCGACTGGCCACTTGGTGGCGCTGTAAACAGAAAAAAACAACAACTTGAACACGGCCATAGACGACTGTGCATCACGTGATTTTTCACACGTGCACAAGGTATTCATACCACATGATAGAACTCCTCATTCTGAACAACTTTGGACCACTGCTGTCAATCAAAGCGTTCGTTAAATATTGGCGATTGTGTGAAGAATGAAAAACAAACAAAAAACAACAACAAAAAACAAGCCTCCTTTCGCAGATTGGTCCCAGGTTGTTTTCTATCTCTCGATCAACCACTGCAGCTCCATTCTCTGGACTTCCTAGGTTTCAACCACCATCAGAAGAAGAAGAAGATGAAAAAAAAAAAAAAATGAGTGGAGCTTTAACAATCTGCTCTTTTAACCAGTGTGTGTGTGTGTGTCCAGGGGAGAGCGCGAACGCAGTCCCCCACTACCATAAATTATGCAGTCGAGATTCCCACATTTGGGGAATTCGCAGGGGTCAGCACAACCGGAGTGCAATGGCCGAGCCTCGCCCTGGGTGAACCACCTTCCTGATCATGGTGTCTCCCCTGCCAGGTAAGTATGAATTCCCAGGCCTCCAGTCAGAGGCACCCCGTCCCTCTTCGCAATCCTCACCAACGGTTAGTAAAAGACTCCAAGAGATAAGAGAGACACCAAAAATGTGCAGTGACGGGCTTCTTTTTTTTTCCTTTTCTTTTTTGCATGCTCCGGATCCGGCTCCATGAGCCAAAGATCCATTTAATACGCAGTCCCCGGATAGTGGACGAATCAGATACTAAACTGATAAGAACAGAGTTTGTCATTTATTTATTTTGGATTTTTTTCATTTTTTCACCCCACCATTACCAGCATTGGATATGATCACCTACGACACCCATACACAGCAATATACACTACTTCCATGAACATCTGCTGTCACACAAGACTGAAAATCTGACTGTCACTTCCAAAATGCAAAAAAAAAATCTTGGAACTTTATGCGAATTCTTAAAAAAAAACAAAAAACGTTTATTATTATATTGAATAGCTCCTGCAGCAGGTGCATTAGCACAAGTAGCGTCAAGCTACATGACACAATTTAATTGATTAATATGACACTTTTACTTAAAGCTCACTTTAAAACACCATAGAGTATTTGTATCATATTCCAGTCATGGTTTAAAATGGTTTCAAGTCAAAAAAAGTTTTTGAAATATGTTATATTTAACATTTTATTTGAAGCTATGGGCTATCCTTACCTAGCATATGCATACTGTAAACATTCTTTATTCATATGAAAATACGCCAAATCGCACGAAAATCACACACAAACCACATATACTCGAAATCCTGCATTTATTAGCTTCTTGTTTCAGATGAAGAGATGTTTAGTTTTGTTTGTCTCGTAGCTCAGAATGAGGAAGTGTACACAGGACCGCATCATGCAGAAGAGGTAGGATTATGATCACGTTGAACCACGTGAGATGATTGACAGCTGTACAGCGAATGATAGAGCTCTGAGATCATAACTGGCGCAAATCAGGAAGAGGAGACACACATCTCGCTGTGTTCGCTGTTTGAGCTCTTCAGATCGCATAATTCAGTGGAAAATGAATAGAAATGGTATTCTGTATGACTAAATATATTTAGAAACGTGATAATGAATCATTATTTCTCCAAATATGCGCACCATTGGACTAATAGCCCTGAAGTAAAAAAATAATAAAGTAAATTAAATCAATGAGAGTGTCACGCACAGAGAGAAGCAGACAGGTTGTAACGCTCTGACCGTACTAAACAGCCGAGTTTACAAAATAATTAGGTCCGCCTGTTCCTGTTGTCTGTTCAGTATATCAATTACTAATTTGCAAGAGATCACAAATAACACAAAGAGATATGTTTAGCAAACAACCTCCGTGTATTTACAACTTCACAGAATATTAAATAACCACCCATACAATAATACCTTATACAACACCACTAAATACAACCAGTTGAGAATTTGAGAATGTGTGTATGTGTGTGTGCGTGCGAAAAGTCATATAGTCCAGCGTGTATATACAATGTTAGGATCAGCCTCACCGGTGAGAATGTCAAGTCCGTGAGCGTGATCAATGAACGTGATGACTGGCTTATTCCCGGCTGCGAGCCAACTTAATACTCCACGGGAGTAACGGCGACCCGGCTCTTCCAGGTCAGACAATCACGGAATAATCCACATGCACTCCGGTAGGTTAGTGGATGAGAAGACGCTTCTCCTGAAGACCGGCATACCGGCTCCTTTTAAGGCAAATCTCATAGTCATTTCCTGTTTACATGACAGGACCACACGTGACGAAAAGTCACGAGCAGATCTCGCGTTGTAGATTTAAAAATCTTGCTTTCCCCTGTTGTTTGATTTCATGGAAACAGACACCAGTGATTTTGCCAAGAGATCTCTTATTTATTTATTTTATATAAGACATAGGAGGAAGAGACAATGGACCAAGCGAAGGTCTTGATTCAGCTTCCCAGTCATCTTCTCTGCCTTTCCATCTCTTCCTGATTTTCAGACAAAAGGGCTTGGTTTTTATACTACTAACCAAGGAAAAAACTACATCACCATAGGAACACATACATTAAGCAGAGGAACATATGGTTTCCATTAACGTTGGAATGTATACCCCCTTATGCTATGCTTGTATAAACACTGAATATACATTTCTGTCTCTGCAGCACACACTCAAAGTCCAAAGTCTCCCAAAGTCTCTCCCACATCTTCACAAAATACAATGATTACAAATGATTATGAATGTATATAAAAAGTATAAAACAGATACATAATACTACTGATTATGAATATTAATAAAAAGTAATAATAATACTAAAAACAATATTAAATGATGAAATTTGAGTCTTCAGTCCCTCCACTGGAACTACGGCCGTCAGTTCCACACCATCATTCCCAGGTGGCCAACCTATAGAAGTGATAGTGAGGAGGAAAACCAGACCAAGAAATAGATATAAAAGACACAAAAGAATAGAAACCGAAAACAAAACAAAACAAAAAGTAAAGAACAAAGAACCCCAACCCATGTTATGTTCCCGCATACTATGTGTCATTTAACATCTATGTGTATGTATTTAAAAATGAACCCCAATCATCTAAGGAAAGAAAAAGTAATAAGTCTTCTGCCAGTGCCTTGACTCGTTAATTACTTAACTCCTCAAGTTCCTGGCCAAAACAACAAACTAAAATAAACGTTGATGTTAAAGGATCCTATCCCTTGGGGTAGAAAATCAGTAAGTGGGTGTTCATTGTTTGTGAGGTTGTTTTGTATGTAGTGTAGAATGTGTAAAATCTCCTATTTCACACTGAATTTCCAATTCTTGGTTCTATCAATATGTCTCATATTGAGAATAACTTACAACCATCTCTAATCAATGTCAATGGACTTGATCCCTGAAATGGAAGCAGAGAAATAATTAAACATCACTTCTTTATTCCCAATCTTTAAAGCTAATGGATGAACAGTGCTCAATATCAGGCCATAAGCCGTCATTATCATTTTGGTCATTCACTAAGCAAGGTTTAACTTGTGACCAATGATACCATCTATCTGTTCCTACACCCTTCCCTTTAAGGCAAACACTTGTATCGGTTGTTAAGAGTATCTCATATGGTCCCTCCCATCTAGGCTCTAAACCTTTCCTAGCAATGCGTTTGACCATAACAAAACTGCCTAACTCAGGAATGTGTGGAATATCAGTAGTGGTATGTTTTTCATCCCATTGCTGTTGAGCTTCTTGCACTTTCTTATTATTGTCTTTGGTAGCTTTGTCCAGCATTGTGAGATAGCGTCGTAACTTCGACATGTGACATTCGCACCTTTACAGATTTTCCCACATTTGCTTTCATGCAAATTAAGCATCTCCTACAGTAGTCATCAATGTCTCTCATCATTCGTGGCCACCACCACGTCTTGCTGATTTGAGTTTTCATTGCTTTTGGTCCAGCATGCACTTTTCCATGATACAGCTGCATTAGTTCTCTTCTTGTTCCAATCAGCATCACCACTTGTCCTGTTGGAATTCTCCAGATACCTTGATCATCCTCTTTCGCTCCCGCTTTTATCCATTGTTCTTTCTCTTCATCTGTCTCTGTTTGATATGACAGAAGATGGTGCTCAGGATTATCTTTACTGTTTTCCTGTACCATGGTAACAGGAGTAAGAGGTAGTAGAGCTGCTTCTCTAGCTGCTGCATCTGCTGCCGTGTTTCCTTGACTTTCTTTGGACTTGTCAGATTGATGTGATTTTACTTTAATCACGGCTGCTTCTCTGGGTAAGTCAAGTCAAGTCAAGTCAAGTTTATTTGTATAGCGCTTTTCACAATACAGATTGTATCAAAGCAGCTTCACAGTATTAAATTAAAATAATACAAGTTTGTTTCAAGAGGAATTTATTGATTGATAAAATTAAATTAAATATCCCCAAAATATCCCCAGTGACATGCTGCAATCAAGCGACGAATTATGGAAGCGTGTTGTATTTCGCTCCCACTGCTAGTGATAAGTCCACGTCTTTTCCACAGAGCACGATAGTCATGGACCACGCCAAAAGCATAACGACTATCTGTGTAGATGTTGACTCGATCTCCTTCTGATAGTTCAAAAGCTTCCGTAAGTGCCATGAGCTCAGCTACTTGTGCTGAAAATTGCCCAGGAAGAGCTCCTTTCTTCACAACAGTTCCATCAGCTTCCACTACAGCCCATCCAGTATGTTGTTTTCCATCAACGTAATAACTGGATCCATCAACCCATAACTCCTTATCTGGATTTTCAAGAGGGATTTGATTAACAGGACCATGGCTTTCCTCTTCTACTTGTTTTTCACACTCCTGTGGTGTTCCCTCATGTGGTTCTAGCATCATTGTTGCAGGGTTAAGGGATGTGTCTCTGATTATTTCCACTCTCAAATCCTTGTTCAACAAAGTTGCTTCCCATTTTGCTCTTCTTGCATCAGTTATGGTCTTGATGTTTGTGTTGTTCAACAACGTCACTATACTGTGCGGAGTGTGTAGTATGATAGTTTGTGCTCCTATCAAATTTTCCACAGGGAGGGGGCGCTAGCGAGCACCACATGGAGTAGTCGTGTTTTTTTTGTGCGCTTCAAATCCCTTGATTATTCTTTAATTTCACTAATAGTTTTTCTGTTGAAATCTGCTCATTACCTTTCCTTACGATCGCAGACAACATGACCAAGCCAAAATCCAAAAAAAAGGTGACAAATTAGTAGAGGATGCTGGCGAAAAAGGTGCCTGTCAGTCAGACGACGCCCAGGCCGTTGCTAACTCCACGGACCTGGTTAATCTTGCTGACATTATGGAGGCTATCAAATCAATGAACGGCTCCATGAATGAAAAATTTGATTCTCTGGAATCTACGCTGTCTCAGACGTTGGTCTCGCTGTCAGAAGTTACTACACGAGTTACGGAACTCGAAAAGGCTATTGCGGATTACGAGGGCCAAATCTCTGAACTCGAGGCTCACTGCCGCGACTGGTTCGAAACAAGTAAATCTCTTTCATCCAAATTAGATGACCTTGAAGGGCGTTCGCGGCGGCAAAATATTAAGATCATTGGTCTGCCCGAAAAAGTGGAGGAGGGCCATCCAACTCAGTTTGTAGCCGACTTCCTTGCGAAAATCCTTGGCGCCAGTAATTTTCCGAAAGCTCTGAAGATTGATCGTGCCCACCGCACGAGCCCGATTGGCAACGCACATTCCCGCCCTCGGACTATGGTGGCCAGATTACATCACTATCCGGATAAGGAGAAGATTCTGCGTCTTGCACGGCTGTCGTCGCCTTTGATGTACAACGGAGCGCGCATACTCATCTTCCCGGACTTCACCTCCGAGGTTCTGAAGCAGCGTCAGGCTTTCAATGCCGTGAGGAAAAGTCTCAAGGAGGCGAATGTTCGACATGGGTTGCTCTTCCCTGCCCGACTTATCGTGACTCACAACTCATCCAAACATGTGTTTGACTCTGCTGAGAAGGCTCAAGCCTTTGCTGACTCTATCACTGGTGAGGTCAGGGCGGCGCAGTCTTCATAACTATGTTGTATAACTATAACTAAGTCAGTAGTCTGGGCAAGGCTCCTTTACATTTCTCTTCGTATTTTTGGCTACGTGATCTGCTTATATCTAAATAGTTGGTACAGATCAGTTTAGTTTGTATGCTTATCTATTTTTTTTTTTATTATTTTTTTTTTAGGTAAGAGTACATAGTGTGACAGTAGCCTACTTTTCTAGTGTTTATTTCTTTGTTGACCAATTTTTCTTTCTGTTATTGTTGAAATGTTTAATGGGATTTGAGGTGTAGTTCAACCCTTTTTCATTTTCGTTTCTCTTTTTTGCAACACTGCTGCTCTCTGTGTTGCCTTTCGGCTCTACAGTAAATATGGGTTTCTTAAACTGCTTGGTTTGGGGAAGCGGTTGGGACAGGGTGGGGGGATGTACTCTGTGTTTACGGTTGTTTGTCTATGTTCACCCTTCATTTTATCTGTGCTATTCAATTTTTTCTGTTGAATTAATAGTGTTTGCTGTAAAATGGCAACTAGTATGATTGCATCACAGGGAGGCGATATTACACTAGCCAGCTGGAATGTGCGCGGCTTGAATAGTCAGGTGAAGCGAGCTAAAGTGTTTTCATATTTACGCTCCCTTTCGGCTGACATAATTTTCTTACAAGAGACGCACATTAAACATGGTGAACAGAATCGCTTAAAGTGTAATTGGATTTCCCAGGTATTTCAATCCACTTTTTCTTGCAGAACCAGAGGGGTTTCAATATTATTTCGTAACTCAGTTTCGTTTAAACATATTTCCACGTTATCAGACCCTAACGGCCGCTATGTTCTTGTCACTGGGATGATTGGTTCTCAACATTTTACTTTTTTAAATCTCTATGCCCCTAATTATGACGATCCGGCTTTCTTTCGTAAAGTATTTAATCTTCTACCTTCTCAAACCGATACTCACTTTATAGTTGGTGGCGATTTTGACAAATTTCCTGTTCGTTCAGATCCTTCCTTCAATTCTACCTCAGTCATTAAACATCTTTCCGAGTCACTGGATGTTGTTGATATTTGGAGGCTGCAACATCCGGCTGATAAGGAGTACTCATTCTTTTCCCAAGCTCACAAGTCATATTCAAGAATAGATTTTTTTCTTATAGACTCTAAATTACTATCTAATGTCTCTTCATCCAAGTATCATAATATACTGATCTCTGATCATTCTGCTGTTACGGTATCTTTAGATTTCGGCTGGGCAAAGCCAAGTTATAATTGGAGATTTAATACTTGCCTCCTTTCTGATGAAAAATTTAGTCAGCATATTTTGGATTCTTTGACAGAGTTTATAGAGATCAACGATAAAGGAGATGTTTCTGATTCGGTGTTATTAAAGTTGTGATGAGGGGACACATAATTTCTTATGAGTCAGCAGCAAAGAAACGCCTGGTAGAGATAGATGCTCGTCTTGCACAATTGGAAAAACTATATAGGGATACTACTGACTCTCGTGTTCTAAATGTCATTAGGTCATTTAAATTTGAATATAACAAGATCATGTCAGACCAGGTGAATAAGATGTTATTAAAAATTAAGCAGAAACATTTTGAGATTGGGGATAAACCAGATAAATTATTAGCTTGTCAGTTGAGGGGTTATTATGCCAGTAGATCAATTCATAGCATAGCTGACAAGTATGGTAAAATATTGACTAATCCAAAAGATATCAATAACCGCTTTATGGAATTTTTTGCAGATTTGTACGAATCTAAGACGTCTGTATCATCTGAGGTTATTTCGGACTTTCTTCGTTCGCTTTCCCTCCCAAAATTAAGTGAAGCGGACCAGGCAATCTTGAATGCTGATATTACTATTCAAGAGATAATGAACGCAATTAATGCCTTTCCTAACAGGAAGACCCCTGGCCCTGATGGCTTCGGTTTCGAATTTTATAAGAAATACGCAGATAAAATTGTTCCCCTTATGTTATGGATGTTCAATCATTCCTTCATTAAGCAGAAATTTCCCTCTTCTCTATACTCTGCCAATATTTCTTTACTTCTTAAGAAAGGCAAGGATGAGACCGATGTGTCTTCCTTTCGTCCAATTTCTCTTCTCAATACGGATTTAAAAGTGTTCACTAAAATTTTGGCAACTAGATTAAACAAATGTATTTCAACTATTATTCATCCAGACCAAGTTGGCTTTATCCCAAAAAGATTTTCCTTTTTTAATGTTAGACGTTTCCTAAATATAATTTATTCTAAGCTAAATTCCCACTCTAAATTGGCAATTATCGCATTAGATGCCGAAAAAGCTTTTGATCAAGTTGAATGGAATTACATTTTAACCACTATTAAAGAATTTAATTTAGGCGATAGGTTTTCTTCCTGGGTCAGCATGCTTTATCACCATCCCTGCGCATCAGTGTTAACTAATCTCGGTAGATCACCGCAATTTGAGTTGCATAGGGGTACTCGTCAGGGGTGTCCTCTTTCACCCCTGCTGTTTGCCATTGCCATAGAACCTTTGGCAATAGCCATTAGACTTCATCCACAGATTCCGCCCTTAAATATAGGTCAGGTTGATCATATCATATCTCTTTATGCTGACGATGTTCTTTTGTACCTTTCAGACCCTGAGCGCTCTGTTCCCCCTTTGTTGGATTTATTAAACTCATTTAGTAGCTTCTCTGGTTACTCTGTTAACTGGCAAAAAAGTGAACTTATGCCCATCAGCTATAATATAGATCCAGTTTTTATGAAGAGCCTGCCATTTAAAATCACTTTAGACAAGATAAAATATCTCGGTGTGGTGGTCCCTAAGAATCCAAAAGATTTAGTTCAATAATTTTTTTTTGCTTTACTAGACAACCTAAAGAAGGACATAGAAAGATGGAGATCACTCCCTATTTCAATGATCGGCCGCATTAATGCAATTAAAATGGTGATCCTTCCTAGATTTTTATATCTCTTTCTAAATTTGCCATTTTTTTTACCCAAATCATTCTTCAAAACTCTTGATTCAATAATTATGCCTTTCACCTGGGGCTATAAAGTCGCTCGTATATCCATAACCCACGTGTATAAACCAAAGTGCTTGGGGGGTTTGGGTTTGCCCAACTTTCGTCATTATTACTGGGCAGCGAACTGCAGAACATTAATGTATTGGCAGGATTCTTTTCCAGGCACTGTTCAAGTAGACACCCCCTCTTGGCTAGCGATAGAACAAAATGCCATCCACTCATCTCTTTCTGCTCTGCTTTTTTCAGCACCTTTGCCTAGTAAAGAAGTTCCCAAAACTAATTTAATCCTTAACAACTCCATCAAAATATGGTATCAGATCAGAAAGGTAATTAAGCTACCAAGTACTTCCCTGCTTACTCCTATCTGTTATAATCATGCGTTCAAATCCTCTCTTACAGATAATGTTTTTAGGGAATGGCAGGGTAAGGGAATTCTCAGTATGAAAGATTTGTATATTAACAATACATTTCCCTCCTTTTCTCAGCTCAGCCTAAGATTTGACCTTCCCTCTTTTCACTTTTTCAGATACCTTCAAGTCAGGAATTTTGCTCGTACAAATATTACACACTTTGAAATTTTGCCTTTAGAATGTAAATTATTTGATTTATTTTCTAACTCTCCTGATGCTAAGGGCATAACATCCCTTTTTGTTAATGCTTTTAAAGATAATACAGACTTTTCTTCACTTCATTTGAAAAAGGCTTGGGAAGATGATTTAGGTATTCAGGTTTCTGAGACCGTTTGGGACAAATGTCTGTCATCTATTTATTCTTGTTCTATAAATTCAAGACACCAACTTATTCAGTACAAGGTATTACATAGACTTCACTACTCTAAAACAAAGCTTAGTAAATTCTATTCTTCTGTCTCTCCTATATGCGATAAGTGTAAAGCTGCTGAGGGTACCCTGGCACATCTTTTTTGGTTCTGTGCACAAATTCAGAGTTTTTGGATAGAAATTTTTCAGTTTTTTGCCAAAGTCTACAATTGTGCTTTACTTCCTGACCCCTTCATAGCAATTCTTGGTTGGTCAGACTCTTTGCAGGCTCTTAGGCCAAAGGTACGGTTACCCGTTCAATATGGTGTGATTGTAGCTAAGATAGTTATCTTGCTTTTGTGGAAGAAAAATACTAGACCCCTCTTTTCTGACTGGTTAACCGGACTCACTTCTACGTTACATCTTGAAAGAATTAGATACTCCATATCCGGGAACCCTGCAAAATTCGATATGATGTGGGAACCAGTTTTTACTTTTTTGTCAAACCAGAAGGACTAATTATTTATTTATGTTTTCCTGATCTGTAATAATCACTTTCTGTAATTATTGTGATTGCACTTTGTAACAGAGGTTGGCTTTGTGTACGTCTTCCTTTTCTATAGTACTTTTGTTTCATTTTACACATTTCACAGATTTCTGTTTTATGAAGGGTCTTTTTGTCTGTTATTTTTAGGGGTTCAAGCACAAAGTGCTGAAACCCTATTGTAATTGTGCTGATTTTTATTAGGGGTTCAAGCACGAAGTGCTGAAACCCTATTGTAATTGTGCTGATTTTTATTATTATTTTTCTTCCGCCGTAAAACGCATCGTGCAGCCCAAACCGTAAGAGCTGGAACCTTGAAACTTTGCCAGATGGTAGTACAAAAATCGAGGAGAGGTTCAGAGAGTATGACCCCGATTTGCCCATAGGTGGCGCTATAGCGACCAAAAGCGCGAAACTGGTCCTAACTCCTAGACCGTATGTCGTAGACTCAAGTGTCTTATATCAATGGAAAGCTGGACTCCTGAAGAACAAAACGTATATCTCCGATTTCATTTCCGGTATGCAAATTTTTCCGCCATTTTGAATTTTGTCAGAAAACTACTTTTGCGAACTAGTCCTAGGTTTTTCGCCCGATCGGAACCAAACCAGTGTAGAATTGTTCTATGGAGTCTGAATATCAATAATTATCGAAAAAAAGTTGAAATTTCGATTCACGGTCGCTAGGGGGCGCAAAATTAACGTTGTGGGAGGAGCCTATTTTACTAAAACGGCTATAACTCCAGAAGTAAATGAGGTATCTTCGCCAGACTCAGTACACATGTGTAAGAGATCAATCTGAGGTCACAGTAAAAAAATCGAGGCGATTGGCCACATGGTGGCGCTATAACATGAAAAAAACATAAAACAGGCTATAACCACCTGACCGTTAGTCCGATTGACTTGAAAATTGGTATGCAGTGTCTTGGTCCGAGGTGCCATGTATGTCTATGAGGACATTGGTGTATCTCGAAAAACATGGCCGCCATCGGCCAATGAATTTGAGCACCTATTAGACAAGGTTAACGGAGGCCGATCGGAACGAAACTCGATGGGCATGTT
The DNA here is from genome assembly GCA_021554675.1 of Leuciscus idus. Classification (NCBI taxonomy): domain Eukaryota; kingdom Metazoa; phylum Chordata; class Actinopteri; order Cypriniformes; family Leuciscidae; genus Leuciscus; species Leuciscus idus. Next base: position 1,348,898 of record CM038640.1, on the reverse strand, counting down.
CGACTCATGGCCCTAGAGGTCTGTAAGAATTTTGAAAGAAATCGGCCACTAGTTGGCGCTAACGAGTTTTATGGCTCTGTAACCACGTGGTGTTACACTTATCGTCACAAAATGCATATCATTTGATAGATCTGCTCATGCTGAACAACTTTGCCTCAAGAACCATTGCTGTCAATCAAAACGTTCATTAAATATTTGTAATTATGTTAAAAACCTACTTTTGCGAACTAGTCCTAGGTTTTTCGCCCGATCAGAACCAAACGAGTCTAGGACAATTCTATGGACTCTTTAGATCAATAATTATCAAAAAAAAGTTGAACTTTTGCATTTTTCGCATGGGTATATTGGGTTATAAAGAAAATGGGCGTGGCAAAATGCACTAAAAAGCCTATAAATCCTAAACGAAAACTCAGAACTTCACAAAAATTGATGAGCATATGTGACATAACATCATTAACAAGCATGCAACATTTTATGGAGATCGGACCATAGGTGGCGCTATAACTGTTAAAAGGCTTTAAAACCATATATTTCCTATGGTAAATTGCCTGTATTGGCTGTAAATAGTGTTTTCCATCTATGAACATATAATGTTCATATAATAATGTTCAAAACCAGTGCAGTGCAATTCTCTGGACTCTCTAGATAAATAATTATCAGAAAAAGTATAACTTCTTCATTTGGATGGCTATAATAGGGTCACTTCAATATGTAGCCTTAAAATGAATACCATGACATATTAAGCCAATAAGTGGTATTTTACTGCCCCCTGCTGTCATTTCATCATACTACTCCGTAATATTGTTATATAATTCATATTTAGACTTTATAAAATCATTATTTTAACATTTAACATGAAAACGAAAGTAAAACGGCATTTAGGCCACGCCCCCCCAGTACAAATTCACTCATAACTTGAAAACGGAAAGTCCTTGCACGCTCAAATTTTGATGGTAAGGTCCTCTCCACGCTCTTGATCGAAACGTGTCATCGCGGGCCTCGGGAGCGCGCCCCCCCCCGCGCATCGCAAGCCCGCGGACCCCCGACTTTGAACGACCGCAACTCCCGACCCAAACCACCCCGAACCTTGTGTGAGAGCTCGTTGGAAAGGGCCCGTCCTTGGCTAGCTTCGATTCAAATGTGGTGTAATTTGCCCTGGGCATTCCCGAGATATAAGTGAAAAACCAAATTCCCATTCATTCATTTAAACACTTCAACTGTAAGATGGAGGCTGTAATTCCACTGTTGTCAACTAGAGGGAGCAGCAGTATTAGACATAGTATTAGACATAGTATTCATCTTTTTATCAGCTTTCAGCTTTGGCCAACAAACAAATGGTTAAAGCTATTTTTTTTAAATGATTATTGGACTGATAATATAGATCACAATGAAATATATGAAATGGTTAGACCATTAAAATATTTTTTCACAATAACACATCCTAAAGACATTGAAAACATATTTGTATCTGTGTGTGTGTGTGTGTGTGTAAGCATGCATTATTGAGTTAACATGGAAAATACTTATATTACAATAACTATTATAACACAATCATATTTTCTCAGTGTTTATCACTTCATTTGCACTGACACTTCACATTATTGCTAGTAATGTGGTAAATCACGCTAGAAACATGGTAAATCATAGTAAATAATTGATGGTCTCATTCAACAGGGCTCCTCAAGCACTGTCTATGCTCTGAGTTTCAGAATTTTTCGCCTTCTGGTTCCCGAGATATAAGTGAAAAAACAAATTCCCATTCATTATTTCATTCAATCACTTCAACTGTAAGATGGAAGCTGTAATACCACTGTCCACTAGAGGGAGCAGCAGGATTACGCATGACCTTTTCATTCGTTTTCAGTATTGGGAAACAAACAAATGCTTTAAAAAGCAATATTTTTTTCTTTTTTTTTCTTTTCTTTTTTATATTATTAGATCACAAAGGAATTCTAATAGACCAATACATATATTTTCTCAATAACATATTCCAAAACATTAAAAACATATTTGTATTTGTGTATGTTTATTTCTCTCTGTGTGTGTGTGTGTGTGTAAGCATGCATTATTGAGTTAACATGGAAAAACTGGTTTGCTTTAGTCCAGAAAACTGGTGAAAATCATGAAGTTTAAAGTGAAAGTGAGCCAATAAGTGGTCTTCTTCTGCCCTCTGCTGGCCATTCTACTTATTAATGAAGTCTTTTCACATGTGCTCACATTCATATTTAGACTCTAAAAATCACTTATATAACAATAACTATTATAACACAATCAGATTTTGTCAGTGTTTATCACTTCATTTGCACTGACACTTCACATAATTGCTAGAAACATGGTAAATCATAGTAAATAATACTATAATGTGGTGTATCAAGGTAAACCATGCTAGAATCCTGGCAAATCATTCTAGAACGTGGTAAATCATGGTAAACTATGCTAGAACAGGGTACATCATGGTAAACCATGATAAACTATGGTAAATCATGTTAGAATGTGGTATATCATGGTAAATCATGCTAGAACAGGGTAAATCATGGTAAACTATGATAAATCATGATAAACTATGGTAAACCATGCTAGAATCACAGTAAACAATGGCAAATCATACTAGAATGTAGTATATCATGGTAAATCATGCTAGAATATGGTAAATCAAGGTAAACTAAGATAAAATCATGGTAAACTATGTCAATCATGCTAGAATCATAGTAAATAATACTAGAATGTGGTAAATTATTGTGGGAGGAGCCTATTTTACTAAAATGGCTATAACTCAAGAAGTAAATGAGATATCTTCACCAAACTCAGTACACATGTGTATGGGTTCAATTTGAGGTCACAGTAAACAATTTTATGGAGATCGGTCCATAGATGGCACTATAACTCCTATAAAAAGCTTTAAAACCATATATTTCCTATGGTACATTGCCTGTATTGGCTGTAAATGGTCTTTTCCATCTATTATGTCAGTGGTTACATGCTTGCTAAATAAAACTTAATAACTTTTGATGCTTTTCTGCTTAAAGGCCTTAAATGCTTGAACCCCGATAAATGCTGCTTGCAGCTTTAATTATTATTATTTTTCTTCTGCCGTAAAACGCATCGTGCAGCCCAAACCGTAAGTGCTAGAGACTTGAAACTTGGCCACAAGGTAGTACAAAAAGGAGAGGTTATCAAAGTATGAGCCCGATTGGCCCATAGGTGGCGCTATAGTGCAAAAATAAAATAAAAATCACGTTTTTGCTTAAATCTCCTTAACCCTTTGTCACAGACTCAAGTGTCTTATATCACTGTAATCCTTGTCTCAAGACGGACAAAATGTATATTTCATTTAATCAAATTTCATTTACGGTATGCAAATTTTTCCGCCATTTTGAATTTTGTCCAAAACCTACTTTTGCGAACTAGTAGGCAAGGCAAGGCAAGGCAAGTTTATTTATATAGCACATTTCATACACAATGGCAATTCAAAGTGCTTTACATAGAAGAAATTAAAATAATAAAAAGAAATAAGAATAATTAAAACGGTTTAGAAAAATAAAATAAAATACAGTACTTTTAAAAATAAAAAAAGAATATTATTATAAATCTTTCCTTCAAAAGGATTCCCTTAAGACTTAAATCTTTCAACCTTCTTTTAACCTTCAATCTTCTTACGACTTCCATCTATCAACTTTCCTTTAACTTTCTTTTCTCCCTCATTTACTCACACGTTCTTTTCACTTTCTTTAGCACTGCGTTCACATTCTTTCTCAGACGAAAACTTTAATATCGTCATTTAAATACCGTTCTACTTTCAAACCCACATTAATACACGTCACTTTCACATTATCACATAGGAGAAATTAAAATAATTAAAAGAAATAAGAATAATTAAAACAGTTTAGAAAAAATAAATAAAATACAGTACAGTACAAACAGTCGGACGAACAGCGGCACAGTGCTCATTCAGTAAATGCACAGCTAAACAGAAGTGTTTTGAGTCTGGATTTGAATGTGACTACTGTAGGAGCACATCTGATCTCTTCTGGAAGCTGGTTCCAGCTGTGGCTGGCATAATAGCTAAAAGCAGACTCGCCATGTTTAGAGTGAACCCTTGGTATTTCTAGCTGATATGATCCTAATGATCTGAGTGATCTGTTGGGTTTATATTCAGTGAGCATATCTATAGTAGAGGGTTTTTTTGGCCAATCGGAACCAAACCAGTGCAGAAATGTTCTCTGGAGTCTGATTATCAATAATTATCGAAAAAAAGTTGAAATTTCGATCCACGGTTGCTAAGGGGCGTCAAAACGTTCGCAGGAGGCGGAGCCAGTTTACTAAAATGGTTATAACTCATGAACGAAATTAGATATTTTCACCAAACTCGGTACACATGTGTATGAGTTCAATCTGGGGTCACAGTAAAAAAATCGCGACGATTGAACACTAGGTGGCGCTATAACATGAAAAAAACATGAAAAGGGCTATAACCACCTGACCGTTAGTCCAATTGACTTGAAAATTGGTATGCAGTCTCTTGGTCCAAGGTGCCATGTATATCTATGAGGACGAAAAACATGGCCGCCATCGGCCAATGAAGTTGAGCACCTATTAGACAAGGTTAACGGAGCACGATCGTAAACAAAACTCGATGGGCATGTTCAACTCATGGCCCTAGAGGTCTGTAAGCATTTTGAAAGAAATCGGCCACTAGTTGGCGCTAACGAGTTTTATGGCTCTGTAATCACGTGGTGTTACACTTATTGTCACATTATGCATATCATTTGATATATCTGCTCAGGCTGAACAACTTTGCCTCAAGAACCACTGCTGTCAATCAAACTGTTCATTAAATATTTGCAAACATGTTAAAAACCTACTTTTGCGAACTAGTCCCTGGTTTTTCGCACGATCAGAACCAGACCAGTCTAGGACAATTCTCTGGACTCTCTAGATCAATAATTATCGAAAAAAAGTTGAACTTTTGCATTTGGATGGCTGTAATAGGGTCATTTAGAAAATGGGCGTGGCAAAATACACTAAAAAGCCTATAAATCCTAAATGAAAACTCAGAACTTCACAAAAATTGATGAGCATATGTGACATAACATGCTAAAGAAGCATGGAAACTTTTATGGAGATCGGACCATAGGTGGTGCTATAACTGTTAAAAAGCTTTAAAACCATATATTTCCTATGGTAAATTGCCTGTATTGGCTGTAAATTGTGTTTTCCATCTATGATCACATAATGTTTATAAAATAATGTTAAAAACCAGTGCAGTACAATTCTCTGGACTCTCTAGATCAATAATTATCAGAAAAAGTATAAAAAATAACAGTTAAAAAAGTTGAAAATGAATACCATGACATACCATACCAATACCAATACCATACCATGAATACTGCGGAATTTGCATTGCGTAACTCCGCCCCACCCTGGGGGTATATAAGGAAGTACGCTGCAACATGCAGATATGTTTTCGCTTCGGAGCCAAGAGTTTTCTTCACTCCTACAAGCCATTCTGTATCATCTTCACTCTACGAGACGAGCGGCTCTTCAGTGTGTTTGTGTGACGGCGTGTTCCAGCGAGATCGCATTGCCTGCTGCTGATCTGTGCAGTGATCTGCCGACAGTGTGTGTGTTTCTCCCTGGGCGCTTCAGCACTCTGCTGAGCTTTTCCTCTCTCTAAAAGAGCTGCACGCGGCACGTCTTTTTCAAGACGGTTCGCCCGTGTATTTACTGGATGTGGGCGCATGATTCATCCGCCTAACGGTCACGAGCGCTGTTTCGCGTGTTGGGCTTATTCACGCTCGGCAGCGCTCGTGGATGAGTCACGTTTTCTTTGCGGGAACGTGACCATCGCGATGTTTATAGATCGAGACTCAATGATCTCCGTGTGGGTAGAGTCCCCTCTGCCACACCCCAATCTATCTCTTCCTCGAGAGGGGATACTTTGGCTGGTGGCCAGGGTGATCTGAGGGTTACAGTGTGGCATAATACCGACGAGCATTCCTCGGGCCACGCCCCCCTCCACATCGCAAACCGTGGGGCTTCCGTGTGTGCCTGGTTTCTCTCGGGGACCCAGTGTTTTCATTCGGGGCTCCAGCAGGTGGTGTCATGTCACTCACAGCATCACAAGGCGGGCTTGATTCCTCTGGAAATGAGGATTCGACTGCGTTGCCTCCCTCTGGAGTGTCAGCGTTAGTCGGGTCAGATCCAGAGCTGATGGCCATGCTTTCCTGGGCAGCTGAAAGCATCGGCAGGAGTGGCGCCGCCCTCCCCCCGAGCGCTGTAGGCTTCCCGGATGTGCATCAGGACGCTTCCGGCCCGCGGGAGTTCACGTGACTTTTCGCGGCCCGCGGGCGTCCTCCGCCTTCGCTGCACTCGATCGCGTGGTGATCATGAGCTGTATGTTCTCTGTCACTATCGTGGCACAGGCATGCAGTGCTGTGTGTCGCCTTCGCCTTCGAGGCAGTGCTGACTCGGGAGTTCTGTCAGACCAGGCCGCCGTGGAACGCTGGTCCTTCCCTGGCCTACACTGACAGAACGCGGAAACTCGACCACGCCCCCACGCAGGGACGCTATGCCTCCCATGTCTGGGCTGGTCGATCCGCCACGCACACTACTGACCTCGCTCTACGGGCGACATCGGTACCCGCGTGATCCCGGGACCAGGTGATGTCCACAGCTGTGGTCCAGGAATGGGCTCAGCCAGGTTGATGTGAGGGGGTCTGAGAATTCATTTTCTCAGCTCCCCCATGTCCCAGGCTGGGCTCCTCAGCGGTGTGGTTGAGGACTGTACCCTACAGTCTTTAACCCCCCCCAGAAGCAGACTGAGGCCTTCTGCACCGACGGTCATCCGTCCGTGCGGTCTCCTTAGTCTGCTTCCCGCCGAGGCCGCCTCCCTGCGGCCCCTCCCCTCGAGCCTTCACTGGCCCCGAGCAGGAGAGGGTTGCAGGAGGGCGGCACCGCCCGTCTCTGCCCCTTAGCCGGCCAAACGCCAGGCTAAGCAGCATTCTCGAGACGGGTGGCTTGCTCGGCGGTGTGATTAAGGACTGCGCCCAACAGTCTTCGATCATCCCCTGAAGTGGACTGAGGCCTTCTGCACCAATGGTCATCCTTCCGTGCGGTCTCCTTAGTCTGCTTCCCGCCGAGGCCGCCTCCCTGCGGCTCCTCCCCTCGAGCCTTCACCGGCCCCGGGCTGGAGGGGGATGCAGGAGGGCGGCACTGTGTACCTTGCCAGTGTACCTTGGTATAATCCTGTGTTAAGTAGGAGTCCTTCGTCCGTGCCAGTCTCACGACAGGGAGCTCACACTTACGCAGGGCACTGGAAGACAGTCGGGAGGTGGCGTGATTACACTGGGAACCCCATTCGTCGTCATCCGACGTAACTCGGAGTGACAACGAAAGGGAACGTCTCGGTTACGTATGTAACCCTCGTTCCCTGAGTAGGGAACGGAGACGTTACGTCTCCCTGCCACTTCCGCTGTACCGCTGGAACGCCTGAGTTCAGTCTCGGCTCCTCAGCGAAGACATATCTGCATGTTGCAGCGTACTTCCTTATATACCCCCAGGGTGGGGCGGAGTTACGCAATGCAAATTCCGCAGACCCATGGCATTTCATTGCCATAGGCTCGTTTTATATACTCGAAGATGACAGGCTTTCTAAGCGAAACCCCATTCGTCGTCATCCGACGTAACGTCTCGACGTAACATACGTAACCGAGACGTTTTCTTTAGTGCAGAAAACTGGTGAAAATCATGAAGTTTAAAGTGAAAGTGAGCCAATAAGTGGTCTTCTACTGCCCTCTGCTGGCCATTCTACTTATTAATGAAGTCTTTTCACATGTGCTTTTCACATGTGCTCACATTCATATTTAGACTCTAAAAATCACTTATGTTACAATAACTATTATAACACAATCAGATTTTGTTAGTGTTTATCACTTCATTTGCACTGACACTTCACATAATTGCTAGTAATGTGGTAAATCATGGTAAATCACACTAGAAACATGGTAAATCAGTAAATAATACTAGAATGTGGTGTATCAAGGTAAATCATGCTAGAATCCTGGCAAATAATTCTAGAACATGGTATATCATTGTCACGGTGTGACAAATGAGAGGGCGGAACTAAATTAATCTAGAGCCATGACGAAGCCATGTGGGCATTGAGAAGGATATAAAAAGCTAGTGAAGAGAGACTGTTGTGTGGGTTCTCCCCCGTGAGACGTCGTTTCATTTGAGTGTTGCAGAGAAGAATTGTGGTGTGCAGGGGCAAGTGTGTTGGATGGGACTCGAGGAGTGTGAAAGAGTTGTGAAGATACACCGTTCGCCTGGAAGGGAGAGAGATAAGTAATCGACCATTGGATCTCTTACCTACATGTTTCAACACTGAATTTGAAGTGGATTGGAGTGTTTTGATTGTGCTATCTAACCGTCACTGAGTGAAATACACTGATTAATGTGCAATCTCCTATCCTCCTCCCCCGTGTTGGAACGGTGATGTGAATCCTGTCTATGTCTGTGGAGGGAAGCCCCGAGACACCCTTTTTCCAACATTGAAGCTCGTTGCTTGTGGCACGGAGGCCTCTGGGTGAGTGCTGGCCCTATTTGCACTTATTGAAGTGGATTTTAGTGCTTAAATTGACGGTTCTCCCCCTCACGTTGCATGTTTGGAGTGAAAGTGCTGTGTGTGTGTGTGGAAGATTTATTCTCTTTGCCGTGCACTCTCCCCGTGCCATGGTGGTCTACTGTCAGTAACTGGAGCTTGATAATGTCGATCGGCCCCATCTGCTGAGGACTAGAAGGAACAGCATCCGTGAGTCAAACTAACTTGCTGTCGAAGTTGATTCTGTTTGTTCTAGAGAAACTCCGCCCAGCCTGCACTTCGAGTCTGTTATAATCCCAAGTCCATCTGCATGGTGTGAAGTTATCTGTACCCTGCAATACACGTGAGCACTGTATACTGCTGTTGAAGTTGATTCTGTTTGTCCCAGAGAAACTCCGCCCAGCCTGCACTTCGAGTCTGTTATAATCCCAAGTCCATCTGCATGGTGTGAAGTTATCTGTCCCCTGCAATACACGTGAGCACTGTATACTGCTGTTGAAGTTGATTCTGTTTGTTCTAGAGAAGCTCCGCCCCGCCTGCGACTTTGAGTCTGCTACAACCCCAAGTCCATCTGCATGGTGTGAAGTTATCTGTCCCCTGCAACACACGTGAGAACTGTATACTGTTGTTGAAGTTGATTCCGTCTGTCCTAGAGAAGCTCCGCTCAGCCTGTGACTTTGAGTCTGCTATAGCCCCAAGTCCATCTGCATGGTGTGAAGTTATCTGTCCCCTGCAATACACGTGAGCACGGTACACTGCTGTTGAAGTTGATTCTGTTTGTTCTAGAGAAGCTCCGCCCCGCCTGCGACTTTGAGTCTGCTACAACCCCAAGTCCATCTGTATGGTGTGAAGCTATCTGTCTCCTGCAACACACGTGAGAATTGTATACTGCTGTTGAAGTTGATTCTGTCTGTCCTAGAGAAGCTCCGCTCAGCCTGTGACTTTGAGTCTGCTATAGCCCCAGGTCCATCTGCATGGTGTGAAGTTATCTGTTCCCGGCAACACACGTGAGAATTATATACTGCTGTTGAAGCTGATTCTGTCTGTCCTAAAGAAGCTCTGCTCCGCCAGTTGACTTCGAGTCTGCTGCAGCTCCAGAGCCCACCTGTCTGGTGTGAAGTGTCCATCTTCCTGCAACACACGTGAGAATTGCACACTCTACCCGCGGTGTTGACTCTGCTATCCGTCGCCAAAGCCCCGCCCACCGGTTTGACTCGAGTTCACTGCGCGCCTGTTAGTCTGCCCGCATAGTGAAAAGTGGACCTCTCAAGAGAGTGAAGGTGAGAACTGTGCACGCTGCTTGAAGTCGCCATTCTATTCGTCCCCGAGGAAGCTTGTCCAGGCTGTCGGGGTGAGACAACCGCGTCCCGTTTGACCACCGACCCACCTGTGAAGACTCACCTGTCTCTCACAGGCCACTGCGAACCTTGCACCGGTGTGAGAAGAGGAAGAGCCCTGACCATCTACTCACTTGTGGAAACTCACCTGTCCATCGTATACCCTTGTGAACCCTACATAGGCGTGAGAAGAGGAAGAGCTCTGACCATCTATTCAATCGTGGAAACTCACCTGTCCATCGCCTACCATTGTGAACCCTACATCGGCGCGGGAAGAGGAAAGGCTCCGACCGTCTACTCACCTGTGGAAATTCACCTGTCCGTCGTAGGTCCCTGCGAACCCTGCATCAGTGCGGGAAGAGGAAAGGCCCCGACCGTCTACTCACCTGTGGAAATTCACCTGTCCGTCGTAGGTCCCTGTGAACCCTGCATCAGTGCGGGAAGAGGAAAGGCCCCGACCGTCTACTCACCTGTGGAAATTCACCTGTCCGTCGTAGGTCCCTGTGAACCCTGCATCAGTGTGGGAAGAGTAATAGCCCCGACCGCATACTCACCTGTGGAAACCCACCGGTCCATCACAGGCTACTGTGAATCTTGCACCGGCGTGGGAGTGGGCCCCGGAGACTACTGCATTGCCTCGATTCCTGGGAAGAAGAAGAAAGGAAGATTTTAGTTTAGGTTATTCAAATTATTTTTAACTTTAATAAAAAAGAGCTGTTATTCCTTTAAATTCTGTCTCCGTCTCGTCTCTGACACGCTCCTCAGGGTGGTCCTGGTTCAGGGGTGGGCGCAGTCCAGCTTGGCCCATCCCGACCTGTGACATCATGGCAAATCATGCTAGAACATGGTAAACTATGATAAATCATGATAAACTATGGTAAACCATGCTAGAATCACAGTAAACAATGGTAAATCATACTAGAATGTAGTATATTATGGTAAATCATGGTAAACTATGGTAAATCATGCTATAATCATAGTAAATAATACTAGAATGTAGTAAATTGTTGTGGGAGGAGCCTATTTTACTAAAATGGCTATAACTCAAGAAGTAAATGAGATATCTTCACCAAACTCAGTACACATGTGTATGGGTTCAATTTGAGGTCACAGTAAACAATTTTATGGAGATCGGACCATAGGTGGCACTATAACTGTTAAAAAGCTTTAAAACCATATATTTCCCATGGTAAACTGCCTGTATTGGCTGTAAATGGTCTTTTCCGTCTATTATGTCAGTGATTACATGCTTGCTAAATAAAACGTAATGTCTTAAATGCTTATGTGCTTAAAGGCCTTAAATGCTTGAAACCCGATAAATGCTGCTTGCAGCTTTAATTTGTTTTTGATGTTTGAAAACCTCAATAAAAATAATATACATAAATTTTCCACAGCATCCACTGCCCAAGTGGCACCATCGAGAGCTTGTATACATCGTGGCTGACCAATCATTGTGACAGGAATCTTCGTGGAAAAGTATCCAACTGGTCTGTATCGATCACCTGGTTTTTGACACAGTACTGCTGAGTAGGTCTCATTTCCCACCCTGGTCCACAAATGAAATGGGAATCGTCCATCAGGAAGTCCCAAGGCTGGGGATGATGTCAGTTTCTCTTTCATAGACGTAAATGCTTCCTCAGCTTCTGGTGTCCAATTTATCTGTTCCACTCCAGGCTTTCCTCCCTTGTACAAGTCGATGAGAGGGCTAGTGATGCTGGCAAAATCAGGTATATACTGGCGACAGTAGTTGAAAAGTCCCATCACCTTCCGTATTCCTGTAACTGTTAGAGGTTTTGGGAGTTGCCGTAATGCCTCTACACGCTCTGCTGTCATTCTCCTTCCCTCGACAGATATTTCTATAAACAAAAGATCGTAGTTTTATCGTAGTTTAAAACCTGTTGGAAAGCATCTTTTGCAGCGATTTTTGTGTGAGCATATCAGTAAACATCCCTGACCACTCGGTGAGTTTCACGTCTTTGTAAACGAAAGTTTAATGCGTTTTTTGGAAGGAATGTTCCAGTGCCCATATGCAGCCATTCTGTAGGTGGGGGGGAGAAGCGAAAGAAACCTAAATTTCTCGGGACAGCAGCATGTGTCCAAATTTAAATTTTAACCGTTCTATTTCATCAGAAACAATCTGTAAACAGGGCTTTAAGTGTAAAATACCGAACTTGTCCTTTAATTTGTCAGGTGGTTAGATGCAAAACTTGTGCTAATTAGTTTAATAATTTTCCGGGAGGAAGGAGCAGACCGCTCTATTTATTAAATTGCGGTCTGAAAATGACCATTTATTTACCGGGTAAAAAACTCCGCCAGCGTGGCTTGGAGGTAAGACAACACCTAGTTGTAAAATTTGCAGTAGTCTGTCTCACTTGTGTATTATAATAAATATCACTCACCCTAGAAAACTCACAACAATAAGAAAAGCAGTAGTTGATGCAATGGGTTTTCACTTTTATGTGTTTTTGTAGTGCTATCATGCAAGTATGTCTACAAAGGTTTTAACCACATTTGAGTATCCAGAAATATGATTTCTGAAGTATTTTGAATGCATGTCCTTATGTGTCATTTTTCAGTGTTAACAATGCACTAATGTTAAGATTTCATTTGCACCCCTGTGTTATAATTTTTCATAAGTACCCTTTTCTGCTTTTTTAGAGCAATTCTGGAGAAAATGGGTCTGCAGGGGAAGGTAACCCCCATGCAGGCAAAGAAAAAATGGAACAACTTAAAACAAAATATTTTTTTACACTGTTAAAGAGTTGGATTCCCATGCTAAACATGGACAAAGTTTCAAAAATTAAGTGGTACGTTTAATGGAGTATTTCTGTGCCAAAAATACTCTTTCCGGTTTGTCACAAGTTTCGGAACGTTTTTTTCAAGTATGGGCGTGTCTGACGTCAGATGGGGCGGAATTTCCTTATACGGGTCCTAAGGGCACTTCTCCCGGAAGGGCGCTCGCGCACCCGTAGACCAGAGCGAGAGAGCGAAAGCAGTACGCCCATCAAAGCGCTGTGCTCGGTTTTAGGGAAGTCATCGACGGAGTTGTGCAAGTGTTCTTGTTTGTTCCCTGCATTTCGACGATGATTGTTTTATAAACAAGGCCCAGTTCGACGTTAAGGATGGAGCAGTCCCAACGATAAAGGTTCACGGTCGTGCGTTGGAACCGCAGGCGGTGAGTAAAACTGCTTCAAATGTCTGTGTGTTGTTAGCTATCGGTGCGTAAGCACAGCAAGTAAACAACATGATCACGTATAGTTAATGTATCTATGGAGCATGCGATGTATGGTGTGTGTGTGATTCGCGCTCGTGATTCTTTAGCTCCGCCCACACGGCACGCCTCCAGCCGCTCGTTTTTTTCCGGAAAGACTCGGTACAGCCTATCTTTCTTTTATAAATATAATAAAACTAAAGAGTTTTTGGAGATATGAAGGATGCAATACTACTCTATAGGTACTCAAGATTAACATGAGGTTGACTGAAACTGAGTGTTTCACCCCCCCTTTAACGAATGTACTTGCTTACAGTCAACCACAGGTTATTTTGAAAATAAAACGAGCACAATTTTAAGGAATTGTTGCTATACAGATGCGTGCCACATAAAAGGCTGCATCTGAAGGCGAGCGGGAGTAGCCTACCTTATATATATATACTGTATATTAAAGAGGTATATTTCACTGTATTTATTTAAGAGGTATATTTCACACCACCTCCTCCAGTAAAACATAAAATTAAAAAATTTAAATGCTGAAATCTTGCTCCATTTTTTTAAATAAATGCCACGTAGGATGACAGCTCTCCTGTCGCAGCGTAGCTAGGCGACAGCATAATGGGGAACACCTGGTGGCAATTACAAATCCTACGAAGGCTAGACTCAGAGCATCCTTTGAAGGCCTTCACTTTGGGACACAGCTTATGAGTAGAGTCTGTAAGTGCACGTAAGGACGAGACCAGACAAGGACGTCTTCTTCTTCTCTGAGAATTATGGCGGGTCGCAACCAACTTGTTCAGGTGCATACCGCCACCTACAGTACCGGAGTAAGACAAGGAAGCAGGGATGGATTACTGACCGGGCCTATGGGGCCAGTGCCCAGGGGCCCTTGTCTACCAGAAGCCCGGGGGGCCCTGGGGTTTAAGGCTACGCGATCCAGTTTGGTTCAGAAAACCCATTAACAATGAAAACCAATGTTTATTAATGCTGTAATACATGTGTCCCATAGCCTACTCAAGGCTTCTTAACCCCCTGGGGTCGACTATCGCTCCGGCGCGATAGGCTCGCTTTTTTTCTTATCAGTGCAAAAGAGATTCAAAATACTCTGTTGACTTTGATCTTGCATACACGTTTCATACATCAATCAATCCTGTTAAGTGTGTATTTTTTTTGTGTATACTCACAATAAAAACAACGTGTTGTGCTTTTTGCCAAATAAAGAAAAATAAACATGATGTGAGTTCTGCTTTCTCTCTGTCAGCGAATTCCATTCTGAAACGCGTCCGAAAATGAACTGTAACTCAGCGAATACTCAGTCAAACAGGCATACAGACACACAGGCATGAAGCTTGAATTCTCTTCTTTTAAATGAAGTAATTTTTTATAAAAAACAAATATTCACAGTTTATGTAATATGTATGAAAAGAGAGAGATGTCAGTCGTTCTCATCTCAGCTCATTAAAGGGATAGTTCACTCAAAAATGAAAATTGTGTCATCACTTACTCAACCTCGTGTTGTTCTAAACCTGTATGGGTTTCTCTGTTCTGTTGAACACAAAAGAAGATATTTTGAAGAATGTCGGTAACCAAACAGTTGATGGACCCCATTGACTTCAATAGTAGTCAATAATTGACTTCAATAATTTTTTTTTTCCACTATGGAAGTCAATGGGGTCCATCAACTGTTTGGTTACCGACATTTTTCAAAATATCTTCTTTTGTGTTCAACAGAACAGAGAAACCCATACAGGTTTAGAACAACACGAGGTTGAGTAAGTGATGACACAATTTTCATTTTTGAGTGAACTATCCCTTTAAGTTTTAATGTGACCCCGCCCACGGAGAGCGCGCGCTATTCAAACGCAAATTATCTGAGGCATCCATGCAAACCTGTGAACGCCCACATCAGCTGGATAACACACACCGCGAGTTCACTTTCAGACTCATGTAGGCTACTTTACGACGCTGTGAGGAAAATTTACCTCAGAAGTGCTGGAAGTTTCATTTCGAGGATCAACGGATCCCGATGAGGAATAGGTCAGTTCTATATTTGCTTTGTTCTAATCGCAAGTGTCTGTACGCAAAAAGACTGTTTAAATATGAATCGCGTTTCTGTGTGTGAATGAATGAATGCACAGATGCGCGCTGTTGTGTAGCTACAGCTGGCAAAAATACTGTTTCAAAATTAATTGCGTTTTTGTGTGTGTGTGAATGAATGAACAGCTTTTACCAAACTCTATTGCTATACTGAGATGAGTAAAAATCGACTACAAAAATCGGATAGATTATAACGTTTTTACTGTAAAATACTGCCACATCAAATAAGCTTATAATGTTGCCAATTTCTGCTCATATGTTATATATATATATATATATATATATATATATATATATATATATATACTATGTTTTGTCAAAAATAAAGTCATCAACTAAGATGTTATTATAGTGTTTGTTCCAATATAGGCTATATTCAAACTAATGAATCCTTAACTTTGAATTACGTATGATAAAATGTATACTTTAGTTTTTACAAAGAAAGATTACACTGGAAATATTGTTACAATTTTAATTGTTGTTGTAATTGTATAACCTTTTTAATAAAATAGCAAAAAAATATATATATATACAAGGATAGATCGATAGATAGATAAATAGATAGATAGATAGATAGATAGATAGATAGATAGATAGATAGATAGATAAAATCTTAAAAGGTCAATATAAGCCTTCTCTTTAAATAATTTTTATTGTGTCTTATTAGTGACACATTTGGGTAGAGAATATATTCCAAATCTGAAAATACAGTATGAGAACTGAAGGGTTACAAATTTAAGAATATGTTTAAGATCTGCTGATCCTATTTCCTTACATAACATCACATAAAAAACTAAGATGAACTATACTGTATTGGGCATTCAAGGTGAACATGAGGGCATGCATTTACTGATTATATTTAACAGTTTCCTTTGAAGGGGTTTTGTTAGTCTTTAATCTTCCTACTAAGAGATGAACTATGTGTGAATGTTTCATAGTCTTAGTTCTCATGACCATTTGTTGTTTATACCATTTGGGGGGGTACCATTATCTCAGTTGGGGGTAATTGCCTCTATTGTCTTTAGATGATTAGATTCAGTGGTCATCCTTGAAGGCTGTGTGTAAGTTCAGCACCTTTAAGGACAGCCCACTGAATTGCCTATAAGATACCATGTAAATTTATATACTTCAGATTATGTTGGACAAAACCGCAGCCACGCTCAAATAAAGAAACTCTTCTGTTTGAACGCGATCCCAACTGTCTCCTGGTCTCTGCTTCGATAAAAGAAAACTTTACAACAGATGGTGCCGTGACCCGGATGGAGAAAAAGGAAACTGAATCTTGAAACTTCAAGCTCAAAGATCTCAACAAAGCCTGACTAAGTTCCAGACTAAATCTTCTGAATCCAGATTGAAAACTTCAAGCTCCAAAAAGATCTCAAAGACTGAATTTTTCCAGACGGAATCTTTCTCTACAAACTTTCTCTCTTCACTCCATTTAAAGAACCTTTGCAGACCAGTACAAAATAGTTTTCCTCTGCGACGACAGAGAAGTAGTTAACAAACAGCTGCAGGGTTTTGTTAACTAAGTTATCCTCTAAAGTTGTCTTTTAGAGATGAAATTTATCCTTTGTTGTTCAGGCAGGGAAGATTAACAGTTACATGTTAATATTGTGTGTATCCTCTTGCTAGAGAAGGCCTGTCCTTTGTAAGCTAGAGAAGATTAGCATCATGTGCTAATAAGATTGTACCCTCTGTTTGTAAGACAGTAGAGAGAAGTTTTAGTGTTTGTTTGTGTGGTAACATAGAAATTCACAAAATGTTTAGGAAAAGTACTAGACAGATTACAGAACTAATGTCGCTTGTCCAGCGACAAGCATACTAGAGGCAGAGCAAGAACGCGCAAGTGTTTTTGCCAGAATACTCTGTTCACCCTGTTATTTCATTGTTGTATTTTAGTCAAGGTAAGCCTATCTTCGATCCTCTTGTTATTTTGTATTTTTAACTTCACATAATTCTGTATTTTAGAGAGACGCGTTGGCACAATTAACAACAGCCGCGAGTGAAAATTAAAATTATTGTTACATTTGCACTTAAGCCTTTGCTCCTAGCAGGTTGGAATTGCCACATTTTCGCGTTATTTACACTTAATTGCCCGACCGAAACAGCATCTGTAAGAATAGCTTTAAATAGAGACATTTCAGATCATTCCAGCAGGACCAGCGACAAGCATACTAGAGGCAGAGCAAGAACGCGCAAGTGTTTTTGCCAGAATACTCTGTTCACCCTGTTATTTCATTGTTGTATTTTAGTCAAGGTAAGCCTATCTTCGATCCTCTTGTTATTTTGTATTTTTAACTTCACATAATTCTGTATTTTAGAGAGACGCGTTGGCACAATTAACAACAGCCGCGAGTGAAAATTAAAATTATTGTTACATTTGCACTTAAGCCTTTGCTCCTAGCAGGTTGGAATTGCCACATTTTCGCGTTATTTACACTTAATTGCCCGACCGAAACAGCATCTGTAAGAATAGCTTTAAATAGAGACATTTCAGATCATTCCAGCAGGACCAGCGACAAGCATACTAGAGGCAGAGCAAGAACGCGCAAGTGTTTTTGCCAGAATACTCTGTTCACCCTGTTATTTCATTGTTGTATTTTAGTCAAGGTAAGCCTATCTTCGATCCTCTTGTTATTTTGTATTTTTAACTTCACATAATTCTGTATTTTAGAGAGACGCGTTGGCACAATTAACAACAGCCGCGAGTGAAAATTAAAATTATTGTTACATTTGCACTTAAGCCTTTGCTCCTAGCAGGTTGGAATTGCCACATTTTCGCGTTATTTACACTTAATTGCCCGACCGAAACAGCTGTACTCACTCAAGCGGTGAAAGCATTATCCGTATATCTGTGTAATTTGCGCGCTGTCGCGGAAGCGTCAGCGGAAGCGTTCAGCTCTCGTGTTCAGCCTCCTCGTGTGAAGACCGACTCGGGAAAAGACCAGCGACTCTACCTGCGCGACTCCACCGAGCAAGGACACCAGAAAGGCACTTACGTATCTCCTCTTCCCTTTCTCTTCCCTCTACTTACCTTATTGTTCACCTTAATCAACATGTGCTTTCAATACATTCCTGTTATCTCTCGGCACCGTCCTTTCATCACGCGCAATAGGCAGCGCAATACTGCCAATCTGCGTCCCATCCCCACATCCTCACATACTCCTCTCTCTCTTTCCGTGGGTCTATGGAATTGTCAGTCAGCAGTCAATAAAGCTGACTTCATTCCAGCCTTTGCATCTCATTCTACTCTTAGTATCTTGGGGCTGACTGAGACCTGGATTCGTCCAGAAGACTCAGCAACCCCTGCCGCTCTCTCTAGCAATTTCTCCTTCTCCCACTCCCCTCGCCAGTCTGGGAGAGGTGGGGGTACAGGGCTTCTCGTTTCTAACAATTGCAAATACTCCACGCTCTCTTCTCTATGCAACAACAACTCATTTGAATATCATGCTATTACACTTACAACTCCCATTAAAATCCATATTGTAGTCATTTATCGCCCCCCAGGTCAGCTGGGTAACTTTGTAGATGAGCTGGATGTGCTGCTGTCCACTTTCCCTGAGGACGGCACCCCACTTCTAGTCTTCGGTGACTTCAACATTCATCTCGAAAAGCCACATGCAACAGACTTCACCTCTCTCCTAGACTCCTTCGATCTCAAACGACTTATCACCACAGCTACTCACAAATCAGGCAACCAACTGGACCTGGTTTACACACGCAACTGCACCACAGAAAACATCCTGGTGACACCTCTCCACGTTTCAGATCATTTCCTCATTACTTTCAGTCTACAACTCTCTACCCCTGCACCCCCACCCCCACCACCAGTCACTTTCAGACGAAACCTGCGCTCACTTTCCCCCTCCCATCTCTCCTCTGCCGTGTCATCCTCTCTTCCCCCACCCTCACAATTCTCATCTCTGGATGTGAATACCGCAACGGACACCTTATGCTCCACTCTAATTTCTTCTCTAGACATTATCTGCCCTCTCTCCACCAGGCCAGCACGCGCTACTCCCTCTAACCCCTGGTTATCTGAGGTTCTTCGGGAACACCGGACCGAACTCAGGGCAGCGGAGAGGAAATGGCACAAATCAAAAGACGCATCTGACCTGAGTATGTATCAATCTCTCCTCTCCTCCTTTTCTGTTGATGTTCATGCTGCAAAATCTTCATACTTCCACAACAAGATCAACAGCTCCTCCAACACACGATTACTCTTCAAGACATTCAACTCTCTCCTCTGTCCACCTCCACCTCCTCCCGCCTCCTCCTTAACTGCTGACGATTTTGCGACCTTCTTCACCAACAAAACAACAGCTATCAGCAGTCAGTTCTCAGCTCCACACACACAGGAACCCAGACCGACCCCTTCCACAGCCAATACCCCTCTGTCCTCCTTTTCTTCGCTAACCGAGGAAGAAGTATCTACACTTCTCCTCTCCAGTCACCCTACCACCTGCCCGCTTGACCCCATCCCCTCACACCTTCTACAAGCCATCTCTCCCACACTTCTACCATCACTCACACACATCATCAACTCATCCCTCCACACTGGCACCTTCCCTACAGCATTCAAGCAGGCTCGGGTTACTCCATTGCTCAAAAAACCAACGCTAAACACATCATTTGTAGAGAATTACAGACCTATCTCTCTCCTACCATTCATTGCGAAGACACTTGAAAGAGCTGTCTTCAACCAACTAACATCCTTCTTGTCTCTAAACAACCAGCTGGATGTCAACCAATCTGGCTTCAAGAAAGGACATTCAACTGAGACTGCATTACTGTCAGTCACAGAAGCCCTACGGATCGCAAAAGCTGCTTCCAAATCTTCAGTCCTCATTCTCCTGGATCTGTCTGCTGCCTTCGACACGGTGAATCATCAGATCCTTCTGTCCACCCTCTCATCACTGGGCATCACAGGAACTTCACTCCACTGGTTTGAGTCCTATCTCACAGGTAGGTCCTTCAAGGTCGCATGGAGAGGTGAGGTATCCAGAGCACATCAGCTGACCACAGGGGTTCCCCAGGGTTCAGTTCTTGGTCCCCTCCTCTTCTCCATCTACACCACATCACTGGGACACATCATACAGGCACACGGTTTTTCCTACCACTGCTATGCTGATGACACACAGCTCTTCCTCTCCTTTCAACCAGATGATCCCACAGTAGCTGCACGGGTCTCAAGCTGTCTGGCGGACATCTCCACATGGATGAAGGAACATCACCTGCAGCTCAACCTGGCAAAGACTGAGCTTCTCGTCCTCCCTGCCAATCCATCTCTACAGCACGACTTCACCATCCAGCTAGAGTCATCATTAATCACCCCATCAAGATCGGTCAGAAATCTTGGAGTAACGTTTGATGACCAGCTGACCTTCACAGATCACATTTCAAAGACAGCTCGATCATGCAGGTTTGCACTGCACAACATCAGGAAGATCAGGCCTTTCCTAACTGAGCATGCAACACAACTTATCGTCCAGGCCCTGGTCATCTCTAGGCTTGACTACTGCAATGCCCTTCTGGCTGGACTCCCAGCATGTGCGACCAAACCCCTACAGATGATCCAGAATGCTGCAGCTCGTCTTGTCTTCAACGAGCCCAAGAGGGCCCACGTCACTCCTCTGTTCATCTCTCTGCACTGGCTACCTCTAGCTGCTCGCATCAAGTTCAAGGCACTGACGCTTGCTTACAGAACTATCACAGGCTCAGCTCCCTCCTACTTTCACTCACTCCTACGAGTCTACATCCCTACCAGACACCTACGATCGGTCAACGAGCGACGTCTCGTGGTTCCATCACAGAAAGCCACAAAATCACTTTCCAGAACATTCTCATTTACAGTTCCATGCTGGTGGAACGCTCTCCCCACCCTCATCCGGAATGCAGAATCCCTGACAACATAATAATAATAAATAAAAAAATAATCCTTTCCCTTTGAAACATCACTTATCAGGCTTATGCTACTCTGAATAATACCTGAACTTCCTATTTTGAGCACTTCCTGCGTTGTTGTTGCTTTTGCCTCTTTATGATGACTCGCTGAATTTAGTCCTAATTTGTAAGTCGCTTTGGATAAGGGCGTCTGCTAAATGACTAAATGTAAATGTAAATTACACCTTTATGGACAGACAATGAGTTTAAGTCTTTGTTATCAGAGCACATGGACACAATAGTGACTGAGCAAGTCAGATTGAATTTAACAAAGAAATTTGGCATTGATCCAGAGAAAGTGTGGTCAATTGAAGATTGTAAGAAGGTACTAGGAGAAAGTATTCGCAAGAACAGTGTGAAAAGTTTTATCTGTTGTCACAGAGAATTTGGTTTAACCCTAGCTACAGAACAGTCTAAGCGCAACTCCGAGCTAGAGAAACAGATCAAAGAGCTCCGTGCTAGAATATCTTCGTTGACTAAGAAAGTAAACCGCAACAAAGATGCAGAAAAAACTGATGTGGAAGAAGTTAGTCAGCCTGATAACAATTATCCTGACTTAAAAGCTTTCTTTGAAACAAATGTAGCCATCCAATCAGTAACTGATCAGCCTGTAGATTCAGTGCAGGTTTGTGGGGCTAGGAGAAGATCTCAGGGAACTAAAAGTGTTACTCCGAACTCTTCTGTTGTCCAAATACAAACGGTTGCCAAAACATCTTTAGGTCCTAAGGATATAGATAGACTCTCCCAGAGTTTACCCTCAGCACGCACAAATTTTTCTGAATTTAGAAGAGCATTGTTCAGTAAAATGCATCTTTACGACATGTCGTTGCCGGAAGTCACACAGCTGATGTCACAAATTCTAACTGAATCTGAATTCAACAATTTTGAGTCTGCTGTTACTTCCGAACTGCAACATGTCAGTAAAGGCGATTTGAGAGAAGTTGTTTTGAAAATCCTAAAGAATATCTTAGGACCCAAAATCGATTGGTCGAGAGTTACTAGCTGTGTACAAGAGAAAGAAGAAACTGTGAGTGAATATACTGAGAGGTTCTGTCAGGTAGCGGTAACGTACAGTGGAATAGTGGATGATTCCGAAAGTGTGTTAGCTGACAAAGGAGCTCTAATCCGAATTTGGGCAGATGGTCTTGTAGCTGAGTACAGAACAGCCTTGCCATTCCTAGATATTACGTGGGCTAAAATAACTCTCAGAAGTAACCTAGAAAGTTTAGCTATTTGGGAAAGAGATTCTGATGTCAAAGAGAGAGTAAGAATTGCAGCAGTTTCTGTTAAGGTCAACTCAGAGAAGCCAAAGAAACGCAAAAGTCCCAGAGAAGCCAGTTGTTCTTACTGTGGCAAGCACGGACATTTTGGAAAAGAATGTAGAAAAAACAAAAATAACTTAAGACAAGTTAACAAGGTTAACCATCTTCTGATTAGCCTGCTTGATATTCTGAAGCAGCCCCTCCCCTCCTCGTTAAACTCGTGGGGCAACTTGATACGGTGTTAACCATTTAGGCTGTGAGTGCTTAATTTCCCCAGTAACTCACAACAAAGATGAAAGACTTATTTTTGTTTAATAGAACAAAAGGAAAGTGACTGTCACAGCCTATGTTTGGGGGACATTCAGAATACTCACAGCCTCAAATGTTATACTGCAGAACATTACAATCAGACACCATCCTCTGTTATGATGCCTACTAGGACTGATGTTTCACTGGAGAATGGAAATGTGCCAATTTTCTCACACACTGTACAGTGTGCACACAACAGGGACAGAATAGGACACAGACCAGTGAGGGCCCTGGAAAGAACTGAACGCAACAGGCGTCGGGGGCCAATCCAGGGTGAAGACAACCTCATAGGCCTTCCCCATTTTTTAGTCCATCCTTACCTCACTGGTCTTTAGGTGTCGCCTGAAATAAGAAACAGGGAAAGACGGAACAACAATAGCAGACTAAGATTGAACAGAGGATAAAACCCTAATGTTTGCAGTCTTTATGACAAATACTGCTACAACCCTAGTGTTTGAAGAAATACTGCTCTGTTTTGTTTCTTTCTTTTCTTTTCTTTCTTACTCTGTGCAGATATCACTTGATGGCTGTCCAGAGATCCATATGCAACAACCTCTTTATCTGCGTATGAAGCGACAACATCCCAAAGACAACTAGACCCACTGCTGAACGAACTATCACAAAAGAAAAAAGAAAAAAAATACACAACGCGGACCCTAATTGCATGTTTTGTTTCTGTGTCAGCATGCAATTACAGATGAACAACACAGATCATGCTTGTGCCTGTAACTTTTTCAAGTTACAAGAATGAACTTTTAAGTGTACTTTGATAAAAGTTAGACTTAAAACCACTATACGATCAAATGACTTACGGAAGAATGAAGTCTATGCATGAATATTGCTGTTCTGCCGTTTCTTTGTTTTCTACAGGAAACAGATTTCACAGCTATTCAGGCGCCATGGACTTTCAAGACTTCCACTCTTATGCTACATGGTTTTCTGTGCAATCATGTAGTTTATACGACATTTTACACCCTGCGTCGTATGTGTCAACAGTTATGGTTTTGAGAAGAACTATGACACTATGACACAGAATAAGTTATATGTGCCTGTGACGATCAAAAGTTACAAGAATGAACTTTTAAGTGTTTAAATTTGTATATTATGTGAGAGTTTTTTTAAGAACTCTCAAACGGGGGATTGAAGGGTTACAAATTTAAGAATATGTTTAAGATCTGCTGATCCTATTTCCTTACATAACATCACATAAAAAACTAAGATGAACTATACTGTATTGGGCATTCAAGGTGAACATGAGGGCATGCATTTACTGATTATATTTAACAGTTTCCTTTGAAGGGGTTTTGTTAGTCTTTAATCTTCCTACTAAGAGATGAACTATGTGTGAATGTTTCATAGTCTTAGTTCTCATGACCATTTGTTGTTTATACCATTTGGGGGGGTACCATTATCTCAGTTGGGGGTAATTGCCTCTATTGTCTTTAGATGATTAGATTCAGTGGTCATCCTTGAAGGCTGTGTGTAAGTTCAGCACCTTTAAGGACAGCCCACTGAATTGCCTATAAGATACCATGTAAATGTATATACTTCAGATTATGTTGGACGAAACCGCAGCCACGCTCAAATAAAGAAACTCTTCTGTTTGAACGCGATCCCAACTGTCTCCTGGTCTCTGCTTCGATAAAAGAAAACTTTACAACAGAACAATTAACTGCACAATTACTATATATATATATATATATATATATATAATGTATTATTTTTTTGGTCCTTGCATTCTTTCTTGTGGCTCAGTCACACACCTGAATGAAAGGCTAATTAAGTATGCAGCCTCATTATGCGGGGGCATTGTCTCCTCAGGTGTGAATCACGCCCACTCGCATATTGCCTTTCCAAACAAAAAGTGTCTTACAAAATTTAAATCAATGTATTGTTTTATGTGAATGATTAGGCAGGAGGATTTTCACATCATTTTGAAGAAAAAACTCTAGGCGACAAAATGCATTATTCAGAAGTCTTGTGGACACATATTTAGTATGTGTTTTGTGGCCTTATTTCAGAAATTTTCATTTTTAGTTTTTTCCATAACCATGCATAAACATTATTTTCTCAAAAATACAAACATGTATTATGTATATGTTGCTCACATATTATGGTAGCCCTGTTTGTGCTAAATAGAGTGTAATTACACCTTTGCCATTAATATGTTTATAAGCAACTGAAAAAAGCACAAATGTAAGGGCATGTCAGAACATCTCAAGGACCCCAAAAACACCTTAGACCGCAGAGGGTTAAACAACCCTCAAAACCTCTTATAGAACTATTCCCATCCTGTTTAAAATTATATTTCTTAGAACCACTCTTTGAGCTTATTTTTGTGTGTGAAAGGTATTGGAAAAATAACTATTTAATATTACAGCATACCTGCCCATTTTTCCTAAATTGAAGTGAGCATTTGGGCAATTGAACATTTTTAAACATTGCCTAATTTTTTATTTGCCTAATTTTCATGTTTTTTTGGTTGCCTAATTATAAATGATCCAACAAAATGGGCCCAGAGAGAGCAATAGAGTATGTTTTAGCATAGTTATTATTTTACTGTAAACGTACACCCTTCACTCTACAGTTGTTTGAACGACTGTAAAAGATACACCTTCAAATAAAAAAGGCAATTAAGCAGAGTGTATTTTGGAAATTACAGCTTTTCTTTTTTTTACTGGTCAAACCAAATTTTAGTAGCCACAGCACTCGAAACGACTGGTCTGATCAGATTTTAATACGGTGATTTCACGCAGCCGCCATTTTGAAATCGAAAGTGAGCCTCCGGTGGGAAGAACCCCGGAAGTAAAGATAAACAACAATGCCTTGGACTACCAACCTGAAGCTGCTGCCGCGATTTACACTATTGGATGTTAATATCCAATATAGGATATGTATATAGTTCATTCCTGCTTCTTTTTTTACTTTCTGAATTATATATAAAAAATTATTTTATTTATAAATGAATTTCACTGTATATAGTCTAAAGTATTAAAGAAATGTATGTACAGTTTTAGAATTGACACAACATCATTAAACACAACAATACGCCATCGCATTCACGACTCTCCTGTGATTAAAGGCGACACTTCCGGTTTTCTTCCCACCGGAGCCTCGCTTTCAATTTCAAAATAATGGCTGCGTGAAATCAGCGTATACCTATCACAACTAGACTAGTGACGTCAAAACGATCCACAAAGTTTTGTGAGACTGTGAGGGGTGGACATCAGTTCTTCTAGATCCGGGGTCAAGAAAAGTTTCTACATTTTAAAGTTTAATGCATTAATCAAAACTTTTAGAGTTCAGAAATATAAGAGCTCAAACCCATGTTCGGCAGGCAGCCTATGAATATAAATCATTCGGAAAAAAAACTTACATCACAAGTGTATTGTGATTCTCAAACCATTTGCTGACCAGACAGAATTTCATTAAGTTTAGTAACAACATGTAACAATGTTTACATCAATTAATTTGGATAAATATCAGGTACCGTATATAGTTACATATAAATTTTTATCAAGGAAAAATCTCTCACTGATGCTGTAGGGGTTTAACCCCGGCATCCTGGCCAAATTTACCCCTTGGCCTCTGTCCATCACGGCCTCCTAATCATCCCCTTATACACTGATTGGCTTCATCACTGTCTCCTCTCTACCAGTAAGCTGGTGTGTGGTGGGCGTTCTGGCGCAATATGGCTGCCGTCGCATCATCCAGGTGATGCTGCACATTGGTGGTGGTTGAGGAGATTCCCCCCTTCCATGTAAAGCGCTTTGAGCACCTAGAAAAGCACTATATAAATGTAACGAATTATTATTATTATTATTATTAAACAAACAGGGAGTTAATATTATTATTAAAGGTTAAAATTAACAACTCAAATATAATGCGTTTTTTATAATAATAACGTTATCATATTTTTAATGATATGAGTAAAATTGTAATATGTAATATAGTGCATATATTTAATAAAAATACTCCTCTCTATAGGCCCAGTTCATTTTTCCAGCTATATATGCTGTGGTCATTAAATGGCTTTTCTGAGGTAAATGTTACGTTACGTCAGTTGTTTTATTGGCTTATTTCCGCGATTGAAGCACTGATTGAGTGATTACATGAGACATGATACATTTCAGCAAGTTGTTGGCTACTGTATCGTCCAACATAGTATCGTCCAACTAAAGAAGAGCTTTAGATCAGTTCACGTGCCGCTTGAACCGAAGCGCTACAGCGATCTGTCACGTCACACTAAAGAGCGCCAAAACGGTATTTATTGTTTGAATTTCGTAATAAAATTGACATAATTTGAAAGCTGAGACTGTGTTTCATATCAAAAGTAACCTGCCTTGTCTTGTCTATCGGTGTCAGTGGCCTCTTTGCTTCGGGAGTTTTCATTGCGTGAAAAAACGGAGAACAGTGTCAACATGATGCGTGAGATTTGGCAGCCCTGTCTTCACTAACACTGTGCATTATATTTATTAAAAAACGAAAAAAAATTTTTTATTATCGCTCTGAGGAGGGGTTGGGGGGGCCTTTGGAGATAACTGGCTCCAGGGCCTTTACGAGTCATAATCCGTCCCTGTCTCCACCATACCTTAACCCTCTGAGGTCTGAGCTGTTTTCTGGCCCTGGAGGTGTTCTGACATGCTCTGACATTTGTGCTTATTTCTGTTACTTGTGACATTGTCATGGCTAAAGTCTTATTACACTGTATTTAGCACAAACTCTGCTACAATAATATATCAGCAGCATGTATGTAAAAGTTTGTAGTTTTGAGATAATGACATTTATGCGTGGTTTGTGAAAATACCCCCAAAAATTGTCACTGAAATAAGGCCATGAAACCCATACTGATTATTTCTTCACAAGACTTTTGAAAATTGTATCACGTAGCCTAGAATATTTGCTCCAAAACTATGTGAAAATCACCCTGACTGCTCATTCAGATAAGACAATATATTGGTTTAAAATTTCGAAGACGTGTTTTGTGTGAGAAAGCCATATGCGAAGAGGCGTGATCATCTCATGAATATGTAAGCCTTCAACACCTGAGAAAGACAAAGACACTCCCCTAACTGCCCTATTAGGAGCTATCAGGCCCTGTCATTCAGAGCAACCTTGCACAAAGAATGAGGAGATTTAAAAAAGAATGGCTTTTAGATTGTTTGGATTTATTTACAACACAACATAATCCAAAAATACACAACAAATGACAAAAGAGCACATTGAAAACAATGATCCAAAGACAGAGACCTTTGTGCCATTCCTAAAAACATTGTACATACCTTTCATTTCCAAGGTGTTTGATTTTCACTTTACCATGTTCATGTACAGAGACTCATGTGAATGTTGAAGTCAGCAGGACTCAGTTGCATCTGGTCCCTGAAAGAAAAGAAAAAAAGTGAACACTGGTATCAAGAGAAACTAGGCCTGCACGATTTTGGGAATAAATTTGAGATTTTTCTGGTTAAAATTGCTTTTTAAAATTCACAGAATACACACACACACACAAATGTTTCCAACAATATATAATATAATGAACACCAT
Source organism: Leuciscus idus (assembly GCA_021554675.1). Classification (NCBI taxonomy): domain Eukaryota; kingdom Metazoa; phylum Chordata; class Actinopteri; order Cypriniformes; family Leuciscidae; genus Leuciscus; species Leuciscus idus. The sequence goes on along the minus strand of CM038640.1, from coordinate 1,320,596 downwards.
GTTTGTTGTGCCTTGTAGGCACAAGCTATGTGCAGTACTGCATAAAAATAATAATAACAATAACCTATAGCAGCCTATAAATCTTCCAAAAGATTTCAGTAACAATGCTAGAGAAAAATATATTGATTATCTTGTTACTTCAAATGTTCCCATTCGTTATGATGATATGAAATGAGATAATAGTAAAAACATAAAGCCTAATGTTTGGTGCATTTTTCCTTTCAAACGCGATCGCGCTCCAAAATATGATACATTCAAACGCGATCGCGCTCCAAAATATGATACATTCAAACGCGATCGCGCTCCAAAACATTATGGTTATACATATCTATGTTTGAGCAGATATCCACAAACAGTATTTAACAGTAAACACGGGTCTAAATAGTATAATATTCACCATATATCTAGCAACAGTTCAACTGCAATGTGAAGTTTATGCAACAATACCATAAACTAATAAGTAAGAATTTCTTACCTTACATCTTTCTTGTCTTCAAATCGCGTTCTTCTTCTTCTGGGGGTAAATCCAATGTAAGCTCAGACGTGTCTTCCAAACTCGACGAAAAGCAGAGACTTGTGAAGTTTTTTGGTGTTTGAGGTAACGAGGGCGTTCGCGTTCCATGTGGAGATTTGCATGTGAATCTCTTTTGCGCGAGTGGGCGTGGCCGAATTAAAAGTAATTAGCAAGCGTTTGAGATACTGGACATCCTGTTGGTTTTATACAAATTACTTAAACAGAGAATATTTGTTTTCAGTTTGAATCCGATCATTTAAAAGTACACACTTAAATGTGTATAAAGGTATATGGCTCATAAATGTGTGACAAGTATTCGCTGAGTTTTGTTTCAGTTTATAGACGTGCTCAAGAAAAAAAAGTTCACCGCGACGGAGAGGCAGAACGCACACCCTGTTTATTTTCTTTATTTTACAAAAGCACAATGTTTTGATTTGATTGTAAGTGGACACATACAAAAGTAGAAATATCACAGATTTTTTTTTATATTTATTTTTTCTGTATGACCATAAATGACGGAGTAATTTAAGTTTATTGTGCTACAATGTGAAGAAAATCCAGCAAAACGCGGGGGCGCGTTTTCCGACCTCAGAGGGTTAACCACCAGGAAAAACACTTAAAAGTGTCAGATAATGACACAAAATATGTTTTTTGTTTTAATTGAAGTGTTTTATTGTTAATAAAATAGATGTAAGACCGTTATATTGCAAACCATTTTTTAATATATTGTAGAACACAGTCAGTACCATGAAATTGGCTTGTCGTGGTTTAGAGACATATTGAGTTAAAATATTTTTTTTTCTCCCCCTTTAAATGTCATAATACAAAGGAAAGTAGTATAGTTATTTAGTGGACTACTTAAACTAAAATATCAACTAAATATTATAAATAATTTACAGGGAATAGCTCTGTCACTGGTGTTAAAATTTATTAAAAAAACAACACTTTGAGAAAATGCAACATCCTTGCCAACTTCTTCCTGGGTCAAAGGTTCATTGGAAGCGGGGCTGTTTTGAAAAGGACATGGTGAGTGTGCACTCTCTCTTCATCTAATAGCAATTTGATAAATAATTTGATAATTTCATGCGAGGACTTAAAGGGTTAGTTCACCCAAAAATTACAATTCTGTCAGTAATTACTCACCCTCATGTTGTTCCAACCCCGTACGACCTTCGTTCATCTTCGGAACACATATTAAGATATTTTTTATAAAATCTGAGAGCTGGATCACTCCTCCATAGGCTTCTAAGGCATTATAACTTGCTGGCCCAGAAAATGTATTAAAGACATCGTTAATATAGTCCAAGTGACTACAGTGGCTCAATCTTAAGTTTATAAAGCGACGAGAATACTTTTTGTGTGCAAAAAACAAACAAAAAATATAGCTGCGAGCAGCGATTGCGGGCCCAAGCCGGTGGCACCGCCACCTTGGTGCCTTTAGTTACACTAAAGGCACCAGGGTGGCGGTGTCACCAGCTTGGGCCCTCCATCGCTGCTCGCAGCTATATTTGTATATATATATATATATATATATATATATATATATATATATATATATATATATATATATATATATATATATATATAATAAAGACGGGAAATTTTACTTGTCTTACCTTATTCTGATTTTATGATACACTCAAAATATTCCACAACAAATCCTTTAAATTTAATGTAAAAATAAAAACGAAAGTAAGTGTTGGGCTCACGTAACCCTTTCATTAGAATCAAAACGTTTCAACAGTTGCGATGTATTTGGATGCTAAACTATTCTTTATTATAGGCTTTGTACTTCACTCATGTTCCAATATCGACGGAAAAAATCATCCTTTTCACGCGCGCAAAAATGTGCTTGGAAAAATCACAGTGGAGCAGTGCTTACTGTGAATGTACGAATTGTACTACTGACTATTTAAACAGAGCAGTGTGTATATGTTAGGTTTATTATTTTATTATATTTTATTAAGGCTATAATGAACAGGCTGCGATGTCAAGTTTGCAATGCTGGAATGTGTGTGTGATTTAACAGTAGACACATAAAAACATAATTGGCACATCATTTTGTTCATACAGGACATCATTCAAACTGCAGAGTGTTTACTTATATTTATATACACTCGCAATAAAACACAACATTGTGCTTTTATAAAATAAATTCAAGCAATCCACCCCCCGAAATGGCGTTCATTTTAAAATTAAACTAAAAGCTCTTGGCTAAACAGGCATTCATAACTGTGAGCGCCCACGGCGAGGAACGAGCAGAACAGAGCGAACGTTTTTTAGTTAATTCCTACTTCCATAGGAATTCATTGAAAATGCTCGCTCTACTCAGCACCATTATTAAAGTCTGTGCAGACATCTGTATTTTACTTTAAGTTAGCGATTTAAAAGCCCCCAGCGGTGTCACACGTCGATTAACCGACATCCCTAATATATTTATATACAATAGGCCTACCTGAAAGAGAATTTGGCTTGCCCGACCAGAGTAGCCTGATTTGAACGTCAATGACAAAAAATAACTTGGGAATCACTAAAACGAGAGATTATTCTAATTTTATTACATTCATTTTAAGTTGCAATCAACAGTTGATAATAAATGTATTACTGATCAATGGTAACAAGGTTGCGCTGCTGAGGCTCGTGCAGCTTCTCCAGGAGAAACGTAAACAAATGAGCGCAGCACGCAAAAAAGAAACCCAGTTAACAACATACTGACTATAAAAATTACAAATATGGAGTTTTTATATATTTTATAACCTATGATAGAGTTAAGCAACCTCACTTGACGAGTAGGCTACTGTTTCCTGAATACAATCACGATTGAAACTGTGACATTGATTTCATACAACAGGTTAATAAACAGTTATAATTAAGTCACTTACATTTTAGATGCAATATTGACTGTTGTAGCAACAATGGCACCATGGCATCTGCTTTTCACATCAAGGAATCATGTGATGGCAAACACATCGTCTTTTGTACTGGCTGGTTAATGATTCCCCCAGGGGGACATTTGGGTCACAAAGAGGACCCTGTTTTGACACTAAAACCCCCCATGCCTTTGAATCACGTGACATTCCACACACACACACACACACACACACACACACACACACGAAAGCCACTAAAGTGCAACGTCATGTAGAAATATGGCTCTTGAATGTATACCTTCCGATATGTATGTGTGTGATTAGCTTTGCCTTATAATAGAGGTGTGTTTTGCTAGAGTAAAATCTTTAATTCTGAAGATTCATTGAAAGAATATTCACTCCATAGTGTCTGGTAACCCGAACTCAGACCATAAAACTTTACGACCCAAGCCTCAAAGGCATTCCAGAACACACACACGCACACACACACACTCTGGAACTTTGGAAACAGATATTCTTCCACATAACAAGCCACTAAATGTTTGATACGTATTCCTGTGTTTCGCAAGTGTTGTCACTGGCCATAATGGAAACACTGACAATTTTAGTGTGTTTAATCCAAAGTTATTTGTGTGTAATGATGCATATGAACGTATCTCTGTGTTGCTATCTTTGTCACTATTCGTTTTTGGTGTTGTTTTAATCCCCGTCGCAAGACGAAGGAGATTTTTGATAAGGGACTGTGATAAACGTTATTGTTCCATGCGTTTTTAATTCCCCGAGCATAATACCATATTTTGCCCCCTCGTGATTCCACACGTGGGGTCGGGCTGCATTAACACACAGAATTCTTCCCGCCTCAGATAAAAAGACAATCTGATTCGCTGAGCCTCGGGAAGGGGGCGTAAACAGATGTCTGATAAAACGGCAGAAGCCCCCTCATATCGCTCTCTTCCTCTTCCGATCGCTCTCTTCTCCCTCAACTCTGATCCTGCTCCGGTCTCTCCCATCCCGGACCTCCTCCGTTCTCCACGTGCAGCGCCGTTCCAGCTGGACGGCCTTGGCCCTGTGGGACGCATGCCTCGCGTCATGTAGAAGCTGCCGTGCCTTTGCAACTAAGCTCCTCCATGCCTTTCCCCTCGGGAAATGATCTGAACTTTCTCGGTAACGTTACATTCAGTGAACCTTTTCAAACTTCCCGCGGCATCGGGAAGACGCAGCAACGCCTCAGCATCAGCCGGACACGCGCACGCGCGCGTCCCTTTCAGCACCACCCGAAAGAGCACATACTTTTGCAAGTATTTTATCTCTGATCCCTCTAAAGCTAATTTCTGGTGTCTATTTTAAGGTCTGTGAATTAAGTTACCCTCTTTCCCTTCTCTCCATTTCTTTCTTTCTTTCTTTCATTCAATTTCATTCTAATCACGCCATGTTTTATGTTTTGTTTGGTTAAATGTGTGTTTGTTTTATTGTCTGCATTTTTACGTACGTTTATATGCGTAGCTTATGTAATCTCTAGTTTTGCATTTTATTAAAATTCATAAAATACTTTTAACTGCCTCTTTGTCCACCTTATAAGTCAATGAAGCTAAAAGATCTAAAGCTACAAGCTCGTTATTATAGAATACATTGAGTAATTCTTAATTCATAAACTCAGGAAGGGATACTCGCGGCCAGAGCATCCTTCCGGGAGTTTGTAAATACCCCTTCTTAACTGTGATGATCTTACATTTATTCGCGGGACGAATCAAACGGTGATCAGACCAGTTACAGCACAAGGTAATCTCGATAATTAATAAAATAAATGTACATGCGACTTATGAATTATGACCATGAGTTATAATTATTAATATTGCCAAAATTCCCTATATTCTTGAGCTAATTCACATTTACCCCGAGTCGTTTTTGTTACACTGTTTTTGTTGTTTCAGTAGCAAAAATAGTTAAACAAAGATCACAGCAGAACCGTTGCGCATCTCACGGCAACTTTTTTTCTCATTACTGAATGATTCAGCATTTTGAACGAATCGGTTGACTCAAAGATTCAATGATCAATCCATAAACATCTGTCTCAATCATGAATGACTCAGTCATTTGAACGAATCGTTTGAACGAATGAATCAATGACTCGCTCATTAAGACTAATGTAAGACTAACCTAATGGCGGTTTAGTGTTATGTTTAAAAGTATCATTCTTTCCAACGTGTGTGCA